>JACGWO010000012.1:1907837-3107837 GCA_034509735.1 Sesamum alatum | reverse complement strand
AAAGAACCCCGCGGTAGATAGTAGAGGATGTCGCGGAGTTGGCAGGCCGTTGGCCTTGTTCTTGGCGGACTCGGTCTTGAACTCGTCGTTGTCCCAATACAGCTAGAGCTGCCGCCAGACTTCGTTCGCCAGCCACACCGGCTTCACCAGAGACTACCTAGCGAGAGTGAAGCGCTTGCGGATGAACTTCCCTGCAAACATGTGGAAGACGCGGAACATGGACTCATCGTCACAGTCCCACCAGTACATCATCTGCAAAAGAAAGAAATTGTTAAAATATTTTGTTAAAAAAATCAATTTATACCATTAAACTGAAATTGAAATAAATTACCTTCAAACTCTCGAACCAGAAATATTGGTGCTCTGGGGGCACTTGGCGCAAACATCCCCAAGGGTGGGGATAATATCCTCGCAACCATCGCGTACATGTGCTCGTGTATCTTGCGCTTAGCCCTGAAATTTGATATTAATTAGTGTGGCAGAAAAAAAAATCCAAATAAATAACAAAAATATTTTTAAAAAATTATACCTGGCGTCAGCGAGGGTAATATACTGGCGTGCAGATGGTTGGAGGGGGGGGGGGGGGACTGGTGGTGGGGGCAGTGCAACCCATGGACGGGTCGGATCTACCGCCGGTGCGGGAATAGATGGTCCGACATCCTCTTGGGCCGGTGCAGGAGTAGATGGATCAGGCTCCTAATCCGTCATCGGTGCGCAGCTAACTGCTCTGCCGGTGGTGGTGGTGGGGGTGGTCGGAATGCTACTTCCCCAACTTGGAAAGCAGCACCCGCCGGTGGTGGAACCGACGGGCCACAACCACGACCGCGAGTACGTCCACCTCCTCGAGGAGGGAAATCACTACCAGACATGATCTATAATTTTTTTTTTTCAAAATATTAGTGGTATGAAATTTTTAAAAAAAATGGAAGTATCAATTTATTTTTTTAATTATAATAATATTTTAAATTTTTTAATAATTATGTAAACTAAATCCTAAAATTGTATACTAAGTCCCAAAATTAATCTTAATAAATGGTATTTTATTGAATTTTTTCCTACAATGTATACTAAATCCCAAAATTATTTCCTAAAATGTATACTGAATCTTATAATTATTTCCTAAAATGTATACTAAATCTTACAATTATTTCCTAAAATGTATACTAAATCTCAAAATTACACTAAATCCTTATATTTTCCTATATCCTTATACTAAACCCCAAAATTCTTTTCAAAAATATGATTATATATTATAATAATTAGTACATATATTTTCCTATATCATTACAATATATTATATGTAATTTCACATAAATTCCAAAAAAAAAATCACAGAAAATTACAGAAAATTTTCAAAAATACAGAATTTACAGATTTTTTTTTCCAGAAAAGTACAGAAACTTTTCAAACAATACTTCGAAATTATAGAAAATTTTCAAAAATACAGAATTTACAGTTTTTCTTTTTCAGAAAATTTAAAGAATTTACAGAATTTTTTTTCCAGAAAAATACAGAGAATTTCCAAAAAAAATGCTTAAAAATTACAAAAAAAAATTCAAAAATACAAAATTTACAGATTTGTGTTTAGAAAAATACAGAAAAAATTCAAAAAAACTTAAAAATTACAATAAAAATATGAAAACTTTCAGAAATTTATAGAAAATTAACAAAATATTCCAATACATATTAGATTTACATTTAATTACAGAAATTCCAACACATTAACAAAATTAACAAAATTCCAACACATTAACAAAATTACAAAAATTGCAACACATATTACATTTACATTTAATTACAGAAATTAACAAAAATGAACAAAAAATTATAGAAATTCCAACACATTTACATTTATAGAAATTAACAAAAATGAACAAAAATTACGAAAATTCCAACACACTAATTTACAGAAACAACATTCAAATTTACACACTAATTTGCAGCAGAAGTAACAAAAAATAGATCAAATATCCAACAAAAAAAACAAAAATACAGAAATTATACATTTTTCTTTACAGAAAGAAATGGAGTACTAATGTGGTGGAGGCGGAGGCGGAGGCGGCAAGCACTGGCGGTGGCGGAGGAGGCGGCTGATAACGGAGGCGTATGATGGCGGCGATGGCAGAGGCAGAAGGGGAGGGTTAGAGAGAGAGAGAGAGAGACTGAGAGAGAGAGAGAGAGAGTTGGAGAGAGAGGTAGAATCTGCTAAGGGCCCAATTTATATTAGAATATTGGAACAGTCATATTTTGCGACGACCGCCAATGCTCTGTCGCAATGTCAACATACGACGTCGTTTGGAGTTGAAAACGATGTCGTTTTCATATCTTGATAGTAAAACTCATAGGAACGGTCATTTTATAATTAAAGTGTTACTAGTACCGTTCCTAAATACAAAAATGGTGTCGTTTGGTGAACTGTAAGTGGTGACCGTTCCTATTTCCGTCATAGACCGTTCCTATTTGTATTGCAAATAATATTTTATCTTCCTAGATAATAAATAAAAATTAAGAAAAACACGTTCCGAACACGTGTATGAGAAAAGAAGGTATACAATTGGCCGTTTAAATAATTTGAAAATATAAAATATTTTTCAAAAATTAGACACATGTTCACAGGGAAAATAATATTTTTGGTCGCATAACTTAAAGTCTTTTTATTTTTGGTACCATTCGTTACGGGATTAGCAGTTTTGGTCCCATAACTTACAAAAATTAGCATTTTTAGTCCCACCCCGTTTTTTCCGTTAATTTTTTAATGGACGTTGAGTTTTTGCCGTTAAGTTTTTGAAATTGAAGGTAAAATTGGCACCATTTGTGCTTGGGATGCTTTTTTGCGGGAAAAATAACTACTATTGAGAGCTAACATAAAAAAATCAAGAAAATTAGGACAAATGGCGTCAATTTTAACGAAAAATTTTACCTTCAATTTCAAAAAACTTAACGGCAAAAACTCAACCTCCGTTAAAAAAATTAACGAAAAAACGGGGTGGGACTAAAAATTCTAATTTTTGTAAGTTACGAGACCATAACTGCTAATCCCGTAATGAATGATACCAAAAGTGAAAAGGGTCTAAGTTATGGGACCAAAAATGCTATTTCCCCCAAGTTCACAATATGAAGTATATATTTAAGTTTGTTGGTATTTCACAGATTCAACTAGCATATTGTATTGTTGTACTGCATCGCCTAATCAGACCGTCAAAATTCCAATCAGACTGTTAGATATGACTTAACACACAAAAGAATACACTATATGTAGTTTTGAAGATTTTGGGTGTGCGGATATCGATATATCATTTCCAATCAGTATTTGTCATTATAAGAACCATTGCATCCTTCAATCCTTCCATCCGATTGAAAATCAGACCGCTATATATGAAATCTTATTCATAATCTTGTATGTGTTTAGAAATAGTGTCAATCCGGCTCACGGATGTTGAGATATCATCACAATTAGGTAAAATACACATTCAAGTAACACAATTTGGAGCAGCTTTCTATAAACTTAGGAATGATTTATTAGAATAATAAAGTAGGAACGGTAGGTGGTTACATATAGGAACGGCCTGTTCAAAGTTATGTTAGGAACGGTCGTAATATAAAGTAACCGCTCAGAAATTTGTTTTTTCCCACCCATTTTTCAGAAGGCGCCAAATAAAAAATTTGGACTATAATTGGAAGGGTCATTAAAATGATGGGACCGTTCCAAGTTCAAATTTCCCACCTATTTTTTTTATTGGGCGCCTAAGTGAAAACTTGTAACTGACATAGGAACGGTTGTAATATATATAGACCGTTCCAATTTCTAAATTTTATTCTGTTATATTATTTTATAAAAAAAATTAATACAATGTTTAAACTAAGGTATATAAAAAACTAATACACCATTCCAAATTTATATTATTTTATATAAAATAATAATTAATACAATGTTTAAACTAAGGTATTTTCGTTACACATTTAAAAGATAACTAAGCACTGAACGCTCAATAAGTCTCTTCCTCGATTTCAACCTCGTCAAAGCTATCTTCGTCAACTTGATCATCGAATTCACCATTTGGCGAGCGGGATGTACTTGCTCCATGTTGTGACATGGATAGATCAATGACCAACTGTATACTAGCTGGATCATGAAGTTCGTACGTTTGATTGTCTGTACCAACATCTGTAGTAGGTACCACTTCATCCATCTGATAGGCGACCTCGGTCCATCGCATGCAGGGACTTCTTACGTATAGAATTTCTGTCCCTAGAGAGCTTGTACCTAGCGTCTCCACAAAACGTGCAATATTCCAGATCAATGTCGTCCTTCCAGTACAACATGCAGCCGTTTTTACACGCATCAATCTTCTCAACTGGTAAACCCAAGTCTCTTATCAATTTCTTCGTACTGTAATAATCAGGGGGAAAGTGTGATCGCAGGGCATTATATGATCAGCCCACTGGCACAATTGATCATATGTTCGCTCGAAAAAACCCTCTTCGGCCTTGATATTCACTGAACTAACAATTGACGCCAACTGAGATTGAGTGCAGTCGTTCCACAACAACTTTACATCATTCGGTGTTTTGAACCCTTTCATACACAAATCGAAATTTACCTCATCGGTGTTTTGAACCATTCGTTTTGCACTTTCGGCACGGACACTTAATCTTCTCCCCGTCCATATATACACGCTGAGACTAGACCTATTCTAGAAATTCTGTAACACCATCCTCAAACTCCGGTGTCACACCCAGCAAGTCTCAATCAATACATCCATCTCCTCAACTATCTTAACATGATTAGTCCTATGTACACAAGCAATTCACAACAGTAATTAAATAAGCAAAACAAATTTTATATATATATATATATATACACACACACAACCATTAAAGGATTTCAACTTGTTACCTGAACAAAACACCTTTAAAAAATTCAAGAGAGGGAGTTGGAAGAAATGAATTGGAGAGAGAGAGTAACAAGAACAATGAAATAAAGGGGACATATATATAGAAAAATAATTGAACGGGCATTGGAATATTATTTGGAACACCTAAACTAGCCGTTGAAATATAGCCGTTGCTTTAGCATTAGGAACGAGCTTAGAAACGGAAACATAAACGCTAAGCTAACCATTAAAATATAGCTGTTGAAGCATATTTAGAACGGTAATCAGAATACGTAATCTATGTACATGGACTGTTCCTAATAGTAACACATGTTGGAACGGTCGTTGGAACTCACACTTCGCTTTCATATGACCCATAATTTAGAACGTTCATTGAATTACATTGTTCACATAAGACGTAAAACGGTCTCATTTAGCACCACATTTTGGAACGGTCAGCCATGCATTCCAATGGGTCGCGGTCTTTGGAACACAGTTAGGAACGGTACTGTTTGTAGGTCAAAGAACCGTTCCAAGTTCCATATATGCGTTCCAAATAGAATGCCAGAATATATCCATTCTCTTTTTGGAACGTTGATAGGTTTACTGTTCGGCACACATAGGTTGGTACTGAACCAGGAACGGTTGTGCCGTTCCTATACGTTTCGATTCTGAATAATACGAAAATGACGTCAACAGTGGGTTAATGTGCCACAACCGTTCCATTAACCAATCCACTTTGGATCGGAGTTTGGAATGGTCGTTCTAAACCGTGCCAATTCCCGTATCTTTGTCGTGTATATTGTATTTTTATCCAGTAAATTTATTTTATAGTTTAATTTTGTTATTTTTTCTTTCATTTATTTTTTGTTTTTTTCCTGGTCTTCTTACAAGAAAGCATAGATTCGATTATTTAATAAGTGCATATTTGTTTTAATATTTCTTTCTATAATTCTATTCTGATATATGCTAAAAAGACCAACCCAAAATCAAGGCCTAGAAGCCCAAAAGACATTGCTAGAAGTTTGAAAGTGAAAGCCCTACACAAAGGCCCGCCTATGTTCAGGAGGAGGCCCACTCGAAGCACCAGCCCAGCATGAAGGAAAAACCACATCGGGGAGGCCCAAGGAGGAGGCCCAGGAAGGAAGCCCTAGACGGAGGCCCCAACCCACCAAAAGAGGATAAGGGGCTGACCAGGTCCACCCCTTATCCTTATCTGCAAAAGGTTCCTTCACCGGACTCTCTAATTTCAAGGAGTCCAGAGGCTGCTGAAGTCTGAGAAGGCCAGCACGAAGTCCTTCCAGAGTCCAAAACAAACTAGGAGTCTTTCCAATCATGACTCTTCTTCTATAAATACCAGCTCATATGGCTGGCTCAAGTAACGTTTTCTAGTATTCTAATTCACGATTTTAGGCTCTCACACTCACACTTTGCTCATTTTATGTTCTTTAGTCACGAGAATTCATCTCTTTTTCGTTTCATTTACGTTTATTCTTTCATAACTGTTTACTGGCTTGAGCGTCGGAGTGCTAACATTTGTTTTGCAGGTTCCCGTTTCATACTTGCCAAAAATTAAAGGCTACTCCATTCAAGTCCAAAAATAAACTCTTTCAACTCACATCATTTGGCGTCGTCTATAGGAACACAGAACTAAGACGTGAGGATCATGGACACTCCTAACAGCAGATCAAGCAAGCAGAAGGCCGTAGATGCTCCTACCGACGCTCAGGCGCTGCAAGTATTGTCTAGAGGCCCCTTGGCTCCCTCTGGTAGGGGGGGAGGCTGGACTTTTTGGTCCTTCGGAACCTCTATCGAACCTTCCGCAGGACAGTACCCCCTCAATACCTCCTCTGATAGGTTGTCCCCAGGATTGATGGCGGCCATCCAGCAGATGATTACGCCTGTTGTACGGGCATAGATGGCAGCGGTCGACACCGTCTCCTGGCAGCGATGGCCCCCACGGAGCCCCTCAGTGCCTACCAGGCCGACAGAAGATGACGAGGCCCTCCTATGACAGAGGTTATTCGGATTACCGGAGGGGGAACCAGTTTCTCCTCCCCCGACGCGGAATGTCCCTCCCCCGCGTTAGGAGGCCTAGCTGGAGCACCTGCAGAAAAGTTTGCAAGATTTGCAGCATAGGAAGATGGGAATCCCATTAGAGGTGCAAGGCGGCATCCCGTTCAGCGAGGAAGTCATGGTGGACGAACTTCCTCTCAATATCGAAAACTAGCCATTGCAGAGTACGATGGCACCACTGACCTGCAGGATCACCTATCACAATTTGAGAACATGGTGCTCTTCCATCGATACACAGATGGAATCAAATGTCGGGTCTTTGTGACCACCTTCGCCTGAGTGGCCAGCACTGGTTCAACCAGCTGCCCCCCGGATCAGTGAGGAGTTTTCAGGAGTTCCGCTCGCTGTTCTCCACCAATTTGCCAGTAGCAGGAAGCACTGCAAGACCTCCCATAGTCTTTTTACCGTTCGCCAGAAAGATTCTAAATCCTTTAGGGACTACTTGCATCGTTTTAATTTTGCCGCCCTGGAAGTGCCCGCGGCCATGCAGGAGGTAAAGGCAAGCACTCTCAAGGGATTTTAGAATGGGGATATCTTCAAATCCCTGGCTAAGAAGCCGGCGCTGGATTTTGACAGTCTGCTCGGAAGAGCAGCCATATATATCAATATGGAAGAGGCCCAAGCCTCCAAGAAGGAAAGACGCAGTGAGAAGAAGAAGGACACGCATGAGCAAGGATCCACCAAGAAGCTCCCTACTGATGGGAGGGATAGGAAACCCCCTTCCAAAGGAGACCTCCGGTCTACACTCCACTCAACGCTCCCATCACTCAGGCCCTCATGGCAGTAAAAGGGAAGGGATTGATATTACGACCTCGTGGAGCTAGGGAAGGCCCTACACGGCCCAAGTCGGATAAATTTTTTCGATTCCACAACGACTATGGGCACTCCATGGAAGAGTGTCGACATCTCAAATACGAGATCGAGCGGTTCGTCCAAACTGGATACCTCCAAGAGTTCGTCTGCAGAGAGAAGTCTCAAGGCACAGGTCCCTACCAGAAAAAGGACCAAAACCAAGGAAAAGCCCTGACAGAGTGCGGTCCCGAGCCTCTCCAAACGGAAGGACGTAGATAGGTTCCAGTCGGGCCATCGGAGGACGCAAACCCTCTTCAGAAAGGAGTCACACGCATGGTTGTAGGAGGACTTATGGGGGGAGACTTTCATAGAGCTTGAAAGGCTCTAGCTCGAGAAGCCGAGGAAACATCTCCTGAAGAAGTTTTGGATGTAAACATGAAGTTGGGCACGGCCGTAATCCAGTTCGGCCCCACCGAGGGACCGGAGTCATTCTCCCCCACAACGATGCCCTAGTAATCACAGCATATATGGAGAAGCATATAACCAGATGGAGTTTTTATAGACTCAAGGAATTCGACGAACATCATATATGGAGAATGAGGTGGTAGGCCCAGGGGATTCCCCACGAGAAGCCTCGCCCAGCAAGGAGGACCACTCCAAGGTCTAGCCAGTAGAGGAACTGTTGACGATCGAGTTATGCCCAGAAATCCCTGGCAAAACTACTTGGATAGGCTCTCAACTGGAAAGAGCTTTGAGATACGACCTGATCAGGTGCCTCCAGCGTAATATGGATGTCTTCGCTTGGACCCCTCAAGATCTAGAAAGGAATAAGCCCTAAGGTCATAATGCACCACCTCAACATTGATCCATCCATGAAGTCGCTCAAGCAAAAGAAGAGGCTCTTTGGCCCTGAGAAAGATAAGATCATACAAACCGAGATAGAAAGACTAACGGAAGCAGGCCATTACGGAAAATTCAATTCCCTGAATGGCTCTCCAACGTGGTGCTAGTACCTAAACCCGAGGGGGAAATAGAGGATGTGTGTGGACTTTCGGGACCTCAACAAGGCTTGTCCGAAAGACTTCTATCCACTCCTTCGCATCGACCAGTTAGTAGACTCCACCTTTGGATGCAAACTCCCGAGCATGATGGACGCTTCACAAGGATACCATCAGATCATGCTCGCCCCGCTGATCACAAGAGGGTCAGTTTCATTACCTCAGTAGGAACCTTCTGCTACGTGGTCATGCCTTTTATCTTGAAGAATGTGGGAGCTACAAATCAATGCTTGGTGGACAAGATTTTCCGCCCCCAGCTGGGGAGAAAATATCGAGGTCTACGTAAATGACATGCTTGTCAAGAGCCGAAGGTTGGATGATCACTTTACCGATTTGGAGGAGACATTCGCCGTCCTTCGAAGATATTGCCTGAAGCTGAACCCCTCCAGTGCGCCTTTGGGGTGCGATGAGGGCGTTTTCCTGGACTTCATGGTCACCAAGAGGGGAATCAAGGCCAACCCCCTCAAAATCAAGGCCATTTTGGACATGAAGGCCCCCACTAACATCAATGAGGTACAACGCCTCACAGGAAGGATAGCGGCGCTCCGCCGTTTCATCGCTAAATCAACGGAAAGAAGCCTACCCTTCTTCAAGGTACTATGAAAAACCAAGAACTTTGAGTGGGGGGAGGAATGCCACAAAGCCTTTGAAGAACTCAATCAATCTGGCCAGCCTTCCTTTGTTGGTCAAACCTTCGCTAGGGGATACCTTATACATCTACTTGGTAGCCACCTCGTAGGCAATAAGTTCGGTCCTCCTTTGGGAGAAAGGTGAGCAGCAAACGCCCATCTACTACATAAGCAAGGTCCTCAATGGAACGGAAGGACGATACAACCTCATAGAGAAGATAGCCTTTGCACTGGTGATAACCGCCCGAAGGCTGCGCCCCTACTTCTTATCATATCCGATTGGGGTCCGTACCAACCACCCCCTCAAACAAGTTCTGGGGAGGCCAGACACATCCGGTCGGCTGATCAAGTGGGTCATCAAACTTAGCAAACGATATCTCCTACCTCCCTAGGATAGCCATCAAAGTTCAAGCACTAGCCGATTTCATCTCGGAAAGCACCTCTCCTCCTCCAGACAAGGGGACTTGGCTCCTGCACGTGGACGGGTCCTCTACTGCCCAAGGAATCAGCGCGGGCATAGTCGTAACCTCCTCAGAAGGGGTAGGCATGGAGTTCGCAGTCAAGTTCGGGTTTAGAGCCTCCAACAACGAGACCGAATATGAAGGTTCGGCTTTGGTATGAGAATGGCTTGAGAGGTAGGAGCTAGACACCTGGTAGCTTACTCTGATTCCCAACTCAGCGTTAAGCAAACAAAGGGAGTATATGAAGCCAAGAGGGAAAGCATGAGGTAGAGGAATGGAAGGCCAAGTTCGATACCTTCCGAATCATCTAAATACCTTGAAGAAAAACAACAAAGCAGACGACCTGTCCAAATTGGCCAGCACCATTTAGTTGCCGAACTAGGCGGATCACAATACATCACTTGCTAAAGCCCGGTCTTGCCCTGGAGATTCAGACCATACTCCCTTTGGGGGGGGGGACTGG
The DNA here is from genome assembly GCA_034509735.1 of Sesamum alatum. NCBI lineage: Eukaryota > Viridiplantae > Streptophyta > Magnoliopsida > Lamiales > Pedaliaceae > Sesamum > Sesamum alatum. The sequence continues at coordinate 3,097,484 of JACGWO010000012.1, read as the reverse complement.
AGACTTCCTATCATAGACTGGTTAAAAGAAGGTCGCCTCCCCACTGACAAATGGGAGGCCGCCCGTTTGAAGAGGCGGGTCGTCCATTTCCTCCTAATAGGAGATACCTTCTACAAGAAGTCCTTCACGTATCCCCTTCTGAGACGCCTGTCCCAAGAAGGGGGTACATGTCCTCAAAGAGATTCATGAGGGATGTTGTGGAGCATACATAAGGGTATTGACCCTAGCCAACAAGGCCTTGAGGGCAGGATACTTTTGGCCTACGATGAAACAAGATGCTAAGGCTCTGGTCAGATAATGCGAGAGGTGTCAAAGGCATGCCTCCCTGATACACCAGCCTGCCGAACCATTGGCCACGCTGCTTGTCCCATGCCCTTTTCCGCAATAGGGAGTGGACATTGTGGGGTCGTTCCCTATGCCCCAGGACAATGAAAGTTCCTGTTGGTAGCCATAGACTACTTCACGAAAATGCGTGGAGGCCGAACATCTCTCCCGCATCACAGAGGGAGAAGTCATGAAGTTCCTATGAAAAAACATCATATGTCATTTCGGGCTTCCCCGTGAGATCATTTCGGACAATGGACGACAATTTCAAGGAAACGAAATACGAGATTGGTGTAAGGGGTAACGAATCAGATAAAGATTCACTTCTGTGGGTCACCCTCAAGCTAATGGTCAAGTAGAGGTCACCAGTCGCACCCTTCTACAAGGCATCAAAAGAAGACTCGATGGATCCGGGGGCAACTGGGCCGAAGAGCTCACTAGTATTCTATGGGCCTATCAAACTAATCCTAGAAATTCTACGGGCGAAAGCCCCTTTTCCCTAGTTTATGGGACAGATGTTGTAATACCAACCAAGGTGGGCGTGCCTTTCCACCAGATAATGTGTTATTCAGAAGAACACAACAACAATTTACTTAGTGAGAATCTCGATCTCATTGAGGAGCTCAGAGAAAAATCCTCTCTCTGAAAGCCAAAGATACAAAAGCATAATGATCAATGCCTACAACAAACGGTTAGGCCCCGGGGATTCCTAGTCGGCGACTTGGTACTCCGAAAGGTGGAAGCATCAAACCAGTGGGCAAGCTGGGAGGACCCTAAAAAGTTAGGGAATCCTAGGTAACGGAGCATATGAACTAGAGGATGGGGATGGGATATCCACTTCCTCACCTATGGACATACACAATCTCAAGAGATTATTCGCATAAGCCCTTCAAGCGGACCTATTTTGGAGAATGGTATCCCCATGCCTTCCCTAACAAAAGACTAATCTTGTTTTCTAAGACAGGCTCCTGACAGAATGACATCTCCTCATCCCCCTAAAGCGAGGATCCCTCAAACACCTAGCCAAGCCCTGCCACTTTGCAGGCAGTCCACTCAACAATCCCTGCTCCCTCATAGGCAATTCACTTAATAAGCCCTGCCCACCTTGCAGGCAGTACATCTCATAAGCGTTGCCTCCTTGCAGGCAGTTCCTTCAACAAGCCTTGCTACAATACAGGCAGTCTACTCAATAAGCCCTGCTACATTGCAGGCAGACTGCCCAACAAGCCCTCATTCTACGCAAACATCCAGGCAAAGGCTGGTTACATTGCAGTACATTTTTTTCCTGCTATGATTGCAGGTGCCAAGGCAAAACAAGTCTTATTTCAAGCAAGCAATCGCATTCAGACAAAGGCTGCAAAGCCTCCAGACAGACCAGGGCACATTTGACGCCTTACTTAGGAAGAAAGGTCGTTTCCTATCTCAGACAACATTCAAGGCATCAACAAAGACCCTATCTCCTTTTTAAGAGCTACCAGAAAAAACATTTATGGGGCAACCAGCCCCCAATCATCCAAAATTTCAAGAAGGCACAAATAAAGTGAAGGAAAAAAACATACCATACCAAAAACCCCAGAGCCAAATCAGCTGGGGAGAGGGAAGCAGTATCATCATTCAACAACAAAAAAAAATAAAAAATAAAATTGTTTCATCCCCTTTCATCGGGTTGGGGTGGGGGCAAAAGCAGCAGAAAATTAAGAAAGGGGAGGTTCATTCAAACATCCTTCCCCACAGGCGGGGTCTTCTCAGGCTCTTCCATAGCTTCTGGGGAGGGGGATGGGGAAACAACATCAGTTGGCTTGGCCAAGGGGGTCGGATCAGTCGCGGAAAGCTCATTGGTCAAAGGCGCCCCATCCCCTTCTTCTGGGGCTCGGATGTCCTCCATCACTGTCTCCAACACTTGATCCAGTTCCTCCTCTAAAAAGAATTTACCAGCCATATCATTGAGGAGCTTAAGAATCCCGGAAAATACAAAAGAAAAGCGGACAAACTTGTTAGTTGGATCAAGGGGGAGAGGCTCAGTCACGGGCGGAGGAAGAGCAAAAGGTGTTGGGGCCCTCTTCACAACCCCATCATAATCCAAGAAGGAGAGATCCGCCCCCTCCGGAGGATAGCCTTGGGCCGCAAACAGTTCCTGGCAAGACATAAAAGCTATACCTTAAGAATGGCCCGGCAATCCTGGCCACCTCTCCCTGGAATTCCTCAAAATTCTTGTAGTCCATGAGGCGGCTCTCCCAGTATGTCGCTAGAAATTGCTTACTTTCCTTGGTGTTGGGAAATTCCAAACGGGCCTTATCGGCAGCATAGTGAAGCGCCTCCGACTGATCCTGGGATAGGGCCAGGAAGTCCTGTTGTAGCCTCTTCCTCTCCTCGCTTGTTAATACTTCCCAGTGACCTTCCTCTTAGCCTCATTGAGTTTGGTCACCTCAAAAACCAGACGCTCCACTCGGTCTTCCAGCCGCTTCCGCTGGGGGTCAGCAGGAGGAGGAGTCTCCAAATGGCGGCTCAGAAGCTCCCCCGCCATAGAAGTCGTCTGCAAGAAAAAGAACGAAGATCAAAAGTCTCATCAAATGCCAAAAATAAGAATCCCGATGGGGTAAAACAACATACCTTGGCCAGTTAGTTGGCGAAGGCCCCGACCAACTCCTCCCCGGGAAGGGAGGCCAACGAACGACGGTTCCACTGGAATGATCAGCCCCAGCAAGAACTCAGTAGCGAGCCCTGACTCTCCTTACCTCTCCCTTAGAAGGGACTGGTGGATATACATCCCCCAGTCCGGAATGAAACATTGGCGCCAAGGAGAGGAGCCCCCAGAGGAAGGAGGAGGGGCCGCAGTCGACCGGATGGATACCCTTAAAGAAGCTCCAAAAGGAGGGTGGCTGGAAGAGCCTCCATTCGCCCGCTTGGAAGGCCCACCATAGGCAGGAGTGGCTGGACGCTTCCCCTTTCCCATCACCAGGAAAGGACCAACGAAGAAGGGCACGCAGAAAAAAGAAATTGCCCCTCCAAGACTTGGGCGCGCTCGGGGCAGGCAGGACGCGAACCCCCATTCGGGGGAAGAAATGGAAGATGTCGGGCTCTGATTTTCTCAATTGAAAACAAAAAGAAAAGTGCTTACTGGAAATGGGCCAACTATGGTACGTGAAGATGATGGCAAAACTAGCAAGAAGGCGGAAGGAGTTGGGGGTCAATTGGTTCAGAGGAACCCTAAATAACTTAGCGACGTCTTGATAAAAGGAGGGGAGAGGAAACCTAAGGCCAACCCTCAACTAGGCCCAATAAAAACACAAAAAACCGTTGGGGGATGCTCAGGCAAACTGTCGGGGGAACGGACATAAATAGTATAGCCCTGGGGGATTCCATAATGCTCCCTCAATCGAGCGGCAACGTAGGCCCTAAAAAAGGATGCTTTCTCCAGAGGAATCGGACTCGCTTCCCTCTCTTCCTCCTCCTCTTCCTCTACCTCCTCTGCCTCTGGTAGTTCTCCCTGCTCCTCCTTCGGGGAGGAACCTGCTTCATCATCCCCCCCCCTGTAGGACTCCCCATCTCCATATCCTCGTCCTCCTCCTCATCAATCAAACGCCTAGAGGCACGGGAAAGATTTCTCAAGCTCCACAGCCGGCCGGCACGAGAGACTGCAGGACCAGCCACTGGCCCTATGGAAGAAGCGACAGAGGGATCATCCTCTTCGACCCACTCACCCACAAAACTGGATAGATTCATCGGAAGAAGTGGAAGAAGACAGTTTTTGAGAAAAAAAGTTAAGGAATGCAAAAGAAAGGGAGAAGGACACTTACAGAGATAATGGAGGTTTAAAGCTGCAATCTCTCTCTCTTGCAAAGACGTGGGAAGACGAAAGACTAAAGGGGGACAGGCGTAATAACACGATCAAAAGGGAGAACGTTGGGAAGAGATGTGGTTACCAAAAGGTTGTGCAAGGAACTGCCTCCTATTGGGTGGTTACCAAGCCTAAGAAGTAACTGGCGTTGGTGGTTAGCAATAACTGGCCCCCAGCCAAGGCGGTGGCACCCACTCGCGTAGCCCTTGTGCAGGCCTAGGACCTAGCCTGCCATAAAGGCAACCCCAATCATCATGATATGAGCAGGTGACCAGATGCCGGTCGCCCGAGGCAATTTTTCCACTTCCCTCAACCAGACATGAGGCTTGTCTGGAGCTCACCAGATAGGAAAGGGGGTCGCACCTCCCTCGACACTTTTCGAAAGGACTCTACTATGAGTTGGAATGGTAGCGAACCTTCCCTCTCAGAGTGGGGAGGACTGATTGATATATGCTAAAAAGACCAGCCCAAAATCAAGGCCTAGAAGCCCAAAAGACATTGGTAGGAGTTCGAAAGTGAAAGTCCTACACAAAGGCCCGCCTATGTCCAGCAAGAGTCCCACTCGAAGCACCGGCTCAGCCGGAAGGAAAAAACCACATCGGGGAGGCCCAAGGAGGAGGCCTAGGAAAGAAGCCTTGGACGTGGAGGCCCCAACCCACTAAAAGAGGATAAGCGTTGACCAGGTCCACCCCTTATTCTTATTTGCAGAAGGCCCCTTCAAAGGACTCCCTGCTTTCAAGGAGTCCATGGGTTGCTGAAGTATGAGAAGGCCATCACGAAGTCCTTCCAGAGTCCAAAACAAACTAGGAGTCTTTCCAACCATGAATCTTCTTCTATAAATACCAGCTCATATGGCTGGCTCAAGTAACATTTTCTAGTACTCTAATTCACGATTTTAGGCTCTCACACTCACACTTTGCTCATTTTATGTTCTTTAGTCACAAGAATTCATCTCTTTTTAGTTTCATTTACGTTTATTCTTTCATAACTGCTTACTGACTTGAGCGTCGGAGTGCTAACATTTCTTTTGCAGGTTCCCGTTTCATAGCTTGCGAAAAATTAAAGGCTACTCTGTTCAAACTCAAAAACAAGCTCTTTCAGCTCACATCATATACTTAATCTGGCATTTAGTTATATTTATATTTATTTATCGTTTTGTATTTTTATATACACCAACTTTTTTATATATTAGAGTTTCATTCATTAAATTTTAATTTTATAGTTTAGTCTTTTCGTTCTTTTTATTTATTTATTTATTTTTTGTTTTGGTCTACTAATGATGTTTTACAAAATGGAAAGAATCACAAAATTTTAATTTGTATGTATTAGTTTCTCGAACTATCTAAATATGATTCTACTAAATTTATAATCATATTTTTGTAAATCTTTACATTCACATGTAACTATATATTTTTATATTTGTATAATTTGAACTCTTTTCTAGAAAAAAGTCCACATATGATAGTTTGAATTTTGTTTTCTTCTCATGCATATTTTACTTTAATTGAAAATTTTGTGCCATTTTTTTTTTTCTCATGCGTATTTTACTTTAATTAAAAATTTCATTGACACGTGTTAGATTAATAATAAATACAAATATTAATTCAAGTCCTTAATATATCTTAAATACTATTTTCATTTTTCATTTTATGATTTTACCTTAAAACTTAAAATATTTACAATTGGCTTTTGAACTCTTTGATTTATTTATTTTTGGTGATTAAATGACATCATAATCATATAATTTTGTTCAATTAATAGGTGTATACATATATATTTATCGTTAGGAATTAACATAATGTTTCATAATTCCTATTACGTACGATTTTTCTCATCACCAATACCTATTGACTGATTAAGGTAAGTTTCTATTCTTACTTTATATTTTATTTTTTTAATAAATAAGATTATTTTAGATTTATGTACTTTAATATAGATTTTTATGGAAGATAAATTATATAATACAAATAATAAATTTAAGCAAGTTTTTATTTTTTATATAAGGCTAGATATATGTAAAAAAAATGATCTTTATATTTAATAAAATATCATAATTATTTAAAAGTAATCATCATATAAATACAAACTTAGGTATTTAGTAGAAATATATTGTATGTATAGGGAAATATCATTTTCAATAACAATCAAAATAGAGTAAAAATTCAAAAACTACTATATTTTTACCTATTAAAAATAAAAGTTTTAATTTTACGTAAAAGATTCATACAATGCAATATATTATAAAAAAAAAATATTTATTTTAAAATATATAAATATATATATAATCGTGTATAGAACGAGTTCTACGCTAGTAACTAAGAAGAATAGAATAAATTACAATAAAAATTCACATAAATTGAAATAAATACTTGCACATTTGACGAGATTCAAATTCATGACCTCGGACCATCTCATCTCGCAAATTTCGCGAGCCATATTATTTTATTTTTTATGGTTTACAGAAAGTGGAGTACGACTAATATTCGTCTAATACCATTATATTAAATAAATAAATAAATAAAATTCCTGTCATTGTTGTTGAATGAATCAACGTACCAACACGCTGAGTGACGGTCAATACATGTTTGTTAGGTGAGTTTTGAATTCCATCTTGATGATTCAAAAATTAAATGATTTCAATTTTGATTGTCATCACAAATTAGATCACTCGAACAATCCCAAATCATTGATAGAAGTACTTATAAATTATTTAAAGCATAACTTTCACGTTCATAAAAAAAAGGATAATTATATTTATATCGCCAAATCTATAGTCAGTTTACACAAATCACCCATGTCATTTGCATAATTATACCCCCGACCAAAAAAATAAGGACAGTTTGTGTAATAATGTTGACATTTTCGGAGGATGCATGTATAATTTTCAAAAAAATATAAGTAATTTATATAAATAACATTAATGTTTGTGTTGGATATATGTAAAATTATTCAAAAGACAGAGCTATTTGTGTAAATGGACAAACCGTTAGGAGTTGCAAATGTATTTATCCCTAAAAAATGCAAACATATAATTTTTGGAGGATATATTAAGTTTTCATTCTTTTAGCATTGATATCTCATTTTAGTACGTCTACAAACTGAAATGCGAAATAAATTGATCTTGACATTATTTTAGTGATCCACCAACAACTCAAGATCCCCTTATTGCCCTCTCCAAATTCTAATAAAAGAAGAATATATAGTTTTAATAGAAAAGGGAAAGTATTTGTTACCAATAAAATAAATATACATCTCTTCATCTATGATCTATTTACACTAATTATACATATATGACTTTTGAAAAATTTCCATGTCGTGGGCATAGACAGCCAACTCTTCGAAGTTCTCGGCTTGATCCCTTAGAGAATATAGAGAAGCCCCCAGTACATGCCTTTAATACACATTTCTATCGCATATGCCCCTGCGAGTTTGTCCTTGTAGTTCAAGCTCAAAAGGTACCACTACAAAAAAGTGCAGTAATTGCAACGGGAATAGGAACGGTTTCTTTAATATTTGAAACGGTAAATAGATCATTGTACTCATTTGGACAGGTATCAGGAACGGTTCAGGAACGGGAGGCTATCCATTGCAAGGAGAGGCGTTCCTAATAATTAGGAACGGGGGAAGGTCGACCGTTCCACTTTAGGAACAGTTGTTGGCATACAATCGCTTTACCGTTCCTAATTGCCTTTTTATGTATTAATTTGTAATTTTTGCATTTGGAACACCTTATAAATTATTGGAACGGTCATATCAAAAGAAATATGCATAATTAGGAACGGTCGTTGGAACACGTTTTGGAATTGTCAGCATAAGTTGAAGATACATTTTAGCACTGTTTCTGGAATACGTCTTGGAATGGTGGTTTTTTCCAAGTTAGGCACAGTATCTGGAATACATTTTGACACGATCCTTGGGAACGGATTTTGGTACTCTTAATTTGGAATACGATATTGGACCGGTTTTTGGTATTGTATTTAGAACGCAAACATAACCACAAAAACATTGAATTTGGAATACATGTAGGAACGATCTATCCATAATTTGGAATCCGTTTTTACCCGGGCTTAGGAATGGTTGTCATATCAATTTAGAATGGTTGTCTACCCGGTAATAGGAACGGTTATTTCTTCTGAACAATCACACATTGGAACGGTTTGTAAGCGCTCCACGACCGTCGAAAGTACCGTTCCTAAATAATGAATTATTAATTTTTTTATGGTTATAATTATTATCATTAAAATATATATTAAATTATTAATAATAATTTTGAATTTGATTTTATAATTATTATTTAAATATGAAAAAATGCATAATTTAGAAATAAAAATTATATTAAATGCGAATATTATCCAATTTAATTATAAAAATAAAAAAAAGTCCTAAATCTACTCCTCGTCCCCCTCGTCCTCGTCCTCGTCCATCTCGTCAACGTCTGGGAGGGGGGGTTTCTAGGAGCCCGTGACGGGCCGGTGCTGGAGTGACTAGTCTGCAGGGCCTTCATCATGCCCATCATGTCTACCATCATCTCCTCGAGGTGGACCATCCGACCCTCCAGGTTTGACGAAGGCGGTGGCAGTGGTGATGGCGAGGTAACGGTCTAGCTGAGACCGTGGGCCTCAGAACCAAGACCGAATACTCGGCCCTTGTTCTTGCCCCCGACGCAAGCCAGCTACATCTCCTGCTCGGTCTGCGCCACTGAGCCCTCTGATTCGGCTGGAGCATCCCCAGGATTGGCTGTGGCCTGAGACTGGTGTTCCTCCAGCATCTTCTGGAACGTCTCCTGCAAAAAATAGTTAGAATAAATTAGAATATTTTCAAACATTAAAAAAAATAAATTAGAATATGAAATGTTCAACTTACCGCCACCTCCGCTGCCCTTGGCTCGCTCCAGCCGCCGTCGGCCTTCTTCTTGTAGCATCTGGAGAATAACTCCATCTGCTTCACTGGCCGGCCGAGCTGCTCTTCTTGTAAAAAGAAATGGGAAACAGTTATTACAATTTTAATTTAATAATAATAAATAGTTTAAATAACATTGAACACCTTACCATCTCCCACTTGTGCATACCGACGGAGACAGAACCCCCGCGGTACACAGTAGCGGATGCGGCTGGGTTGGCGGACCGGTTCGCCTTGTTCTTCGCGCATTCCTCCTTGAACTCTGGGGACTCCCAGTACAGGAGAAGCTGTCGCCAGACCTCATTCGCCAGCCATAGAGGCTTCTGCAGGGACTGTTTGGCGAGGACGAACTTCTTCCGAAGGGTCTTCCCCGCCCAGACGTGGAGATCTTGAACATTGCCTCGCCGTCGCAATCCCACCAGTATGTCATCTGTATTAAAAATATATATATATATATATATATATATCAGAACTGAAATTGTTAAATATTTAAAATAAAAATTTAATTGATAACTGAAATTAGCCTTACCTTCAAACTCTCAAACTAGAAATGTTGGTGCTCTGGCAGGACCTTGCGCAAACTGCCCCAAGGGTGGGGATAGTGTCCTCGCACCACCGCGTTGATGTGCTCGTGTACCTTCCGATCCCTCCTGAAATTATATAATAATTAGTGTGAGATTAAAATAATAATTTAAATTATAAAAAAATTTTAAAAATGTAAATATACCTCGCGTCGGCGAGTGTGATATACTGGCGCGCGGATGATGGGGCCGATGGGGTGGTGGTGGTGGGGCAGCCCATGGACGGGCCGGATCTACCGCCGGTGCGGTAGTGGATGGTCTGCCACCCTTCTCGACGGGTGCAGAGCTAGACGGACCGGGTTGCTGCTGATCCGGCGCAGGTGCTGCCGGTGCCTGCTCTGCCGCTGGTGGTGGTGGTGGTGGTCGGAACACTGCTTTCCCATCTTAGGAAGCAGCACTCACCGGCGGTATGGCCGCGACCGCGACCCCGACCACGGGCGCGGCCACGTCCACCTCCTCGAGGTGAGAAATCCCGACCAGACATGATCTACAATTTTTATTAAAAATATTAGTCATATGAATTTAAAAAGTACATGTGAAGTATCAATTTATTTGAATACTGATAACTTTTCTAATTTTTTAAAATAATTATGCAAACTAAATCCTGAAATTGTATACTAAGTCCCAAAATTATTACTAAATTTTTTTCGATAATATTTACTAAATCCTAAAATTATTTCCTAACACACAAAATTGACGCTTAATTACACTAAATTATTCTATTTTTCCTATATATCTATGCTAAATGTCAATATTTGACCCTAAAATTGCACTAAATCCTTCTATTTTTTCTATATATTTATACTAAATTCTAAAATTTGACCCTAAAATTGCACTAAATCCTTGTATTTCCTATATATTGATAGTCAATACTAATATTTGCCTATATTCTTAGAGAATATTATAGAAAATTACCTAAATTTTCTAAAATTTCAGAAAATTAACAAATTTCATATATTATGAGTAAATTTTATTTAAAATTACAGAAAATATAAAGAATTTTCAGAAATTTTGTTAAAAATACATAATTTTTAAAAATTACATAAAATTCTGAAAATATTTTAAATTTATAGAAAATGACATAAAAAAATTTAAAAATTCAGAAATTTATCAGAAAATCACCAAAAATTTTAAAATTACAGAAAATTTTCTGAAAAATGTCTGAATTTACATAATTTTGGAAATTTACATTAAAATTCTGGAATTCATTTAAATTGTAAGAAAATTTTTGAATTTTCAGATTTTTAAAAAATACAAATTTCCAGTTTTTTAAAACAGAATTTTTTTTGAAATTTTTAATAATATTAGAAAATAATATCCTATATTCCACCAAATTTACAGAAATTTGATTAAAATTCAAAAAATTAACCACAAAATTACCAGAAATTACCTACAATTACAGAAAATTAATAAACTACATTACATTCACAAAAATTACTCAGTTACAAAAATTATAGGAAATAATATCATATATTCCAGAAATTACAGAAAATTACAGCATAATATTTACAGAAATAATTACAAAAACATTTTATGAAAATTAAAAAAATAACATAGAATTCACAATAATTACATAAAATTCAAATGTGCAATAATTACATAAAATTCACTAATTGCATACAATAATTCCTAACATTACATAAATTGCATACTATTACAGAAATTACAACAAAATAACAGAAAATAAAAAAAAAAAATTGCATCCTAACCCCTAACATTACATACTATTACATACACATTTTCAAAAAAAAAACAAAATACAAAAAAAAAATAGGGTTTTGGCAGAAACCCTACTTGCAGCGATGAAGGAGGCAGATGATGGCGGCGCCGACTGATGGAGGCGGATGATGGCGGCAGATGGTGGCGGTCGAAGGCGGCAGCTATGGTGACGTGAGAGAGAGAGAGAGAGAGAGAGAGAGAGAGAGAGAGAGAGAGAGGACCAAAAGTGAGAGAGAGTGAGAGAGGAGAAAGTGAGAAAAAATCAGCTAAGGGGTCAATTTATATAACTTTTTTGGAACTGTCGTATTTTAACTGACCGATCCAAATAAAGAAAACGACGTCGTATTCATTGTAATACGATGTCGTTTTAATACCTTGTACTGATGTTGACCTAAGTAGGAACGGTCACTTAGTAGTATTGTCGTTCCCTTAACCGTTCCCAATACCGACTGTTCCTAAATTAACAAATGCCGTTCCCATATCAATTCCAAATACTTTGTATTTGGAATTGTACTAATAGGAACGGTCACATAATAGAACATGTCTTCTCAATGCCATTCCTAAATTGAGAAACGTATCGCTTTTAGACTTGCACAAAGTTTCCGTTCCTAATTTCATGTGGACCCGTTCCTATATGTATTGCAAAAAAAAATTATCTTCTTACATAATAACTATAAATTAAGAAAAACACGTTCCGGACACTCATATAATTCAAGAAAAGTGTGCAATTAGATATACGAAGAATTTGAAAGTATATAGTAATTTCCAAAAAATGGACACACGTTCACAATATGAAGTATATTTGTATATTTATATTTGTTAGTATTTTACAGATGTAACTAGCATCCTATATACTTTCACTGCACGGCATAATCAGACAGTCAAAATTCCAATCAGACCGTTGGATATGATATAACACACAAAAAGATACAATTGAATGTAGTTTTGAAAAATTTCGATGTGCGGTTCTCCAGATATCGTCTCCGGTCAGTATTCAACGTAATGAAAACAGATGCATCCTTAAATCTAGGTTGCTGATTGAAAATCAGACCGTTGGATATCAATTCATATTCATAATCTTGTATGTATTTAAAAATGGTGTCGATCCGGCTCACGGATGTTAAGATATCAACATGATTGTTTGGCATTGTACTAATAGGAATGGTCAGCTAATAGAAAAAGTGTTCCAACTACCGTTCCTACCGGAAAAACGATGTCATTTTCAGACATGCCCATAGACGAACGTTCCTATTTTCTCTAGGAACGGTCCTCTATAAACTGACCGCTCCAAAATTTGATTTTTCCACCAATTTTTCATTGGGCGCCAAAACAAAATATTGGACCTCTAGTTGAAACGATCTACCAATTGGTATGACCGTTCCTAATTTGAACTTGGAGCCATTTTTTCAGTAGGCGCCATTTGAAAAATTGTACCGAGATTAGGAACGGTCGTAGGATTTCACTGACCGTTCCTAATTTAAATTTTCCTCAATTTTTTTAAGTAGCCGCCATATTTTAAAATTTGTACCTGAAATAAGAACGATCGTAGGAAATTCGAACCGTTCCTAATTCAAATTTCTCCAAATTTTTTTTTGTTTGGCGCCTATTCAAAAAGTTGGACCTTTATTAGGATCGATCGTAGTATATAATATCCGTTCCAATTTTTAAAATTTATTTTAATTTCTTAAAATAATAAAAATACATATATCTAATAAAATTTTTACAATAAGGTTTATAAAAAAATTTCAGAAAATTCAATAAGTCTCTTCATCGGACTCAGACTCGTCAAAGCTATCTTCATCTTCGGATTCACTGTCTGGCGAGCGCGATGTCCCTGCTCCATGATCAACGACCAATTGTATTCCCGTTGGGTCATGCAGTTTAATCGTTTGGTTATCTATTACAACATCGGGATTAGGTATAACTACATCCATCTGATAGGCGACATCGGTCTATCGCGAGTCACGATTACTCTTCGAGCCTTGATTTTGCAAATAACTTCCCAGTCGACTTTTTCTCTCTTCATGCTCGAGTAATCCGCGTAGTAGACTTATACTACTTGTTGAGCCAGTATGAATGGTTCATTCTTTTGGTAGAGCTTTTTGAAGTTGACATCAACGATGTGATAACAAAGGTGTATCTTCATGCCTCTGACCGGATCGACCCAACGACAATTAAACAGTACAATGTGCATGTTTGGAAATAGTGGGTAATCTAGCTGAATTATCTCTTCCAATATTCCGTAGAAGTCAGAATCCGTGTCTGCATATGATGAGCTTTTCACACAAACACCACAATTCATTGTTGACTTCTCGATATTGTGATGTTCAGTGTGGAAATTGAAGTCATTGATAAAGTAAGACAGGTATGTCGTCACTTCTGCTGTAGCGCCCTAATAATGCAACTTCAAAAATTCGTTGTTTGTGTGATTCAATTCGGGTTCCACCTGCAATTTATCATATAGCAATTGAAATGATTGATTACAAATTAATGAGCAGATCGCAATTACAAGAAAACGAGAACACTTACACGACGCTTGAACCAATCCTTGAATTGTGTTACCACTAGTTGATCAATTATTGGGTCCTCCGAATTGTGTTGCTCGAAAAGTTCATTCAAGAATGACCTGTTACAGTAAAACTGATAGTTATAAATATACATGTAGTTGAAATTGAAATGAAGGCTTGAGATAATTACGTTTGTATAAGACACTTACTCGTAGTATGGTGCGACTACTTCACAATTACACAAGACGTATGTCTCGATAACATGAAGTTCCTCACCGCTCAGCCATCTCTTCTTTGAGGCTCCACTTGCTCGGCCCAGGTAATTGAAAATGGACCGTACTATTCGATTGTCGTTGCTCGTGAGATCATCGTTCCGACCAGGTCTGGTTCGCTTGCAGAGAATGTGCGGTTCGAAGTAGTGAGAGGAGAAAAGCCTGATTTCTTCGACAATATAAGCCTCTACGATTGATGCCTCGACGTGTGCTTTGTTTTTCACATTTTTCTTCAAATCGCGTAGGAATCTATTCATACGAGTATTTATTAAAATGCAAATTAATTGCTACTTAAAAATAATATATTTAACAGTAGTTAATTAATTATCTCTCAAATGAGTACATCCACCTGTATTGCACGGGCCCCCCAATGCGTGCCTCATATGGAAGGTGAACAATTAGATGCTCCACTGAGTCAAAAAAAGAAGGAGGAAATATTTTCTCGAGGTTGCACAGGATGACAGCTACACTATCTTCCAACTCTTCTACCTTGGCCACATCTAGTGTTGTTGAGCATAGTATCTGGAATAGAAGGCTCACTTTAGTCAAGGCCTCCCATACGTGCTCTAGAAGCATTTCACGAAAGGAAACCAGAATCAACTTCTGCATGAATACATGACAATCATAGCTCTTCATGTCGTGCATCCTTAACTCCTTAATGTCGACGCAACAAGCCAAGTTAGAGGCATACCCATCAGGAAACCTAAGACAACTAATCCACTCATATATCTTCTTCTTTTGCTCCTTCGTCAGTGTATGTACCGCCTTGGGCATCACGTTCGGTCTCCTTTCATCCACCTCAAGCTCCGTTTGATTACATATGATCTTGAGATCCTTCTGTTCATTCAGATTGTCCTTTGTTTTTCCCTTGATGTCCGTCACAATATTGAATATATTATCGAACACATTCTTCTCAATAGGCATGACATCAAGATTGTGTCGTATCAGATGTGCCCCCCAGTATTCAAGCTCCCAGAAGATGCTTTTCTTCGTCCGCTTATGGTCGACACCATAGCCTTCTGGTTCACTCAACGGTTGTTCGACTGCCACACTAAATGCATCGACACGGGTTCAGATCTGTTCTCCAGTCAGCCTCGGACGTGCAACCTTCCTCTCCATTCGATTTTTAGTGAAGGCTTTCTTGTTCCTGCGATAAGGATGATCCAGTGGTAGGAACTGCCTGTGGCAGTCAAAATAGCATGCCTTCCGATCGTGCTATAAATAGAATGCCCGTGTGTCCTCCATACAAACTGGACACCCTATAACACCAGCGGTACTCCATCCAGACGCCATCCCATAAGCAGGAAAGTCATTCACTGTCCACATCAATGCGGCATGCATCATGAATTCCTGGTTTGTCGTAGTCTCGTGCGTACGTACACCCACATACCATAAATTCTGCAACTCCTCGATCAACGGCTCCAAGTAGACATCGATAAGACGTTTCGGATTCGATGGGCCAGGGATCACCATTGTTAGGAACATAAAATCAGACTTCATGCACATTCCCGGTGGGAGATTGTACGGTGTAAGTATCACGGGCCAACATGAGTAAGTTTTACCATACTAGACGTGCGGTGCAAACCCATACGTGCACAACCCAAGTCTAACATTATGAGGCTCAGCTGCAAAATCAGGATACGTCCGGTCAAAATGCTTCCAAGCCTCTGTATCGGACGGATGACACATGGATCCTTCCTTCGTTTGATGGCTTGCATGTCAAGTCATATGCTCTGTTGTGGCCTCCGACGCATACAACCTCTGCAGCCGAGGGGTAAGCGGTAGATACCTAAGAATGGCATACAGGGACTTCTTGCATTTAGGGTTTCTGTCCCTGGTGGGCTTGTACCTAGCGTCTCCACAGAACTTGCAATATTCCAAATCAATATCGTCCTTCCAGTACAACATGCAACCGTTTTTGCAAGCATCAATCTCTTGAACTGGTAAACTCAATTCTCTTATCAATTTCTTCATATTGTAATAATCGGCGGGGAAAGTGTGATCGCAGGGCATTACAATATCACCCCACTGGCATAACTGATCATATGTATGCTCGAAAAAAACCCCTTCGGCCTTGATATTCACCAAAGAGGCAATTGACGCCAACTGAGAGGTGGCGCAGCCGTTCCACAATGGTTGGTCCGCAGCATGAACTACATCAAAAAAATGGTCTGACAAGCCAGACACATAATCATAGGGCCTCGAATCGTAATATGAACTAGGACCCACATCAGATGGACAATACCAAGTACCATCATCAGTCGGTCCCTCCTGGTTGTACGAAGACGGCCCCCAGAAAGACGGCCCGGCGGCATCTAATACCATCCTCTGTGCCTAATCCATTTGAGCCGCATCACCCCAATGCGAACTACCCTCCTGCTGAACGGGTGGCGTTTGCTGCTACTGCACAGGGGGCGCTGTCAATGCTTCAAAGTATTCCTGTACCCTCTCCTCACCATGCGAAGTCCAATTATAATACTCTGGCATAAACCCTTTCATATACAAATCAAAATTTACCTCGTTTGGTGTTTTGAACCGTTCGTTCTTGCACTTCCGGCAGGGACACTTAATCTTATCCTCGTCCATATATGCACGCTGAGACTGAGCCCATTCTAAAAATGTTGTAACACTGTCCTCAAACTTCGGCGTCACACCCAGGACATCTCGATCATACATCCATTTTCTTAACTGTCTTAACATGATTGGTCCTACGTATAATATATATAATTCACAACAGTACGTAATTAAATGACGAGAGTATTATATATATATAACTAAAAATTACAGAATTTTGCATACTTACCTGAGCAAAACACCTATATCAATGCAAAATTCACTCAAGTAATTGATATGTTCGATTTTCCGTATAAAGAATCAACAGGGGGAGTTACAACAAAATGAGTTGGAGAATAATTATAAGAAGAATGAAAAAGAAGGGGGACATATATAGAGAAAATATTGGAACGGGTATTGGAATATTATTTGGAACACAAAACTAGCCGTTGAAGTATAGCTGTTGCTCCAGCTTTAGGAACGGTCTCAGGCACGGTTATAGAAACGGCAATCTTACCGTAGTAATATAGCCGTTAGGACATATTAGGAACAGTATGTGGCACGCGTCGATCACGACCGTTCCTACTTAGAGCACAATTGGGAATAGTAATTGTAACAATATTGCATTTCCTATATACCCACAATTTGGAACGGTCATTGCATTACATTTTTGCTCATGGCGTAAAAGGGCCTCATATAGCACTACATATTGGAACAGTCAAGCAACCGGTCCAAATAGAACCGGTGTTTTGAACACATAAAGGAACGGTCATTGTTCCAGGTGGCGAAACTGTTCCAACTTTCAGACATGGGTTCCAAATCCTTTTTAGGAACGGTAATAGATTTACATATTGGCACACATATGTTGGCACATATATAGGAACGGTCGTGCCGTTCCTATTCGTTTGTACACCCATTAAGTCAAAAGTGACGTCATCAATGGTTTCCCGTTCCACAACAGTTCCACTTACCGTTCCTATTTGGAACGGTCATTGGAACGGTCGACTATATCCGTTCCAATTCCCGTATTTTTTTGTAGTGTACACTAACTGTTGATTTAGTTGACAACTGACTCATCTTTCCTTGGTGAGTTCAATCATGCTCACCATGCATCAAGTGTTAACTGTTGAGGACTTCGCTCTCCATCTCGTCCCAACTTTCAATTAACTCGGGTTATAAGTCCACATAAGCATTACCATTCAGGGACCAAACAAATTGCTTAACTAGGAGGTTGCCATCGGTACCGACATTGGTTCGATGAAGTGGGTAATATGGTGCTTTTGGTTGCCTTTTCCATCGAACTATTGCAGTTTTGGCCATTGGTAGCCATCTGCATTCTCATGTGTCAACTCGCTTGTTGTATCGCTTTGAGTACACAAGCGAGTTTTGTACAGATCCACCATATTAGGATTTGATGGTATTGGCGATCATCTCCTGCAGTAGTTGGACGGACAACACAACAACAG
This sequence comes from Sesamum alatum, assembly GCA_034509735.1. Taxonomy (NCBI): domain Eukaryota; kingdom Viridiplantae; phylum Streptophyta; class Magnoliopsida; order Lamiales; family Pedaliaceae; genus Sesamum; species Sesamum alatum. The sequence goes on along the minus strand of JACGWO010000012.1, from coordinate 3,079,325 downwards.
AGGTCGCGGAATGACTAGACTTCTAGATAGGCTCTTGCTTTGGTAGCTCTTCTTCTATTTGCTTCTCTTTTCCAACATGTTTGGAAGAGGATGAGTGATTGTGGCTTGATGCTCCAACATTTGTAGGCTCAAGTTTGTTCATCAACTGAGCAATTTGAAGGTCTTTGTCTTCCACAATCTTTTGGAGGCCAGCTATTGCTTGGGCTATTTGAGCAACTTGTTCCTCCATCGTCGTGGCCTCAGTCATCATGGTGGGGAGAGTGGAAAAAGGAGTAGAGTTCAAGTTGATCTTGGTGGGGCTTGGCGAGTTCGAATTGTTTAAAGGGATGATTTCCATGATCTTTCCCCTATGAAGGATTGACCGGTGTAGTGACGTCAATGACGTTCTTCTCATTCATGTCAACTTGGTTCTTTTTGGTGCCATCGAATGCTTGGAAGTGATTTTTTAAATTCTGATGTAGGAGAAAGGGATGAGGGACAAAGATTGTCTCATTGGGCGTGCTAAAAATTTCTTCACATAAAATTCAGTGCATGCAAAAAGTAATTACAAGATAAGAAATAATACGGACAAATGAGATTATTGATTTAAATAAAAGTGGTTACAATCTTTGAATTCAAAATAACCCCTAATTCTTCTCTATGGATGTGGATTCAAGGGCTGAGTTTTGTTCTTGAATCAGATGCAATCTTCTCCTTACTTGTAGAAGGCAATCACGTGCTACCTTGTAATATAATATCAAAGCCTTGCGGTTACAGAACATTGTCATGGCAGAAAGCGTTGGACTTGCTCTGGTTGTGGATTTGTTATGTCGTATATAATGAATTGTGTGAGGTGAAGAATCCTTTTTATAGGCGTGAATAGGGCTTAGGTAGCTTGGGCTTACTTCCATTGGGCTTTGGCTCATTTGACATGAATTTGTCTCCTGACTGTATTTGAATATTTATCTAGCCCAATTAAGTCAATCCAAAGTAAAAGAAATAAATCTATATTTATTCTGATTGATCAAAATAAGACCCACATTGGTATGGGCTTATGAATTTATTATCTTGAAAATAGAGAAGCCCAAATCTATTATGATCTTCTATTTTGGAACCGAAGTATTGCTAATTTATTTGGACTTCAATTAATAATTTATCACAAAATATTTTGATGTCAACAATTTCAAACTAAAAAGAAGTATATATATATATATATATTATGATAATTAATGGGCATGAATCCAACTACTAAATTTTTTCAATTATATATATATTATGTTGTACACTTACAATTTTTTATTGTGTATTTGTATTATTAGCATATAATTTAGAATTATATATGTTTATTACCATTAGTTTAAGACATTGTTAATTTTTCTCAGTGTTACTAATACTTTTTTATTATTACTTTGAGAAACTTTATTAAAGGATCACTTAATTTAAATCATATCCTTTTGTGAAAATTTATATCACAGGGTAATATGATAATAACTTTAACATAATGTATTTTAATACTAATATTTTTATTTTACTAAAAGCATATTAATTGAATAATAAAATATATATTGCATTTGAATCTTATAAGATAACTTTTCTCAATGTGTAAAACTATTATAATATTCTATTATTATTTTTAAAATATTTCGTAAATAAACTTACTAAAGAATTTAATATTGAATTTTGTATAAATAGTTTTGCACTATAGCATATAGTAAGACAGTTATTAAAATATGACATACCATTATGTAATTTAAAATTATGAAAATACACAAAAATTTATAACTTTTGGTGCATAGCACGGGGTTCATGACTATAATTGAATTAATTTTGACTCAATTCTCAATTCTTAGAATTTTGAATTTTTTAATTACTAAGAAAAATTTAATTGGTTAAAAATATTATCCAATTATCTTTATTAAATATTTACTTTGTATTTATCCAAAATCTTATCTCTAGGATTATAATTGATTTTTTTAATAGTAAAAAAAATCTTATTGGTTAGAAATATTGTTTATTTTAAATATCTTAAATATTTATTTTGTATTTATCTAAAATTTTATTTTCAATATTATAATTAAATTTTAAAAATTTTAAGAAAAAACCGGTTAGAAACATCACCTATTTTAAATATACTAGATATTTATTTTGTATTTATCTGAAATTTTATCTCCAAGATTATAATTGAATGTTTTAATTGACAAGAAAAAATTCTTATTTATTTGAATTATCATCTGTTTTAAATATATTAAATCTTTAGTTGTGATTATTCGAGAATTATCTCCAAGGTTAAAATACTAATTTAATTTATTTTTATCTTAAATGATTTTATATGTTAAGATTAAGTTTTAATTGATATTAATTCAAGATGTATTTATCTCAATTGAGTTTATTTTTGTTATTAATCTTTATTTATTAACACTTATATCCAAACCAAATCAAAATCTTAAAAGATAAATTATTTGTGTGTATCCAAACAAAAATAAGATAGTGGTCTCCACCATATTTGTATTTAAATAGAACAAAGTGTACTTTGCATCTCTTCATTTATTAGATAGACTCAATATTATCAATTTTTCGTTCTCCATTAAACGATTTCAAATTTAACACTTTGTATACTTCTTTTCATTGTGTATGAAGTGATGTCTTACACTTTTCATAATATTATTTTATTTATTTTTTATTTCATAATCTTTGAAGTTATGCAATTAATAAATTCTATCAGTTACTCATATGTTTATGTATGTTAAATTTCAATATTTATTTGTTTTTACACTCATACGCTATAGCTAACCGGTGTTTACTTTTATCATGATTATCTTATTTTTTATATATTATTTTTCATGATACTTAAAAAATTAACAATCTCTATCCTTTTCTTATTTTATCTTTATTAAGTTTTAGTACTTATTTTTGTTTTGGATTTTATTTTAAGATTTATATAGTGAGTGCTTGATTTTGTTTACAAGAAAGAATTAATTTCTTTAATGTTAATAAGTACATATTTCATTTTTAAAATTATTTAGTCTATGTATATATTATAATTACATCCATTATATTATTATTTTATTTGTATAATTCTACTCAAACTATAATTTACTTTTTATTTCTGTTTAAATATTTCTCTCTTTTATTTTTTTATACATTGTTTCTGTTTTATATATTGTAGTTTCATCCACTAAATTTTTATTTTATAGGTTTTTTTTTGTGTTCTTTTTCAAATTTCTTATCTATTTTGTTTTTGATTTTCAACAATAAGGAACGAATTCATTTAGAGCTAATAGGTACATATTTTATTTAATATTTATTTGTATAATTCTACTCAAACTACCATTTACTTTTTTTTTCTGTTAAAAATATATTTACACCTTTGTATTTTTTGTAGACTCTTTTTTTTATATATTATAGTTTCAGCCATTAAAATTTTATTTTATAGTTGAACTTTTTTGTTCTTTTTCAAACTTCTTTTCTACTTTATTTTTGTTTTTCAACAAAAAGCAATCAATTCTTTCGGTGCTAATAGGTACATATTTTATTTAGTATTTATTTGAGATTCTATTTCATTTGACATTAATTTTTATATGTATTTAGATATTTACCCTTTTTTATCTTTTTATACACCTATTTCTTTTTATATATTATAATTTCATCTATTAAATTTTTATTTTATAGTTTAATTTTTTTGTTCTTTTGTAATTTATTATTATTATTATTATTATTATTATTATTATTATTATTATTATTATTATTATTATTATTATTATTATTATTATTATTTGCCTTCGGATTATGTTTTACAAAATGGAAGGAATCACCAAATTTTAATTTACATATAATTTGTTTCTCGAACTATTTAAATATGATAAGCTAAATCTAAGATTATCTAATTTTTTACCTTTACATGTAAATATATGTATTTTTATGTGTGTGTAATTCGAGCGCCTTTTTAACAAAATCTTATTCGAGAAAATCTTATTTTATACCGATTAAAGTTTTTTTTTTCTTTCATACCAATGATAATGTTGTTATATTTATGATTTAATTGAATGTAGCTATTTTATTTTTATTTGTACTCATTTTATTTTCTCATTTCATGATAACTTACTCCTTATTTTTTTTCTTATTCAAATTGATGAAATGATATTTAGAATTTAAAATTATTTTATTTTATCGTCCACCTTTCTTTTTTTTTATGACTTATTAAAAGTAAGTTTCTATTCTTGCTTTATATTTTATTTTATTTTTTACAATTCGAGATCATTTTAGATTTATAACTTACTTTAATATTTTGATGGAAGATAAATTATAATAAAAAATACATTTAACTAATTCTTTATTTTTTATATTTTTCTTAGAGTTGGATATTTGATTAAGAAAAAAAAAAACAGCGATCTATATAGTCAACATAATGTCATAGTTATTTGAAGTAATCCTCATAAAATACAAATTTTGGTTAGTAAAATATATTGTACTAATAGCAAAATATAAAAAAGATTAAAAATTCAAAACTACTATATTTTACCTATTAAAAATGAAAAGTTCTATTTTATGAAAAAGATTCCTTTATTAAGCAATATATTATAAAAAAAATATTTAATATTTAAAAAAAAAGAAAAAACTATATAACCATGCATAGCACGGATTGTACGCTAGTATCTCTATATATATAGCAAAATGATAGTTGACCACATTAAGTCAATTTTGACCAAATTCTGAATTCTTAGAATTTTGAATTTTTGAATTACTAAGAAAAATTCTAATTGGTTGGTTTAATTTTAATTGGAATTTTAGTTTCTTTTTTTAAAAAAAAAAACACTTAACAAATTAAATCCCAAAATTTTAGCATGAAAATAGGAAAACTCTCATGTAGATATACGAATAGTACTTCCTCTTAGAATTGCATTCAATTCAAACACTTAAAATCACGTCAAATATAAATATAAACATCAGTTAAAATTTTGGATTATCAAAAAAGTTGAAGAATCCATTATGCACTACGAATCATTTGTTGTTGTGCTCAAGCTCAACCCCTCTGAATGCTTGAATGGATGTTTTTTATCAAGATGCATATTGGCCAGCTATATAACTTTTATATTATTTTTCTTTCAATATAGTAGCAAATTGATTTTGCATATGATGATCATCACATTTTGTCTTTTTCTTTTTTATTATTCTACTTCATCTTTTTATTATTAGAAACTTCCTTTTTATATGTTATTTTTTTCTCTTTTGATGTTCTTTGTGTTCAAATTTTAGAGTAATATATCCCACCAATTTATTATTTTGATTAATGGTTTATTTCTTTACAGTTTACATTCACACGTATTATTCATTTGTCAAAGTTTTATTTTGGCAATAAAAATTTTGTAATACTTCAATTGTCTATTATCATGTGCTCTAAATTTACTTTCATATTGGTTTTGAGTAATTTCTTTACTTTTCATTACATTTTTTAAATTTATATTTTCTTTAATTATTTCTGTGATTTAGTTGTGTTCACTCATTTAATTTTTATTTGCATAGTTTCATTGTTTCGATTTGCATAATGTCCTTCTTGATTTTTCTTTTTGTATGATTCTACTTAATCCGCATTTAGTTATTATTTTTAAACATTTCGCCCTTTTTATCTTTTTATACATCATTCCTAGATTTTGTAGTTTCATCCATTAAATTTTTATTTGATAGTTTATTCGTTGTTCTTTTTCATGTTTTATTAACTTTTTTTTTTTTGTTTTTTTTGTACAAGAAGGATCAAATTTATTTACTGCTAATAGCCATATATTTTGTTTGACATTTATTTGTATGATTCTGCTTAATCTGGCATTTAATTTTTATTTATATTAATACTTATCTTTTCGTATCATTTTATACACCATTTTTTTTTATAAATTATAACTTCATCCGTTAAACTTTTTTGTTCTTTTTCTGATTTTACTTTTTTTCATTTGTTTGGTTGTTTTACAAGATGAGAAGAATGATCTAATTTTAACTTTTATGTGATTGGTTTCTCGAACTATCTAATAGGATCATATTCTTTGTAAATCTTTAAATTTACATGAAAATATATGTATTTTCATGTGCGAGTAATTCAAGCTCTTTTTTTAGAAAAAAAAAATCTACACATGGTTGTTTGAATTTTATTTTCTTCTTTTATATATTTTAATTTAACTTAAAATTTTGTACATATGTATTAAATTAATAATAAATGCAGAGGTTAATTCAATTCCTTATATATCTTAAGTATTGTTTTCAATTTTTCTTTATATATAGTGTCATGTACTATTACTATATTCATAATATTTGTAAATTATAGCATAATTTATACATTTTGTAGCATAATTTAGGTGTATGATAAATACTGAAAGTAAACTCTCTACCTATCTACTCAGAAGTGAAAGTTGGAAAAATTCATAAAATAAGAAATCCAAGATATGTATCTTTTGTTGTTTTTATTTTTTTATTATCAATTAATTTATTTCATGAGTTCATCAAATACATGAATATTTTTGTTAATTATCATTTTTTTATTTTATTAGTTTGATTATTTTTATTGATAGTTTTTGGCAAAAGAGATTGGACTTTACATGTACCATTTTTTATAAAGCATTTGGTGTTGTTGTTTCTTTATTTTTTATTTTCAATTAATTATTTTTTGTAATTGAGTTCATGAATTATGTGATATGTCATATATACATTTTTTTCCCTTATGACCAATGTCTTTTTTCATTTTATAAATTCTAACAACTTTTTCACTTGCGATAGCATAAACAAATATGAATTCAGTCTTCTCTCTCTCTCTATATATATATCTATATTCTAAACCAATTATATAATTTTGTTCTCATAATAATTTAATCTTTATATATATATATATATTCTAAACCAATTATATGTTTCACTCTTTAATACACAATTTGTGAAAAATGAACTCTAGATTTTCAATTCATAAATTTTTGTGAACTAATCCTTAATCAAAATGTTTATATTTCTAAATTCACAATTTTACTATTTAAAAGTTACGAGATTCTTAATTGATGTTGAACATCCATAAACAATAGAATTTTGTTCCCTATTGCTATCAATTTTTTATTTTTTTGATTTTATGAATTATGTGATATACACGTACAATTGGTTTATAATAAAAGAAAATATGAACTTTGTTAAAGAAAAAGATTGGATGCAAACTTCCTATCTATCTACTTATGATCGAAAGTTCGAATAAAGTTAACTTATTAAATAAGAAAGGACCCATTTAGTTGCTTAATTTTTAATATTTTTCATTATGAATTAGTTTATGCTTGATATAATGTTTTTATTTATTTATATTTACGAACATACTTATTTCGATTATTTATTGGCTTTATGCAATCAAATTTACATATACTTCTTATTGGTGAATATTCAACTTTTGGTTGCTTTTATTATTTTTTATTATTAATATATTTATTGAGTTCATGAATTATGTGATATATACATTAAGTTTGTTTTTTTCATTTTCCTTATGATCAATATTTTTCCTTATTTTATATATGAGTTCTCATTATAAAGTCATTTTACCATTTTTTTTTTATCACAAACCAACCCATAACTTATATTAAATATTAAGCTTCAAGGTTTTGTTATAGAAAGAAGTAGCCGAACAATTAACATATATAAAAATCGATCAAAAAATATATAAAAAAACATACAGAATCTTACCTTAACACCGTCGTAGTACCTTCACAAGATTCCCCTTGTATAAATCCCTCGTGTTCACTACAAAACGTTGAAGTGGTGTTCGTCATTTTCATTAAAAAAACCCAAAAATAAACCATAAAAATTAACAAAAAAGTTCCTGAAAGTAAAATAGTACCTTGTAAAACAATTTTTAGCAAGATTCAACGGTAAAACCTTCCGATTTTTGCCAAATCGCACGTACGGTGAAGAGAAAAAAGTTTTGGATCGCCTCTCTCTTTCAGAAATGAAAAAACCCTAATTTCTAATGGGTCAACGCAGTCAGCATATTTCATTATAAGGAGGGGTATATTGGGCATTTTACCTTCAATTCCACGCTTTTTTACTCCAGGGGGCAGTGTGCTTCATTTTTTGTAACACGAGGGATTTTTTTGCTCTTTTTCCATAATAAGGGGGGCAAATTGCATTTTACCCTAATTTCGAAATAAAGATATTTATCTGTAATTTCTTATCATTTCAACCACACACCCTTGATATTAGTTTTGTAAATTTTCTATTCCTTATCACCACTCTGTTGTGATAGGTTTGATTTTGCTTTTCTTTTTGTTATTTTAGTGATCAAACTAATTGGTTTTTCTTCTTTTCAGCCAATGGCCATTTCAGTTTGTTGTATTATCAAGCTCTCCAACCAGATGATATTTTATTTTTCCCATTTTCTACATTCAATTATTATTTTTGGACTCACCTTACAAATTTGTTTCATTCTTTGAACTATAAATTAATTTATATCTTAATTTTTGTTGACTTTTTTCCATGACATATCAAGAATATTTGGTAAAAACTTTTACCAAAAATGACTTTGATATAGATGATCGGATCACGAAAGATGTCTCAAACTTTCAAGGATAGGCCACTGGTATTTGATGGTGTTCATCTCTTATATAAAACTTATAATGAGAAAGTATCCATTCATCTAGAATTTTTGACGTCTTTTATGAACTCTTACTTAACAATGGTATATGTTGTCTTTCAATGAATTTTATGTACTGTTGATTTTGATTTAAAGTTATTATTATGTATATCATAATATATGTTGTTGATTCAGTATATTCATTTGCTAATTATATAAATACACTTTTATATCTCTTTGAGTAATATAGTAATATTTGTTCTCTAACCATATTAATATGTTTTTAATTGATAGATTACAATTATATAATATCAAATTTTAGGCGATTGAGTGTCATTTTGGCTTATTTTGAAAATTTTAATCATTGTAACTTCTCTTATAATAAAAATATATTATTCATCCTCAATTAAATAATTTTGATTTAATACTAATTTTTTGTGGTTTTTATTATCTAAACAAATTCATCTTAATTAAAGAACAATCATACTTGAAAAATATATGAATTTTTCATTTTCAATTTTGTTTATAATTGTTTTTATAAAATTACCTAGCTTTTCAATGTATGTTGGAACAACTTTTTGTTTACTCCAAATAAATTATTTTAAAACTTACAGTTTTAATTTTCTAAGTTTTTTCTTAAAATTGAGATTTTTAATTTTTTTCAAATTTACTTTGGTATTTTATAAAAATTATTTTGTCCTTTTAATTATTTTTCTTCAAACTTACAGTCTTTTGTCTTTTTATATACTTTTTGCTATTACATGATAAGATTTCTTCATCAATTTATTTCCCTCACACATTACCCAATGGCTTTTTTAATTGTTTTTCTTTTTAATGTCCACTTTTGCATATTTTTTATGTTTTTCTCTTTGTGTTTTAGTTAATCTTCTTTCTTCATCTTTTCAATATTTTTTTTTTTACTTTTTTTGATGAATCTAGCATGAAATATTTTTCCTTACTTCTTAAAGAGTTTGTAATTTTATAATTTTTGTATTTATTCTTAATATTTACTCGAATTTAATTTTTATTTTTCAATTATCTTTTTTCCCTTCTTGTTTCACTGATTCATTTTGTTTGTCTCATTAATTAATGAATTTTCTATTAAAATAGTTACCTTTAGCTGAAGTATTAGCTTCTTTTTAATTTTATGTTTTGTTTCCATCAATAGTCATGATTTCTTTACTTAATTATTGAATGACTATACATTTTTTTATCTAATAATTAATTCATCAATTTTTTTTTTCAATTTCAATTAGAAAAAGTTGACTAATCTTGCATTTCTTGCCGTCTTTTTTAATGTGGACATGGGATATGATCATGATTTTTTTGTTTAAATTAGTTTGCTAAGTTTTTTATTAAATGAATATATATATATATATATATGTGTGTGTGTGTGTTTTTGTTCATCAAAATTCATGTATATTTATTTAAAACTCTTATTATTGATATGTATAGACTAGCAAGAAATTTATGTGATATTAAATTCACCGTTTTTTCTTCGTCCATTTTTAGTATTGTGCAATGTTTATGAATGATTTCATATTAATTTTCCTAATTTCAAAGTTATCTTGATTAAACTTCAAACATTTTTCTTGATTTTTCCTCTTCCACTTGATAAACATTTTTTTTTAATAGTTCTCCTTACAATGGAGAGTTGATTCATTTATCCTCATTTAATTGTTGTGAGCTTAGAGTTGTTCAATAATATTTTAGTTTTATATCTTGCCATTAATTTAGTACTCTTACCATTATAACCATGCATAGCATGGGTTCTATGATTTATTAATTAAACATGTTTACCTGAAAAAAGTTCACATACTTTTCGATCTCATTCATGAAATACAAAAATAGGTTTAATTTGGTTTTTGCATTGAAGTTTATAATTATTTAGGAAAAATATTTGCAATGGAGAAAATGACATATTTTCAGTTGAATTTTGGGTACGACTTCTCTTTCACTAAATTAATACTTGTATTTTTAAATGGTGTATAATCTTTTGTACGTATTTTTTAATTTTAATTTATATAACTTTACATCTTGATTTTTTTTTTTAATTTCAGGATCATCAATTTTTTAAATTTATTATGTCTAATAGGGTGCTAAAAAATAAAATTTGTAAGATTAGGCATGGAGATTAAAATTTATGAGTGGAATATTTGTTCTATTCTTTGACCTTTGAAAGTAAATGGAACTGACAAGAATACAAAGTAAAATTATCGACAATTAATGAGTCATTAACAAGAAGAATGATTACGTTAGGGTAGAAAACTCGATAAAAAGAATTATTTATTAAAAAATAATTCAATTATTCTACAGTATCTATGATAATTAATTAATGAAAACGAGCCCAACTACTAGAATTTATTATTATGTCTATATTGCTATTATATTATGGTCATAGCATTTTGAATGGCTTATTGTACATGTGTTCTTAGCTTATAATGTAGAAATATATATATGTACATATCTTTAGTTTTATTAGTTTCAAATATTGTTACATTTATTTTCTATAAAGGAAATAAAAAGTAATACTAATACTTTTTTTTTCTTTTTTTCCCCCTTTCAGAAACTTTGTATACAAAAGGGATAATTTATTACGGATTGTATTCTTAAAGAAAAATCTGTTTATATCACAGGGTACATATAATAGTATCTATTATTAATGTATTTAAATATTAATATTTGTTATTTTACTAAAAAAATATTAATATTTGAAACTTATAAAATAAATTTTTTAATGTCTAAAACTATGATAATCTTCTATGGTTATTTTCAAAATATTCAGTACATAAACTTAGTAAACATTCAATATTTTGTTTTGTATACATTAATTAGTTTAATACTATTATATAATATAAGAAGGTCATTAAAATATGACATACATTTATATAATTTGAAATTTATGAAAACACTATAAAATTTGTAAATATTCATACATAGTACGAGTTTCATGCTAGTATATATATATATATATATATATAAATTATGTCTAAATAATAAGTAAAAGCAAAAGAGGTCCTTTTTTGTCTTTTCAGCCTCATGCTTCAATTTTCCGTCAAATTCTGGTGCTAAAATTAAAATTTGTGAGAGTAGGCATGAAAATTAAAATTTATGAGTGGACTATTTGTTCTATTTTTGGACCTTTGGAAGTAAATGGAATTGACAAGAATATAAAGTAAAATTATCGGCTATTAATGAGTTCATTAACTAGAAGAATGATTGAGTTAGGATAGAAAACTCGATAAAAATAATAATTTATTAAAAATAACTCGATTATTGTACAGTAATATGATAATTAATTAATGGGAACGAGCCCAATTGCAAGAATTTTTTGTTATGTCTACATTGCTATTATATTATGTTCATAGCATTTCAAATTTCTTAATGTACATGTGTTCTTAACATATAATTTAGAAATATATATATATATGTACATATCTTTACTTTTTATTAGTTTCAAATATTGTTAAATTTATTTTCTATAAAGGAAATAAAAAGTGATACTAATACTTTTTTTCCCCCTTTCAGAAACTTTGTATACAAAAAGGGATAATATATTATGGATTGTATTCTTTAAGAGAAACCGTTTATATCACAGGGTACATATGATAGTATCTATTATTAATGTATTTAAATATTAATATTTGTTATTTTACTAAGAAAATATTAATTGAATAAGAAAATATATGTAGTATTTGAAACTCATAAAATGAATTTTTTTAATGTCTAAAACTATAATAATCTTCTATGGTTATTTTCAAAATATTCAGTAAATAAACTTAGTAAACATTCAATATTTAGTTTTGTATACATTAGTTTAATTATACTATTATATAATATAAGAAGGTCATTAAAAAATGACATACATTTATATAATTTGAAATTTATGAAAACACTATAAAATTTGTAAATGTTCGTGCATAGCACGAGTTTCATACTAGTATATATATATATATATAAATTATGTCTATATTATAAGCAAAAGCAAAAGAGGTCCTCTTTTGTCTTTTCAGCCTCGCGCTTCAATTTTCCGTCAAAATCTGGACGGAAACAAAACGAGCTCCAAAAGAGTTTCATATAATATATTCAATTTTATTTTCTTGTCATTTATTATCTCTGACCAAACATCAAACTTTTTCTTATATGTACATAACCTTTTCTTTGTACATCAATTTTTTATTCGAACCAAACAAGCTCTTAACTAGACTATTGAAGGTCCTTTTCAGACAGCTGAGCTCTATCACAATAAAGGCCTATATATAGAAACTTTAGGGAGGAATAAGGAGTTCATAGCTACTACCTACTGAATTCATGAACTCAAAGAATAGGAAATCATCTACAATAATATATAGAATAGGTAGAACCCAAGTTCTTCCTTCAATTGAAATTGAGAGGGAAAAAACCAGCTAATAGGGCACGGAAAAAAATCAACAGTGTCGTGTCGGAAAGGATTCTTATAGCTGACCTATCAACATATAAGTCAGAATGTATGTTTAATCCAATTAAATGCCTTGACAATGGCCTTTGACGTTCTTAATCATTGAGCCATAATAATTGGTAACATAGAGCAATTTATGTTTTATTTGATCAAATGAAATAGATGTAAAATACTTGAATTTTGTTAAGTTTTAAGAATAAAAATATATGATGCGATTAATATAAAAATCTTATTAATTAAGTAAAATGTTATTGATTGTATTGTTATTGATGTTGGTTCTCTATTAATTTTATCTTTATTAAGGCTCTGTTTGTTTGCTTGAGAATGACATTTTTTGGGGATTTAATTTGCGAGTATCAGAAATTTGGTTAGATAGTTTTCAAAACGGGAATATGCCAATAAAATTATTTTTAGACATTATTAAACTTATATATATATATATATTCCATTCCTTTATCATATGTAGCACACCAAATATTTTTTTACGAATTTGATTTATTTCCCTATTAAATACCTTATTCTATATATCCAAACGTTTGCAATAGAATAAAACTTCTAGCAATCAAATTTCCTGCAGTTTTATTCCGAGTACCATATTTCATTCCCGGCAAACAAACAGGACCTAAATGTTTATATATTGCAATGATCCCCCTCCAAAAAAAATAAAAATCATTATAATGCATTGTTTCCTTTCAAAATTAACGAGACCCTCAAATGGGATTTTCTATTTCAAATTATGTCACATCTTTTATTTTTATTTAATATATGCCGACTATATTATAAAAGAAAATCTTAGTAAAATACATAATATCATCTTTATACAAATACCATTTATTTATTAATTGAAACAGTGGATACGACAGAATTTGAATCAGAAATTCGAATTCGATATTCAGATACGAAATCTTGACATTATTTGAGTGATCCACCAAGAAGATCGATGTACCCTTGTTGCCCTCTCCAAATTCTAATAAAAGAAGTGTTATATAGTTTTAATAGAAAAAAGAAAATTATATATTACCAATAATCAAATAATAAAGTGAACGGAGCCAACTCTATTACACCCTTTGGCCACATTTAGTGAAGTCATTGATCAAGAAAAGAAGCCACCTGTGGAATCTATCCTCTGGCTATCAAAAATATGACCATATCCTGTCGATATCTGTACAGGGATGGATCTAAAATAATAGAGTTTATGGTCGAGATCTGTTGACCTAGCATCATACTAGATCGCTTGATTCTCTATACACAGTGCATACTATCTTGTAATGGAGCTTGATACATCGCCGCAGTTGCGGACATCTCCTCTAAACCTGTCCTACAATAGATTTTTATGGTCGAGATGTGTTGATCTACAATCATACTGGATCGGTCGATTCTCTATACGATAGAGCTCGAAACATCACCGCCGTTGCGGACCTTGTTGGATGTGCAATGCATCCACGCAACTGGAAGTTCCTTTGGTGCGCTCCGGTGCCCAACAAGGGCGGGCACCAATCTCTTGGCTCACACCAAGTTATCACGCAGCTACCATTCGACCTCCATGGGCCATGACCACTTGCCGTGCAGTGGTCAGCCCCACCATCGGGTATTAAACTCAACTTTGATGGTGCAATCCACCGTCCGACCTCCATGGGCCATGACCACTCGTAGTGCAGTGGTCAGCCCCACCTTCGGATATTAAACTCAACTTTGATGGTGCAATCCATCGTCCGACCTCCATGGGCCATGACCACTCGTAGTGCAGTGGTCAGCCCCACCTTCGGATATTAAACTCAAATTTGATGGTGCAATTTTTCGAGAAGAGGAGGATATGAGAATAGGCGCGGTGGGCGTGTGGCGTCGCTTGCACACCAGACATGGAGAAAAAGACATAACTTCTATAACAAATCAAGAATGATAAAGAATTCTCATTAACAAGGGAAAACAAAGGGAGGCTGCAAACATCTTACAATTTCGTGCCTGGAATTGTACAATATTGAATTAGATCATTCAAACAAGGGCTCTGAAGTTAGGAATGAGTTCTTCCAATTTCAGCAAACAGTTTCAAAAGACAAGAGTCATTACACAATCTATAATTCTTATACATATTGAAAAAGCACCAAAAGAGAGAAGGGGGGGAAAAATAGCATCCCTTTCAAGAAATAAAATATGTGGCAACACAAATACATCTTCCCTGTAACTGGGAAAACAGCTAATCGAAATGTTTCCATCTTCGAACGGTGTAAAGATCTCATCCTTCGACTTAAGAGTGACGCCATATCCACATGCTGGTGAAGTATCCTTAGAGACGGAAGTATCCACAGTTTCCCCTACCGGAGAGTCCTATATTTGAATGATACATAGCACACAACACGAGTGTGCTGAATCCTTTTGACAGAATGTCTCGTGTTAAATGCCTCATAGAAGCTTCCAGGCTGCAACGCAACGTGAAAATGAAATTACTAGATTGTCACAAAACAAACATGGAAAATCAGATCAGGAAAGCCCACGTTGAAATCACACAATGATGTTAACACAGGGTTGCATTACATGTTCATTTACAAGAATAACATGTGCAGTTTCTTGCACGAAACTGCATTCAAATTGGGCAAATTGATTCTTGCACTCCTACAACATCACCTGAAAATCTTAAGCTTAGAAGTTACAGAATGCCATGAAAGGAAAGAGACTTTGTGAAGTTAACAAACTAGTAACAAAACAATCCTTGCTATATCAAAACTGGAAATCCCAAAGCCCAGCAGAGAACAAATCGAGGCACATAAACGAATCTAGATTACACCTACAACGGAGAGTGCATAATAAATAAACTTGACTGACATTTATTCCACAATCTCCAGCAAATGAAAGACCAAAAGTGCAATATCTCTTAAGATCAAGACTTAGGCTTTCATTAAGCCATAACTCATTTCAGCACTAAGAATTAGTTCTTAAGGGAGTCGAATGTGGTACTTAATTCAGATATTGCACTGCACAGAAACTGCACTGAATATCTAATAGTCGGCAGCTGATATTGCCTGCGTATCTCCCGAAAACCGGTTAAAGGCAAAGGATTTGGATTCACAAACTAGCATATTCACAAGTCAACTATCATAATCAACAAAATCCTGCAGATTTTGTTGATCCCATGAGAGTGTATACTACTGAATCAACAAGCTAAAACCCAAAAAATAAGAAAAACATCTTCTTGTTTCGCCGGACGCCTACAATTAAGTGAAATCTACCACTATTTTTGAGAAAGACCAGAACCCCCCACCCCACCCCACTCCAACCCAAATCCCAGTTGAACTGGAAAAGCACAACCTGAAATAGCCTAATTACAAGTCACCAAAGCCCAGAGCCTAAAAATAAAAACTTTAGTCACCAAGCCTGAAGATGAATCAAGTTATAAGAATTACCTATTAATACAAACAAGACATAATCAAAACCAGGAACAAGACAATTAAACAGCACATAAAAGCATCTAAATGGCAAGAGAATGAGCAAAACAAGAAATGAAATTGCAAAAGGGTAAAATCCAGTCTTGAATTGAGAATCAATCAAGAACAACACAACCCAGAAATCCCATCAAACAAACATAAAACCTTATACCACAAGCAAATGCCCAAATATTACCATTAATCCCCAAACCCCCCAAAAAAATATTCAAGATAAAGTACATAAAGAAGGACAATGAGAAAACGTCTTAAAAGGGATATCTTGAAATTAACACAATTCATTAATCCACCCTTAAAGAAACCAAAAAAAGAAGAAGAAAAAATCAATTTTGAAGCAAGAGAAGAGAAGATTGAGCAGAGTTCTTACAAGGAATGTCTTTCCTAGGCGAAGGAGGGGCGGAGTTATAACACAGAATGGCCCTCCCAATCATGGAAATGCTCGAAACCACCCCCACAAAGTACAAAAATATCACCAACCCAAGAACCCAAGGCATCAAAATAAACCCAAGGAAAAAAGTCACCGATCCACACAGCATCAAGGCCAAGGAAATCCCAAGAAGCAGAGAAGCAAATCCCGCCGGCGTCATCTGCTGAAACGACGGCTCCTCCCTCCGCCGACGGTGGCCAACCCCAGTCTGATCGGCAAAATCGATCGTCGACGACGGCGACGGCGGCGGGGATCGCATGATATTCAAAACCAACGCCGAAAGCTCGTAGAAAATCTTGGAATAATAATCCTGCTGACTCTGTGGCTGCCTTCTCATCATCTTTCCAACCCTTTTCTTCCTCTGTTTTTCAAGATTTCTTCACAAAAAAAAAAACTGATAATCAGATAATTTTAAAGGTGGGAAATTTTCTGTGCGAAGGCCGAGGTGAATGGATAAACTTTTGCGTTTTAATGCTCAAAAAATGGTTTATTTGATCGAATTGAAATGGGTATACTGAATTGATATTTATCTCTTTTTTCAAATATTCTTGGAAGTTTGTTTGGGGAATACAAGTGGAGATCGGTCAGAGGGCTCTTTTCTTCCCCAGAACAAATTGAAAAAAATCGAAAAAATTAAAAATAAAAATTAAGGAGAGAAATTTTTACAGACGCGGCGGTGGGAATGATCTGAGAGGAGTGCTTTGCTGTGCCGGATCTATTATACTATTATCATTGTGGGGGCGGTGGAAACAAGTCATTTTTTTATTTTCATTTTATTCTTTTTATATTGTTCGTTGCTAAATGCTGTATCATTATATTTAAAGGGTAAATTACATCTATTTTTTCTGAAATTTGGCATAATTATAAACACTTCCTTATTATTTAAAAAATTACAAATACTCTCTGAAATTTGTAATTTTTAACCAAAGGCCTAAAATTGATCATTTTGTCCTTAAATTTTTTATTAAAATTGTAAGAAAATCACCCGAGTCAAATTGCATTATTCCTCCTGTGTGTAAAAAACTTAAGAAATCTCTCCATGCGCATTGTAGTCCAATAACTTTTTAAGAATTAAACAAAAAATAATTCAGTGCATAAGGGCATTTTGATCAATTTATCCATAAAAATAGATGGAAATGAGTTATTTGTTAAACGGTTACAAACCTCAGGGGGTATTTATAATTTCTCAAACAACGAGAAGGTATTTATAATTATGTCAAATATCAAGGGAGCTAATTGTAATTTACCCTATATTTAAGTTCAAATATTAATTTAATTTATTAATATTTTAAAATTAATACATTCAACTACTATTAAATGTAAACTATTAACCCATATTTATGGGATTTGAACTCGCATAGTTGCGGGCACTCAATTTCACTACTAAAGTAAGGCCTTGTTGGCAGTGGAAACAAGTCTTGTTATTGTATCTTTTTTTTAAAAAAAAATTAATTACATAATAATATTAATATCTTAATAAGTTGATGAAAGTATTACATTTACGGTTGTTTTTGTTTAACAATAGATCTTTTTATTGATCAAAGTATATTGAATTTGCTGATATTAGAAAAAATATTGAATGAAGAAATTCATATTACTCCCAATTGATTTATTACTGATATAGTAAAAAAGTATAATTTTTTGTTAACAATTATGCTGTCTGATTGATGATACATAGTAAGTATTATCTGTTTTGATCGAAATCTCATAAATTTTTTTTTAGAAAAATGCTCTGTTAGCGAGAACATTTTTCGTTTTTAAGCCATCAAAGTTCTTCATTTGCAGTTGATATGAAACACGAGCCAATGTTATATCAAAACATCAATTTCGCCCGTCGAGCTGAGCTAGCTTTACTTGAATTGTACTCTTTACATAATTGTAGTAGTACGGGCCGTCGTGGCATGTCCCTGCGTACTTATAATGAATAATTTTTTATATTTTAAAATATATATAAATAAAAATAAATTATATAAATCAACAAGTTATATTTTTTAAGAAAAAGAAACAAACAAGCAGAAAAAAAATTCACTTAAAGTATTATTGACACAAAAAAATAATTAGTGTAGTGATATTAAAATGACTAAAGTCACTTTTGTAAAAGAAATATGATTATAATTAATTTTTAAAATTATTTAATTATGAATATAATTGTTATATTTAAAAACTAGTATGACGGTGTCATTAACCGTATTTATGCATGTAAATAGTCTTTCTTTATACTAGTCCACATTGCATGTCGTCTCTGCGTGTATATATAAATAATATTTCATATTTTAAAATATATTTTAAATAAAAAGTATATATATATAAATCAACACATCATATTTAAAAAATTGAAAGATGTTCTTAAAAAAAAGAAAGAAAGAAAGTAAAGAAAGAAAAGAAATTAACTTAAAATATTATCTGTATAACAAAAAATCAATGTCGTGGTGTAAGTAATCGGTCTTTCTAAAAAAATTAAGTTATATATATATATATATGTATATATATATATATATATTAGTATTACCCAACATTCCGTGGTTCCCATTGATTAGGTACAACCAAAGCACAATTCGTATCGGGTCCAAAGATCCTCACCACACCGAATCACACCCCCTAAGACGACTTTGACCGAAGCGCGTAGCTGATGCGTCTGCGTTATCTAGAAGAGTTGTTACTTGTTAGGATAGCAAGACGATGGATTGGACTGGGATTGATGGGGTAAGGCTGACGCGTCTAACTAGCGAGTGAAACTTACGCGCTGCCGACGCAGCAGATAAGTAATAGTTGCGTGGGGCCTTCGATTACGTGGGCATTTATCCTCTTCGTCTCGCCGTAGCCACAAATTTATCCTCTCCAGGAGCCGTCAGCGCAAGATGCGGCTGCTTTTGACGTGGCAAGAGACGGTTGGTTGTTTGTACGGCGCACACGTGGTGTTGGTGTATTCAACAATTCACCCTATTTTTCCCCCATTGGTAAAGTGAAAGGAAAGAGTTGGTGGTTGGGAACTTGGGAGAAAAAGAGCAAAAGTGTATTGGGGGAGATGGAATTTCTTGCGCTTTTGGATTTGTAGTATTATTTTTATTTTTACCTTCATATTTATGATACTTTTTAGAAATAATAATAAAAAAATTAAGTTTTTTTTTTACATTTTAAAAAAATAGGTTCAAACAAAATAAAAATTTTGGAACAAAAATATATTTAATAAAATGAGGAGTATTGTGTTTACAATCAGAAATTTAGATTTTTGAATCAGAGCTACGAATATAAAGATGGTAGGATTTGATCCAGATTGATGTTGCGGTTGATGTGGCTGATCAGAGCTGGCGATGGGGTCCATAGGATGAGATGGAATCAGGTGATGGAGGCGGGGTCCGCGATAGGTCCTCGATCTAGAGAGAATATGTTGATTTGCATCGTATATTTGTTAGACTTGTTGAGATGACTCTCAATTAAAATTCTATGATTTTTAAATTAGAGACCGTTAGTGGATATAGAGTCAAGGATATGGAGGCTAATTATTAAAGTTATATGGAGCCAATGTATCAAGTTGGCATCATCAGATGATTTTAGCATCAATGGCTGATTATTTTAGATTGGCGAGTCGATGGAGTGAAGTATGATCACAACACAGTAAAAAAAACGATAATCCTTGTTATATTATATTATTATTTTATTTTTGAAGGGCCAATATGTATTTATGGGGATTTTAATTGTTTTAATCTCCGTGGGAACCATTTCAAATATATTTTGATATGATCCCAATTTGATTTGTTCATATATCGATCATACAATTGTAGTATTCGACATTGTCTTTGTGAAAAACAAAAATAAACCACATTTTACATGAGTATAATGATTTTTTTTTGTAATTTGAATTAATTACTTTTATAAATGTGATGTATTGGATGGTGATTGATTGTGAAAATTATTAAGAAAACTTTGGATAAATTATACTTTTTCTAACAACTTTTGGGCTTATAATTATTGCAAAGTAAGGACAAATATGTAGCAGTTGTTAGCAAAATTATTGTGGCGACATCTCACTTATTCCCTTTTACATCGTGGGGCCAAGGCATGGAACATTGACATTAATGATTTAAAATATTTAAAATTTATTACTTTGCATCTATAATATTAGTGATTTTTCCCTTCAAGAAAAAGTATTTTAAAATTTATTTATCAAAAATTCGAAAATTTGAACTGCCTTCTTAGATTTGGGGCAACATATATCATCTAAATTAGTAATTTGTGACTTTCAAAAAAAAAATATATAATAATAATAATTTGTGATACACCCTATGTGTCTGCAAATTCTATAATAGTATTTAAAATATATTTATTTTTAACAAAGTTTATATTAAACTCTAATAAGTTAATATTAAATTTTTAAGAAAATATCGACAAAAAAGACGCATCAAAATCTTGAAAAAAAAAAGAAATAAATGTCAAACAGTTAGTCGGGGGTGGGATTTAGATGAATAAATAAAAAATAAAAAAAAAAGAAGAAACGAAAAATGTACATTTTCTTAATTTTAACATCTCCGCACGCCTCTTCACGTGTAGATAGTATCTTTTTATTGTCAGTTGTGCATGTTGAAATGTTTTTTTTTTCCATACATGGGGTTTGCAATAAAATTCACAACCAGAACCTCTTATTTAGCTTGATTGTTCAAAAAATCGTATTGAACGATCAACCCATCTAAAGTTTAAACTATTCAATTTAGGTCAATGATTGGTAAAAGCATATGATCGGGGTTGGGGATCGCGGTGACCTCGAGGGTTGTCCAATCAGAATAAATGCTTGAGACCTACGAAAAACGAGCAAACATGATTAGGCTTGTTCATAATTAGTTGGGTGCGAGATCAACGGGAAAAATAGAGAATATTCTCAAAAAATGACATATCTTCGGCTCCGAATTGGTTCTGGAATATTCATATGGGCAAATGTCCATATTTGTACGAGTTTATGTGTCGTGATCTTAATTTTTTAAGTACAGGTGATCGATGTTGGTGATTCCAGGTCTTCGAGTCGAGTCCAGATAAAAAGTGCACGACTTCCTGTCCTGTTTAGGTTGTATGAAAAATATTTTTGTCCTTTAAAATCCCTTCTTATTAGACCTCTATTATATTATAATCTATACTATTATATAAAGAAATCCCTCTCCACACTCACAAATGGCGGTTAATTACACCACTGCACCATTTTTTGTGATGTCAAAAATGTCCTTCAACCGATAATGTAACCAATTTATTTAACTTTCAAAGTTTTATTAATTAATAAATTAGTATTTTTTCTTTCTTTTATTTTTTTTAATATGATGTAATGGTTTATATTTGCTCTTATTTATAATAATAATATATTTTAAAACATAAAAAAAAATTTATTATATGCACGCAAGGACGACGTGCCACAACAGCTAGTAAAATATATATAAACTTAACATGTTAAACGAGTTTGGACCCAATATTGATTGTCAAGTTATCACGTCGTTCATCAAAAGACAAAACGTTTTTAACGTGATCCTTACAATAATATGTTTTTGAGCCAAGTCATTTTCGGACAGCAACATTTTGGTAAGAAAATGACTAAAATTATTGTTAATCAAGATATGTATCACACTTTAAAAAACAAAATTGTGTGGACAAGTCAAGAGTTGAAATAGACAACCCAATTCTGTAGTCGATTTTTTGTGTGATTCTTGAATGTTCATCTGATGCATGATCAAGATTTAAGAGGGTGTTGGCCAAATTTATTAATAAAATTTTATAAGTTTATAAATTTTATAAGATATTTTTTGAATTTATGTGACGTTGTATCTTATTTAAAGAAAAAATATTAAAATATTTGAAACAAAAGATCATTGAATTTATAATATGTTATTAATGGTAATTTATAATTAACTTGAAAAAAATTGAACTAAGTTGTCAAATTTTTTAAAATAAGTTGGAAACTTCTTACTTTTAAAAAAGAGATTTTCAACTCATAACATCTCAATTTTGGATTTTATAAACTCATTTTCTGAAATTTTACCAGACTCTTTGTAATATCTTATAAGTTTTAAAACATTTTATGCATGAAAGAGTGTATTGCCTGAGCTTAATTACGATTTTTTCAAAAGATTTTATAAAATTTAGAGAGCTTATAAACTCTATAAAATTATTTGGTAAGTGTATTCACATTATAGAGTCGAAGGATTTTTGTTTGTAGGATAGTAAACAAGTCGAACTGAGTTGAACCCAATATTGTTCGAGTTTTTTTTTGAATTACTATCAAGCTTGAAAATTGTGTTTGGACTTGATTTGACTAATAATCAAATAGAAATGGAATGAGCTCGAGTAAATTCGAACCCGAGCCGAGCTTGAAGGTTTCATTTTCAGACATATTATATTATTCTAATGGTAATTGAATCGAGCTCGATTGAGTCAGAAAAATTATCAAACGAAAGATTAAGAGGTTGTTTGACTATGCTTATTTGAAACATCTTAAAGCTCCTATATCTTGTAAGATGTTTTAAGAGCATAAAGATGTTGAATCTCATTTTAAAAATAAGCTCTTAAAATATTTGAATAAATAAAACGTCAAAGCTTATAAGATGTTAGAATGTTTGACATAATAAGCTCTTTATACTGTAATAATGACTAACAAACCATCAAATTATTAGAATTTAAAATTTTCTTTGGCGGAAGAAACATCAATTATATAAAGTGAAATACTAACAAACTTATGAGTATGTTTGGGCTATTGATGTTAAGATTTAAAGACTTAAAAGATGTTTTAAAAAAAGTTGGGTGAAATTAATTTTTTTTAGAAAGAGCCTATAAGATCCAAAATATCTTATTTTAAGATCTTCAAAAAAAAAAATAGAATTGCCAGACAATTTTTTAGTGCTTATTAGACTCAAATATCTAATTGTAAGATGTTTTGAAAAGCTTATAAGCTCAACCAAACACCCTCTAAGTTTAAGTTTGTTTCTCAAATTAACAAATCAAGCTTAAACGAGCTTTTACCAATCAATTTTGAATAAAATATCGAACAAGTTGATTATCTTTTTAGCCCCTTCAGTCGGTCCGATATAAGTGATTTTTTTACCTATATAAAATTACAAGTGAGATTTCACATGAGATTGCTTTTATGCTTTATTCTTACAACACTACAAGAAAATAGAAGATTAGCGACAAAAAAGATCAAATGATAATTTTAATATTGTCACAAATTATATATGTTTAGTGACTTTAGAATGTTTATTTTGTCACAATAATAAATTTTATGGTTTTAATAGTTACAATTACTTTGTTAAATTTGTTATCAGCAAGAATTAGTGACCGAAAAATGTGCACAAAGTTGTCACTAAATACAATTAGTGATTCATGTATAGTGACAACCTAGTGACAATAAATAATTGTCACTATATTGTGTTGTCACTATAGATGTGTCACTAATTGTATTTAATGACAACTTTACACACAATTTTTGTCACTAATAATTATATAGTGGCAAGATAAAAAATGTTGTCACTTAATATATATTTTTAGTGACAACTTTAAAATTGTCATTTGATATTTTATCACTAATATTATATTTTCTCGTAGAGAAAGCAATTTATTGAAACTTAATAAGTCATTTATCAATACCTTATGTGACGTCCATAGAATTATATACATAATTGAGAGACTAATTGATAACTATTAAAAAAAATTAAAATTATAAATTATAGATTGACATTTGAATATATTAAAACTTGAAAGGATTAAATTGGAGTTTTATTAAATATTTGTGGTTAAATTATATATATACTTAAAATTGGGAACTAAATTGCAATTTTAATAAACACTACAAAAAAAAGCGGGAATTGGGACGGTAACAGGAACGGTTTTCTTATTATTTGGAACGGTTTTCTTATTATTTGGAACGGTTAATACTTCACTTGAACCTTTTGGACTGCAATTAGGAACGGTTGAGGAACAAGAGGCTATCCGTGGCAATAAGAGGCGATCCTAATTATTAGGAACAGTACCGAGATTACCGTTCCTATTTGGGAACGGTGTTGGCACCATCTGGTCTACCGTTCCTAATTACCTTTGTACGTATAATTTTAATTTTTTTGCATTTGGAACACTTTATAAACATTAGGAATGGTAGCATCGAAACTAAATTGCGCAATTAGGAACGGTCGTTAGAACTTTTTTTGGAATAGTCCGCTTATGTTGTAGATAAAATTTAGCATGGTGTCTGGAATACATATAGGAACGGTTAGTTGTAGAGATTAGGACCGGT
Organism: Sesamum alatum; assembly: GCA_034509735.1. NCBI lineage: Eukaryota > Viridiplantae > Streptophyta > Magnoliopsida > Lamiales > Pedaliaceae > Sesamum > Sesamum alatum. The sequence goes on along the minus strand of JACGWO010000012.1, from coordinate 3,054,203 downwards.
AACTAGAATATATTTTGTCGCGACGTTTAGGAACGGTGTTTGCACTCTAACTTTGAAATACCATTTTGGACCGATTTTCGGTATTGTCTTTAGAAGGAAAGCCTAACCATGAAAGGATTCATTTTGGAATACAATTAGGCACGGTAAGTTCCGTCTTTAGGAACGGTTGACGTGTATAGTTGGAATGGTTATTTCATCGGCATTGGGAACGGTAAGTCTTTGAAAAAGTCAAATATAGGAACGACAAGTTGCGCTTAAGAACCGTCTAAAGTACCGTTCCTAAATAATGAATTATTTATTTATTTTTATATTAATAGTTTTTATCATTTAAATATAAATTAAATTAATAATAATATTTTGATTATATAATTAATATTTAAATATGAAAAAATGCATAATTTAGAAATAAAAATTATATTAAATACGAATATTATCCGATTTGATTAAAAAAAATAAAAATACATAATTTACTCTTCGTCCCCATTGGCCTCGTCCATCTCGTCAATGTCTAGACGGGTGGGGTCTCTAGGAGGCGGGCGCTGGTGGTGGCGGTGACGGTGGTGATGGCGAGGTAACGGTCTGGCTGAGCCCCAGGGGCTCAGAACCAAGACCAAATACCCGACCCTTGTTCTTGCCCCCGACGCAAGTGAGCCACATCTACTGCTCGGTCTGCGCCACCGAGCCCTCTGATTCGGAAGCAGGATCCTCAGGGTTGCACGGGCCTGAGACTGATGATCCTCCATCATCTTCTAGAACATCTCCTGCAAAAATAATTACAATAAATTAGAAAATTTTCAAATATTTAAAAAAATAAATTAGAATGTATTAATTACAACTTACCGCCACCTCCGCTGCCCTCGACTCGCTCCAGCCGCCGTCGGCCTTCTTCTTGTAGCATCTGAAGAATAACTCCATCTGCTTCACTGGCCGGCCGAGCTGCTCCTCCTGTAAAAAGAAATGGGAAACAGTTATTACAATTTTAATTTAATAGCAATAAATAATTGAAATAACATTAGATATCTTACCATTTTCCTCTTGTGCATACCAACGGAGACAGATCCCCTGCGGTACACAGTAGTGGATGCGGCTGGGTTGGCGTTCCGGTTCGCCTTGTTCTTCTTGCACTCCTGCTTAAACTCCGGGGAATCCCAGTACAGAAGGAGCTGCCGCCAGACCTCGTTCGCCTGCCATAGAGGCTTCTACAGGGACTGTCTGGCGAGGACGAACTTCTTCCTCAGGAACTTCCTCACCCAAACATGGAAGATCTTGAACATCGACTCGTCGTCGGCGTCCCACCAGTACGTCATCCGTATTAAAAAAATATATAAATATATATTAACTTAGATTGTTAAAATATTTAAAAACAAAAATTAATTGCCGTTACCTTCAAACTCTCAAACCAGAAATGCTGGTGCTCTGGCGACACCTTGCGCAAACTGCCCCAAGGATGGGGATAGTGTCCTCGCACGACCGCATACATGCGCTCGTGGATCTTCCGATCACGACTGAAATTATAAAATAATTAGTATGACATAAAAATATTAATTTAAATCCTTTCGTGCATTCAGATTGTCCTTCGTTTTTCCCTTGATGTCCACCACAGTATTGAATATATTATTGAACACATTCTTCTCAATATGCATGACATCAAGATTGTGTCGTATCTGATGTGCCCCCAGTATTCAAGCTCCCAGAATATGCTTTTCTTCGTCCACTTATGGTCGACACCGTAGCCTTCTGGTTCACTCAACGGTTGTTCGACAACAACACTAAATGCATCGACACGGGTTCGGATCTGTTCTCCAGTCAGCCTCGGACGTGCAGCCTTCCTCTCCATTCGGTTTTTAGTGAAAGCTTTCTTGTTCCTGCGATAAGGATGACTCCGTGGTAGGAATTGCCCTTGGCAGTCAAAATAGCATGCCTTCTGACCGTGCTGTAAATAGAATGCCCGTGTGTCCTCCATACAAACTGGACACCCCATAACACCAGCGGTACTCCATCCAGACGCCATACCATAAGCAGGAAGGTCGTTCACTGTCCACATCAATGCGGCATGCATCATGAATGCCTGGTTTGTTGCAGTATCATGCGTACGTACACCCACATGCCATAAATTCTTCAACTCTTCAATCAACGGCTCCAAGTAAACATCGATAAGACGTTTGGGATTCGATGGGCCAGGATCACCATCGTTAGGAATATATACTCAGACTCAATTTCTTCGTATTGTAATAATCGGCGGGGAAAGTGTGATCACGGGGCATTACAGTATCAGCCCACTGGCATAATCGATCATATGTATGCTCGAAAAAACCCCCTTCGGCCTTGATATTCACCAAAGAGGCAATTGACGCCAACTGAGAGGTGGTGCAGCCATTCCACAAAGGTTGGTCCGCAGAATGAACTACATCAAAAAAAACGGTCTGACAAGCCAGACACATAATCATAGGGTCCCGAATCATAATATGAACTAGGACCCACATCAGATGGACAATACCGAGTACCATCATCAGCCGGTCCCTCCTGGTTGTACGAAGACCAGAATGACGGCCCGGCGGCATCGAATACCATCCTCTGCGCCCAATCCATCTGAGCCGTATCACCCCAATGCGAACTACCCTCCTCCTGAACTGGTGGTGTTTGTTGCTGCTGCACTGGGGGTGCTGTCAATACTTCAAAGTATTCCTGCACCCTCTCCTCACCATGCGAAGTCCAATTGTAATACTCTGACATAAACCCTTTCTAGAACATCTCCTGCAAAAATAATTACAATAAATTAGAAAATTTTCAAATATTTAAAAAAATAAATTAGAATGTATTAATTACAACTTACCGCCACCTCCGCTGCCCTCGACTCGCTCCAGCCGCCGTCGGCCTTCTTCTTGTAGCATCTGAAGAATAACTCCATCTGCTTCACTGGCCGGCCGAGCTGCTCCTCCTGTAAAAAGAAATGGGAAACAGTTATTACAATTTTAATTTAATAGCAATAAATAATTGAAATAACATTAGATATCTTACCATTTTCCTCTTGTGCATACCAACGGAGACAGATCCCCTGCGGTACACAGTAGTGGATGCGGCTGGGTTGGCGTTCCGGTTCGCCTTGTTCTTCTTGCACTCCTGCTTAAACTCCGGGGAATCCCAGTACAGAAGGAGCTGCCGCCAGACCTCGTTCGCCTGCCATAGAGGCTTCTACAGGGACTGTCTGGCGAGGACGAACTTCTTCCTCAGGAACTTCCTCACCCAAACATGGAAGATCTTGAACATCGACTCGTCGTCGGCGTCCCACCAGTACGTCATCCGTATTAAAAAAATATATAAATATATATTAACTTAGATTGTTAAAATATTTAAAAACAAAAATTAATTGCCGTTACCTTCAAACTCTCAAACCAGAAATGCTGGTGCTCTGGCGACACCTTGCGCAAACTGCCCCAAGGATGGGGATAGTGTCCTCGCACGACCGCATACATGCGCTCGTGGATCTTCCGATCACGACTGAAATTATAAAATAATTAGTATGACATAAAAATATTAATTTAAATCCTTTCGTGCATTCAGATTGTCCTTCGTTTTTCCCTTGATGTCCACCACAGTATTGAATATATTATTGAACACATTCTTCTCAATATGCATGACATCAAGATTGTGTCGTATCTGATGTGCCCCAGTATTCAAGCTCCCAGAATATGCTTTTCTTCGTCCACTTATGGTCGACACCGTAGCCTTCTGGTTCACTCAACGGTTGTTCGACAACAACACTAAATGCATCGACACGGGTTCGGATCTGTTCTCCAGTCAGCCTCGGACGTGCAGCCTTCCTCTCCATTCGGTTTTTAGTGAAAGCTTTCTTGTTCCTGCGATAAGGATGACTCCGTGGTAGGAATTGCCCCTGGCAGTCAAAATAGCATGCCTTCTGACCGTGCTGTAAATAGAATGCCCGTGTGTCCTCCATACAAACTGGACACCCCATAACACCAGCGGTACTCCATCCAGACGCCATACCATAAGCAGGAAGGTCGTTCACTGTCCACATCAATGTGGCATGCATCATGAATGCCTGGTTTGTTGCAGTATCATGCGTACGTACACCCACATGCCATAAATTCTTCAACTCTTCAATCAACGGCTCCAAGTAAACATCGATAAGACGTTTGGGATTCGATGGGCCAGGATCACCATCGTTAGGAATATATACTCAGACTCAATTTCTTCGTATTGTAATAATCGGCGGGGAAAGTGTGATCACGGGCATTACAGTATCAGCCCACTGGCATAATCGATCATATGTATGCTCGAAAAAACCCCCTTCGGCCTTGATATTCACCAAAGAGGCAATTGACGCCAACTGAGAGGTGGTGCAGCCATTCCACAAAGGTTGGTCCGCAGAATGAACTACATCAAAAAAACGGTCTGACAAGCCAGACACATAATCATAGGGTCCCGAATCATAATATGAACTAGGACCCACATCAGATGGACAATACCGAGTACCATCATCAGCCGGTCCCTCCTGGTTGTACGAAGACCAGAATGACGGCCCGGCGGCATCGAATACCATCCTCTGCGCCCAATCCATCTGAGCCGTATCACCCCAATGCGAACTACCCTCCTCCTGAACTGGTGGTGTTTGTTGCTGCTGCACTGGGGGTGCTGTCAATACTTCAAAGTATTCCTGCACCCTCTCCTCACCATGCGAAGTCCAATTGTAATACTCTGACATAAACCCTTTCATACACAAATCAAAATTTACCTCGTCTGGTGTTTTGAATCGTTCGTTTTTGCATTTTCGGCAGGGACACTTAATCTTGTCCCCGTCCATCTATCCACGCTGAGACTGGGCCCATTCTAAAAATATTGTAACACCATCCTCAAACTCCGGCGTCACACCTAGGACGTCTCGATCATACATCCATTTCCTCAACTGTCTTAACATGATTGGTCCTACGTATAATTCACAACAGCAATTAAATGACGAGAGTAAATTAGTTAATATATGAAAAAATAACAGAATTTTGCATACTTACCTGAGCAAAACACCTATCAATATCAATGCAAAATTCGCGGTCGGTAATTGATATGTTCGATTTTTCGTATAAAGAATCAAGCGGGGGAGTTACAAATATAAAATGAGTTAGAGAGTAAGTATAAGAACAATGACAAAAAAGGGGGACATATATATTGAAAACATTGGAACGGGCATTGGAATATTATTTGGAACACAAAACTAGCCGTTGAAATATAGCCGTTGTTCCAGCTTTAGGAATGGTCTCAGGAAAGGCAACAGGAACGGTAATGTTACTGTTGTAATATAGCCGTTAGCGCATATTAGGAACGGTATGAGGCACAACAAAAACGGACCGTTCCTACTTGGAGTACATTTTGGACCGGTACTTATAACACAATTGCACTTACTATATACCCGTAATTTGGAACGGTAATTGCATCACATTTTTCCCCATGGCATAAAAGGGCCTCTTGTAGGACTACATGTTGGAACAGTCAGCTAACCTGTCCAAATTGACACGGTCTTTGGAACACATACAGTAACGGTCAGTGTTCCCTAGGGGTGCAAGTTGAGCCGAGCCGGCTCGATTTCGAGCTCGGCTCGAGCTCGAGCCTAGCGAGCTCGAGCTCGAGCTCAATTCCTTGTGTTCGTGAGCTCGCGAGCCGGCTGGCAAGCTCACACCTTTTTTTTTTAATTATTTTTTTATTTTTTATTTTTTATTTATACATATATTTATATATTTAAGTATATTTTAATATCATATTAAGTTTATATTAAAATTTCACTATATATTAGAATTATTACTCAATATATCTATTATTTTAGTTTTATATAATAATAAAATATGGTATATTTATTTATATATTCTAAAAACAAACTTAAGCAACAACTTAGTACGAGTTTGATATTTTCTTAAATAAATATCCAATACAATTCATAGGAATTTTATTGTTACATTACAATATTCACTGCAACAAAATGCATTTGTTTCGAAATTCATCATATAGTAAATTATTAGTCAATATGTCATATTTTAGTTTTAGATGATATTAAACTATGGTAATTTAATTTATATTATCCAAAAACAAGCTTAATCAACGATTTAATACGTTTTTGATAATTTTTTTTTAAAATGAATATTCAAGACAGTTTGTATGAATTTTATCGTTATAATTTTAATATCTACTACAACAAAATGGATTTGTTTCAAAATTTACCATATATTATAATTATTACAATATCTTATATTTAAGTTTTAGATGATATTAACATATGGTATTTTGGTTTATATTATCTAGAAACAAGCTTAATCAATAATTTAGTACATCTTGACAATTTTTTTGTAAAAATATATTTAATACAATTCATATGAGTTGTCATATGATAGACATGGAGAGCACCCCGTGTCTTGCTGATGCTTACGTATTGATTGCAATGTTTAACTTTTTTATTGTTTCAATGGGTTTCTTGTAAACTTAAATGATTGGACTGATGGGGTTGTACAAATTTAGCTGAATTTAATTTATGGGTGCTACTTGTTAGTTTGAGCATTGAACTTAATTCTTTTATCGTATTGCTTTTTTTTTTTCTTTTTTGGTTTTTGTGAATGTCTTCTTTCTAGTTCATATTAAATTTTTGAATAATGTATTCCAATATAGAATAGTCCATATATTTTCGTTGTTTTAGAAAAAAAAAAATCGAGCTCGTGAGCTGAGCACTGTGAGCTCGAGCTCGAGCTCGAGCCTGTATGATACGAGCTCGTCGAGCTCGAGCTCGAATTTTTGGCCGAGCTCGGCTCGTTTGCACCCCTAGTGTTCCCGGTAGGCCTGCCGTTCTAAATCTCACACATGTGTTCCAAATTGAAGTCCAAAATATATCAGGTCCCCTTTAGGGACGGTTATAGGTGTACAAATTGGCTCGCCATTTTTGGCACTCTAATAGGAACGGTCCGACCATTCCTATTAATTTCTATTACAATTGGCACGACTGTGACGTCATCAATGGTTTACTGTTCCACAATAGTTCCTACAACCGTTCCTATGTCGAACGGTAACTGAAACGGTCATACCTTACCGTTCCTATTCCCGCATTTTTTGTAGTGAAAATTATAAAAAAAAAGGGGAGATATAAATTATGTGGCTGCCTCACCAATTCAAGACACATACATGTTTAACTTACAAATAAAGAAAGCAAATTCAACATATATTAACAATTAAACACACACATTTACACACACTCAAATGTGTGAGTTTCAGACGCGAAAACAGGTTAGTATATTTTATGATAAATTATAAATTAATTATTATATTAATATTATTTAATTAGTGTATTTATTAAATATGATTTGTACTATCCAATTTACTATTTAATCAAAAAATTTATTGAATTTGAGTATTTATATAAATTAGTGATCAAGGATATATATAATTGGAATGGGGTTATTCTAGTCAATAAATTAAAATTATTTAATCTATTAGATTTAATCATTTTTATAAGTATTATTTAAAATTTATCGAATTTATTGATCAAACACATAATTATATGTACTAGTGTCCGAATAATTGTTATAATTGTGAAGAATTGGCAAAAATTAATAGGAATAGTAAAAAAATTAGGGTTAATTACACTGACCTCCCCTGCTATTATGGGAATATACAAATTCTCCCGTTTTATTATGAAAATTACAGATTGCCCCTCTGACTAACATGTGTTAGTCAAATTTAACGGTATATGCTTAAATGACCATTTTGCCCTCCATTTATAAAACTAAAAATAATTCAATAAACTTGAAAATAGAAGTCGACCAAAATATCTTCAAGTATTTTTTTTTTCAAAATATAAGCTTTATTTTTTATAAAATAATATAATTTCAACTAAATTTACAAGCTTTAATGATTGTTAGGAATATAAATTAATGTCACAACCTACACATACAGTACAGTATGTGATTAAAAAAATATTATGAAATAATATACTAAAAGTTACAAGTATACACCCTTTTCAAATTTAAAAATAACAAATTACTCCTAAGGGGTATTTAAGTCATAAAAATAGAGTTACGTATGTTGAGGGTATTATAGAAAGTTTAGATCAATTTTTTTTATGGCATCAGCAAAATCCATTAAGTTGGCTAACGGAAGGGGCAATTTGTAAGGTGGGTATCTTTGAAAGGGAAGTTTATGTAATTTTGATAGTAAGAGGGAGGAATTTGTATATTCCCATAGTAATAGGGGAGGTTAGTATAATTAACCCAAAAAATTATGTTTGAGAAATATTAGAGAATTGTATTTGAGAAATATTATATGGGTTAAAATGAAATATGGGATATTTGTAGTAATTTCATTTAGGGATATTATAGAGAACGATAGTTATAAAAATATGAGGGGTTTGATAAAATAAACTCATGAGTTAATAGATAAATTAGATATATATATTTGGGAGGCTTAGAATGTCCATTAATTAGAAAAAATGGAACGGAGGTTTAAATTTTGATATAATAAAATATTAAAAGATTCGTGAAAAAAAAAGAATATTATTTAATATTTTAGCTAGCATTTACAACATTTTTGATATATTGATTATACATATTATAATTTATTCTAGGACGCGGAGATAAAGTAGAGGGTTGATTAGCCCCATTTACTAATGTAATCGTTTTGAGATTTGAGGTAAGTATAGTTAATTGGATTTGTATATATATATATATATATGAATATATACTCTTGTTTTGTATATGTAATCGTGAATTGTTGGCTATGGGTCTGGATTCCTTTGTTATTATGTGAAGTTGTCATTACACGCTTATATGAATTTATGGTGTAAGAAAAAAGAATGAATGATCGTGTGTTGCCATACTTTTTATTGTGGATTGAAATTGAATAATGAGATTATTGATGGAAATGATGTGAATTGAGATGAAAAGATGACTTACCTGACCTCGGGCATATTTAATGGTTTATGGTGATGTGATTGATGACGAGCTATGTGTTGTCATGATGATAAATCGATGATGTGACTTGTGATATGAGAAAAATGAATATACAGCTAGGTACCATGGTGCGACGGGTACCGAGCTATTCCGGGTAGCGGGGAATATTCTGTGCTGATGGCTACACACTGGGGTGGTGTGGGGGTGCCATGTTTGACGTGATGTCCTATGCTAATATTGCTACACACTTGGCCAGTGTGGGGATACCATATACGATGGGTACCTTGGGCCTACGATTGTATGATATTGATTGAGGTGATGAGAGTCGGCAAAATCATTGAATATACTCCAGCTTAGGTAAGCAGGGCCCTAAAAGAATAAACTATAATTTCGAGTATATCATGTTGTGTATCTATTTATGATTATTAATATTGACTATTTTGTGATTCCGTGATAATTGCATGGTGAATGATTGTTGGCTAGTGTCAACTGTATGGAATTTCTTCTAGTGCGCATGTGTATGTATATATATATATATTAATTAGCTATAATTATTGAGTAGGCAGCTCATCCCTTGCCATGTATTTTTCAGGATATAAGTCACAATGACTAACCGAATGGTGAATCATAAGCCGATCATCAGTATTACTAGGTGGGGCAGTAGGAATATATTGAGCGGGAGCCCTAGTTGCATAATAGCACATATATATCAGACTTTCAGTAAATTTGTATTTTAAGTTCTGTAATAACTAGAAACTGTACTTTTTCTTTTTCTTATATTTATAAATGCTAAGGTTAGGAATTAAATACAATATTTTGATGACGTATGTATTACGTGATGCCTATGTAATATATTAGTGACATTATGAGCTGTCATATTGAGCTTAAAGATGAATTTATTATAAAATTGATTGTAATTACGGATGGCTGTCACACCTTAAGTTATAAATTATACTTTTGGAAAGAAAATTTACTATCCAAAATATGTGATATACTATTTCATATGTTTGGTTCTGTTTCAAGTACCCATTTTCAATTATATACTATTTCAAATTACGAAATCATGTTTACTTAGGTCCTTGTTTTTCTTTTTCTTTTTTTTTTTTCTTGTGAGATTAAATCATTAATTCTAGAAAATTCACCTTGTCATGTTTTTTTCATACCAAAAAAATTATTACAATATATCATGTTTTTTTTTCGTAAGAAAACCATTATAAAATAGGGTAAATTACAGCTACATCGCCTGAGGTTTGAAATAATTACAAATATTCCCTCATTATTTGAAAAATTACAAATATCCTCGGAGGTTTGTAACCGTCTAACAAATAACTCATTTTCATCCATTTTTATGGGTGGATTGAAAATGCCCTTATGCATTGAATTATTTTTTATTTAATTTAAAATTTTTTGGACTACAATCACAGGGAGAGGTTTCTTAAATATTTTACATTGAGGAGCAATAATGCAATTTGTCTTGATTGATTTTTCTACAATTTTAATAAAAAATTCAAGGGCAAAATGATCAATTTCAGGCCTTTGGTTAAGAATTACAAATCTCAGGGGGTTACTTGTATTTTTTCAAACAACAAGAAAGTATTTATATTTATGTCAAATCTTAGAAAAGATGACTGTAATTTATTCTATAAAATATTATAATTCAAACACAATACCTCGTCTTTTCGTAAAAAAACTATCACATAATATTCTAATCAAACATATTTTTCAGTTCTGACCGTACAAAATCGAAACTCAATAAAAAATAATAAAAAATTAACATTGATAATGAAAATAAATTCAACCAATCAAGGCAAGATAATTTTCTAAATCGATTGAACCAATTTGTCAAAGATCGAGAACATTGTAATTTTAATCCCAAAATATACGATAATTGTAAGATTAGTCTCATACTTCTTGAAATAGTTAATATTAGTCTCACACTTTAAGAACACATTGCAAAGTTAGTTCCACCGTAAAAACATTGCAATATTTGGATTAACTTTGTAAAATTCGGTACTAATTTTGGGACTAATTTTGCAACATTTTACTAAATTGTGGGACTAACTTTGTAATATTTTGCTAACGTGTGGGACTAATATTGCAATAACGGGACGAATTTTGCAATAATTTCCTAAAATATGAGACTAATATTGATTATTTCAAAAAATATGGAATTAATATTGCATACCATCTTACATTTTAAAACTAAAATTACAATTTTCCCGTCAAAGATATTTTTTATTAATTAGGTCTAGTATGTACAGACCTAACCTAAACAAAATATGTGTTGATTTACATGACAATTGTCAGTGATCTTGCGGCTGGAAATAAGCCACAGATGCAATGTACGACGAATGGATGATCTTGTTATAATATAGGGTTAATTGTATTTACACCCCCTCTAAGAATGTATAATTACACTTTTCTTCAAAAAGGTTTTGAAATTACACTTACACCCCCTCTGAAAATTCTCTGTTTACACCTGACCCCCATCTATTAGAGTTTGGACGAAAAATGTTCACGTCAACAAAAATAATTACACAAATTTTCAATTTTTCCCATCATTTAACAATCTCATGTATATTTTTGTACTTATAAGAGAATAAGTGTAACGTATATGTATGGAGTGAGGCCAATATTATTATATTTTTTCTTTATAAGTACAAAATTATTGCACGAGAATGTTAAATGAGAGGTAAAATTAAAAATTTATGTAATTATTTTTGTTGAAATGAACATTTTCCGCCCAAACTTTAACGAATGGAGGTAAGGTGTAAACAAAGAATTTTTAGAGGGGATGTAAATGTAATTTTAAAACTTCTTTGGGGGAAAGTATAATTATACATTTTCAGAGGGGGTCTAAATGTAATTAACCCTATAATATAACTATTAATGATAATAATTTTGTATAAAGTTATAATTATTAATAATTGGGTAAAATTTATTTTAATCCTCTATATTTAATATCAACTTTAAAATAGTCTCTATCTTTTCAAATAATTTTAAATTGGTCCCTCTAGTGGTAATTTTATCATATTACCCTATAAAAATTTTCTTTTTCTTTTTTACAGAAAATTATTTTAGTGCTTCACTTTTCATTTTTATTGTAATTTTGTCCCTCATACATAAATTTAGAAAATAATAATTATTTAATTGGAAGAAATTTATCACTGGGATAATTTTTTGGATGTTTGTTCACATTTAGTTTTAAATTTTAGAAACTAATTATTATTTTAATATATATATATACATTTGTCAATTGAACAATTAAAAAATATTTAAAAAGTAGAAGAAAGTTATGAGAAACTATTGAAAAAAAGAGAGCGAGAGAACAAGAAGAGAAATAGAAGTTGAGAAAAAGAAAACTAATTCATAAACTAATTTAAAAAATAAAAAATGGAAAAAAATTGAAGAAAAAAAATGGTGATTTTCAATTATATAAAAGTATAGATAATAATTTAATTAATGACATATTCAACATAATTATCGTGAATTTATTGCTCCTTGAATTTTTCAAATAAAAGAACGTTTGAATGAATAAAGGGCTTTATATACCCCACTCTTCAACATTTTAAATGTCATATTTATTTTCTTATTTACAGTCTAGTTTTAGAAGTTTTTTGTTTAAATATTGTTGCTCTATTTTTTTATCCAAATTTTTGTTATCCAACTTATGTATTCAAATATTTTTTTATTTAAAAAATTCAATAAGTTCATTAAATTTACAAAATATGTTACTATATCATTAATCAAGTTATTATATGAATAACTGGCCAACAATATATTATTCCAATTAAAACGGTTATATTTTTTCAAGTTTGAAAATAGAAGGATTAAATTGTAACTAAAAATAAAAAGTAAATGACAAATAATTTTATGTAAAAGAAAATAAGAGTTTCAAAAGGGATATGAGAAAGTCGTTCATTGGAGAACTAATTAGAAATCAGTTGAAATAATAGGGACTATTTTGAAGTTAAAGTAAAAAATTGAGGACTCAAATACATATTATCCATTAGTAATTACATTTATGGTGATAATAAATAATAATTATTATTAGGTTGTCGCTGTTTATATGCCATTGATTCATTTAATGAAAACTTTGTGCCCAACTTTTTGACTAATTCTTGTTGGTGGCAAATTTTTACAAGATAATTATTAGGGTTAAATACACTTTGCCATCTGAATTATCATTGATGTGATATTTACCCCCTAAACTAATAAATATATCACTTATCTCTTTGATTGGATAAAATTACCCCTCATGCCTTGAATAGTTATACTATTATCAATATATTTTAGTATTTTGCACATTAAATCATCACAAATTTATTTTCTAACTAAAAAGATTTTTTAATAAGTGAAAAATTTAAATTAAAAGTGGAGTAATAAGTTAATATATATAATAGATACACAACAAAATATAATATAAAAATAATATATTTAAAAAACAAATATGTAATTACGCATTAATTATTTAAAAAAAATTAAATAGTTTATAACTTAATTTTATTACAAAATTAATAAAATCCTTTTACATGAAAGTTTTTTATTGTGTATCTACTATAATTACACCAAATTTATAACTTGAGTTTGTAAAATAGTTCAAATTATAAAATATATACACAAAAAAAGTTTAAGTTAACTAATGAATGAATGCAATAAATACACAAAAACTTCATGTAAAAGATTTTTTTGTTGGGATATTGTATTGTTGTGTATCTACTATATATACTAGTTACCACTCCACTTTTAATTCACATTCTTAACTTATTACAAATTCTTTTTAGTTCGAAAATAATTTGGTGATGATTAATGTACAAAATACTAAAATATATTGAGAATAATATAATTATTCAAGACGTGAGGAGTAACTTTTGTCTAATTAGGGAGATAAGTATTACATTTATTAGTTTAGAGAGTAAATGTCATGTCAAGGATAATTCAAGGGGGCAAAGTGTATTTAACCCTAATTATTATTATTAAAAACTGAAATTTATTATTTTGCAAGATACAAAAATATACTATTAGTCACAATGTTAAAATTATCGTTTAATTTTTTTTTTTGTCGTTACTCTTCTCTTTTGTCATAGTGAGTACTATTTAATCACGTCCCAATTTAAATATCTTATTCATGTGGAAATATGATTATTTGTAATGTAGTAAAACTTCATTATTTTATGGTGAATATTTTATTTAAATGATTTAAAAGTACTTCAGTGATAATTAATATGGCAGGTTATATCATACCATCACTTGTCAAAAGTTTTGAGGATTCTACTAGTATTTGAAGAGTTGGTGAAAATTTGCGATGGTCCCTATCTGCTTCTTAAATCCTTAGTTATAATAGTTCATGGACTTTAAACTCAAACTTCAAACTTGTTTCAGATGACGCCATTGCGTCCTTCACCTACTTATGGCTCCTGTTTTCCAACTGTGGCCTTTATTTCTTGTCGGCCACTATTTTTCTAGTTGTTGCCATCCTGCTTTTCAGACTGTGTGCTCTTTTGTTTGCCCATGCAGACAGCCCTTTCCTTAAGTTTTTTACATTTTGAGTTGTTTACCTTGTCTTGTAAAAATCGTTTAGGTGTCTTTTACCTTTCTCTGGTTTGGATTCAGACTTTTTTTGGGTCACCTGGATCTTTATTACAAACAAAGGTTTCTCCTGTAATATACAACAAGGCCATATGCAATTATGCCATTGTTCTACGTGCATCATGTTGCATGCCTTCTTTCTAGTAGCCTCCGTTGCAGGCAACTCATTTTTCCACACAAGCATTCTCTTTTTCTCGAATAGGCATTCTGCAAACTCGGTACTTTTTCCTGTCATAGAATTTAGCAGGAATGATGCAATTAATTTATTTGAAAGTATCTTAAATGGAAACTTGACTTTATCCATCCCAGTGAGACAGACCCAAAATCCCCGAGCCTTTTTAAGCGAGATTTCATCCTCATTGAGGGATGACAACAAAGGAGCTTCTCTTATTGCAACCTTAATTCTGTTAAATGTTGCCATGTCGGGTCTCTGTAATTTGAAAGGGGAATGCTAGATGAGAACCCTTTTTTGTAATTTCTGGAGTAATTGAAATGAACTTGAGTTCCAAAATGTCTCATCGTTTAAGTGGGGATTGTTTTGTCATGAGTCATAAACCGTTTCAACAATCCATTTCGGAAGTTTTGAGATTTCTGGAAATCCAGGTGTCGTAGTATAAACTGGAGCAAGAGACCCAAAATCATAAAAACTCCCTAATTTCTTCTGGGTTAGACCCTTCGAGCTCCCAAGTCCTATTATATTTCTCAGATATGTCTACTATGTCTTGCTCGGGTTAAAACCTGTGCAGGAAATAACTTTTCTCATGTACTTTGGTATACTGCTGAGCAGAAACAAAGGAATTACATTCATTTGTATTAATCTTAGAGGTGCCTATCATTGGAATAAGGTTAATTTCTCCCCATTCGACTGTAGAGGTGCTGGGTTGACTTGAACTATTAGGAATTTGCACTTTCTATGATTTAATTGTTGCCTCTTCACCAGAGTCCAATGATGGCCTTGTGCAAGCAGTATTCGAATATGCCGATACAGGTTTAGAGCCATATTCTCTAAGTGTAGGTTTAGAGCCCTATGCCCATAATTTTCAGCTTATCACCGAAGATGATGCTTTTCGTATTAATTTCATTAGTGTTTGTAATGTGCTAGAAGCAAGTACGGTACTCTTGATGGTGATCCAGACAGTTTCAAGATCAACTTGTTCCACTTGACCAACTACTTGGGCTTTAATCGTTAGTTGTTCAAACTTCTTTTCAAGCTCATCAAGTGTTTTCCTGAGGTGTCTGAATCTCATGATGATGGAGTTTGCTTCAGATGCTTCCATATCTCGTCAGAAAATCGGCAAGAATGTTTTTATGAGATTTAATAACGACAATATTATAACAATAATATTTTTATTCAGCTTGCCGTCTAATAATACGAGCCCTCTCAATTTTAGATTTGATTAGGGGAAATTATACAATATATTCTTGTTTTTACATCCTTATTTTCTCTCGATATAATGCTTGTTCTTGGTTACATTTGTGACATTTAGGAGTTTTCGTGGAATAAAAGACGAATACAAGCAAAGAGCTCAAACGTAGAAAAAAGAGTCAAAAATCTGCAGAAGCGAGCACAAGTTAGCCCGTGACCCAAGGGCTATCAGAGATTCGATTTCTGAAACGGATTCCTGATAACCCGTGATCCACGGGTTATCAGAGGTTCGCTGGGCGAAAATCACAAGACGAGTTGATGTGAAAAGTTGAAATTCTGATTTAAGGCTGTTTGAAAAGAGATTGTATTTCATTTTTTTTTATCTCTGTTGTAATAGGGCTAGACGTTTGATAAGGAAAGAGTTATGAAAGGAAAAATTGTTTAAGGTAGGAAGAATACTTTCCTTTCTTACTGTAGCTAGGTCCTATTATAAAAGGAGGAGAAGATGGAAAGAAAGGGGGATTCGATTTTCAGCAATTGCGCAGAGATTTAGAGGTTTTCAAGAGCAAGGGAAAATGCGAGGAACACGTGAAGAAGGAGATTCAACATTGGAGTGATGACCATCAAGCCAATCCACTACTCCATGAGTTATTCTCAATCTTTCTCTTTAGATCTAGTTAGAATTAAGATGAACTAATCTCTTTTTGTGCTAAGGTTTATGGAAAGCCTAATTGATACAATGTGTTAAATATTTTCCGGATTAATCTAGTTGTTATTTTCGCATATCCATGAATTATTGTGTTTGTTGTTATTTGAGAGCTTGATCACCTCTTAGATTTTCTTAAGTATGTTGATGAACCGAGAGGGAATTTAACATAGTGGATAGAGTAATCCAAGGTGTGAGTTAAATGACGTGTAGACATACACATGCATGATCTATCTGATTCCATAGGTCTTTCATAAATTTTACTGCATTATTGTCATGAGTTTTGGAGATGAGAGATCCCCTAATTCTTTGATAGTAATAGGTTCGATATAGCTCGAGAGAGTATATGAGATTAAATTAGAAAAAATCTCAGTGTGCAAAAATACTTGTTTGTTTGATTGATCCGTTAATATTAAATGCGTTGTATCGATTAGGTGGACCTATAGTCATAACACTTTTCTCTGAATCTTTGTTTTCTTTGTCTACGATGTGATTGCTTGCTATATTTGATTTTATTGTTTTTTTAGTAGATTCATAAATCATCCAAACTTTCGATCGTCCAAATAATTAGGGGTTAGTCATATTTGTTGTAATTACTTCGTTAAAATCCTCATAGGTTTGATATCTTTTATACTACATGATAGCTAGTGCACTTGCTAGTACATATTTTTGCAATCAAGCTTTTGGCACCGTTGCTGGGAATTTAATTTGAAATAATATCATAACTCGCTAACCCTAATTAATTTGGATTTTTCTTTGTTTTATTTTTTTTTTATTTTGCCTCACTTCTTTTATTTCGTTGGGTCACAGTTTGATGACTCGAAGCAGTGGCGGAGAGTTAGCACAATTCAATTCCGAAATTGAGAGAACCTTCCACCAACAACGAAACACCATCGAGAGAGGCGAAGGGAGCGAAAATTCCAACACGGGGGATCAAATTACAATCATAGAACCGGCCATAGCTAACGCGAGGGTTGTAGAGAGACTGATGATGGAATATTCATTTCCGACAGCTGATGGGGTGATATCCAACATTGCCAAACCTACGGTCCCAGCCAACAACTTTGAGCTCAAGCCGACTATCATCAAAATGATCCAAGCACGTGTGGAGTTCTCTGGATTACTTGACGAGAATCCTAACAAACATCACTCTAACTTTCTTAAAAATTGTGATACTTTTAAGTTCAATGGTGTTAGTGATGATGCTGTTAGACTTAGACTGTTTCCATTTTCACTGTGTGATAAAGCCAAAGATTGGCTTCAGTTATTATCCGCTGGTAGTATCACAACTTGGGCAAAATTAACCCAAAAATTCCTTGCTAAATACTTTTCCCTGTCTAAAACTGCTAAATTGTTGACTGACAGTCAGATAGGGAATCACTGAATGATGCATGGGAATATTTTAGGGACATGCTTAGGAAGTGCCCTCACCATGAGCTACCGGTTATGGCGGCAGGTGCAAACATTTTACAATGGTGTCACATTGGCCAATCGAGCTATCATTGATGCAGCCGCAGGCGACACCATCATGAAAAAACTACCATCTAAAGCATTTGTCCTCATTGATGAGATAGTATCAAGCTTCTACCTATACGGCCAAGACCGACGAGTGGCCGGTGTCCACCAAGTTCACGCTATGACTACAGTGTCTGCTCAGTTAGCAACACTCACTCAGCAAGTGAATAATCTTGGAACCACAATGTGGAACGCTCCACCGTGGGACCGTGCGGCGCATGTGGTCAGATAGGACATTTTGAGTCAAGACTGTCAGGTAGGAAACACAAACGTTATCTTTGAAGATGCTAATTTTGTTTCCCATGGTGGCAGGTCTAATTTCAATCCATACTTCCAACACATACAATCCGGGATGGCGTAGTCACTCCAATTTCTCGTGGAGTAACAATCAACAGCAAGGACCGCCGGATACCAACAATTACGACGCCACCACCGCAAGAGAAGAAGAGAAATCTTGAAGACATGCTCTCCACTTTCATCACTGCCGCAACACCCACTTTTCAGAACCAAGATGCGTCAATCCAGAATCTTGAGGTCCAAGTAGGAGCGTGAGGAGCAAAAGGGTCAACTTACACTTAGAATCAATGATGAGGAGGTCATTTTCAATGTGTTCAAAGCTGTCAAACATCCAAAATGTGCGGAGCATGAGGCATTTTCGATTGATTGCGTCGAAACATTGACATGAGATTGTGTACAGTTGAGTAAAGGTGAGGATTCTTTTGATGAGTGTATTTTGAATTCTGAAAAATGTCCTCTGCAGGCGAATTTCGATGAGCACACTAAGGTATTATGTCATTTGGAGGCCCATCGGGACGAGACCGCGCCATGGCTACGTCGGTTCCTCCCTTTGGATGGTCCTCCGGCCCCGGTGTTGAAGCCATCAACGAGACACCCCTACTCTTGAACTCAAGCCTCTTCCTTCTCATCTTAAGCATGTTTTTCTTGGCAAAAACTTATCCTTACCGGTTATTGTATCTTCTGATTTGACAGGCTTACAAGAGGAGAAGTTGCAACGGCTACTCAAGGAACATATGTCGGCTATTGGATGGAGCATTGCTGATATCAAGGGAATTAGCCCAGTAACGTGTACACATAAAATTTTGATGAGGCTGGTCACAAGCCGAAGGCACAACCACAAAGATGGTTGAATCCAAATATGCAAGAGGTAGTGAAAAAGAAAATCCTCAAATGGCTTGCAGCAGGTATTATCTATCCCATCTCTGATTCTACATGACTTAGTCCTGTTCTCATGCCTAAGAAAGGTGGCATGACGGTCGTAACCAATGATAACAATGAGCTCATTCCTACTAGAACAATTACGGGTTGGAGAGTGTGTATTGATTATAGGGCGCTTAATGAGGCCACTAGGAAAGACCATTCCCCCCTTTCATCGACCAAATGGTTGAAAAATTTGCAGGGCATGCGTTTTACCTTTTCTTAGATGGTTACTCTGGCCATAGCCCCTGAGGATCAAGAGAAAACCACATTCACATGCCCGTTTGGCACATTTGCATTTAGGAGGATGCCATTTGGGTTGTGTAATGCACCGACTACCTTTCAACGCTGCATGATTCTATGTTTGGAGATTTCATTGATCATTTTATGGAAGTTTGTATGGATGATTTCTCTATTTAAGCACAATCTTTTTGACACATGTTTGAATAATTTGGAAAAAGTCTTGCAAAGATGTGAGGAAATAAATCTTGTTTTAAATTGGGAGAAATGTCATTTCATGGTGAGTGAGGGGATAGTTCTAGGACATAAAGTGTCTTCTCATGGGATAGAGGTTGATAGAGCGAAAGTAGAACTAATTGAAAAACTCCTGATTCCTCAGTCTGTGAAGGATGTCAGAGGTTTCTTAGGTCACGCCGGTTTCTATAGGCGGTTGGTTCATCAAGGATTTTTCAAAAATTGCTAGACCCTTGACTCACCTCTTGATTGAGGATGTGCCCTTTGAGTTCAATGATGAGTGTGTGCATGTATTTCGTTTGCTAAAAGAGAAACTCACTACTGCACCTATTGTGTCTGCACCTTTATGAAACTTGCCTTTTGAAATCATGTGTGATGCTAGCAATGATACTCTAGGGGTTGTTTTGGGGCAACGAGTAGAGAAGAAATTCCATACCATTTATTATGCAAGTAGAACGGTGAATGAAGCTCAGTGTAATTATGCTACTATGGAAAAAGAACTACTTGCAGTAATTTTTGCTATTGCAAAATTTCGACCCTACTTGTTGTTATCCAAAGTTATTGTCTTCACTGATCATGCGGCCCTTCAATATCTTTTGTTTAAACGTGATGCTTAGCCTCGGTTATTGCGGTTGATCATCTTATTGCAAGAATTTGACTTGGAGATAAAAGACCACAAAGGCTCGAACAACACAGTTGCCGACCACTTATCTAGACTCGATCGGGGTTATGTGGAAAACATGCAAGATTTATCCCTTTGTGATGAGTTTCCCGATGAACAATTGCATGCTATTAATACAAAGGGAGAACCATGGTTTGCGAATTTTCTTATAGGAAATGTGGTACCATCCCACATGTCATACCAACAAAGGAAGAAGTTCTTTTCGGATATCAAGTACTATCTATGGGATGAGCCCAATGTGTACAAGCAATGTGGGGATGGGATGGTAAGGCGATGTGTGCCCAAGGATGAGATGCACAGTATCCTTAGTTTTTGCCATGATCGGGAGAGCGGAGGACACCATGGCGCCTCCAAAACGGGGACCAAAGTCCTCCAAAGTGGATTCTTTTGCCCCTCATTGTTCAAAGATGCCCATATCTATGTAAGTGCTTGTGATCCAGTGCCAACGCATAGGTAATATCTCGCGTCGTCATGAGATGCCCCTCTCTAATATCTTAGTGTGTGAAATTTTTATGTGTGGGGGATCAACTTTATGGAGACTTTCCCAAAATCGTGTAATAATGCCGACATCCTTGTCGCGGTGGACTATGTGAGTAAGTGGGTCGAAGCTATCGGTACACCTACTAATGATTCTCGAGTGGTCCTCAAGTTCCTTAAAAATCATATTTTCACTCGCTATGGCACCCCTCGGGCTATGATTAGTGATGGTGAGAAGCATTTTTGTAACAAACAATTTGAAGCCTTGCTTAAAAAGTTTGGTGTCACCCACCGCATAGCTACCCCTTATCACCCCCAAACTAGTGGCCAAGTAGAGGTTTCTAATAGGGAGCTTAAACAAATTTTGGAGAAAACGGTGAGTATCTCTATGAAGGATTGGTTTTTGAAATTAGACGATGCACTTTGGGCATATCGCATTGCATTCAAAACCCCAATTGGTATGTCTCTTTTTCGCTTGACTTTTTGTAAGAATTGGCATCTCCTGGTAGAATTGGAGCATAAGGCTTATTGGGCCACTAAGTTCCTAAACTTCGATATTCAAAATGCAGGGAACATTGTAAAATCCAACAAAATGAGTTGGATGAGCTGAGATATAACGCCTATGAGAACGCCCACCTATTCAAAGAACGCACAAAAGCATGGCATGACACCCGCATTAAGCCAAAAGAATTCACAAAGGGCGACACGGTACTACTCTACAACTCTAGATTGTGGCTGTTTTTGGGCAAACTGCGGTCAAAATGGAGTGGGCCATTCATGGTGATAAACGTTTTCCCTCACGGAGCTGTCGAGTTACACGGTGAAAAGGGACCCTTCAAGGTCAATGGCCAATGACTTAAGCATTATTTTGCGGGCATGCCATTGACTCACATCGACCCGTCTCTCCTACTATCCACACCTTGAACACTTTATGGTCAAGCTAATGACGTTAAACGCGCTACATAGGAGGCAACCCATGCGTGTGTATGGTCATTTTTTTGGTTTCAACACAGGTAACAAATTCCTGATAACCCGTGACCCACGGGCTATTTGGAATGCGTTTCTGACCGCGGCTGACATCTTTCTCATTTTTTTTTACTTCCTCTCATTTGTTTTTGTCTTTACACCAAAAAAAAAAAAAAAAAAAGAAAAAGGAAAAAATTAGTCGAAAATAGAAAATTCCCAATTTGGGAATTAGGGTTTCATATTTTGGGCACCATCTCCCCTTACCCATTCACAAAAACTCACAAAGTGATCCTCCTTTCCCCTTCACAGCCGCCACCGTCCTCACCAACGTTCGTCGCCGTCGCTTGATGCTCCTCATTGTCGGTAGCGACCGACTAGGCCTCACCGCGTCACAGCTGCGTGACCTACCTGTCGACCACCTTTGTCGATTTTCGCCGCCGCAGTCGCCCGGTGGTATTTCAACCGACAACGTGCCTCATTTCCACCACCATCATCTCTGTTCACGGTTAGCGCCGGTCAACACCACAGCCTCCAACCGACGACACCGCCGTTCATCCCCTTCACAGCAGGTGCTCCCTCCCGAGTTTTTCTTTCCTTTTTATTTTTTTTCATTTTTGTTTCTCTCTGTTTCACTCTGAATGTTTCCTGTTGTCACATATTTTCTATTTCCCCCATTACTCTCCGTTTTTAGTATTCCCCACATCGATCTTCTCCTACCTCAAATAGGTTTTTACCCCTCTCCTTGCACGTTTTTTTTTTCTTTCTTTTCGTACTCTTCTCTTATTTTTTTCTCTCGACTGACGCTTTCTGCAATAGGTTCACATGGACACACCTAGCTCCTCTCGTTCTCGCCGCTGCATCAGCAACTCCAGTGTCACCTTATTGCTGGCCAATAGCGATCTTGCGGCCACCTCACATTCAGATCCCAACGACATTGTGGGAGGTATGCTACGGTTGCTTTTCTTTGTATTCTCCCCGGTAAGTCCCTTCACCGCCCCATCCTTATTGAACTACAACTCCTTGGTCCAACTCTTGTTGGGAATGCTTTTGCTCTGTTCAACACCCGGTTTACATTGAATTAGTGCGTGAATTTTATGCCACTTTTGAATTCACACCACCCGTGCACTTGAGTACGCTGAGTGCAATTAAGTTTCGTCTATGTGGTCGTGCTTTTAATCTATCAGTCACAGACTTAACTTGGCTCTTGGTTTTATTGATCCCACTTTGGCCACAGGTGATGCATATTTGCCTAGCGCTTGTGATTTTCCCGAAGAATTTGTACCTCGACACTTTTACTCCGAAATAGTCGGTCACTTGGCCCCGAACAGCCGGTTTTATGATTCCAGCAAAACTAAGGATACCTATCTCCTTAACCCCGCACTTCGGTACTTACATCGTTTCCTTGCGTTCACCTTTTCCGGGCGCAAGGATTCGGCGGCCGTGTTAAACAAAAACTGAACTGTTTTTCCTATGGAGAATGCTCACTCACACTAGGACTAATTTGGGCTTTTGGGTCGCCTCTCAATTCTAAAATATCATTTCTAAGAAACGACCTTTAATTCTTGGGTCTTTGGTTACACATATTGCTGTGAATACCGGCTTGCTTGATATCTCACACACTACTCTTCACTTTGCATGCCTTCCCCAACCCCTTAATGTTCAAGCCTTGGATCATATGGGCTTGATTGTCCGCCAAGGCAGCATTATTTGTTTTGCTCCTGCAGGTTCCACGGGGCCGCGTCTTGGCCGCCGCCAACATGAAGCTAGCCCTAGATTGGACGAGGACCCTACGCCCCTTGCTTCCGAGACTTTCCACAACCGGATGGATGACATTGATGAGCGATTGTGACGCATGGAGCTGAATCTACATGCTTACTTTGAGTTCATGCACTTCCAACCGCCATACTCTCCTCTGCGTTAGCCGCTCGACGCCCCGCACCTTCAGGGACGTATCTCTTTTTTCTTTGTCTTCTTTATTTACCTTGGGGCACTGAAAATGAGGACAATGTCGGGTTTAAGTGTGGGGGTGATCGATGTCCTCTGATTATATGCATATTGATGAGTGTGGCTGAGGCATGATGGTACTCATTTGCTATGATTCTGTGAAATTTTCTGAAAATTGGTGATTTGGTGGATAGTATGTTGATAAATCTTGATACATTGCATCCCTATTTCACTCATGTCAACGTGATTTAAGAATGCACTATTAGAATTGCAATAGAATACTTGACATGCATAGGAAAATTCAAACTTGCCACATGCGTGATGACTATCTTGACGATCTTGTTTTGATGAAAAATACTTGTGAGTAGCACACATAAACCCTTTTGGTGAGCTTTTGAGCCTATGAGCACACATCTTCTTGCTCCCTTAGTTTGTTTGGTTGTGTGATTGTCATCTTTGCCCGTCCTTCCTTTTTATTCGATTTTAAACTTCTTTTTTGAGCTCTTTAAGGTAGTTGCTTGATTTTCTAGAACTTGCTCGGTTATATATGCCAAAACCACATATTGAGTTGGGTGTGTTGACAATGAGAAGGGAATTAGGATTGAACCAAAATTTCCCGTTGCCAGGCCTGCATAAATATCCACCCCTAGTAGCCCAATCGAGCCTGAGCCTAATTTCATTGTCATATTAAGCACAATACAAGCTATGAACAACTGTTTCTTTGTCTTAGACCTTTGAACCCCATTGTTGGAGGAATGGGATGACTGCTCGTAAGGTGATTCCCCAAGTAGAGTATGGTTCAAGTGCACGTCTTAAGTACTCTTTGAAGTGATGTTCGGAGAAAAGCGATTGTTGAAAAAAAGGGAGAAAGAAAACTTAGAGAAATCCCGAAAAAAAAAGTTTCGAGAAAGTCATTGATGCCATACAACAAGAAAGATGCAATGATGAAACGTGTAGAAAAAAAAAGCAAAGAAAAGAAGAAAAAGATGAAGGAAAAAAAGAGTAAGTTGCACTTGAACTAGGAAATTCGTACAGGGGAAGACTCTTCGAGTAACGTCACCTATTTCTTAACCCCAAAGGAACCCTTCTTACATTCTTATTTGTTTCCTACCTACACCCATAACCCCATTATAACCCGAAAAAGACCCTTCGATTCTCACTCCGAACACACTTCAAGCGGTGGAGATGTGATATAAGAGCAAGCTAGGGCAAAATCTCGTTAAGAGCATGACTTGAGAGTTGTTGTTCACCCTTAAACACTTCGAGCATATTGGGTGTATCTAAAACGATGGTGTTCACTCACTTTGCATTTTGATTCCGAATATGTTGTTGAGATAGTTGTTATATTGTGTGGCTTGTAAGAATGGGTACTGTGTAGTTCATTGTTGCTTGCACCTTGATGGTAAATTCATTTTGAATATTGGCATGAGTTAAAATGGGGTGAGATGTATAAAGGGGGGTGTTCTTTTGAGAGTTGATTGCATTGAATTGTTATATGCTTGAGGACAAGCATGATCTAAGTGTGGGAGTATTTGATTAGGGGAAATTATACGATATATTCTTGTGTTTACATCCTTATTTTCTCTCAATATGATGCTTGTTCTTGGTTACATTTGTGAATTTATGAGCTTTCGTGGAATAAAAGGCGAGTACAAGCAAAGAGCTCAAACGTAGAAGAAAGAGTCAAAATTCTGCAGAAGCGAGTACAAGTTAGTTCGTAACCCACGGGCTATCAGAGATTCGATTTCAGAAATGGATTCCCGCACCCATGGGTTATCAGAGGTTCGCTGGGCGGAAATCATAAGACGAGCTGACGTTGAAAAGCTGAAATTCTGATTTTTAAGACTGTTTGAAAAGAGATTGTATTTTCTTCTTTTTATCTCCGTTGTTAGGGCTAGACGTTTGATAAGGAAATAGTTATGAAAGGAAAAATTGTTTAAGGTAGGAAGAATACTTTCCTTTCTTACCGTAGCTAGGTCCTATTATAAAAGGAGGAGAAGATGGAAAGAAAGGGGGATTCGATTTTAAGCAATTGTGCAGAGATTTAGAGGTTTTGAAGAGTAAGGGAAAAGGCGAGGAACTAGATTCGACGTTGGAGTGACGACCATCACGCCAATCCAATCCACTACTCCATGAGTCTTTCTCAATCTTTCTCTTTAGTTTTAGTTAGAATTAGGATGAACTAATCTCCTTTTGTGCTAAGGCTTATGGAAAGCTTAATTGATATAATGTGTTAAATATTTTTCGAATTAATCTAGTTGTTATTTTCGCATATCCATGAATTATTGTGTTTGTTGTTATTATTTGAGAGCTTGACACCTCTTAGATTTTCTTAATATGTTGATGAACCGAGAGGAAATTTAGCATAGTGGATAGAGTAATTCATGGTGTGGGTTGAATGATGTGTAGACATACAAAGACCTGATCTATCTGATTCCATAGATTTTGAAGATGAGAGATCCCCTAATTCCTTGATAGTAATAAGTTCGATATAGCTCGAGAGAGTATATCGGATTAAAATAGAAAAAAACCTCAGTGTGCAAAATACTTATTTGTTTGATTGATCCGTTAATATTAAATGCGTTGTATCGATTAGGTGGACCTATAGTCGTAGCACTTCTCTTTAAATCTGCGTTTCTTTGTCTCCGACGTGATTGCCTGCAATAGTTGATTGTATTATTTGCTTTAGTAGATTCATAAATCATCCAAACTTTCGATTGTCCAAATAATTAGGGGTTAGTCATAGTTGTGGTAATTACTTCGTTAAATTCTCGTGGGTTCGATATCTTTTTATACTACTTGATAGATAGTGCACTTGCTAGTACATATTTTTGCAATCAGGATTCAAGTTTATTTTTGGAATAATTACATTTACACCCCCTCACCTATTTCCCATGTACACAAACTACCCATGCATTTTGAAAAATTACAAAAACCACCTGTGACAACCTTTAAAACCAGAAAATACCCATGTTTACCTGGTCAAACTTTAATATAATCTTTTAAGGATAAAAATGCCTTTAGGAGCATTTCTGTAATTATACATTTATGTATAATTTATTAATTATAGTAAAATTTAGTTACAAAAAAAATAGTGGATAAATAATCTTTTAAGTTTAAGAACTTCAAATAATTTATACAAGTGTGATAATTTTTAATTTAAATTTATAGCCTAGTAACTATTTTTTATTAATATATTAATTGAATAATTTAATATTTCAATTATTAAAAGGTGTAATTTTATATAGAGATTCAATAAAAGCCGTTAATAAAATGAATTAAACTTAAATTAAAAATTGGAATAAATAATAATAAAAAATATATGGGGTCTTAATACTCATCCCCATGAACATTACTTTGACACCCCCTATACCTTTTGGTAATTACACAAACACCCCAGAGGGCATTTCTATCCTTTGAAAATTATATTAAAGTTTGACTGGTCAACAGGGCCATTTTTGGGTTTTAAACACTATCAGTGGTGCCTGTTGTAAATTTTTAAAAGGCAGGGGGTGGTTTGTGTAAAAGGACAATAGATGAAGGGGGTGTAAATGTAATTATTCCTTTATTTTTCAAGAAAGTTTTAACATTCGTATTATCAATTTTCAAAGTAAATTTTTTGACTAGTAAGAATAAATGCCACTTCTTAAATGCATTCCAAATCGCAAAAAATTCTTTCTCGTTTATATATCAGAGTTTGGTTTGTTGTTCCGTGAGCAACTCTCATGTGTGTATCTACATAGTTCTTCACCAGTAGTCGTCTTTTCTATGAGCACTGTTCCCAGTCATTAGCGACTGTGTAGACTATCAACTCATTCTTATCTTACATGATTGCAAGCTTTGGTAGGTTATTGCAAGTTAGGAAAAAGGTGGGGGATGGTCTCACTGGCGGCGAAACATTGACATCGAGAAACTATCGAAATGCTCTTCTCCCCAAGCTGCTCGTCCACCGGCACAAAATTATGGCAGCAACCGCCAGACGAAAATCGACATTGACGGGGAGACTGTCTTATGCCAAATGTCCCGAAGTAGAGGTCGCACAGCCACGCTATTTCGGCCAACCGCAGCAGCAGATGTTAGCGAGAAATTTCCGATTGGGGTGGCTTTCCATCGCGACCTATCGTCGGAGTCGGGGTTGAAAGGTACATCAATTACACGCCGTACGGTACCCTCTGATAGAATTCTCCGAAGCTTCTCCACTCCCACTTATCATCTTTCCAGTAATAGTGAACCCTCTCATGGAACTCAAAAGGCACACAACTTATATGTTGGATTATGATGCTCCAATAAAGGTTGATCAATAGTTGTTAGCTTCTTTTCTACCACGAGCCATAGTATAAATGAATTTCTCGGTATCTTCAGCAGCCCAACATGCAAAGAACTCCACCTAATAGCCTGCGCAAGGGGCTTAAACAACTTCTTTGCCGAAGCTATTGTGAGTTGTCTGCTCACATCATCCTTCCATTACACTCATCGGTGCCATCCCTGATAACTAGTATATTCTCCACCACTTCCGTCAACTCAGGTTGCCTCATTGCAGACCAATTCTATCTATTATCATGTATGATAGCTTTCCAATTTCATCAATATATACATCCTAGTGATCCAAGGTCTTCGTAGGAAGTTGTGAATGAGAACCCCAAAAATATGCCAAGGGTCCTGCCACACCCAAAACACACTATTATTCCTAATTTGATGCTCTATCGATCTAGCATGTACATCGCACAGGTGGTTGTCACGCCCATTTACACGCAGCTTACATGTCGGATTATTATGCTCCAATCAAGGTTGATCAATAGTCGTTAGTTTCTTTTCTACTGTGAGCTATAGTACAAATGAATTTCTTGGTATCTTCAACAGCCCAACATGCAAAGCCTTCCACCCAATAGCCTGTGCAAGGGGCTTAAACAACTTCATTGCCGAAGCTATTGTGAGTTGTCCACTCACATCGTCCTTCCATTACACTCGTCAAAGCCATCCCTGATAACTAATAGATACTCCACCACCTCCGTCAATTTAGATTGCCTCATTACAGACCAGTTTTATGTATTATCATGTATGATGGCTTCCAACTTCATCGATATATGCATCCTGGTGATCCGAGGTCCTCTGGGAAGTTGTGAATAAGGCCAAAGATCTTGCCACAATCAAAACATAGTCATGCCCCTAACATGATACTTTATCGATCTAGTATGTGGTTGTGTGTTTCATCATTATTCCCGTTCGCACACAACTTACATATCGGATTATGATGCTCCAATCAAGGTTTATCAATAGTTGTTAGCTTTTTTTCTACCACGAGCCATAAATGAATTTCTCAGTATCTTCAATGGAACAACATGCAAAGAACTCCACCAAATAGTGTGACAAGGGGCTTAAACAACTTCATTGCCGAAGCTATTGTGAGTTGTCCGCTCACATCGTCCTTCCATTACACTCGTCAAAGCCACCCTTGATAACTAGTAGGTTCTGCACCACCTTCGTCAATTGAGATTGCCTTATTGTTGACCAGTTCTATGTGATATCATGTGTAATACCTTCCAACTTCGTCGATATATGCATCTTAGTGATCTAAGGTCCTCATGGGAAGTTGTGAATGAGAACCCCAACAGAATGCCAAGGGTCCTACCACAATCAAAACACACCCATGTCCTCAATTTGATACTCCATCAATCTAGCATGTGAGTTGCACAAGTGGTTCTATGTTTCATCATCACTCCCATTTGCACACAGCCTACATGTTGGATTATGATTCTCCAACGAAGGTTGATATTTTTAGCTTCTTTTCTACAGTGAGTCATAGTACAAATGAATTTCTCGATATCTTCAGCGGTCCAGCATGCAAAGCACTCCACCCAATAGCCTGCATAGGGGGTTTAAACAAATTCATTGCCGAAGCCATTGTAAGTCGTCTGCTCACACCATCTTTCCATTTCACTCTGTTAGAGCCACCCCTGATAACTAGTAGATTCTCCACCACCTCCATCAACTTAGATTGCCTCATTGCAGACTTTTGTGTAACATCATATATGATGAATTCCACCTTTGTCGATATATACATCTTGGTAATCCGAGGTCCTCATGGGAAGTTGTGAATGAGAATCCCGACAGAATGTCAAAGGTCCTGCCACAACCAAAACACACTCGTGCCCCCAATCTGATTCTCTATCGATCTAGCATGTGCTTCGTGCAACTTGAATAATTTCCTCCAATACCACGGGAGTAAATTAGTTTTAAAATTATAATTAATTGTATTTGAGATAAATTTGAACCTCATTTTATTATTTTTGAATTTTTATAAAGTAATTTATTATTTTTACTTGTTTCTTTTTTCCCCTCTTTCTCATTATGTTTTAAAATTTCCCCATTTTTTTGTGCAGGATCATTTTTGTGTCTCATGGGACTTGTTAAATCAAATAAGAATGAGACGCTACACGAAAATAACTCAATAGAAATGAAAAATTCGATGCTAAAATCAGCGTCGAGCTAATTAGTATGTAAAATTTTTGTTGCAAATCTACAGTATCTAATATATATTTGAAACATGAATTTGTTGCTAAATTCGTTAGCAAGTAAATTTTTGTTGTTAAATGTATTAGCAAGTAAATTTCTTGTATTAAATTATATAAATTAGCAACAGGAATTTATTTTCTAATTAGCTCGACGCTAATTTTTTTTTAATATTATTGAGCTATTTTCTTGTAGTGAGATAAAAAGTGTTACAAATTCAATTTAATGAAATTAAAAAATCATTTGCCCCATTTATACTTAGTAGCCGAAAATGCATTTAACCCAAATAAATATTTTAATGATTTCATATGCTTCTATATATATATATATATGTATATAGCAAAATGATGGTTGACCGCGATTAAGTTAATTTTGACCAAATACTAATTTCTGATAATTTGAATTTTTTAATTATTAATAAAAAATCTCATTGGTTAGAAATATCATATATCTTAAATTAAAAAAAAATTAAATTTTTATTTATCTACAAAATATCCTATCTTCCAAATTATTGTTTATCTATACTAGACTCTACTTGCAAAAATATGATAGTAATCCAATTTGTATTTATTTGAAACAAATTCAAAATTTAGGATTATTTTTTTATCATAAAAAATATTTATTTTATCACTAATTATTTATTTTCATCTTAATCATATACGTTTTAGTCACTAAACTTTTATCAATCTCTTAGTATATCTCATTCAGTAAATTCTTGATTTAATTAATGAGGTCAAACATTATTTTTTAAAATTTATATCTTTCATTAACATATTTTTTTATTAGTTCATTAATATTGATAAAGTAAGTTTTAAATTTTATTCAAATTAATTTTCTATTCTTAGTTTTTTTTGACTTGATTTAATTTTTAATATTCCATTGTTATTGAGGTCTGAAAAATCATAGGGCACATCCCTATTAAAAAATTTATGTTACAAAATACATTTTGCCATCTTCGCCCATATGAATATTTTTTTTCCTTGGTGAAATAATTTTTTGAATGTTGCTCAAGTTTCAATATTAAATATATTGTAAGTTTCATAGGTTTGAATTTATTGTAATACAAAAGGGAGGTTATACTTGATAAATATATGAATTTTTTAATTTCAAATTTTGTTTATAATTGTTTTTAGAAAATAAAAGTCTATTTACTTTTTTGCATTTCTTGCCCTCTTTTTTAGGTGTGGCGATATAGTCATGATGAATATTTATTTAAATTAGTTTATATATTTTTATTTGTATTAAAGTTCTCCAATTATTCGAATTCCGTTATTAAAGTTCATGTTTATGTATTTAAACCTCTTATTGAATGATATTTATAGACTAAATTCTCTTTGTGATATATCATCCACTAATTTCCTTCATCCATTTTAGTATTTAGTGATGTTTTTGTATAGTTTCATATTAACTTCTCATTCTTAGGTATCCATCATCTTTTTTTTCATAAAACTACGCATATATACATTTATATTATCACAATCTACGTATTTTCTAGTTTAGAAGTTCAGAGTAAGAAATTCAACCTGATAGAATGAATTATTTATTAAAAAGTCATTTAATTATTTTACAGTATCTATCATAATTAATGGGCACTAGCCAAACTACTTGAAAATCTTTATTAGGTATATTATTATTATAATATCTTACATTTGTGCCTTTCAAATTTCTTATTGTATATATGTATTCTTACCATAAAATTTAGAAATATAAATATCTTTAATTTTTATTAATTTCAAATGTTGTTAAATTTATTTAATGAAGGAAATTAAAAGATGATATCATAATAATCTTTTTTTTCTTTCAGAAATTGGAATACAAAAGGGAAATTTTATTATGAATATTATTTTTTTAAGAGAAATTTGTTGGTTTCATAGGACAATTATGATAGTAACTTTTTCCATAATGTGTTTAAATATTAATGTTTTTTATTTTACTAAAAATATATTAATTAAATAAGAAAATATAAATAGTATTTGAAACATATTTTTTTCATTATCTAAAATATGATAATGCTATGATTATTTTTCAAAATGTTCACTAAATAAACTTAGTAATAATTCAATCTTAATTAAGTTTTTATAAATAAGTTTGCACTATTATATATAGTAAGGGGTCATCAAAGTATGACATACTTTTATGTTTATTATGTTTAATGGTATGCCAAAAGTTATGTTTGTGAGAGTATATATAGAGATTAAAATTTTTGAGTTATAAATTATTTAATTTTATTCTTTCGTCCATCAAAAGCAAATGAAATCGACAAAATGATAAAATAAAATTATAGGCAATTAATAAGTTCAATATTAAGTGAAAATAATGAGTTCAAGTTGGGAATTCAGCATCATAAAATGAATGTTTCATTGAAAAGTAACTCGATGGTGTGACTAGTGTCTATGATATTTAGTGGAAATGAATCCAACTACTAGAAATTTTTAATTATATCTATATATATATATATATATATATTATGTTTGTACCCTTACAAATTTTTTATTCTATATTTGTATTGTTAGCATATAATTTAGAAATATATATCTTTTTACTATTAGTTTAAGACATTGTTAACTTTTCTCAGTGTTACTAATGCTTTTTTATTATTAATTTGAGAAACTTTAGTAAAGGATCACTTAATCTGAATCATATTATTTTACGGAAATTTATATCACACGGTAATATGATAATAACTTTAACATAATGTATTTTAATATTAATAGTTTTATTTTACTAAAAATATATTAATTGAATAAGAAAATATATATTGCATTTGAATCTTATAATATAATTTTTCTCAATGTGTAAAAATATTATAATATTCTATTGTTATTTTTAAATATTCCGTGGATAAACTTAATAAAGAATTTAATTTTGAATTTTGTATAAATAGTTTCGCACTATTGCATATAGTAAGACGGTTGTTAAAATATTACATACCATTATGTAATGTAAAATTATGAAAATATACATGATGGGAAAAAATCCGAGAAATATGATCAAAGCACGCCTTACATGTCTGAAGTCAGAAACTCCAAGTTTCTCTTTATATTGCTCTTCTCCAAAAGTCCCCCTTTTACAATGAAGTTGTGGACTATTTATACTAAACAAGTCATAAATGTGGGGAGACGTAAAGACAATTTCATCCCCCTACCAAACATTAGCCAATGGGTATAATTTAATAACTGGGGGTAATTCGATAATTGTATAACATTTGAAATTATGTGGTTTTCATTCCTTCTTGCTTTGTATGAAAATCTTTGACTTTCCTCTTCGGATTGATGTTGTTACCATCAGCAGCCCCCTAACTTCCAAATGTGTGGGAAACGTTTGGAAGTTCAAATAAGCAGGTTTCCTTCAATGCAACCTCTTCCCTTGCTAGGACTCTCATTGACATCTTTATAAATTTCAAATGACGTCTTGATTCCTCCTTCTGTTCTTGTCTGTCTGTGTCGTTGCTCCCAACTAGAATATCTCAAAAATGTCTAAGCGTGTTGGTTCCAGTATATAGTATTCTTCTCCCCTTCCTCTCGTCTTTCTTTGGTTGCAAATTTGCTTATTAGTACACATAGGACTTGGGGAACGATTCAAAGTCAAACTGGTAGAATGTCTAGTGATGAACCTGGCAGAGGAGGTGCAGGGGAGGATATCGCGAGAAAAGAGGCCATGGCGCCGCGACATAAGGGGGACTCTGGCGGCGCCATAGCCGCCGCAGGTCGAGGCGGCATGCCTCGGCTTGATTCTGGTCGAGGTCCTCTTCACATTCTTACCGTGTCTTGCGTTTCTGTAGATAATGGGAATTTTCAATTCGAGGTTATTAAAGCAATTAGAAACTTGCCCGCGTGTCCTTCATATTCGTTAGGAGTTTCTGTAGGGTAAAGTTCTAAAGAGGTTGATAATTCTCATACCCTTCTTGAGGAGAAATTAGACGAGTCTGTCATTGATGGTACTGAGTCGTCGGCAACCTTCCAATCTAATCTCATTGCCGCATCATGGATGTTGAGAATTGTCGTAGTTGCATGAGTTTTGAGGAGTTTCGCATTTTTGATGGCAAAGTTAATCTTTCTTCTGAGTTCACCTCCTTCTTCCTATTGTAGGTGATAGGATCAAGTGTCCCCCTTCCAGATTCTTCACAATTTACTCTTCTTTCTTCTCCTCGGGTTTCACGCTTCCTCCTTATCCTCTTCTGTTAGAGATAATCACGTTGAGCATCAGCCAATTTACTCCTAACTCCTTCACATATTTCGAGGGGTTTCTCCAGCGCTTTAGGGATCTCGACTTGACCCTTGCCCTTGAGGCTTTCTATACTTTGGTCACTCTTAGAAAGGTCCCTAATGACTCATACTTCTATTTCTATCCTCGTGGTGGTTGTAAGTTTTTGGAGGGGGGTGCTTCCTCGAAAGGTTCTTGGAAAGAAAAATTTCTTTATGCAAAAGACCCTGATTAGGGTTGGCGACTTCTTGGGGGGAGTTGCCTCTCGTGCCTAATCTCATTCACGATCTTCGTATGTCATTTATTGGGACGGGGTTGTTTGACCAACTTCTTGATGTCAAGTCTTTAATTTCTGCTGGTATTGCATTACTTGATTTGCCTTGGTTTATTATTATTATTATTATTATTATTATTATTATTATTATTATTATTATTATTATTATTTTATAATCTTTCTCTCCTTGTCATCCCATTCGTTCTTTGTTATTTCTTGCAGGGAAGAAGGTTACTCTCCAAGACATTCAGCGCTATAAGACAGATCGTGAGAGGGAAAATGCTCGCGAAAGGGAGAATGCTCAGAGGTCTCGCAACCCTCCTCCCCCCCCCCCCCCTTGAGGAGAGGGAAGGTGATCGTTGGCATTCCCCTCCTACTCGCGCCAGGGATGCTGATGGGGGCTTGGGACGGGGTGAAGGTCATCCTTGCCCTCTCTTGGAGGTAGTGGCTCCAAACGCCCTCGAGGTGGTGGTTTTGATCCTCCCCGCATGGGGTCAGAAAGGGACTTTTTACTTATGGGACTAATCGGCAAGAGGGGATATTCTCTTTCTGGGATGCTTCTGATTTTGATCTTGCTCACGAGAAGACGAGGGGTCTCATGAGTCCTTATGATGTATCTCACCTTGGTGCTCTTTCCAGTGGTACCATTACTAGGTTAGTTCATGGCGAGGCGGCTAGGGTACATGTTTTGCTCTATACTTGTATTTAAGTTATTTCTTTAACTCTTTGAGTCTCTGTTGAGAAATTTCCAACTTTTTAGGTGATCAATCGTTCCAAAGTTGCCGAAATACGCTTTGACCATTATGAGAAGGAGATAAAGCGCTTGAAAGACGCCCCTGAGGATGCGAAGAAAGATCTGAGTCGTTGCCAGGAGGATCTTAAAACCACTTCAACTGAGCCGGTCAAGTGGAAGGATAGCTTCAACCGAGAGGTTGCTTCTGGGCAGATGTTCTTGAACTCGGAGGCCGGAAAAATTTATCTAGATTGCGTGCGGAGTGACTTCAAGGAGAAGTATGTGGTTTCTGATGAATTTGACCAAGCTGTTCTTGGTAAGGCGAGTGAGATTTATGACCAAGTAATTAGACAATGTCGCGCCACCCTTAGGAGCTGCGGTCGCTATGGCGATGAAGATTTTCATGTTTCTTGATCCGAAGGTTCTAAATGATAATGGTGATAAAGATGTGGAGGTCGAGGTGGCTGATGACGTTCCTGCTGATGATGCTCAGATCGATCGTTCCGAGGTTCCTACTTCTGAGGTGGATAAGGATTAGGATCTTCTATTTTATATGTTTAGATGTTAGGATCATTTTACTTCGTAATTTGGACATTCAAGACATTTTATCGCTATGTTTGTATTACTTTGGAACTTTACCGCTTCTTATGTTAAGTTGCTTATGATTCTGTTGCTGCTAAATTACTCATTACTTTACTTATGTGATTGTTACTTGCTTGGCCACTCTTTATGTATAACTTCGGGGCATTCTATTATGCGCCTCGAGGAAGTTATGCTTGATTAGCTTCGGGGCATTGTATTTTATTTTCCTCAAGGAAGCTTGATTATTATTTAGCTTTGGGGCGTTCTCTTATTCGCCTCGAGGAAGGTTGATTGTTGTTTAGCTTCGCGGCGTTCTCTTATTCGCCTCAAGAAAGCTTGATTGTTTGATTTATGCTCGTAAGGGGCCGTCCCCCTCTTTTCTTTTAAAATAATATTAATAATGAACTCACAAATAGTAAACAGAAAGATGGTCATTTTATTACCGTGATTCTCATCATCAAATGGTTACAAAGTGTTAAGCAAAATATTTCTTGAGGTTAGCAATATTCCAAGTGTGTGGTACCTCTCTCCCATCCATTGTCTGCAAGCGATGCGTTCTGCTTCCCACTATTTCGACCACTTAGTATGGCCCTTCCCATTTAGCGTCCAGTTTTCCAAGGTTCCCTGTCATGTCAGCTCTCATCAATACAAGGTCGCCGACCCGGAAATCTTGACGTCGTACTTTGTAATTGTAAGCTTCCCTCTTTCAATTTGCGTCGCTTCTAAGATCCTCCAGTAGATCCGGATCAACCCGTCTTTCATTGTTGTTGCCAGTTGGTTCGTATTGTTGCACCCTGAGTCTTTTCTCCCCTATTTCTACTAGGATGACGACTTCTCTCCCATAGACCAGATTGAACGGGGATTCTCCCGGTGCCTCTTCGCGGTGTCGGTCGATATGCCGATAGCACCCCGAGAGCTCTTCTACCCAATTTCCTTTGGCTTCCTCCAGCCCAGTCTTCAGATTTTGGAGGATTATTCTGTTGGTTACTTCAGTCTGCCCATTAGACTGGGGCGTCGCGACGGAAGCGTAATATTGCTTCATTTTCAGCTCTTGGCACCACTGCCGAAATTTTGGCTCCTTGAAATTGTGTATCATTGTCCATCACGAAGCCTCTTGGGATGCCAAAGCGAGATATGATGTTTTTCAGACGAATCTTATAACTTCCTTTCACGAGATTTTACTTAGCGCCTCTGCTTCCACCCATTTCGAGAAGTAGTCCACTTTGACGATCAAGTATTCTCGTTGGCCTGTCACTTGTGGGAGCTTCCCCACTATATCTATTCCCCAATTGATTAAATGGGCAGAGGCTCTGCATAGGTTGCATGCAAGTCGCTGGGACGTGAGTGATGTTGTCATGCTCCTGGCACTTTCGGCATTTCTTTACCATGTTTAGAGCGTCCTTACGCATTGTAGGCCAGAAGTATCCTTGTCGTAGGGCCTTGCATGCTAATGCTCTTCCACCGGAGTGGTTTCCACAGCTTCCCTCATGGATTTCTTGTAGAACCTACTCTGCTTTGTATTCGTCGATGCACTTTAGATATGGTTGTGAGAATCCTCTCTTATAAAACTCGTCTTCAATTAGTGTGAACCTAGCTGCCCTTACTCGAATTGCTCTTGCTTCCTTGGGTCTTGAGGCAAAGTTCCATTTTTTAAGTACGCCTCCAAACCCTCTTTCCAGCTTTGTGAAGCAGTTCTCGTCGTCAAAACTTCTTCTTCTATAATATCCACCTCGGGTCGCTCTGTTAGAATAGGTGACCAGAAAGCCAATTCGATTGGCGGTTTTGAGAACTATTCATCAATCTTTATTAATACAATATTATCCTGATGAATAGAGTAAGTATTCATCACTGGCACTGTGTTTGTTGTTCTTACTACTAACGTTGAACGGCGTTTCAATGTCACAACGAAATGTCCACAGACCAATTGGATAACCCATGCAGTTGGGTTGCGCATTGGATAGTGGCTATGAAACTAACTTCTGAGGGTTGGTCCGAAACATTCCAAGTCGAGGACCTCGAGACTGGGCATTGAGTGTCCTATTGAGACTTGCACTCAGTATTGCATTCACTGGGTGAGTGCCGAGTTTAATCGGCGACAGACGAATGTCGTCTATGCAATTTTTGTGGGTTAGTTGACAAGATGGTCGACTGACTGAAGTGACTCGCAGGAATCGTCATATGGAAGCCTTGGAGGCTTGGTCGATATGACTGGAGTTTCTGGTTCCGATAGTACGGGATTAGTCCTCAGACTTGAGGAATCATGGCAGTCACGAGAGGTGATCATTCTATAAGATGGTCATTGTAAGCCTTGTTCAGTGCAATTGGAGTATGTAGCGAGGACGGTGGATTACAAGATAGGATCTATCCCCTGTCAGTACATGACGGTGATGTCTCCTATGCACTTTGAGATGGTTTAGACTCTGAAAGTCTATAGCCATAGCAATTGATTGAGAAAGAAAGGGTTTCCTACGTCGATCGATAGAGTAAATGCATCTTGGGTATGAAGTATAATTGCCTAGTCAAGGATGGGAACCGACGCCCAATTCCATACCCTAGACTAAGGCCGGGAGACGGTCAACAATAGGACCGTACCCGTACGGAATCAGCGCCTAAATGTTCACGCCAACATTCACCTAGTCTTTAGTGCCATGGACCATTGCTAGACGGCCACCCATGGTGATGGGCTCCTGTTGGACCCGAGCCCAAGTCTAGCTCAGGGTGAACCTAAAGGGTCTCACACAAATCACCGAGGAGGTGAAGGAATTGACTTGGAGTCAAGTTCAGAGGATGATAAGTAATTGGATTACTTAACGGATCGCCCATTGGATGGACGGGCCGATATTGTATTGTGCCCTCGTTTAATCGGTAAATAGGAATTATTGATTAATATGGAAAGTTGAGATATTGGATCTTTTAATTGGATTAAAAGATCAATGGGAATTATTTAAGTGGACATTAAATTAAATTCGATTTTTAATTTTTGGGTTCGTCATAATTGGATTATGGTAGAACCCGGTCCGTTAAATTTTGACCCGAGAGGTGTGTTAATTCCATTTGTGGAATAGGAAGAAGTTGGACTTCTTCCCTAAATAAGCATGGCTAAAGATTGCCACCTTGGAGGGAGCGAAAATCGACCATGTTGGATGCTAGGTGTTAGTTGACTTGTCTCTTTTGGTAAGAGACAAATCAACTCCAATCAAGTCCTTGCCTTTTGGTATGATTTGATCATACCTTAAAAGATGGTAGGTTTGATTGAAGAATTGATGGCGATTGATTGGGATGTATCTAGACATCCTTGGATGAACCTAGATACATTCCAATAATCACATTAATTATGTATATATATGAGTATATACTAACACTTATTTATGATGAATTTCATTATTCATCTTTTTCTAGGAAAAAGATGAAAACTCTCCATACACTCTCTCTACTCTCAAAATCCTCTTTGTTGCTTCATTGATCTATGATCAATTGAAGGACAAAGTACGATCAAGAAGGAATACTAATTTGATAGTGTAATCTCTTCTTTGATTTCATCCTCTAGATCCGTTTTTTTTCTAGCAAGAAAAAATGAGATCTCTCCTGGTGTGGTGTGGACTACGTTAGAGGGTCTCTACGTTGGGACCTTGCATGGACGAACGTCGGGGAATCAATGCGTGTAGCTGATCAAAATACAAAATCGAGAAAGGTATTCCGATTTATATTTATGCTCTCGGTTTCTTTATTCTATAGCCACGAACGTTTATTTATTTTGTATATGTTTATATTCTGCATTTATACACCGATAGCCCGGGAACGTTCAAGGGAACACCCTTTGAACGCGATTTAAATTATTTTATTCTGCACATTTTTATCTCCACCGCGCTTCCGCCGCGTTCCCGGGCCGATCCGCTTTCCTTCAAGTGGTATCAGAGCCCGTATCGGTGTATGTGGCTATGGTTTACATGCTTTATGTGTGCAAGCATGTTCAACGTGTTTAGATCGGCTTTAAAAGCATGTATTTATTGCTTTTAATTTTCATAATTATTTGTTGAAATTTGCATGTTTAATTATGTGATTAATCATGGATATTTGGATGATTTTAGAAAATTGGATTTTCTGAAATCTAGGTATTTATTTCAGTTTTTGTATGCAGAATCAAAAAAAAAAAAAAAAAATTATAGCAGACCGCTGCTGCCGCGCGCAGGCAGGGCGCCCGCGCGCCCAGGCGTGTGCGTAGAGCGCGTAGGGCGCTGCCGACTGCGGTCGCCTGCGCGCGCGCTAGCGCTGTTGGCCGTGCACACTGGGCGTGCGCGCGCGCCCAGCGCAGGCAGTGACGCCTGCGCGTGCGGCCGGCCGGCAGGGCCGTTTTTTTTCGCCGTTTTTTCGAAAAAATTTGATTTTCTGGTTTTCTGCATATTTTTTCTGAAATATTTAATTTATGGCTGATTTAATTTTAGTTGAGAATGTTTTTTTCCTAAAATTAAATTGCCAAGGATTATTTTGGAAATGGTTTCTAAAAAAAAAAATGTACATGGGTGTACGAGGTTTCGAATATCCATTTTTAATTGCATTTTTGACATGTATTTTTCTGCATTTAATTATGTAATGGAATGATATTGGATATCATTTATTTAGTACATGGTTTGTACTATTTGGAGCATTATTATATTGGATATGTAATTATGTTGTGTTTTGTTAATTGGATTAACAAGGGATGATCACGAAGGCCATTGACCTGTGTATGGTTTTAAATTCCTTTTGGGTGGGGCCTGCGTGCCTCTTGTTTTGGGACTATTATCTCCCGTTTTCGCCTCATGATGTTAAGGCTTGTCTTTTTCCTTTTATTTCCAATGTATTTTATTTCTCTTGTAATGAGAGTAGTTAGGAATTTTTTGGTGAGGTTTTACATTTTATGTATAATAAAGCAAGCCCACGGAGAAAAATGAGGCCTATGTTGGACGGAGACCCAAGGTGAGACATTAAGGCGAAACAAGTAGAGTACAAGGCCCATTGGCATGACATTGGGTTAATTTGTTGTAATAGTGTAGGACCACCCTAGACAGACCATAGACTCACTGCGGGCTCAGTGAGTCGCATAGGTTGGGCATGTGATCATCCAACAGGGGTATGCTAGATTTACTTGCATGCGATGCATTTATTTAAATGCTTTGTAATATTGGATATTTATGCATGCAAAAATATTAATGTGATGAGGTCTCGGTCAATAACTTCGAACTCTCACTTGGTTGGACCAAGTTAAAATATTAGGCCCATGATGGACTTGGATCAAAAGTGATTTTGATCTGTCCAAGCCTTCCATCCATAGCAATGTCGTGAGGAAGCTACCGCTACCCAAGTGTGGTCTCACGAGTCGTGGCACATTTAGAATAGAGGAAAGCTACACCGTTGTTGTGAACAAAGAGTACGCTCACTGTTTTCCTGTCTCACGAGTCGTGGGGGGCGACAATTGAGGTATGATTTGGTTGATGGGTCGGGCCTAACATCGAGTAGCATGATTCGCTTGGAGTCCTCGGGATCATGTGAAGAGGTGAGGCAGAATATTTTGGGAATCTCATCAGTTGAGAATGGTATTGGATACCTCCCACGAGGCTTTTCCCATGTGAATCGTAAAAGCGGGGGCATGAGAATTACGCTTGTGGATCCCCAGCCCACTAGGAAATGGTTTCCCGAAACCCCATTTGGGAGTGATGGGCTTTCGTAGAAATAGTGGGAGGGGTTAATGACTAAAGGACCAAGTCTTAACTTGAACATAATATTGTTATAATCTACTAAATGTTTTTCTGTTTAACTGTTGATGTCTAAGAATCCACTAACCCTTATACTTGAGACTAATAAGACTATGGAACGTATTACCATGCCTGTTTGTGAAATCTTAAGATGGTCTTAGATTTTAAAGAACCAGACTTATATTTTGGGTAAGGTTTTCCTCAGACCTTGCCGGAAGGGTCATCGCCCAAAGAACGTTTGGCGTTCAAGAAAAGGCTGGATGACAACTAGAAGGTCTGCAGCATCATACTGACATCCATTGATAATGAGATGC
This sequence comes from Sesamum alatum, assembly GCA_034509735.1. Taxonomy (NCBI): domain Eukaryota; kingdom Viridiplantae; phylum Streptophyta; class Magnoliopsida; order Lamiales; family Pedaliaceae; genus Sesamum; species Sesamum alatum. The sequence goes on along the minus strand of JACGWO010000012.1, from coordinate 3,011,985 downwards.
AGAAGCAGTATGATAGGCTGGAGGATGTTGGCTCGATGATGCTTCGATTGTAGCAAGTCTATGCGGTCCCAAACCGGCATGTTAGATATGCTGCAATGAAGGCATTCTTCGGAGCGAAGACAATAGAAGGATCGTCGGTACAAGAGCATGGAGTGATGATGCTATCCCTAGTGGAAAAGCTCAAAGACCTCCAAGCTGATCTCGAAAGAGAGATGTACATCAACGTGATCCTTCAGTCTCTTCTCCCCACACTCGACCCATTTATAGTCAACTACAATATGAATGGGCTTGAGAAAAACCTTCATGAGTTGATAAAAATGTTGGTCCAGTACAAGGTAATGATTGAAAAATCTGCCGCCGACGGTACTAGTGAGGAGGCTTCGACCTCTGAAGCGAAAGGCAAGGGTGCCGGACGCAGGAAGAGGAAGAAGGCTCAAACAACATCAGCCGCTACCAGCACTTTGAGTGCTCCTATTACACCGTTGGGCGGGGGTAAAGAAAGAGAAAAAGAGTTCCGCAGTCAGAGCTTCCGAATGATGTTTTCATTAACTGTGAGAAAAGAGACATTGGAAGAGGGAGTTTCCTAAATCCCCTCTCCACTGAAGGTGACATTTGAATTGAGTATCAACATGATCACTGTTCTGTTCTTTGGTATTGGATACCAGTCGTTCATAACCTGTGAATGGTTCACAGGTGATGATAAGGAATAGAAAGCTAAGACAGACGATCCTAAGGTCTAGCAATGGCGAAACTATTGCTGCAAAGACTAAGGACTAGTTAAGCTTAGTAGTGATCATGTTAAGATTGTGTCTGTGGGAATTATGTAACCTAGCATGATCAAAATATGTTCCATTTATTGTTGGACAATTTTGGATACAATAATTTGATCAATAAAATTACTTTTATTTTGACAAAGAATGGCGAATCTTATCTGTTAGGTTTGGTACATAAACACTTGACACTGTCCCATAATTGGATTATGAGTACTCAAAATAAATGACTAAAAATGGATATAATCAAGATGAACTTACGGATTTGGCATCCATGGCTAGGTCAATTTCCTTTAGTTAAGGATGAGGAAGTTGGAAAATCCAAAGAGTCTAGCAATAGATGATTTGGATCTGCTAGCTTGCAAATCTTCTCTGAGAAGGAAAAGACTAAAGAACCATTTTGGTAGACAAAGTGGGCTTGCCGATAGTCTATTGGATTGGATCAAAAAAAACTTATGTGGATTACTGAATACATAGGACTAGAAGATGGTTCACAAGTCTAAGAACCTTTGGTAGGTTCGGGGAATTAGACTTGGAGTGGTGAACTAAACTGATCTCCTTTTGATTAGATCGAGAGAGTGTGTATTTAGTGGGAGTGCCAATAGCCTATTGGATTGGATCCAAAAAGGATATCTGTAAGGTTGTTGAATACACAAGAGTAAAAGAGGATTCACAAGTCTAAGAACCTTTGGTAGGTTCGGGGTTTTAGACTTGGAGTGGTGAATCAAATTGGTTACCTTTTGATTAGATCAAAATGACGTGTATTCAGTGGGAGTTCTCAAATATCTGAATGAGAATGGAATTCTCAATCAGTGAAATTCTTCTTGAAGCGGCCATGGTTGAATGGTCTCTGATAAGGGAGAAAACGAACCCTGTTGGACTTGGTTTGTTCGGTATTTCACTGAAGTTACCTTAGCCCATTTAGACATGGACTTGAAAGTTGCTAGGTTGAGAAACATGCACTTTCTTAAAGTCATGACTAGTTACCATATTGGATATGGTTTGGAAAGCCTGTATCCTATAATGTTCTTGAGTATGTGGGATGGTCCTGCATACGTCAAGGGACTAGTAGGAAGACAGACTAGACTCGGTGTCTGGTTTGTGCAGGTTAGTGCAAAATAATGCAAACATCAGGTTATTTCCCACTAACTATATTCCATTCCTCCTAGGGACGACCAGAATACCTTAGATACCTGATGAGTACAGGTTTTTGGGTCCGACCGGTCAATTGGAGCATGATCGAAAGGACATATGGAGAAGCGATGTTGGACATCGGGATTGGATCAATGGCTTGGAGCCGCGGGATCTATCTTGAAATTCAAACTGGCTTTGAGATTTCATGTAATCGGAATATTCGTTTTGACGAACCCATACGATGTATGACTCGGTCAATCACGAGCATTGGTGTCAGCGGGAGTGTGGTAATCTTCCGAGTGTTAAGTGTGTAACGTCTTATTCTTTTAGAATGAAATTAAGACATTAAAAAACACTAGAAACACGAGCATTGTTCACGCAATTCTCCATGAATAGGGCCAAGCTGTCCAAAATTTAGTCATCATTGACTAATGAGGAAGCTTAGATGTTTTAAATTCCCCACGTCTTTACTGTACGCAACATGGTTAGTTGTTCGGTGCACAGGGCCTGATGTTGTTTATGCATCGTATATAACAATGGATATCGGGTGTGTACCGACGAGGCAATAGACAACAGTTGAGAGCAGTCTTTAAGACCTGAATAAGGATCGGAGAAGTGTTCCCGATGCATGGTTTATGGAGAGTTGATTCTGGAAGACTATAGCGATACTAGCTTCTAGAATCATGTGAATAATATTTAGTCTCAATACCCATATATGTTCGAACTTAATGGTGAGTGTGGTAGCTTGGAAAGGTTCCAAGCAGGATACCACGATGTTTCATCATGAAAGTCGAATATATGCTAACTGTGGAAGTTGTTTCTGGAAAGTGGTTTGGATGAAAATAGCACCCATTGGATGGATATAGTGCCTAGCACGGTCGAGCCAGTAGTTGCCTTGGAGGTTGACAACTAGGCTGTGGCTAAAGCCTTTTGGGCCCGAGATCTCATCACAAGATCCATGGAAAATTCTTAGATAACCACCATCGGCAGGTAGTGATGGTAGAAAGAGGCGAGATACGGTTGGACCGTATTACCTCGGCAGAAAAATAAAGTTGACCTGCGAGACTGAGCCGGTATCGCAGATTACTCACTCTCAGAAGGTTCTCAGAGACATGGGTAATTGGCTTTGAGGTCAAGTGGGAGATTGTTAGAATAGGTGACCAGAAAGCCAATTGGATTGGCGGTTTTGGGAACTATTCATCAATCTTTATTAATACAATATTATCATGATGAATAGAGTAAGTATTCATCACTGGCACTGTGTTTGTTGTTCTTACTACTAACGGTGTTTCAACGTCACAACAAATGTCCACAGACTAATTGGATAACCCATGTAGTTGGGCTGCGCATTGGATGGCGGCTATGAAACCAATTTCTGAGGGTTGGTCTGAAACATTCCAAGTCGAGGATCTCGAGACCGGGCATCAAGTGTCCTATTGAGACTTGCATTAAGTATTGCATTCACTGGGTGAGTGGCGAGTTTCATCAGCGACAGACGAAGGTCGTCTATGCAATTTTAGTGGGTTAGTTGACAAGATTGTCGACTGACTGAAGTGACTCGTGGGAATCGTCATATGGAAGCCGTGGAGGCTTGGTCGGTATGACTGGAATTCCCGATTCTGATAGTACGGGATTAGTCCTCAGACTTGAGGAATCATGGCAGTCACGTGCATATGAAAATTGTATCTTGGATCTGCACGAGAGGTGATCATTCTGTAAGATGGTCATTATAAGCCTTGTCCAGTGCAGTTGGAGTATGCAGCAAGGACGGTGGATTCCAAGATAGGATCTGTCCCCTGTCAGTACATGACAGTGATGTCTCCTATGCACTCTGAGATTGGTTAGACTCTGAAAGTCTATGGCCATAGCAATTGATTGAGTAGGAAAAGGTTTCCTATGTCGATCGATAGAGTAAACGCATCTCGGGTATGAAGCATAGTTGCCTAGTCAAGATGGGAACCGACGCCCAATTCCATACCCTAGACTAAGGCCTGGAGACGATCGACAATAGGGCCGTACCCGTACGGAATCGGCGCCTAAATGTTCACGCCAACATTCACCTAGTCTCTAGTGCCATGGACCGTTGCTAGACGGCCACCCATGGTGACGGGCTCCTGTTGGACACAAGCCCAAGTCTAACTGAGGGTGAACCTAAAGGGTCTCACACAAATCACCGAGTAGGTGAATGAATTGACTTGGAGTCAAGTTCAGAGGATGATAAGTAATTGGATTACTTAAGGGATTGTCCATTAGATGGACGGGCCGATATTGTATCGGGCCCTCGTTCAATCAGTAAATAGGATTTATTGATTAATATGGAAAGTTGAGATATTGGATCTTTTAATTGAATTAAAAGATCAACGGAAATTATTTAAGTGGACATTAAATTAAATTGGATTTAATTTTTGAGTTCGTCATAATTGGATTATGGTAGAACCCGGTCCGTTAAATTTTGACCCGAGAGGTGTGTTAATTTCATTTATGGAATAGGAAGAAGTTGGATTTCTTCCCTAAATAAGCATGGCTGAAGATTGCCACCTTGGAGGGAGCAAAAATTGACCATATTGGATACTAGGTGTTAGTTGACTTGTCTCTTTTGGTAAGAGACAAATCAACTCAAATCAAGCCCTTCTCTTTTGGTATGATTTGATCATACCTTAAAAGATAGTAGGCTTGATTGAAGAATTGATGGTGATTGATTGGGATGTATCTAGACATCCTTGGATGAACCTAGACACATTCCAATAATCACATTAATTATGTATATATATGAGTATACACTAACACCTATGTATGATGAATTTCATTATTCATCTTTTTCTAGGAAAAAGATGAAAACTCTCCATACACTCTCTCTACTCTCAAAATCCTCTTTGTTGCTTCATTGAGCTATGATCAATTGAAGGACAAAGTAAGATCAAGAAGGAACACTAATTTGATAGTGTAATCTCTTCTTTGATTTCATCCTCTAGATCCGTTTTTTTCTAGCAAGAAAAATGAGATCTCTCCTGGTGTGGTGTGGACTACGTTAGAGGGTCTCTACGTTGGGACCTTGCATGGACGAATGTCAGGGGAATCAATGCGTGTAGCCGATCAAAATAAAAAATCGAGAAAGGTATTTCGATTTATATTTATGCTATCGGTTTCTTTATTCTATAGCCACGAACGTTTATTTATTTTGTATATGTTTATATTCTGCGTTTATACACCGATAGCCCGGGAACGTTCAAGGGAACACCCCTGGAACGCGATTTAAATTATTTTATTCCGCATGTTTTTATCTCCATCGCGCTTCCACCGCGTTCCCGGGCCGATCCGCTTTCCTTGACGCTCTTGACTTAGTCAGGTTATACTTCTGCTCTTCAAGGGGGCCAATGAGCTGGCTAATTTCGCGAGTTGAGCTTCTTCTTCATTGTTTGACCGCGGGATTTGTTCTAGGGTGAACTCGTCAAACTTCATTCTTAACGCTTGTATGTTTACCAAGTATTTGACCATCTGTTCCCCCTTAGGTTCGTAATCTCCATTCACTTGATTGTGCACAAGTTGGGAGTCGCTATAGGCCCTCACATATTTTGCTCCTGCAGCAAATGCTAGCTTCCCACCTACGATTAGTGCCTCATACTCAGATTCATTATTGGATGCCACAAAGTTAAGTTTGATGGCGTATTGTAATATGTCTCCATGTGGGCTTTCGATTACGATGCCTGCCCCGCTTCCTTGGGATGTGGATGGCCCATCCACGAACACTTTCCACCACCTATTTCTTTGAACTTTGTCATCCTCTGTCAGTTCAAAAATAAAATCTGTCAGAGTTTGGCTTTGATTGTCGGCCTTTTGGTTGGTATTCGATCCCGTGCTGACTTAGTTCTACTGACCATTTTACCATCCTCCCCGATATGTTTGGGTTTGCCAGCACCTTTTTCAGAGGTTGATTTGTTAACACGACCACGGGATGCGACTGTAAATAGGGTCTCAATTTTCTCGTTGTTGTTACCAAGCCTAATTCCACCTTTTCGATATGGGTATATCTCTCCTTTGCCCCTTGAAGAGCTTTGCTAGCATAATATACGAGTCGATGTTCGCGACCTTCCTCTCTCACGAGAACTGCGCTTATCACTCCTTCCGACACGGCTAAGTACACAAACAAGGTTTCTCCATGCTCCGGCTTTGTTAAAAGAGGTGGTGAAGCAAGGTATTTCTTCAAATCTTCAAAAGAGGGTTGACAGTGCTCCATCTACGAAAAACCTTCTATTTTCTTTAAAACTTTAAAGAAAGGAAGACCTCTGTCTGAGGATCTCAAGATGAAGCGATTGAGGGCACCATTCTCCCTATTAGTTTTTGGACTTCCCTGGTTGTCTTGGGAGGTTGCATCTTCATGATGGCCTCAATTTTTTTTGGATTGGCCTCTATCCCCCTCTGACAGATCATAAAACCTAGGAATTTCCCTCCATGAACTCTAAATATGCATTTCATGGGTTTAGCTTCATCCCAAATTTTCTCAAAGTGTCGAAGCATTCTGTGAGGTCCTTTGCATGTTCTTTTTTTCTTTGGTTTTTGACTAGCATATCATCCATATATACCTCCATATTTCTTCCGATTTGTCCTTGGAACATGCCATTCACCAACCTCTGATAAGTGGCTCCCGTATTCTTTAGCCCAAAGGGCATGACCATGTAGCAATATGTCCCTTGCTCGGTGACAAAGCTGGTTTTCTCTTGGTCCTCATGTGCTAACTGAATTTGGTTATACCCTTGGAAGGCATCAAGGAAGCTCATTAGTTTGCATCCTGAGGCTGAGTTAACGAGTGCGTCAATCCTTGGTAGGGGAAATGAGTCTTTGGAGCAGACTCGATTGAGATCTGTGAAATCAATGTACATCCTCCACTTTCCGGTGCCTTTTGGGACTAGCACCACATTTGCTAACCATTCCGGATATTGCACAGGTCGAATATATTCAACTCAAAGTAATTTCTCTACTTCCTCCTTTATCACCTTGTTCCTCTCTGCCCTGAAAGGCCTCCACTTTTGTCTTACCGGCTTCACTTCAGGATTGACATTAAGCTTATGAACCATTACTTCAGGGCTTATTCCTTGCATATCCGACATCTCCCATGCAAATACATCGGAATGATTTTTGCAAGAAGTTGATTATGACGTGTTCAAGTTGTGAACCCATTAGAGTTCCAATCTTAACTGTTTTCAGTGGATCTTCAAGGAGTTCAACCATCTTTACCTCCTCAAAGGCCTCTATGCGCTCCTCGTTGACTCTCCTTCTTTTGGCTTATTTTCGGAGCATCTTCCCCGTCTCTTCTTGGGAAGTTTCCCTTTACGGATCATCGGGCTTTAATTCGTGTGACTTTTTTTTGACCATAAATTTGTTGTCGTCTTCTATCCTCCCATCGGAAAACAATCATTGGTTTTCTTAAGGTGCTAGCGTAACATTCTCTTGCCTGTCTCCTATCGCCGACTTCCTCCCCCACCCCTCCAGGTGTCGGGAATTTTACTTTCATGTGGTATGTAGACGCTACGGCCTGGAAGAGGTTTAGAGTAGGCCTGCTGAGGATTACGTTGTACGCCGAGGGTGAGGCTACCACAAAAAACTTTACAAATTTCGTCACTCGCTTTGGATATGACCCTAGTGACATGGGAAACATGACCTCTCCCAATGGTTCAACTATGTCCCCGCTAAAACTGGTCAATGGCATGTTAACTAGTGTAAGTGGCACATTATCTATCCCCATTTGAGAAAAAGCTTTGTCGAAAAAAGATGTCCGCGAGCTCCCGCTATCGACCAAGATTTTATTAACCCAAAAATTTGATATTGAGGCTGTTATTGGTTACTCCAAGTCTTGGTTACTAAAGGTTATCTCACTCGCTAGATCTGTTGATCGCACTGTTGCGACCTCACTGTAAGCGACATGGTTGGTAGCGTGTCCTGCTTCTCTTATTGCGGCCTTTCTAGCTCGCCCTGAGTCTCCCCCCCTGGGCCTCTCGAGATGACCCCAATTTCTCTAGTGGTTGGGAGGTTAGCTTTCTTAGCTCGCTCCCCTTCCGATCTTTCTCCCATTTCAAGACGGGGTGCGATGTGCCCACCTCCAATGGTGTTTTCTTGGGGCTCCTTTTTCCTTTGGCCCACAAACTCTTTCAAGTGACCTCTCTGGATTAATTTCTCAATTTCGTTTTTTAGGTGATGGCATTCTTCCATGTTGTGGCCCCAATCCCTATGGAAATGACAGTATTTGGCGAACTTTATTCTCTGCGGGTTGTCTTTCATTGGGAAAGGCCATCGTACCAAACCTTGTTGCTTGACTACAGCGAGGATTTCAGCTCGTGGGGCGTTCAAAGGGGTGTACCGAGCCAAATTCCCTGGGGGCATATGTCTACGTTCACACTTACTCCCCTCCGTCCTGGTGGGGTACCACCTTCTCTTCCTCAATTGACTTTTGTTTTGATGGAGTCGCTGATCTCGAGCCTGTTGACTCCTCAATTCTAATATATTTCTCCGCCTTAACAAAAATTCTTCTTGGGAGGCTGGAGGCATATCCAACAATTGATTCCTGGAATTGACCTCTTCTCATATTGATGCTTGCCAAGAGTTGTAGGTTTACGTGGAGAACCTCCAAAACAGCTTCCGAGAAGCACAACACGTATTCTCTCAGGCTTTTGCTCTCTTGCTAGACTAGTGAACAAATATGATGCGGTTTTGGGATATCGTCTATTGATTGCGAAGTGGTGAAAGAAACATCGGGAAAGCTGCTCGAAAGTCTCAATGGTTCCTGGTGGCAACTAATTAAACCACACCATTGCTTTCCCAGAAAGGGTGGTTCGAAACAACTGACAATAAGCCGCGTCGCTAATGTCTAACAAGTCAGCCCTAGCCAAGAAACGGTCCATGTGGTCCTAAGGATCGCCCACTTCGTTATATTCGCTAAGGTTCAGGATCTTGATCCCTAGATGGATAGCTTCCGCTAAAATGTGGAGAGCGAATGGACTTCGTCGTGAGGGCGCAACTGCCAAGGGCCGAGTTGGGAGTCCTCCGATTCTCATGGGGCTCGGGAACCTAGGTGGAAGAGGCATTTGGGCACCCATATCTCGATGCACTTCTTCTCTTCTTGGCGGTTTCTCCTCTGGAGGCGGCGGGGGGTAATAATTGTCTTCATGCCCGCCTCCCTGGGGAAGTGGAGGGAAATAGCCCTTTTCACCTAAGCCTCTTCGAGGAGGTGGAGGGTAATAGTTGTTTCCAGGCTGCGTGGCCCTGCTGTCAACTTCCTCCTCATCGTTCATCCCTTCCTGTACGTCCCCGGGCTTCTGCTCGCGGTCCTCGAGGGCCAAGGGAGCGTCTTGGCCTCTGCGAGGATGGCGAGGGGGTGGTGGGGGTAACGTGTGTCCGGCGATATACTGGTCCACAACCCTCTTTGTTGCTTGGGCAGATGCGTCTTCCACTAACTGGCGAAGCGCCTCAGGAGTTATCTGAATCACTGGGGGCGAAGGCGTAACGCCAAAGTCTTCACGATCTCTCTCGGCTTGATTACTCATTCGCTCGTTTTGAAGGTTGTGAGCAGACGGATTCTCTGGGAGGTGGGCATCTTGCACATGATTTTTGCCTCCTCCTTCAGGTGCTTCTTGTCCCGCATTCTCGTTCCTGACCCTCGATCGGGTGTTCATCTTCGATGGTCGGATCACTCTTCCTACAGACACCGTCAAAGTTGATGGGGGAAAAATTCGAGAAATATGATTAAAGCACGTTTAACACGTCTCAAGTCAGAAACTCAAGCTTCTCTTTATATTGCTCTTCTCCAAAAGTCCCCCTTTTACAATGAAGTTGAGGACTATTTATACTAAACAAGTCATAAATGTGGGAGACGTAAAGACAATTTTGTCCCCCTACCAAATAATAGCCAATGGGTATAATTTAATGACTGAGGGTAATTCGATAATTACATAACACTTGAAATTACGTGGTACTCATTCCTTCTTGTTTTGTATGAAAAGCTTTGACTTTCCTATTTGGATTGATGTTGTTACCATCAATACAAAAATGTATAACTTTTCGTGCATTATGAACTCTTCCGTGCATCGTACGGAGTTCATACTAGTATGTATATATATATATAATTAATTAATTCTTATTTCCATTCTCTTTTAAAAAGGTGTGCCATCTCCACTACTTAATTCGAGTATCGTGATGATTTCATTTTTAGTTGTGAGGGGACTGGGAGTGGTGGGAAGGGAGGGCGATCACGTGGCAACATGCACACACTTGTCGTAAAATCCAGGATGCTGATGTGCGATGCTTTCACTCTGGCCAAGTAATAAAACCGTCCATCTTTTACATTTAAAAAGGGCATCGCATGCTGCCAAGTGTTTCTCTAACCTAGATTCTTGCCTTCGTTCTATTGTATTGTATTTGTATCCACCATCGATCTCTCCATATTCCCACTGTTTAAACATACAGTGAACATGCAAAGTTTCTTAATCTCGAGGGTTTCTGATCCAACTGACTTGAAGCTCCGCCCACATGAAAAAAAAGCTGCGAATTCCCCATCTCAAGTACGCTCTCTCTCTCTCTCTCTCTCTCTCTCTCTTATTGTATATTAATGCTGTTGTTCTTGGCATTCGCCGTCGCGAATTTATGGGGGTTTCTTGTTTTTCTGTTGTTTCTCACCTTGTTCGATGGCATCTCTGTGTGTGTTTTGTGTCTGTGAAAATGTGGCAAAAAAGAAGCGACGAAAACATGACTGGAAATACTCAAACTTTGTTAATTTCTTTGTTTTATGAAGGGTCTACGAAAGTCCTTTCGGGTTTTGACTTTGTCTTCTTCATCTACCAGTTCCATATTCAATTCTTTCAAGAAAAGTTGGGTTTGATCCTTTTTTTTCCTTCTTTTTGATTAATGGGTCGGAACGACGATTCACCGCTAGCTAGATGATATATATTACGTATATATATGTATATTAGGCAGTGTATATAGACAGCTAAAAGCTTGGTCAAGAAAGAATTTGGGGGTGCGTACTCCGATGTAGCAGTACGTATTAGGCGGTGTGCTGGCACGTTTCTGGTCCCTTTGATTCCTCCTCATGAACAAGTACTCGTGGGTGCCTGTGGGCGTCTCTTTCTCCCTCTCTCCTCTCTCTCTCTCTCTTTTCTCTCTCTCTCTTATACACACAACATACACAGACAGAGTGTGTCTGTACATGTTTTGAGTTCGTTCATTACTATGATCCTTGTCTTTGTTTTTGGGTTTTGGCTGCTGCTGATATATATATGTGCATGTTACAAGTAATTTGTCTTAAATAAAAGAAGGAAGTATGAGTCTTGAAAGTGTTGCTGCATGGCAACAGCAACATTCGTCCACCCAAAAACATCTACAGAATGATGTTTGCTAATCCTTAATTAGGCCAATCAAATTAAAATCTCAGTTTTGAAGCTATGGAGGTTGGAGTACTAGTCAAGAAGGGTGGAGAATTTGACAAAGGACCGAAAACGCAAAATGTCAAAAAGTTAAAAGGATAATTTTGCAACTCTAGAAAGATAGATAAAAATATCAAAGTGCCAAAATTACAGGACCAATAATATATTTAAGCCATGTATAAATTACAGGGAACGGAGCACATTCATGGCCTTGAACTGAACTTTTGAGGTTGGACCATTTTTTTGAGTTTCATGCACGTTAAACAGATAAATAACGCTAGTGAAAAGATGGGATAGGGGTCGAACGGTCGACCCGTCTGGTCTACATTACATAATCTACCATGTAGGAATAGTGGTTTCCATCTACAATACGAGCATTGGAGCTTTGTTTCCCATTTGTTTGTTGAAAATCTATTGTGGGTGATGGATGACTTCGAATAAACGATCGAAAATAAATGAAACAACATTCATTGTTGGTTCATGTGTTATGGAGTTGTAAATTTATGAAAATTTTGAATGTAAAACTATTTCAATTTTATGAAATTAACTGAAAATTTGAAGTGAGATTTTGGGGTACCTTAATCTAGTTAGTCTATTTGATATAAATTGAGTTAATTGTGTCAAATTCAAACTATAATACCAAGGTTTGATGATAAATTGATGACAAAATATAATAGAAATAACCAAGGTTTGAATATCTTAAGTTGATACATAAGGAATTGAGTTTTGTTTTCTCTATTAATACATACATATTCTTATATTTGTTAACATATTACTTAATTATCGTTTCATTAATAGGTTCGTAATTGTGAGTATTATGTTGTATTAAATCTAATTATCATAAATTTACATACTTAAAATAGTAAATGTCCGCTAACCTTCGATATTTCGTGGAACTCTAGTGATCATATTATATATGAAACTTTGATGGAAGTTATGTAAAATTATCATGGAGGTATATCAAGAATGGAATGTGTTGTCACTTGTTTTATTTGTTGTCGAGTGAAAATCATTCTGGAGATATAAAGAATTGTGAACATGTTTAGTTTCAATTGTAGTTGTAATTTGTATGAGTGACCACGGAGAGTGGAACGAAAGAATAAAAGAAGACCCAGAGTCGTGAAGCCTTCGACTTGAAGTGTAGAAATTTGAAAGGTCTTTAAATTAAAGAAGATCGATGTGATGATGCGTACAAGCTAAAGTGTAAAAATTGAGAAGTATGAATATGAGCATCACCAATTCGTGTTTATTTCGTAAAGAGCACACAAAGAAAAGGTAATCAATTTTTTAGGTCAACATAACGAAGAATATCCCGACTTCTCTTATTTTGGAAAATTATATACCCTGTACCTTTCAAGAGTAGAAACTAACTATTTGGCTTTCATATGGAGAGACGAGTGTTGAAGTAATGTTAGGGTTTTGGCGAATAGAGCCAACGGTGGACCTTGAAGCAGGGAATAGATTAAGGTGAAAGGTGTTCTATAAAGACGGGATAGTACGTAGTGTTCGAGAAGGTGTAGACACATGTTGGACACAAACTCCATTGTCTAAAAAGGAAATTATAAAAAGATAATACATGTGTCGCACACAGTTTGAAAAACGTCACACAATCTCAAGTAAGTATGAAAAGCAAAACTCCAAAGAAAAAAATAGGAACATAATAATAATATGTCATTTCCTTTTAATGATAATGGTGTATATACATGAGTAACTCTAGGTGGTTGAGGAGGTAGAGTGAACCAACAGCTGTGAATGAGAGATCGAGAGTTGCAACTGAGCCTTGGACGTCTTACGCTATTTGCTTGTTCAATAGGGTGTTGACACATGTTGGACAGGGGCTCCACCGTCTGAAAAGGAAATTAAAAAAAAAGATTAATACATGTGTCATACACAGTTTGAAAAACGTTCACAGAAGTAAATACGAAAAGCAAACTCAAGGCAACAAATAACAACATAATTAGGGAATGTCGATTCCTCTTAATGGTGATGGTGTGGTACAATGAGTAACTCAGGTGGTTGAGGAGGTAGAGTGAACAACGGCCATGAATAAGAGGCCGAGGGTTGCAACTAAGCCATGGACATCTTATGCTATCTGTGGCTTGTATAAGGTTTATATAGACCTTAATATTTTTTTGGTCTTAAGCATGTTCTGACCGGACATGGAAGATGCAATATAATTTGATATTTGGATTTAGTTAACCTAAAATAAGTGAGCCAACACTAACATTGATGTAATGGAACTAGTTGATGATTTGTTCCTAGGGACTTTAGTCGAGAAACACAAATTAAAAGATAAAAGTCTTTTCATGTGTTATCTATAAAAGTATAAATTCTTCAAATATTTGATCATATTGTGAAAGACATACTTTCTTATTTACTTAAATGCTCTTATTTGACAACAAAAGGTTAGTTAAAGGAGTAGCAACGTTTTATTATAAATGAAAAATCAATAGAAGAAATTATTTAAATTACTAATTCCTCCGAATTTCTTGACGTAATCCGAAACCATATCATGAGTAGAGATAAACAAAGGTAAAGAAAAAGCTAGAGGAGGAACTTTATATGTTCTTGATACGTATTTTTTTCTAGCGAATACCATTTATATACATATGCATGTATGCGTGTGTGCATTTGTTCAAAGTGATTACAATTAACATAAGAAAGCGGAAAAAATCTCAAGACTAGGGAATTAATTATTTTAAACTAAAAGGAAAGTCTAACACAATCACTCAAAAAATAATCTCATTTGATCTACTCGTATATCTTATGATTATAGTTTAACCTAGTATATGAGTATTTTTAATAGTAGATTGTACTTCCAGCTCTTACGCATTAATTAGAGTTTTAAATAAATGTCGAAAGCCGGAATTTGTATATGTCTTGCATTCTGTCAACTAAATGTCATGGTTTAGTTAAGGTTGCTATGTTGTAATGATTAGTAAGATGATAGTTACACGGGGAAGAATTGCATTCCAAAAGATCGAACATTACTTTGAGATGTCTTAAGAATAATATAGAAGTAACAAGTTCAGGACATAGAGAGTGTAATGTCCAAAGTGAACTTATATCTATGAGCTATAAGATAAGATCAGATTTTATTTCTTTGTTTGCACAAACCTAAGATTCACAAATATTATTGCATAAAACCTAACATATATACGTATATATATGTCCATGTTGTAAGGAAAATTAGTTGAAATAATGTAAATCAATGATGATACTTCAAATTTATTTTAATTGTTACTAACCTTTTTAACATTATAAACAACAAGCATAGTTATGTTTCTTGAATTATTCACCATGCTCACAACCTCTCAAAGAGGGTTGCTCTTGTCTTGATACAATCCAAAATAATCTGGGGGAGATAAAATACAGATTAAGACGAACAAAATAAACAAAAGAAACCGTCTTATTAGAATTCTAATATACATATTAGACTAAGTGCACGTGCAGACGATGTTATTTGGTTGTGCATCCTTCATTTTTGTGTGTATACGTACACTACTTCCTTCTTGAAAAGAAGGCTTTGATGCTAAGATCCTCGACAACTTCTACAACTATTATGTTCTAGTTATATTCTTCTTCTACTCTTTGTATCTATACTCTTTTACTTCGAATCCAACTATTTTGTGTCTGTCTTTTAATGGTTGCTCTATCTCATCAGTATGTTTACTCGTTATGCCCATATCGTCCTCTTCATGTTCGTGCCTCGTTCCTGCTCCGAATATATATATATATATATGTATATATATTGCATAGATGTGTATGTATAATTGCTATTCACAATCAAGGTTAGTGAGATTCCTAAAGCCAAATAGAACTTCCCTACAAAATAAATGTGAAATTAACATAATTCTCTTTATTTTCAAGGAAAACGGCTTTTCTATACAATGGGATAAAATAGAATAAGTAGCTACCTTACATAAAGAAAACATATGATTGTACATGAACAAGAAAGTCCCATTAGCCATTTTATTCAAGAAACATGATCAGATGATGTGTGAGTGAGTACTATATAGATTGATATAAGTAAGGATCATAGACAGTCATAACTACATGGTTGTGATTAGAAGGGACTCACGTACGATTCTATGAACTCTTGTGAATTATTTGGTAAGTGTGAGTACGACTAGCTGACCAGTAGTAACAGGCTAATAGTGCTTGATGGCTGGATGTACTCGTTCGTTTTAACTACCATCTTTAACAAGTTGACAACATAGACTTGGGGTTAGAACCCAAAGACCTTGATACGAACTTTCATCCCCAGGCCGGCGTGTGACCATAATACTATTTTTGGACCCATAAGCCAAGGATACTTCTTCAAATGGACGACATTAGTAAGAGTGGCTTGAGCAGGTGGTCTGTTTTTAGAGTCTCCATGGACTCCGTTAGGACCCTTGTGCCTATAATTTGTACGACTATTGTGTTATCTCTTATGCCTTGATACCAAAATGCAAAATCTTGTCTTGTTTTGAAATTTTGAACTGGAGAAAGGCCAAAAATTGGAAGGTCTTACATGCAGGGCCAACTGCTCTCTCTGTCTCCTTTTTTGGCTGCTGCAAGAAGCTGACTTTCTTCTAACAAAACACTTTCATCCTTATCGTCGAACTAGAAACGATCTACAATCTGTTTACATGAAAGCCTTCTTTCTCATGCTTTGAATTGGTATTAACAGAGGTCTGAGTCCAAGGGAACCACTATCCAATTAAGATGTTAGGATTGCAAAATCCAGAAACAATGGCTCCACACCGAGCAAAGAAACCCTTTATGTGGAATCTGAAGAGAGCCGGACCACTATTACTCTTTGTTCAACTTCAGCTTACGACTTCATCTGCTGATCAGATCACCATTCTTGAAATTTTTTGAGTTCCTTCCACTCAAAACAAATGAAAAATTCTATTTCCACCTGCTTTCATTTCTCTTCTGAAATGCTCATCAAGCTCACCAGTTGACTGGAGCCTACCTAATTGTTTCCAGATGAAGGAAAATGTTTGGAGATGAATTCTAGAAGACTCGTCGATTGATTAATTCAGCTTTTTACAGGTTTAAAATGCTATCTAAAATGCCAATGCTTGCCTCTATAAGCACCAACACTTTCAAACTTCATCAGACTTAGATAAATTATGTATTCATAGAACGGTGATACCATGTCCATGATACAGAAGCTAGAATACCTGTTAAGCAGCTTGCAGCATGGTGCAAGGGCCTATATTACAGAAGGAGGTATTCAGTATTCAGCTAGCAACTTGTCATAAGTTGTTCTTCTGCTGAGTTGTTACAGTGATGTTGATATTACATACATAAAGTCGTCTTCTGAGCAAACCAAGCGATATGTTCTACTGTTCTGTCATTTGGCTGTCAGCAATGACGTTGAGATCCATTATCATCTTATTTGTCCTCCCATCAGTCTTGCTTCCTGCTATCTGTAATGCAATGAAGAAAAATTTGATATAAACGATTATACAACTTCATTCAATATTTTGTACGAAACTGATTTGGTAATTATAGGTTTATATATGGAGTTTCTTCAACTCGGATCACCTTCTCCTCCAGGCGCCGTTTTTCTTCTACCAGTATCTTTTCCTGTTCACAAAGGCATATCATGTAAGTTGCTAGCTATTCTTCTGCAGTTTTCCTTTGAATATCGTCAATAAAGAAACACGTCAATAATAGGAGAAAGTGGATCGAAATTGCCACGTTCAACGCACCCTCTTGTCTTTTTACAGATTTAATTATTTGAAATCAGTGCATGGCCAACAAACCAGAATAGCATGATTGCCTTTAGATTGTAGTCATTCAATGAGTTTAATCCAAATCAAGCAACTTAGATTCTTTAGCTGGACTGTAAGTTTATGGTGACATTTTGATAGAAGTTCCATCATCCAACATCTTAATAAGTAAAGAATATCAGCTTTTTAGTATGAAATTCAAGTCCATAGGTCTGGTAGAACATTGGAGTCAATCTTCTAAAGTATACACTACATACATATTTCCTACGCGCAAGGCGCTTATTTTGTATTTTAATTACTAATATACCGAACATGTTACAAGGATTACTTACTATGTTGTTATTTCAAGTCAGAATTTGCAACTGAAAAGAGAAGCAAATGGTAATCCAGACTGTAAAACAGCATACCTTTTCATGAAGGGTTGATATAGAATCCAGCAGCAAATGCGTCTGCATGAATTGAAATAGATAATCTCAACCCAAAGAATGGTGTAGAAACAATTAATTATACAGCATACGATGACCGTAAATTTCTAAAATCTATTCTATTTGTTTAGGTGGACAAGAAATGGAAAGAAGCCTTACCCTTACAAGGTTCTGAAATTCCTGAAGCTCTATAAGGTAAACCACTACACCGCTGCTTTAAGTTTTCTAAGTTTGTGAAATGGCGGATTTTATTAAAACCCCAAGTACCCAGTTGATCACAGGATATATCAGAGTACATATATTTAGAAGTCGTAAGTTAGAAGCGAATCATGTTTGCATCGTCCAAACACAGATCCACAAAATCAAATAAAGATGAGGTAAAATTGTAGCTTTGCATAAGAAAATTGTTCTATATTCGGCTATCATGTTGGACCGACTTTACCACATCTGTGCAGAAGATTCAAGCTTTTCCTGTCGTTTCTCTTCTTTATTTCTCTTCTTTATTGAAAGGAGGCATCAATTGACTATTCAGATGCACCAACAGGAAAATCATATCAACTCTCAATTTCCAGTCATACATCATAATTCTGTACTCTGGAGCATCAACTGTGTATCCTGAATCTACACAATCTATGTGTATGTAGATTGGTGATTACCGGAGCCCATATTTGCATGCTAAAGTTGTTCGATTTCGTTCAAATGATACCCAGTTGTTCAATCCCTTTATTCATCGTTTCTTCCATTACTTCTCAAGGTAATCCTCTGTTCATAATATACATGACTTTCTCAACCTCAATTCTATAGCTAATCGTGTCATTTATACTTCAATCATTTGCTCAAATCAGATCATTTGCTCAAATCAGCTTTGTAGAAAGGCCAACTCATAACATCTCCAAAACCAGTAGCTGACGATGAAATGGTGATCTATTCTTCCAACAAAACTTGGGCTTTCTTGGACAGCTTTCCAGACATCCTTCCGATTCTTTATTGCCTGAACTTATCTATCTAGACTTCTTGCCTGAACTTATCTATCTAGACTTCAACAAGAAATCTTACATGAGACTGGCTAATTTTGTTATTAAGTACAAAGGTTAAGTAGTGCACTCAACAATCGGTAGTTAATTAATGAAAACAAGGAACACAAAAGTGAAACTGTTAGAACCTTCGTTGCTCGTATCTGTATGAGAGCATCCTCAAGCTGTTTCTCCAGATGGACAAGGTCTGTCACAGTGAGATCGTCAACACATGTCTCCCCAAGTTCCCTAGAAAAATAGAATTAGCTTGTGAACAAACTAAGTTCCAGATCTCAATACAAAGTAATGAATTATAGACAGATAAATTGGTTGCCTGTCAACAATTTGGAGAAGCTCTCCACTTTTGAGCAAACCTGCATATTTGGACTTCTCTTCCTGCCATGCATACAGGTAGCAATGTGAAACAGTCTACATTAAGTCATTAGTGCTAACTTGAGAAGTTGCAACCCATCACAAATGTCCACAGAACCTATGTTTCTCATATGTTGAAATGTGAGAGGAAACTCAATTGTCTAGTTCGGAGAACTTCATGAGCAAGTGTGCCATGACCATCCATATCGATTACTAGCAGATTGAATGATTTAAAGCAAGTGTCAAAATTTACGCAGCAAAAAAATGTTGAGAGTCTGTGTCATAACGCGCAGAGTCAGCTGTATTATGACATTCTTTCACAGAGATGAGTGATCCAGAATACGCAAGCAGTGGACGAATCATGCAAAGTGCATTTGCAACAAAACATTTCACAATCTTGTGCATTACCAACTATCTGGTATATGAATAATATCCCAGTTTTAGAATCTCCCCAACAAGAAATCTTGTGTTAGACAAACATCTAATTTTTTCTTACTATACACCTTGAGTTAATCACTCAGTAGGATTGCACCTAGAAGTGGATCTTACCCGCGTCCCACGTACTCCTGTCTGGGCACCTGGTCCCATTGCAACACAATTCTGATAATGTTGCAGGATCTCAGTCAGGCTGGATAATGACAAGGTAAAGAAAACACTAATTAGGCACAACAAAATATCGATTAGAAAACTACAGGATTCACAAAATGTTTCTGGTACCAAGTTTCAACTCAAAACCACAGGATCTTATTTGAACCATAATATGAGTGAGGAGAAATGGTGCTTTGCCTTGTGCCAATGAGTCTACCAAGTGTATCATACAACTCTACCTCAAGTTCCAGGGATAGTTTTATTCACTCAGTTTCAGAGAATCTGAACATTTCTAATGTAGGATCTATTCCTAGTCTTGAACATTTCTTATAGAGGATCCTGACCATGGTATTAAAGCATGATCCATTCATAGTGGTTCAAGAAACATATCCAAGGCTTTAGATCCCAAGAAACTACAGCATATAAAAGAGATGATCGTTCTCCGTGATCATACAGTATTATACATAGAACACATGAATGTTACATAACCTGACAGACTTATTGGTTCAGTAAGGAAAGAACATTTTTAACCGAAAGAAACTCATCGTGGGGTGGAAAATTATTGAGTCATTTCATATTAATGAAAATGTCCGTGCACAGAAGAGCACACAAGTTAAAACATCAATGCAATCAGAAAATAATTTCCAGTGAACAGAGTCACTAGCACAAGATGATGGCACAAATGGAACTGATTCCAACAGAATATTCGACCAATCAACACTTCCCAGGGAACAGAGTCACTAGCACAAGATGGTGGCACAAATGGAACTGGTTAAAACAAGAGATGCAATATTCGACCAGTCAACACAGAGGTATCTATTTGTGAAGTATATCGCAGCAAAATTGTTTTTCCACATAACAATAGGAAAGGAACAAGATTCCAGTGGTCAACTTGATTTTTGAAGCGCACAGTGTAGGCTCTTATTCAACTTCTTAGTGATCATAGTGTAAACTAATACGTACAAAGTCTTTTCCAACAATCAAAGAACTTTTAGGATGATTTCACCTAGAGTTACTGATGTTCGAGAAATCATCTTGAATGTATGAATCGTCGACTAAATTTGATGAAGTTCTTTAGGAACAAGACACTCTAGATGTGTTCAACGATTGTTAGTGAAAATTAGGTACAATTATCAAAGGAAAAAAGAGAGATTTGACCAAATGTGTCTACAAGGTCACACTTGAATTGGAAGCTAACTTACAAATGATGAACAAATAGGCACCAACTTTCATCTCTTGTGGTGTCTTTGTCAAAGTTAAATGGTAATGAATCCAAAACAATATTATGTTTTTTGGAAAAAGCCTTGTGACACAAGTAAAGAAGTTGTCCAAATGGGATGTTTGACATCAATGAAATTACAAATTGAAAAATTCCTATATGAATACCAACAATTTGATACCATCGAAACAAAAAATGACCAAAAGGTAAAGTAGCTATTTCGATTGTTTCGCATTCTAACAAATGATAAACATACTAAACCGGAGATTGAAGATATGGCCAATATAAATTGATTCTAAAGACTTATACGAAACTACACATCATATAATAAGCCACACTATACATTCATCAAAACACGATCAAGTTGACCCAGATCATGTTCTATCTATCCAAAAGAAACTTGCTAAAAGTATTAGTACTCAAAACACGAGAGCATCTACAATAGAAGTATAACAAATGCAAACTCGGTGGAAGCGTCATTGATGGCAAATCTTACATCAATCTATCGTACCTTTGTTGGAGGAAACCTGATTACTTGGAAAAGAAAAAAACAAAGCAATGTCACCAAAAAAAAAAATTGTGCTAGAGTTCAAATTAGGTAAATGGATTATGAAATTTGTGAAAATTACATATCAAGAAGTAATTTCATGATTTAAAGTCATATGAACAAGTCCGAGAAAACCTTTTATGTGACAACAAGAGTAACGATATTGCTCATAATCTAATTCTTCACAACAAAACCAAGCATGTGTTACTTAACATATAAGATAGAACATATGTGCTTCACAAATTAATTATGTAGATACTAAATCATACAAAATTAATCACCAACACACAAGGATTTCCAATAATTATGTAAGAATAAAATTATACAACATTAATCACTAATACGCGAGGATTTTCAAAAAAGTTTTGTGTAGAGATTAAACCATATAACATTAATCACCAACACATAAATTTTCAATTAATTATGTAGGAACAGAAAGACACAACATTAATCACTAATACAAAAGAATTCTCGTAAAGTTCACATATCATGTATTTTTTTAATTTCTACTTTATATATGATTAAATATGTTAATCACATTTTGTGAAAACTTTATATTATCCAATTCTAAGTATAGTGTTATTATTTATACCTTTCACCTTTCCCTTTAAGCACATTCGAAATATAGTCATTGTGATATGTCCCAGTTACGGAAGTCATATCTTTACCTCAATTTATGAAATTTTTCATCACACAACAATTCATATGCCTTTTTTACACCATAGCAAGAGATAAACACATTACGACAACTTCAGACACTAACAATGTAATTCAGACAATAACCAATAATTAACAATTAAGTATACAAACAACAAAATATATATAGTATAAAATCTATTTTGATACTCGAGTTTTGTCGTTAATACTACTTTAATACATGAGTAATTACAAATGACTCGTTTAGTATCTGAGTTTCGTCACCAACGTCATCATGGTACATGAGTTTCACAATTAATGTCACCTTGGTACCAATTCATATTTTATTTATTTCTTATATTGTATTTTTATATACTGACCATTTTACCTTTAGATATTAATGACAAATAATACATATAACAAAGAAAAATTTACATAAATTTTTATTGATATAGTTTGTTTTTATTATCCATATTTAGTTACCAAATATCATATTTTAATTTTAATTAATACTTTCTACTATCCTTATCTCTCAATATATATATAAAAAAAAAAACTCAGAATAAAATAACTTACGTTAATAGTCAAATCCAAAAATTTTCATTGTCGAAAGGTATTTTAGATTATAAATTTTCAAATTTTAGAATGCAAATTCAGCTTCTCTATGGTTGCAATGCATTTTGACTTATTTTATGAATATTGATAAATAAAGTGAGTAGAAACAAATAAATTAACGAAATATTATAATAATACTCAAACTAAAAAATAAAAGTAAAAAAGATATATTAATTAAATTTTATTCAATTTTTTTAATATATTTATTATTTATTATTTATTATCTAATAGTAAGATAGATATTAATAAAAAGATAATAAATAAAATAAATGAAAAACATCAACTAAGTACCAAAACGATATTAACGGTGAAACTCGAATACTAACTAAGTCATTTGTAATTACTGTGTTTCAAAATAATATTAATATCAAATTCAGATACTAATTGAAACATTTATAATTACTCAGGTACCAAAATAATATTGATAACAAAAATCAAATGTCACATGAATTTTAATCACATAATGAATGAATCAAACTAAGTACCAAAACGATATTAACGGTGAAACTCGAATACTAACTAAGTTATTTGTAATTACTGTGTTTCAAAATAATATTAATATCAAATTCAGATACTAATTGAAACATTTATAATTACTCAGGTACCAAAATAATATTGATAACAAAAATCAAATGTCACATGAATTTTAATCACATAATGAATGAATCAATCGAGTAATTAGTTAAATTACAGACGAAATTACAAAATATTACTTTTTGGTTTGGTTTTTAATTTGTATCTTATGTCTTAAATTATGATTAAAATAATGCCGTTTTAGATGTAGATCATTATCAATACGTAATATCATTTTGGATATTGATAATTTAACATAATTTTCGATCCCCCTATGAATTATATTATACAAATAAGACATTCATTTAATATTTTATTTTTTCAATAGATAATATTAATTTATAATAAGTACTTTAATATAGTTTTTAATTTAATTTCTATATACATACGGGTGACAATTAGACTCCGACCTACGAAAACACACCCCAGACCCGCCCCTCCAGGTCTAACTGCCACCCCTATGTATATCGAAATTAGATCGAAAATTGGGGCAGGTTCGGGTCCAAAAATGAGGTTCGAGGCTGGTCTCAGGTCTTACTTTTTAAGACTCGGGCGGGTTCAGGTGTAAACATGGGGTTCGAGGCGGGTCTCAATTCTTATTTTTTAAGACTCTCAGACAGGGACGGGCCTCAAGACCCGCTCCTGTGCACTATTAATCTATAATAAAAATAAATAAAAATGTAATTTAATAAAATTTGACCTAATCCATACCCTTCCCATTGCATCGCTAGAAGCCGCCCCCTCTCATTCCGTCTCTGCAAACTCGCTTTTTCTTCTCTCTCAATTTTTTCTCTCTCTCACCATCTCCTTCCCTATCTTCTTTTTCTCTCAATCTCAATCTTTTTCTCTCTTCTTGTCATCTCTCTTCTATCTCAAGATTTATTTTTCTCTCTCATTATTTAGTGTTCTCTTTCTTGTCTCGCCTCGTTCACCACCGCGCTCGCTTTGCCTCGCCGTCTCGTCTTACCGCCACCTAGCCTTGCCTCGACGTCTCGCCTTTCATTGTGGCTACTCTCCTTTTTCTTTATCAATATAGAAAAAATCGGATCCACCCAACCCCGATGGATTTTCTATGGGGCGGGGCGGGGTGGGGCATAAGAAAATCCAGGACGGGGCGGGTCCCGAATCCACCCCGAGTTCATCCCAAAATCGGCGGGACAAGTTCCAGATCCACCACAACCTGCCCCGTTGTCATTCCTAGATATACAATTTATTTTAACATAGGTTCAATCAAAGTGTTAAGGTTTTTATTTTTTCTAAAGTGATATAATTTTAAGTTTAGGTACTTTAAACATAGATTAAGATCTAAAATGAATTGTATAATACATAGAATACATTCAAGTAATTTTTATTATTTCAATAAATAAGATTTAGGTACTTTAACATAGTTTTCGATATACGATAAAATATATAATATACATAATACATTCATCAAATATTTTAATATCTCAATAAGTAATATCAATTTAAATATATAACTTTTTTTTATCTAAAATGAGTTATATAATACATACAATACATTCAACTAATATATTCTATAAGTAATACTAAATATTATGGTAAATTTAAGTAATACAAATAATATAATACATATAATACATTCAACAATTTTTATTTTTTGAATTTATTACATAGAAATAGATATATGCAAAATTGGTTAAGGTATGTAAATCATAATTATCAATTAACCATGTATTACAAATATGAATTAACAAATAATAAAAGATATTGAAAATATAACGGGGCGATCTGAGACAAAACCCATAACCTGCCCCTGACCCGATTGGGTCCTAATTTATAGCACCTGAACCCCCACCTCAGACCTACTAAAAGAAGACCAAACCTACCCTAATAAGAGAGCGGGGCCCCGATTGCCATCCCTACATGGTGTGATCTACCTTAGGCAATTGATCAGTTAAGATAACTCTTCGAGCAACCAACCAAACTCGAGATATCCAATTCCATTCCAATCAAAAACATGAAGGCTGAGTAGCTTACGACATTGGTTCGCTAAATTTACATGCAAGATGATTTTTCGTGGGTTCCAATTCTATATCCTCTGTGGCTCAGACACGACGGACAGGCGAAATTACACTAGAGAAAGAACCTCTTGGTGGAGTCCAATCCCTCGAATAGCATTACTTAGTGACTAGGAACAACGAGCTCATTACACCTTGTTTTCTTTGACTGGCATAAGCTTCTTTCTACCTCCGACCTTCCGGCCATTGGATGGCTCTCTGTTCAGAGCCTTTTGGAGGTTAGACAACAGTCGAAAAAGTTATTGGAAAACTCGACGTACAAGCGAAAAACCTTATGTATTATTAGTCAAGGGCTTTACCCTTATCAGTTAAATGATAAGGTAGGCACTATTCGATGAAGCAAACCCAAAATACACATTGAGGGCGGGCGGAAATGCACAGTACCTTTGAACAAGACCTATGGGCATCAGAGGGCTGCTTGCCCCTTGGGATTAGAAAGCCAGCATACTCCTAGGAGAAGTTTAAATCTACCCCAGATTGAAAGAGGAGAGAGGATACTGGGCGTAATGAGTTTCAAAATTGAACAAGCAAAGCAAAGCAAAGCAAAGCAAAGCGTGCTGGCACAAGCGAGAAATAAATAATAGAAAAAGATCACCTAACAGTTTAAGAGCCACGAAACTAATGCACTAAGTTAAGAGGTAGGGCCCATGCTCTTAAACAACTGGGACCTAAACAAGAGCTACTCTAGCTATAAGTAAATATTAGCTAGGAAGACCTAAGCTAAGCTATTCAACCGACACTATCCGACCGAAGGAAGGAATAGAATAACTAACCTACTACTTCTATAGCTTTTATAATAACATACAAACACAATACTAGGAACCAGAACAACACGACTTTAGCCTATCAAAGCACGAGTTTAGACATTAAGCAAAACTATTAACGTGAGAGTCTTCAAGAACAAAATATATTCATGTCGAGCCTATAGCCGCAAAATGTTCTACAAAAAATTTAGCAAAAAATGAGATTGTCTCTTATTTTTTATATTCTAATAAGGTAACTAATAAGAAAGAGAATTGTTGTTCATTTCAAGCTTTCCTTACCTCATCTAATATTGTTGGAGTTACTACACAATTGCAAACTCAAAATAACATTCCCCTCAATCGATTATGCCTCCATGGACTAATACCATCTCACCATGACCAACAAACTTCGAGACTAAGCTTGTTAAGTTCAACTACGACTATTTGTTTTATACACGTGGGAGATGTTAATACCAACCCAAGATGATTGCATATTGATCTAAAAACAATCTAGCAAAAGGTAGAAGTTTGTGTTGCCGCAAAGAGAATGGGTGGCACACCCAATTCAAAATAAATATTTCTTATTGCCTCAAACGGAATTGGTGGCACACCCAATTCAAAAGTTCGTCTTCCTTCCGAAATTATGGGAATTACTTCATAAGACCTATAGATTGCATTTTAAACTCCTTACTTGTTTATACATCCATACACTAAGATAAGGTCGGCACAACCAACCAACTTTCAGACCAAGCTTGTAGTTTCGATATGGACCTATATTTCGTATGCGCATACGAGAGTATGCCAAGTCCACATGAAAAAGATAAGACTCTGTAAGAATATGTTCATCTTAAATCGAAGATGATCACAAAAATATTCTACAAACTACCTAGCAAAAGTAGAGCCCCATCTTTGACTGTTTACATAGGTGAAATAATAACGGCAACACACAAAAGCTCGTGTATTCATGTTATGGGAGACTGTCAATACACCCTATCTCGACTATTCGACCTCCTCCTTGAAGCAAGGACTATATATTTTAGAGAATGAATAAAGGTCACTAAACCCTTATGGTATAATGGCTTACTGATAACTCTTATGTGGATGGCTCATTAATATTAATAACTTAGATTTCTTTCTCCACCCTGTGGTCCAAACTATGTGGGCTGAGTGTTACCTTATAATAGTGAGCAATAATAGTATCACATGCTTGAACAAAAAGCTCACAAACAACTTTTAAATGAAATAACTTGAGCTTGAGTACGACACTTTTCTCTTCGTAAAGTTCCTAACATCTAAGTAAGGAATTTCAATTATTAGTAGAGATGCTTACATCACTCTTACCTTCATAGAATAGATTTAGGAGTTGTGTAAATCAATCAAACTTGTAAAAAGAACAAATATCTTTTGTCTTCCTTCACTACTTCTGCCCTGTCTATCAAAGTTAATTTGTAAAGAGAAACAATTTGTTATAAGAACATATTTATTAAAAATAAAGAAACTATAGTTTAAATTTTCAAACAAAGGGTATTAAATAAAATATAAACTTGTGTATGTTATCTCAAGACAAACATTTAACATTATATATACCAAAAGTAATGGTTTCAACTGAATTAAAAGGACCACTCATTTTGTACTATGGATAGTTGTTAATGGCGCAGGACGGATGGCACATGCCTTTTTAAAACATGGTTCATATTTGCATAACTAAATTGTATTTTATACATTAATATCTTTTAACATCAATAATACAAAAATAATTAAATGTTATTACAAGATCGATCAGGAGATTTAATATAATTACCTTGTAGTTACTATTTTAGGTAGATAAATTAATCATATCCATAAATATCATTTAGAGATTCATTAAAACATTTGTATATATCTACCTTACTTTTAGTTTTTATGGTATTCTATAAGGAAGTTAGCTCCTCTCGTGTCTGCCAATTAAGCCGTCACTCGTTCCCTAGCTGCATTATATCAGTACAAGATATTGTTCCTGCCTCTCACCTGAGAGTCAGTTCACTATTGAATTGTCTATAATTATTCTATTAATAAAATATAGTTAAAGCCCCTTCGCCTTTCCTGGGTTAACACTCATCGGTCAGGCTCCGGGGTTTATTCTCAAACGGCTAAGCCTTAGTTCTTGTCAGCTTCCCCTTATTTAGCTTCCTTCTATTATTTCCGTAGGTGATCATAGAAACCTTGCAGGGGAGCGGTAGCAGATATTGTATGTGTTAGTTCAACTTCTCCTTAAAGCAAAAAAAACTACTGTAAACCCCTGTAAGGACATAACGGCTATAGTTGCCAGTAAAAGTCGTTGGCTTCTACTAGCGAGGTTAATCTTGCTCCTAGTCTCTAAAGAGAGAACCTCGTGCTAGCCGACGCGATGATGGCTCCATACCAGATGCAGCTGCCTGTCCTATGCAAGATTCGAACTCCGAAATTTCGTTGAAGTCAAGTATCCGAAAGGTGAATCAGAGCAGAGAGAAGCCCTCATGTGGGACGCTTCAAGAAAACCGATGCGGTAAGTGGTCCGGAGCCTCGTAGAGTCCTAAAATGGCAGATAAACCAATCATACCCCTAATAGGGTTTGAGGAATGATCTGAAAATTTATGTATATTTACCTTATTTGTAGTTCATATTTTTGGTAGATAATCAATCATATCCATACCATATTTATATTTTATTTATTTATTAAACCAAAAAATCCTTGAGAAACCCTACTCAAACCAGCCCTAACTGCACCTCCAGCCCCATCACTCATCTCCATCCGCCAACTTCCGCGGGCCTCTACGCACCAACGACCACCTCTTTGTCAATTTTTCTTCAACGAGCCCTAAAATGGTTAGCTCGCCAAAGGCACGCCTCTTCGCAACTTTACACCATGGATAATGGCACAGAACGGCACACCATGATGTCGCCATTAGAAGGCCAATATAGAATTGGCGGAGGTCGCACCATGCACACAAGCATTGTTTGGCGCTATTGACAATTATTCTTCTCCCTCCCACATTGTACATCAATTCTTGCTTTGCGGAGTTGATCAAGCTCCCCCACTAGAGGAGCCATATTAACCACTCGTATAAACACTCTACATGCTTCGTAAAGTTTAGCAAGCTTTATCCCAATCGAGGAGCAACATTGATCGCGTTTGCATATTCATTGACTAACATATGAAAGTGCATAAAAAAAAACGAACACAAGCTATTCTTGATACATTACGATTCGCCCCCTGTCTCATATACTTCTATCTCAAGTAGATGAAAACATACCGTGTGACTCATATCCATTACGAAGACTCAAACGTGAGTTTCCCTATCATTGCTTTAGTTCACATCCTCCAAAATGCAAGTGCCATAAGTTCTCTCTCCTACACGCTAACTAATTTTAACAAAACCTACCAAATGCACTATCATCACTACATCCATGATAGCACAAAATATACAAGTTCCAAAACAGAAATCAACCTACATATATTTACACACCGTTAAATAATATAGTAAGCAAAATTGATCACATTTCACCCCTCATATGAGGTATCAAGATAAACCAAACCTTAAACATTGTACAAATTCAACAATTCAAAACGAGATACGATCGTAGCTAGATTTGTAACATAGATGTCATATTTACAATTTCTCTACTAACATAGCTTATTGGTACAGAAGTCAACAAAATATATGCAATTATCTCCAACGCTACTATCTACTTATCACAGACCAAATCAGAAAATCTCACTCTTACAAACATCTCAATAAACACCACTATATCGATGCATTCCCACCCTACTCTAGCCAAAATAAGTCCTACCTCAAACAAGACTTTTTCTCCTCTTTCCGTTGGGTGACATTAGACATTTTGAATAACTACTCTATATAATAATTGATCAAAAAAATACATATTTTTTCATCTATCCACACTTGCTCCTACTAGTCAACCTATTAGGAAATTCAAAAACCTTAGCTACTATAATTTCCCCAAATCCAATTCCAACTTATTATGAAGCATAGATTGAAGAGCCACCTACCTAAACAAACTAGAAGTAGAAATCAATAAATGAAGTTGGACTTCCACCCAACCTCAATAGTACAACTCAAATTCATATGTTTATCAAGTCCTTATTATGTTAGTTTATAACAATTCTACAAACATTAATGACTTCTCTCTTCATCATTATATCTTTGCAAGTCAAATTAAACTTAAATCAATGACCTATCGACTCTATTCGTGTGTGTGAAGTCTCCATATTTTTTCCTTCTAGAATTAACCATAGCAGGGAATTTTTATCCAAATTTAGTTACAACATGACATCATGGTCCTCAATTTCATTCTTATTTGTTTGTTGTCTCAACTATGATTGGAAGTGAAGTAGAAGTCATAGGACACTTGCATTTGCATTTTTCCTTGATGAATGACAAGACACGAATGTAAAAAGTTTGAGAAGTATTTCACAAGTCGAATCGAAAAATGGAGATGTCTTAACCCATTGTAGAACCAACATAAGACGAAGCCCTCAAAAATCTAATATCCTCAATCAAATTAAAGCGCTCTAGCAGAGAAATCTACTGATCAGGTATAAATACAACAATCATTCTCTTGACCTCAACAACTACCATCATATTTACACAAAAAAAGCTCTCATGTTAGACAAATACAAAGGAAATTTTTTTCTTCAAGAGAGTTATAGGACGTTTCATCCCAAATGGCCCTTTCATATTTCTAACTATTTGAACATCCCAAAACACATTTGGTATGGCCATCTCACTGTGTTGGGGCATTCTTAATGAGATGGCCCAAGCCAAACGAGAATTTTTCTCAATTTCGAGCTAGAAATGCGAATGTTGTCCTTCCTCTATACAGGTAGACCTCAATTACTGCGGTCAAATATAATATATCCACTTTCTACCGTTGTTCCCCTCTTTGATTTTCGTGCAACTTCGATAATACAAATCAAAACCTACTCTGGATCTTGCCCCTTTTCTCCTACAGATTTTCACACCCAATGCTCCTTTATCTTTCTTTTTCTTTTTCTTTTTTCCTAGAGAGAGAGTCATTGATGGGTGCAAAGTCCTAGTGTCCGTTGAAGTTCTGACTGATGATATGATGCCAAGTGGTCTACTTTTTATATATTGGTGTCGGGCTTTTTCAAGAATCATGCAAAATGACCTTTTTCGTAACGTACAATCTTTTCTAACAGAGGAAAAGATGATAAATGTGCTTATTGAGATGGTGTTGCAAAAGAAAGGAAGAACCCTTAAGCGAGAGAGAGCGAGAAAGGGGGGGAGAATACTATATACATATATATATATATATACATGCGCAAGGGAGAGAAAGATTGTGTGATTTTACTGTGTGTATTTGATGTGTTGGTCTTCTATTACAAAACAGAGGAAAAGGGTCAAAATCGCAATTAAACAATTTTAAGAGAGAAAAGTTTTTGTTAATACCTACACAATATAACTTTACTATTTGAAAATTTCTAAACCACACAAATTTTCAATTCCCACACCTATAAACATATGATTGAAAATATGCAATTCACATATATTTTCAATTCTCACATGAAAACTAATAAGACATTTTCATCCATTGAAAATGCTAAAAACTAAAATAGAAATTGAAAACAAAACCAAACAAGGGGTTACATTGATTTTTCCTCCTTGAGTTATCTATGTCCAATTAAAACAAGGAAACTGCACAACCTTCACCAAGGTCCACAACTATTTTCTCTACTATGTGAAGATTGTCAATTTTAGCACATCAATTTACATAGCACATTAGCACAACCACCTTCTACAATACCCAAGCACATTCAAGTACAACAAACAAGCATGGCAAAAAGATGTTTGCATTCCTCGATGATAATACTTGCCCTCAAATCAATCATATTCGATTGCATGTGACAACCAACCTTGTTTGGTGATTATCTTCTGTTTCTTTAGTTAAGCTTAAGAATCACAAAGTTGTGCTGCCAGAAGTACAAATCTAATAGCCTCCTCCATTCCTCCTATAACATTAGCAATTAGATTTACTCACTCATTATCTTCAATGATCAATCCGATCTAACTACTACTTATGGGTATCTGTATCTTATTAGCAAAAAATCAACGAGATCTCAATTGCTATTTTCCAACTATTTATGCCAATAACTTCGATGAAAGTATAGACAAAGGCTCACTACATGTACACTAGTGTATCGTGAACATATGATCGCCCCATTAATACCATCAATTTCTATTGCAATGCAATTCACAAGCACAAAAAAATCTACATTCATCAAACCAACAACGTCGCAATCATTCCATCCAAGGAAAAGATACCTTATGGGTAGATTTTGGTGAAGTCTCCCCTATTAACACATTCTCAATTCATGAATTTGTTTTTTTCTCTTCGCCGCGTATAAACTTACACCATTTACCTATACACTATAAGCTTTATGTTACATTGTAAATGTATAGAATAATTTTCTCTCCCAAACTCTTAACAACATTACCACTATAAACTACTAATCATTAACTCCCATTGCAACCAAAATCCTTCAACAATTATTTTGGGGAGGGAAACTTCAATTATGCTGGACACATCTTCGTGCATCCCTGAACAATATTTTGCAGTCATCTGGAGAACATTTGACACGTATAAACCATGGACCGCAAATTAGATGGCAAAACTTTCGCCATGGATAGAATTGTCATCTTAGTAATTCGAGGAAAATAGGGATAGAATATCACTATTAGAACTCCACAAGCTATCGCCAGACGTACATTGCCAAAAATTAATAATTCAAATATGGTGTCGCGGTTGATCACACTTACATGATTTACACTCAATTATTCATTGAAACAACTCAACCAAATGGGGATTACTATCATTTTCAATTTTTGCCCCATGAGAGTGCATCTCTACTGTTCAAGACTAAAAATAAACTAAAACGTATGTGACAAGGCGTTTGGATACAACTTAACATTGTGGACGTAATACAAACGCTCCACAATAAAATCAAATAGAGGTCCAAATAACTTAACATTGTGGATGTAGTATAAAAGCTATACAGTGAAACCAAATAAAGGGATCTCAAATTTTTCGGCCTTGGTAGAGAACTTGATAAAGCGCACAAAATGATGCTTACATACCATCTCTACCCTTGACTAAGCATTAACTAGAAACCTATCCGCATCCGATGTTTCAAAGGCCCATTCTCTAGTGAAATTGTCAACTACTGAACCAAATGCATGAAACATAACAATAGAACTTCCAAGAAAGCAAACAAATTGGAAGCCTCAAGGATCAAGGCTCCCTATTTCTATAAAATAGCAGAAATTGGATCTCCCCTAAGATTTGAAGTTAACTGAATTATGTTCCAATACAAGGTTGAAAAGTTGCGGTCATTTCTTAGCTAATCACTACGCATTTTTAAAATCCGATAAAATCAATTGTAAGTGGGCTTCACCAATCCGACTTTAGAGAAAATGCAAATGGTTCCAATAGAAGAAGGCAATTTACTTATTGCCCCAAGTTATAATGGTTTAACAATCATTATTGGCCTATTTGCTACAAATTTAAGAAAAACATAATATGCTAAAATTCCAACCCAAACAGGGTGGGAGGGGAGGGGAGGGGGGTAGTTTTGTTAGAAGTTCACATCACAAAGCCCAAACAATCACATTAATTTCTCAGCCTAAGGTGGACTATGGGCTTTTTCATGCTAACAATTCAAAATCTTAATTATACTTTTAATAGAAACTACGGGACGTATTGTGCTTTTTAAATCAGTTTTTATCGTATATAGCACTTGAAATCTATAGGCAGACACTTCTATTAGAATGCAATGGAAGATTCATTGGCATGGTATATAAGAGGTATCCGTAACTTGTCTTCTCTCCATTACATTCAACTTTCCCAGATGTTCGTAGCTAATTCTGTCATATTCAATCTCATATTACATCTTTTTTCAAGCTAATATACTTATTATCCCAACCCGAATTTATATATCTACTTTGTCGAGGAGTTAAATTGGTTTAAGAGCTTCTTTAAGAGCCTTTACTATGATTAGCCTTTCAAAAGCTTGATAGAGCCGAGAAGAACTATAAGAAACTACTAGGACCATATGAACTTTCTGGCCACTCCCAATATCCAAACATCTTCATCAAAGAGGGGCGGGAGTCAAGATCTGCTTCAATTCACCTCTGAGAATAAGCTCGAAACGACTTCAAAAATCATAAATGAGCTAAAAGTTCCCCTAAGCTGAGACTCCGGAAAGGCAAAGCTCGATCATGGTACTAAAGGAAGCTAAACAACTTGTGACAGGCCTCCTAGCCGAAGGTTAAGAATGAAACAACTTAGAGCTCTGAGTCCTAATCATTTCCCCAGAAGCCCAAAAGCGCGACGGAGCTAATATTGCTGAGGTTAAGGTGTTTCTCTACCAACAAAAACAAACGCTAGAGAAAATGACCCTCGAGTGAGAAGCACTGACAAGGAAGTTGGACCAAATATATTATTAGTTGTATTTCCTTGGAGAGATTACACGCGGTAATGAAACCAAAGCTAGAGCTATTGAGCCGCAGACAAGGCCATTTAAAAATGCTTCGCCATAGCACATAGCTTGATATCCCCGACTTGTATTTAGCTTATCCTCACCCCTTTTTGTCTCTGTTGGTACCCAAAATATGCCAAATGCCTTTAGCCTATCTAATTTAGGATTACTAAAGTTGGCAGGCTCCTTAGAGTCTTTTTGTATGGAACCATCTAATTCGCTCAACATACCCATGATCATTTGAGAATTAGCGGCGTACTAGGGGCCCGACTACTTACATTCCTAGCTTTCTTGACAAAAATCACAATCATTTCATCTACAATCGACATCCTTTGTTACGATAAATGCTACAACTTTCAAGATGATATACACATGGAAAAGCGGACTAAATTATTTCCCCCATACAACAATGTCTCCATATTTCCTCCTCTCACATTTAGACATAGATGTACGTATCCAATGACACATCCGATCTAACTTCAACTACATGTTTTTTTATTGGATACTTTCTAACTCGATGTAGGTCATATCCATCACTTTGCCACCGCTCCATGCAAATGGGATTACAATGCTCGAGTTGAAACCTTCTCTTGTAGAAAGACCTACAACAAACTTCACCTTTCTCCTCCTCACCATCTCAACGCCAAACCTAACGAATAAGGAGAAAATTTGGGAGCAAGGATATATAGCTCTAGCCACCTTCACATGTGTATGGCGTAGATATCATCATCAGAATGGTGATACATTGAAACTTAAAAAATGTGAAGCCTCACGCAAACCTACCAAGCATCATATTTAGCATGACACAATGCTCCAAAACAAAGTGTCAAATATGGACCCACTAATTGCCTTTCTATACAAACACCCAATAATTGTTTCTTATACAATGATAGGCTTTATCATCAGTATATGTTTCTATATATTTATTTATATAGAAAAGCACCAGCCCTAAAAGCAGGACAACAAACCTGAACGAAATTGATGACCTAAAACAAAAGGCATAACAAAAGTGGTGCAACTTCCCAAAAGGTAAAAGGAAGATGTCAATAATTTGTCACCATAAAACTATAACATATGGAACATCAACCAATGAAATCCAAGCTTGTATTGGAAGTACCACGGGCATTCAGATCGCTTAACTAGTTCAAGTAACTAGTTAGGTCCACGACATCCCAAAAACTGATAATGTTTAGATGGATAGTCTCCTTCCCAAAAACATGTTATGTTACATTACTAAAGTACATAATTTGAAAAACATAAATAAAATAGAAGAAATCATAAATCCCTTATGTCAAGCATGCAAGCCCAACATAACTCCAAGACAAAACTAATTTGCCTGATTTCAATTGGGCACGGGGAAAAAGTCAAAAAGCTTTTGCCTTTCTTTAAGGAGCAAAAGCTTCAGAACTTCTCCTCTAGTGCAGGAGCTTTCTGCTATAACTTCAAATGCTTGAAACTCATTTTATTGCATGTCACCAAATAACGATATCTTCTCCCACAAATCTAACATGTACAAGCACCCATACTAGGGTTCAAATTTCAAATCTCTACCACAAGAGTTGATTTGCCCAATAACAACACATCAAACTAATGCAAACCAATTATATTAACCAACATAAGAGACGAGAAGAAAAAGTAATACTACATTCAAAGAGCAAGGAAACAACATCTCGCAACATAAAATATAGCAAAGAGGCAGCCTAAGTAATAGTCTCTAGGCCAAAACAATAATCAAAAGCAGTTATTGGAACATAAATTTTTTATCATACATCGGGGGAAGAAAAAAAAAGAAGAAAATTCGTGTTCATGCATCCCCATGCGGGACAACTCAATGATGACTTGACAGGAGCATATAAACTCGATAGGTTCTGCAAAGAATTAAGCATGCAACAAACATATCTGAACCACGTAAGCAAAGCAGGCACCCAAAGAAAGGCACGTTCTTGGAGCATTCTGGCAAAGTCATCTGCTGACAAACAATCACACCAACCATTACTATATAGAAAAGTTGCTATTTTCACCTGTACCCCAGACGAGGTTATAAGGTTTTTTCCAGCAACTCCTTGGCCACTCAAATTTGGCCCACAAACCCAATTATAACATGACTAAACTATTAGAATAGGTGACCATGTAGCCAATCTTGTTAGGCAAATTGTAACCTATGTCTGAACAATTTCGAAGTTTTAATAAAACCTTGATGAATAAGAAAGTGAAAATTCATTTGTCGCATACTTTGTCTGTGTTCACTTTATCTACATTATAACTGTTCGCTACACAAACAAAGCCCACAGACTGAAATCACATTTCGAGGACTAGGACTACACTTAGAGGTAGGTCCATGAAATTAGTTCTGCCGAATCAGTCTGGAAATCTCCAAGTTAATTCCACTTGAGACTTGCACTAAGCATCTGCTGTCGTGGTTTCATCAACGGGTGACGAGGGTCGTCTAAGTAGTGTTAGTGGATCGGCCTGCTGGGGAGCGGCTGACTGAGGTGACTCGCGGGAACCGTCTTACGGAGGACCTTGAGTAGGGTCGGCTAGGTATGACGTGAGTTCTCGGTTCCAACAGTACAGGTTAAGTCCTTTGACTTGAGGAATTGCTGAGTTTACATGTACATCGAGACTGTATCTTAAGTATGGTGAGAGATTGCCAAAATGCAATTGAGTAGTCTTAAGTCATATCTAGTGCAGCCACGGTGTACAACGTGACAGTAGTTTCCAAGAAAGGATCTGTCTCCTGTCAAGGATTTTGACAGTTGTGTCTCACAATACTTTATGTCTCATCCCTAAAATCTGTGGCCACAGTAACTGAACAGAAGGGAAGGTTTCCCTGCGGCGTTTGGTAAAGGACAGACCGACACTTAGGTCCAAAATGGGTACCTACATATCCGTGCCCTAGACCTTAAGTGGTGAGACCGTATACGGAAGGATAGATGTAGTGTAGAGCCTAAATATTCACCCCCACGCATATTCACCTAATCTCTAGTACCATGGACCGTTGCTAGACGGCCACCCATGGTGACGGGCGGATTCTAGAAATCCAACCAAATCTAGCCGAAGGTGAACCTAAAGAGTCACACATAATCCACACACATGACGTATTTAATTTGAAATTAAATATTTGGAGAAATGGAACGATTAAATTGAATTTAATTGGGTACTTCTTTTCTTGGGAAGAAATTAATTCCTTTTATTAGATGAAAGGAATTTATTTAATAAATTAAATTTATTAAAAATTAATTTAATGGACTTAGAATAAATATTTATATTTGATATATTTATTTATTGCCTTTTGGATTATTTAAATGGGATTTAAATATTCCATTAAATTAATTAATGATTGAGATTAAAGAGAGGAATCAATGATTAAGATTGGTTTGACCAAGAAGCTAAATGTTGACTAGGATTTGACCTATCCAAGGAGGAGTCTTCAAAGAGTAGGAATTAGAAGAGGAATAGTATTCCTTCTCTATAAATACTCTAAGTGTCCTCTTTAGAAGAGATGATGAAACTCCAAACACACACATACACACACCACAGCCAGCTCTCTCCCTCTCTCTCGGCCACTCCCTCTCTTCTTTCCCTCTATGTTCTTTTATGTTACACAATTGAACAATAGGAGGTTTGATCTCGTTAATTAAATAGCATATGATCAATCCGTCCTCTCTAAATATTATATACACTTGTTCTTTCGCTAGCACGAGGAACAAGATACATGAACGGATTGCGTGTACGAATTAGAAGGTCCCCCATTCGAGATCTTGGAGCAAAATGAGGAACAACGCGAATAGCGGTTCGAAGACGAAAACGACAATCAGTAGGTTTTCGGTTTAGTTTTCGCCCCTTTTCTTTAAACCCTATGGCCTCCTCCATGAAATTTTGTATGTTTTTTATTATTCATGAGATACATTGAATGCTCGGGAGGTTCAAGAGAACACCCCTTGAACGTGTTTATTTTATCTCGTTTATGCATGGTTAAATTCTTACAATTTTAATTATACCGCACTTTCACATTCGCACTACTATCGAATCGATCCACACGCCTTTGTTAGACTTTCATAAACTACTGTACTTTTATCTGACTGGGTAATAATTATCTCTTAATATTATCTCGTATTCCATGCAGTAAAGTTCGAGTCAGCGGAAACCCAACAGGCGCTTTTGAAAATAATATCACAAGAAAGAGAAGGTTCAAAACCAAGAATGGAATGAGACTGTTTCCAGCGTCGAACTATTAATTATTTCCCCAATAACTACAGCTACAGCGGTCAATGGATGAGCATATAGACCATAGCAATACATAGAGATATGAGCATCTGTACGACTCCCACTTTAATTATTATAATATTGTAGACCATAAATCGGGAAAAAGGCAAACTTTATTACTATATTAAGCATCTTCAAGATTTCTATTTTGGGTAATCCTGGCAAAAAAAGAATTCAACAAAAACAAAAACAACCACCACCAAAATTGTATCATATCATCACGAACCATTATAAAAAAAAAAAATTAAAACCAAGAAAATGAAAATTACTAACCTGTTAGTGCTACAGTAATGATACAGCTTTCCCCTACTGGAGAAGATAATCACCCCCACATCCACATCGCAAATAACTGACAATTCCTTAGCTTTTTTCAGCAACCCATTTCTCCGCTTCGTAAAAGTCACCTGTCTCGCACTCTTATCCTCGATTCGCTTTATCTCCAGCTTCCTTCTTCCCATTTTCACACATCCACCAAGAAAAAAAACACAAAAAAAAAAAACCCTTCTCCCACACAGTCTTCCCCCTTCTCCACAATACGCGTTTGTTTATAATAGGGAGCCTGTATCAAAGGAGAATCAGAATCTCTGAGTGAAAGTTATTTCGCCTTTCCTTCCGGGATTTTGACAGGAGCTGTAAATGGTATGTTGGGCCAAATTATACCGGCTGGAGGTTTTAAATTAGGGGGGAGAGAAGTGATTAAGCAAGAAAGTGGTCTGCCGAAGAGGGCTGTGAACGTGGCGAAGCTGTCGGGGGCCACGCAGCCGCCCACGTAGTAAATTCGTGTCGACGTTCTGCGCTGTTAAAATTCTGTGGCTGGTAGAGACCGAGGCCGTCGCCGTGGTGGTGGGCGGTTTCCTCGCCCAATCTCTTGGCTTTTTCTACTACTCGTTTTGCTTTACTTTTGCTTTACCTCTCTCTTTTTCTATTTGTACAAAATGCTGAAATTTCAATCTAATTTCGTACATTTGGGGAGAATAGGCTCTTGGATTTTTGTTGGATTTATAGGGTTGTTGGATGAATTGAATTTATATACTTTTGGAATAATCTTATTAAATGTTTCATTCTCTGTACATTTAAATATATATATATATTGTAAGATATAAAATTATATTAAATTTGTTTTTTTTAAATTTTTTTTAAAAATTAGTAGCACGGGAGGATTATATTTTTGAAAGAATTAATGAATTAAATATAATAAATAATTTATACTTTAAAATATAATAACAATTAATTTGTATGAATTTAATACTATAATATAAATAGTAAAATATATATAAAAAAAATTCTATTTTTACTCGTAAAGAGTGATTTTTTTTTTTTTACTTGAGGAGCACAAAGAGTGATTTTACATACACCGCTATATATACTAATTTTTTATTATGTCAATAATACCTCTAAATTAATTTTTTATTTTTTTTTAAATGTGATGCGATGGTTTATATATATATATATATATTACTAGAAAAAAAATTAATATTAGTTACATTTTTAATGACCATGGCTAATAATCGTGATAAATAACTATTATTAACTATGGTTAAATAAAAATCGATGCAAAAACTAGTTTTTCCACCATGAAAAATTTATTTACCACGGCTTTTAGCCAAGGTAAAAACATTCACCATGGCTTTTCGCCATGACAAATGTTTTAGCCACCCTCGCAAAAAACACGGCCGGCAACCGTTGCTTGGTCGTGATCAATGACTATTCACTATGATTATTTAATATTAACCATGACAATTAGTCATGGTCAAATGTGATATTTTTTATGGTGTATATTTTTTATTTATAATAATATATATATTTTAAAATATAAAATATTATTTATTATATGCGTGTAGGGACAACGTGTCACGTCAATTTAAAAAATTATAAAATAAACTTGAATTAAGTGAGTAACTAACTTATCTGACAAAATCTATATTTTTAGCTAAGGATAAACTTGCTTGATACCTATCTGAACATAAATTTAAAAAAAAAAAAAAAAAAAAGCATGAGTTTTTATGTGGCAAACACTCCAAATAAAAAAAAATGATCATTTACAAAGGATCACAACTTAAAAATTGTGATAAATCAATATCATTAACCACGTTCAAATAAAATTAATGTAAAAATCAATTTTTTATCAAGGTTAATTTATATTTGTTATGATTTTTAGCTATAACCAAAACATTTCTCATGGTTAGTAGCTCACTTACAAAAACAACGGATAATGATCGTTGCAAAGTCATGATTAATTTTATTTTTATTTTTTGTTGGAATAGGTAAATTGCATTGAAATGAAAAAAACCGTAATTGTTACACCCTCAAATCCAAGTCTCTCTCAGCAAGAAAACTAGGTTGAACCTGACCAAGGAATGCGCCAAACTCGACAGATGACATGTGATTGCAGCGTTTGTCGCAATCCCTCCCCAAGAATGCGGAGTTTCACCTCTTCAAGGATTGCATGAGTAACCTCGTGAGGAAGAGCCTGTGCGTCCCCAAACTGTTTGTCATTTCTCGCTTTCCAGATGTGATAGACAAGTGAGGCGAGTACTGCCCGTTGAGTGGCGTTCCATAGATGCTTCCCCCGCCATCACCTACTCGCCCATTGAACACCAGAATTCCAGCTCCCATCCGGCTATTGGAACCGAACCTCTCTTCTCAAGAGAGAGACACACGCCTGCGAGAATTGACACCGGAAGAAAACATGGTCATGCGTCTCAAGGACTCTTGCGTCGCACAGAACGCAAGTCTTCGCGTCACAAAGTATCCACGGCTTGTCTCCCATGGTCAACCATTGGAGGATGGCGAGACATAAGATGAAGATATTCTGAGCAATCTTGAGCGGCCCTTGCAGCAATGAAGCCCACACCACCTTAACTCCCGCAAGCTAGAAATACTTGTATGCAGCATGCGCCGTCAATTTAGCTCCAGTGCCCTTCCATTTCACCACATCCAGACCGCCATTTATCGGCGGTAAGTCTGGCGACACAGCAATCATAGGGGGCCACTGCCAACCAGCTGCTGCAATGACTGAGGCTAAGCTAGCATCAGTCGGAATGCCCGTCTCCTGGGGAGCGTTGGGAAACCGACAAATAAGAGGTCCCCGCGGAAGCCATCGATCATGCCACAGCCAGAAGTTGTCCCCATTTCCAACATAATACTGAACTGTTGCTGCAAGCCGAGACCGTAAGCGGACTAATTTCCTCCAGCCCCATGAACTGGATTGATCATTCGCCGTCCAGATTGACTTGTTCGGCAGCCAGTACTATCGGATCCATTGTAGAAAGATAGAATTATCGTCGAGCCGAATCACCTCCCAGAAGTGTTTGCTCATCAGTGCGTCGTTCAGGGCAGCCACACTGCGGATCCCCCAACCCCCTTCATCCTTAGATGAGCACACAAGGCTCCAAGAAACCTTGGCCAGTCCTGATTCGGAAGTACCCTGCCATAGGAACCACCTAAAGCGTTTTTTCGACAGCCTTGACGACCCGCTTCGGCAAGAAGAAGGTGCTAGCCCAATAGACGTGAAGAGATGATAAAATGATTTGATAAGT
Organism: Sesamum alatum; assembly: GCA_034509735.1. Taxonomy (NCBI): domain Eukaryota; kingdom Viridiplantae; phylum Streptophyta; class Magnoliopsida; order Lamiales; family Pedaliaceae; genus Sesamum; species Sesamum alatum. The sequence goes on along the minus strand of JACGWO010000012.1, from coordinate 2,969,834 downwards.
TGGACCCTCGCAACATACGAAAGCCTCACCGTCTCCCAGCCCCGAATGCACTGATCAATACGCTGAAAAAGGGGTGCATAGTCAGCCAGCGTCAAACGGGACGATTTTACGGGGACTCCAAGATATCGGAAAGGGAGGAGGCCCTCCTGAAAACCAAGTGCCTGCAGAATGGGGGACTTTAACTGAGCTATGGATTTAGAGATAATAACTTGGCTCTTGGCCGGATTAGCTTGGACCGAACCGACGGTTCATGCGCCTTGCAAAAAAGTAACAAGTCATCGGCGAAACACATCATAACCAACCGAATCTCCTCACAACGCCAATGAAACTGGAAGTCCAGGGCCACCGCCACACGAGACGAGAGGGAAACATGTAGCACTTCCATGGCTAGCATAAATAAATATAGCGAGAGCGGGTCACCTTGTCGTAAGCCTCGCGCCCCCTCGAAAAAGCCATGGGGTTGCCCATTAAGGCAAATTGAAAACGACGGCGTTGTGACGCACTCCATAATCCACTTAATAACCATCTCAGGAAACCAGAAGAAGCATAGCGCTTCCTACAAGAAGTCCAACTCCACCGAGTCATAAACCTTGCGGAGGTCAACCTTAAGAACACATCGAGGTGGGAGGTGGTTCTGGTTGCACCCATGGAACAGCTCTTGAGCTAAAAGAATGTTGCTGCTAATCCTTCGGCCAGGTATGAAAGCGTTTTGCGTTTCATCAATTAGTAGAGGCATAAGGGGTTTCATCCGCTGTGCGAGAATCTTGGAGAGGACTTTATAAAGTACATTGCAGCAAGCAATTGGGCAAAAGTCCGCAACTATGGTAGGGAGTTGTACCTTAGGAATCAAGGTGAATAATCTCGCGGTAATCTGCTTAAGAAGACGGCTCGAGGCGAAGAACTCCCGAACAGCCGCGGAAATCTCTGATCCAATAACCGGCCAAGCCGCCTTGTAGAAGCACGCCGAGTACCCGTCCGAACCTGGCGCGTTGTCTTCCTCAATACTAAAGACAACATCCTTAATCTCTTGGTCCAGCACTGGTTCAGTCAGAGAGGCTGCTGCCGAAACGTTCAGCTGGACCCATGGCTGCATATGTAGCAGCGACACGCCACTGTCCCGCCGACTACCACCCAACAGCTTGCGAAAATAATCCACAAACTCGTGTGCAACCATATCAGGCGGTGTGACAAGGTTCCCATGAGCATCATTTATTTGGTATACTTTTTGAACGGCTCGTCGGACCGCCACCTTCCGAAAGAAGACCTTGGTGCACTGATCCCCCTCTTTAAGCCATTGCACACTGCCGCAGCCACATGCGGTATTGCGCCACCGCCTTAGCGTAGATGTGGCGGCACCACTTTTCCACCTCCTATAAAAGGCTGTGATGACGATAGCGTTGGAGCAGCAGCTGTGCAGCAACAAGAAATGCAGCAGCGTCCGCCTCGTTACGCGCCAAGTCGCCCTTGCTGTTCCTTAACGAACGGAAGACCGGTTTCAACCGTTTCAATTTCTGAACCACAGCATAGGACGCAATGCCATAGATTCGGTGTCGCCACACATTAAGAACCTGCTGCTTGAACCCGGACGCTTTAGCAAGCAGATTATCAAACCTAAACATAGGGACGACTTGCCGTGCTCCTTCCATTCTGTGAACGATCAAAGGCGAGTGATCCGATGTTCGCGGAGTGCTGCAATGGTAGTAAGAGTCCGGCCATACGGAGAGCCACGCCTCATTGCACAACGCCCTGTCCAACCGCTTCCATAGGAACCGCTCACCAAAGCTACGGTTGTGCCAAATAAAGAAACTCCCTTTCAGAGGAAGCGTACACAGTCGAGCATCCTGAATGCATTCCCGGAATTCCTCCATAGCAAGGCCATTCTCCATTGAGTGGCCACTGACCTCGCTTATGTCAAGCACCACATTAAAGTCACCAATCAGCATCCACGGTGCGTTGTCATGAGAACGAGCCAGCCTCCGAGCCGCACTCTAAAGTGAAGGGCGCGTCCCTATCTCATTATCCGCATACACAAAAGTAAGAAAACAGGTACTGTGATCCCCCCGGCCTGTCAACCGACAGTGCACCATCTGAGTATCCTGCTCCAAGACCTCCAGTACAATCGCCGAATCGTCCCAAAGGATCCATATGCGGTTCCCCGGGCCACTATAGTCGGAGAACCACGTCCATCGGTTATTAATAGCTGCCTGAATCCGTGCCACATTAGGCCGTGCCACACGAGTCTCCAACAATCCTACTAATGACAACTTGAATTCTGAGATAAGAGACGTAACCCCACACGGATGGTCTCGTTTGTTGAGACCCGAACGTTCCAGCAAGCCATACTAATCATGAGATACCCCGCGAAGAGCTGCTTCTGTTAGGGCCCTAAGTGTCGGTACACACTTCCTCCGGCATGTCTTGGAGAACGTCAAATGGGTTGTAAACGACAATTTCCTTACCCTTAGATTCCACCAGGCGATCCACAATGGTTGTCTCATCCACATCTCCTCGCCCGCACGCCATTGGGTCTGTCTGTTGTACCCCCACCGCGGATTTCGTATTCCCCCATGCATCGGTGCCACCGTCGGCTTCGGGACAAAGACGCGCACAGGGGGCTGCAGTTCCTTCCTCTTCTCCAGGTATTGCTCCAATGAGTGGCCTAGAGCACGGCAGGACGGACACCAGCTAGGAAGCCACTCATATTCGACATCAATTTTACACGGACCTCCGTAGGCATCACCCAAGGTTGGGAGCATAACGACAAGTCTCTTAGGCAGCACAGATGCATAATCCAGGAGTACACAGACCCGCGCATAGTCAAGCCGAGAGCAGTTCCTAGTGACTGCATCCTGATACAGAGGCTTTCCAACACCACTGGCTATAACACTGAGACCATTCCATCTTTAACTTTAATTAGATCCTCCTATATTCGGGGATCACCGCTTCCTCATGAATGAGCCATTTCCAACGAATCAGGATTATCCATGGAAATCAGGGTTATTCTCCACGGGTAAACCCACCGCCTTCAAATAAGGGTATCTCCTTCAGTGAGATCACTTCGAGTCTTCAGCGGAGCGGTTGAGAGGGTGCCTCCAACTAAGACTTCCTAGGGCTCAGGGGCAACCCTGCTAGCAGCGGCTGGTGCCTCAACTGAGGTGGATTGAGGTGGCTCCTGCGACGTGGATCCTGTTATAATTGACATTTGAGATGTTAATTTATAACAACAAATTATTCTAAAATATGGGTTCAATTACATATTAAATCCATAGATTATATGGTGAGAGAAATAGAGGTATTGCACTTGTCCCACATACGAATATGATGGGAAAGTGTGGAGCTTTGATAAGGATATAAGGTGTATGTGGGGTTAAGTGTTTTTACACTCAAAGTTGTCCCACATTGAAAGTTTAAGGATAACTTAAACTCCTTATATTAAGTTCAATGTTCAATTTGTGTTTGAAGTGTTATGGAGACTAGAGTGAACATGGGGTTGCCCCACGTGCGCGCTGCCGCCGCCTGCCCGGTTCGGCTCCGGCTCGGGCGTTAGGGCGAATGTCTCAGTATATATCTTTTTGCAGCAAAAAAAAAAATGGTTTTTATGGATTAAAATTGAAAAATGGTTTTCAAATGTTTAGTCAAAATTCAATTTTAATACTGTATTTATTGTCATTAAAATCAAGTTTTATAACCTGAAATAAAATTGCCAGATTTTCAAAATTCATGGCTGATTTTGAATATTTTTATTATGTTTTAATTTTGTTATAAAACCTACTTTATGGCTAATGATTATTGGCTTAATGGATTTTTAAAGCCTGATTAATGTTGCTGCAAATTCAAGCATATAAAAGGTTGGGCATAACACATGTCAAACACACAACACCACTCACCAATTGCTCTCTCAATTTCTCTCTTCTCTCTCGGTTTTTCTCTAAAAATTCGAGTGTTTTTTCTCCTCAAAATTCGAGCTTCGAACTCATGTGTTTGTAAGGATACTGAGTGTTGTTTCGAGGTGTTCTACGGTAAAGTGCATACCACTGGAAAGAGAACCGTCTTATCCTGGAAGAGATTGCGCAATACCCGGTGCACAATCAAACGAGGCTTATAATTTCTTCAAGGCAAATAGAAATTTTTTCTGTGATTCGGTTCAGTTATGTATATGGCATCATCCTCTTCAAAGGCCACTACCAACTCGAATGAACACTACTCTAGTCTCATTTCAGAACTGCAACGACAGTTGCGTGACCAACACGATGTGATGGAAGAACTCCGGAATGACCTCTCTCGTCAGGCTTACTATTATCATTGGCCTGAAAGGAGAGCCAATGAGCTAGAAGAGAACAACTCCAAGCTCGAGCAGAAGGTCGAGTTTTACAAGATCGGACACAAGAAGGAGATTGATCAACTCAATCGAGAAAACAACAGACTTCAAGAAGATTATTCCAAATTTTGGTGGGATACAGATCACTTGAAGGCTTAACATGAAGATGAGGTTGATCAACTCAAGTAAGTAATTATCAGTTTCAAAGTGAAGTACTTGCATTGAGAGAACAATTGGAACAGTACATAAACTTGCATGCCGAGGAACCAGAGGAGTTCCCAGTGGAGGTTCTTGATGAGGACGATGAACTCACTGAAGAGAGTCTCATCGACTGAATGTACATCATATGATATACATGAGTTGTAGCTGTACAACTCGACTGGTATAAGTTTACTGCTTTTCTATTACTAACCATGTCGAATAAATTCTTTGTTTATGCTTATGTTATGTGACTTAAGAAATAAACTTTATTCGTTAAGTCGTTTTCAATACACTGCCCTACTATTATTTTCCAACAATCTTAAAGAAATTATAAGTGTATTAAAATGACGCTCTAAAACGCAGTCATTAATTCGGCTTTAAATTGTTAATTCGGTAAAAATCCAAGCCATGATGAACAAACCAAGAGCACATAAACCATGCTAAATGGTCAAACGGTTGTACTTGATTTCAAGAAATGCCTTTCTTCAAATAAGGCAAATCTAGACAGTTATGGGGGGTACTAGCAATGCTAGCATCCCAGGAGCAACGTGAGTACATGAGTGTCTACTCGATACGAACTGCTAACTAGTCATGAACTGGTTGGTGTTTTGTCTAACACTCAAGAACTTGAGCGCTCTAGTGTTGTAAAGCTATGGAGTGTTTTATCAAATCACCAATGGAAAGAACTATAAGAGTGTGTAATGGAGAAAGCATTGATCTGTAATTTTGGATCGCATACTAGCTTTCAAGGAAATGCATCACATCTTAAATTATTCTAAGTTCAGTGTTGTTAACAGAGTTCCATGAGAGTATATTTGAAGCTTTGTTAAATCTAGTTGGCATCAAGTTTTGTTACCGATAGAGTATTTAAATCTTGTTGACTTTGTTTGACTACCTGCTAAGCTATGAGTCTGTTGCACGGAATATATCTACTTTGTAGCAAGGTACAATAGGTTGGTTTTTAAATCCGGATTCCGAGAAATGCTTTGTGGAATGTGATTTAATACAACGTGAGAATGTACACAAGTGCTAAAGTGTGTTTTACTATGAAGTTAAGAAGACTTGTCTCAAGGTAGATAAGATCTTCAAGTTTCTATGAGTAAAGAGCACACTAATTTTTGTGTATATCCGAACATGGTTCTAACCAAGACCAGAAGTGTTTATTTCCTTATTGGTGACGAGACTGCAGTGTGTTACTTGCTAGATAAGAAGACTGTACACATTCTGTCTAAAACCATAAGCCGAAAACTAATAAGTAAGTTTATTACTACTAAGGTCCGGAGATGAAGGAAAATGTGAGTCGAATTCCTCCAGTGAATAATGTAACTCTATAGCATTATTCTGACATGAATTCTCTCTCACTTATCTTCGGCTATAGAATAGCAGAACCGGTTTGAATTCTGAGTAGTCAACATATTGTGAGAACTTTGAATATATTTAAATATATTCTTAAGAAAATCTCTCTGAAACAAATGCGCACATCTCTAATGAATTTTGAAAACCAGACCCGATATACTTTTGGATGTGGGGGTGATTATCAAAAGGGCGCTAGTCTCCAACACAAAAGAAAGGAATTAAGTCATAAGGATGTTTTTTATAACAGAGTCTTGACTATGTGAAGACCAATTATGCTATGACTATTATAGTTTGTTGGTAGCATATAGGTCGACACAACAGTCAAACTTTTTTGTGCTATTTTCTTAGCAAAGTACTGTATACTAATTTGAAGTACGTAACAATGATTTATTTATATCCCCTTCTATTCCTGATCATGTGGAAAAGAACGTAGTGTGGGAGTTTGTCCTAATAGTACTGGTCCGACTCTCGAGTCAGATGGACCTGAGAAGCTAGGATTGTCAAGGGTGTTTGAAGGCGATTAGTCGCTTACAAATATCAAGGATGATCCTGTAGCCTTCAAAGAATGATATAACTTCTTCTAAAGTCAATGTGTGGAAGGCAACTGTAAAAAGCGAGATGTACTGTAATACCTTTAATGGTACGTGGGCATCTGCTCATCTTCTTCTCAGTTTTACTACTATTGGATGTGTTCAGATTTTTTAAATCTGATGGGACCATAGTTAAAGTAGAAAAAGGTTTAGTTGGTGGCTATAAAGTTTTAAAACAGAAATAGAGGATATCATTTTTTCTCTCGCAAGGGTCTATCCTGTGGTTTCTATTTGGAGGAGGAGTAACAAATGTGTATTGCACGTTAAAGGAGATAACACTGCATTTCTTGCCTACGTATAGATAAATTTCTTGTTACAGATTCTAACTTAGATATGATTATACTAAGACATTCTTGAATACTAAGTGAAGGATACGAGTGAGGTTCATATAATTCTTGCATGTTTATTAAGTCAACTGGTAGTATAGACATTTCTCAGTATATGGAGAAAGATAGTCTACACTGTAGAATTATAATGTCACCATAAATTGAAACTTTGATCAAGAATGAAAGTGGAATGGCTATAGATAAACATTATCTCAAAGCCAGTTTTATTATTGATCTTGATGAAACCATTAGTGAGTTTTTTTTGGTAAGGATACATATGTATCTTAAAGGCACAAGCATTACTGGGCCAGTGTAATGGCGAACCCCTGCATAAGGGATTAAGTGATGAGCGCTGATAAACCAAAAACTTTGAAACAAGGGGTGTTCAGAATTTGGTGTATTCATTCACCTCTTGTGGAGATACTACTCCATGAAAATCTGTAACACAGATTTTGATAACTCGGTCTTTTGGAAGCCAAGTTATGAAAGTTGATTACAAGTTAATCAATGAAATTGACTGTATGAGTTGGTTCTCCAAACATCATACTATAAGTCAATAAGTGCAACAATCTGTTGTGACGGTCGACCATAGTTGCAAAGGAATAGCGTTTACCATTAGACACATCCAAGATAGATTAATGTCTATAAGGGAATAAGTGTTTGACAGGCTAATTAACATTTAACCTTGTGAAAACAAAGGAAAAATGTTGCTTATTCATTAATGAAAGGATTACGTCTGTCTTAAATAATTATAAATCTAGATTGGGGATGAGACTGAAAATCCATTAGTGATATAACTACGATAGCAACCCAACCTTCCAAGTGGAGATCCCACAAAGAAGGTTCAATGTGGTATTAACAAGTCGTATGAGATATCAGAGCACCAAAAAAAGATTGATACTTTGTATCTAGAGTTTGTCCCTTGTATTTCAGGAAGGTGCAAGTATAGTAAGAGTTTTAACTCTGAATGGGATCAAGTCTTTATAGACGAGATGCTAAGCAGTGCATCCCTGGAGACGCCCAACTAAGTGAATGTAGTTGTTTGCCCGCAACTAAGGAATGGGGTTATTCCAAAAAGCATTCATGAACAGGATCAGGATATATGGCCTAACGTGTCAACCCTAAAGGTCAACATAAAGCCGGTGGTTTGTTGTTACTAACAGATGTTGTCACAACCACGGGCTTAAATTCAAGACTTTGTTCCATTTGACTCGGTGATAACTGACATTAGATAACTTAGGCAGTGGTTCAAACCGAGAGGTACCATTGCTGAAAGCAAGACACAGAAGTTTGAGTTCAAATCTATGGATTTATGGGGGATTGTTGTAATTGAAATTTGGGATGTTAATTTGTAACAACAAATTGTTCTAAAATATGGGTTCAATTATATATTAAATCCATAGATTAGATGGTGAGAGAAATAGAGGGATTACACTTGTGCCACATAGGAATATGATGGGAAAGTGTGGAGCTTTGATAAGGATATACGGTGTATGTGGGGTTGAGTGTTTTTACACTCAAAGTTGTCCCACATTGAAAGTTTAAGGATAACTTAAGCTCCTTATATTAAGTTCAATGTTCAATTTGTGTTTGAAGTGTTATGGAGACTAGAGTGAACATAGGGTTGCCCCACATGCGCGCCGGCGCCCGCCCGGCCCGGCTCGAGCTCGGGTGCGGGCGTTAGGGCGAATGTCTCAGTCTCAGTATCTATCTTTTTGCAGCAAAATATATATATATATATATATATTTGATTTTTATGGATTAAAACTGAAAAATAATTTTCAAATGTTTAGTCAAAATTCGATTTTAATACTGTCTTTATTGTTACTAAAATCAGGTTTTATAACCTGAAATAAAACTGCCAGATTTTCAAAATTCATGGCTGATTTTGACCATTTTTATTGTGTTTTAATTTTTTTTTATAAAAGCCTACTTTATGCCTAACGATTATTAGCTTAATGGCTTTTTAAAGCCTGATAATGCTGCTGCAAATTCAAGCCTATAAAAGGCTGGGCATAACACATTTCAAACACACAACACCACTCACCAATTCCTCTCTCAATTGCTCTCTTCTCTCTCGATTTTTCTCTCAAAAATCCGAGTGTTTTTTCTCCTCAAAATCCAAGCTTCGAGCTCAAGTGTTCATAAGGCTACTGAGTGTTGTTTCGAGGTGTTCAAAGGTAAAGTGCATACCGCTGGAATGGGATCTGTCTTATCCTAGAAAAGATTGCGCAGTACCCGGTGCACAATTGGATGGGGCGTATAATTTCTTCAATGCAAACAGAAATTCTTTCTGTGATTCAGTTCAGTTATGTATATGACATCATCTTCTTCAAAGGCCACTACCAATTCGGATGAACACTACAATAGTCTTATTTCATAATTGCAACGACAGTTGCGTGACCAACACGATGTGATGGAAGAACTCTGGAATGACCTCTCTCGTCAGGCTTACTATTATCATTAGTCTGAAAGGAGAGCCAATGAGCTAGAAGAGAAGAACTCCAAGCTCGAGCAAAAGGTCGAGTTTTACAAGACCGGACACAAGAAGGAGATTGATCAACTCAATCAAGAAAACAACAGACTTCAAAAAGATTATTCCAAACTTTGGTAGGATACAGAGCACTTGAAGGCTGAACACGAAGATGAGGTTGATCAACTTAAAGAAGTAAATCATCAGCTTCAAAGTGAAGTACTTGCATTGAGAGAACAACTGAAAGAGTACGTAAACTTGCATGCCGAGGAACCAGATGAAGATCCAGAGGAGTTCCCAATGGAGGTTCCTAATGAAGACGATGAACTCAGTGACGGGAGTGTCATCGACTGAATGTATATTATATGATATACATGAGTTGTAGTTGTACAACTCGACTGGTATAAGTTTATTGCTTTTCTATTACTAAGCATATCGAATAAATTCTTTGTTTATGATTATGTTATGTGACTTAAGAAATAAATTTTATTTCGTTAAGTCGTTTTCAATATAATGCCCTACTATTGTTTTCCAACAGATCCCCTGTTGTGGCCAGCTACCACTGAAGCAGGGTGTGGAGGCCCATGGTTTGGGGCTAGCCTTTAGATAGGCTTCCACTTGTGCCAATGTCCCCGGGCTCACGGCAAACCAGTGGGCTTGCTCTTGCTTCATCCTCCTGTTTAGGTGGCTTTTAGGGGCATTAGATATAATTTTTATACAATATCCACTAAAAGTAAATAAGTTTTACATTAAGAACGACATTATAAATGTTTATATAAAAAAATCGATACTGTGATGAAAAAAAATCATGGACTATATACGCAACGAAAAAAAATTAAACATATTATGTAATTAATATTATACCGTGACACAAATCACTTCAATTTGATACTCTTATTTATATTTTTTACTATGTACTTAATGAATTATCAATTATCAGTAAAAATATGTCCTATTTTTTTTAAAAATAATATTAGATCTAAAAAATCCATCAAAATACTTTTCACCCCCCAAAATTCCAGTTGAGTAAGAGTAAACTTTCTTTTCAAAAAAGCAGACAGTTAATTTTCACATCACTATCAGAATCTAAAATAGTTTTTCACTACAATGTCTATGGCTTCTTGGGATAAGAAACTTAATGAACTTGATTTATTTTTCAAAAAAAAAAGGGAAATTACTTTTATGTTGTTTCAAATTCATGCCAAGAAAACAGCTGTGTTGGCTTTCGCACCATCACTATCATGTAGTAATTTTTTGACCAGAGCACTTGGCTTCTTGAACTAAGAAATTCAATGAATTATGTGTTTTAAGTTTTTTTATTTTAAAAAAAGAAATTTTTAGGTTATTCGATTTGAAAAATTGTAACCAATGATGGGTTTATTTTTTTTTTCATAATAATTTAATTTTCTTAGCGAAAAAATTGTTTTTTATTTGTTGAAATATATAATTTCCAAAGATTTCTTCCCCAATATTTTCCAAATCAATAATCGCATCTCTTAGGGGATATCCTAACAATTTTGATTTCAAAACCTTTTTTTCGAAATATTGGGTACTTAAAACTCTCACGTAATATAAAGTATAAAAAAACAAATGACAAGCCAATAAAGCCTAATTCAGTTGGCGAAGCTCAGGCCCCATAATCCTTAGGGTCATGGGTTCGAATCCCCTGCATGGGATGATTTGTTTCTACTGCATAGTAGGTTCATTTGTTTCTACTGTATAGTAGGTTATTTGTTGCTGTAATAGCACAATGTTAGTATATGTGATATTGTTTATAGGAATTTTGTATTTGTCTATGTCTGTCGATACTGACAGAATTAATTATAATCGCTTTATTTCAATTAATAAAATTCATCGCTTCCAACTTAAAAAAAAAAAAAAAAATTAACAAGTGAATTGTTTTTCTTCCTCTCGATTTCACAAAATTGCATTTGTCGTATTTGATTAATATTATGTAATTAATTATATATTATTTTTGCTCCATTAATTCATACCTGCATCAAGTGTACCACGACCACTAATTTATATGGTAATTACCAATATACCCATCAAGGAAAAGGGATTAGTGATCCATGTAAGGATGAATCCACCCATTTTCAAACACATATGATGGATGATCTATGAGATAGGATTCCTATATTTGATCTGAATGGAAAAGAAGATGCTCTTTTCCAGCCAAGTTAGAACCAAATAGGAAAACATGCAATTTTTCTATTGTGATATACAAAATGTGAAAAAAAAAATTCATATGAAAAAATAAATAGTAATTTATCCCTTGTATTTTAAAAAATAGAGCAAAAAATTCTTTTAAAAACGGAGTAAAAAACCCCATGTGAGGGGGTTGTTTACTGTATTTTTTAAAAAATGGAGCAAAAAATTCCCTAAAAACGGAGCAAAAAACCTCTTGTAAGGGGGTTATTTGCTGCATTTTGAATAACACATAAGAAAAAATTGCTAGTTATTTTTTCATAGGGGATAATTGCTCTTTTTGATTAACACAGTCACAAATTATATTTTACCCGAACCAAATATAGCAAACGTGAAGCAATAGTGCTGATGGAAAAGGTATTTGTAAATTGTAAGCATTGAACACGTGAATTAATAGCCTGGTTTGGATGTATCTATGGAGGCATTAGACTGCTCTCGAAGATGGTGTTGATCTTTTGTCATTTTTATTTTTATTTTTTTATGTTATAGTATAAATATGGTATTAATGAATGATTATTACGTGTTTTGTTTTTTAAATTAAAAAAATAAGGTTAATTACACTTAGATTTCCTTTGAAAATGCATAATTACACTTTCTCCTTTTTTTTTTTTGAAATTACACTTACACCCTTCCAAAAATTCTCTATTTACACTTGACCTCCATTTGTTAAAGTTTGGACGAAAAATGTTCACGTCAACAGAAACAATTATATAAAGTTTTAAATTTTACCTTTCATATAATATTCTCGTGCAATAATTTTGTGCTTATAAGGAAAAAATGTAATAATGCTGGCATCACCCCATATATATGCATTATATTTATCTCCTTATAAGCACAAAATTATATATGAGAATGTTAAATAATGAGCAAAATTCAAAGTTTATGTAATTTTTTTGTTGACATGAATATTTTCTGTCCAAAATCTAACGGATGAGGGTTAGGTGTAAAAGGAGAATTTTCAGAAGGATGTAAGTATAATTTCAAAACTTTTTTGGAGTAAAGTGTTATTATGTATTTTTAGAGGGGGCCTGAGTGTAATTAATCCTAAAAAATATAATTAAATTATATTATAGTTTAAAAATGATTGGGGTTGTGTATGGTATAAAAGTGAATATAATATTAGTATGTGATATGAATATGTGATAGAAGATATTTTACAACTGAAAAACGGTTTACCTCCGATATAATGGATTGGGTTTTATCAAGAATTTTTTAGAAATATAAAGTTTGAAAGTGACAGAATAATAACAATGATAAATAATATGTATTTGGATATGAATATTATAGTAGTTCTAATATTAATTAGGATTTCATAGTCATTAGAGTTCTATACGTATTTGATTAAATTCTGTGTTTTTATAAGACTAGAAATATTATTTGATTGAAGCCTATAATTGAGCTAAATACTAAATTATTCAATATCTTTTATCAATGAATAAATATTTTCTTTAGAAATCTTCAGATTTTGATATAGTTAGTATGTTTTAGTTTAGTTGTACTATATCATTAGCAGTATAATTGGTACGTAGGAATGAGCATTTTCAAGCTCATTCTTAAATATATTTTTGGTATAAATTAGTATTAGGAATGATCATTCTCATGAAAATTTTTATTTTCTTATATAAAGGATTAGCCATTTCCTCTCCCAACGCGGTATTAATTATTACTAACATGTTGGGAATGGATTTATTTTTCTCGTGTTAGTTTAATATTTAATTTTAATTGTTAGTACAGTTAAGCATTTTTTGTATGTAGTATAGAGAAATAATTGTGCATATACGGTAATAAGAATATGATACTAGTTTGATATTTAATTATTTTTATTAATTTAAAATATTTTTTTCACCGAGTATGATTAAATAGTTTAGTCCATTTGGTTGTTCAAATTATTTTTTTTTTTTGCAGAAAAATATTATTTATATCTTTATTGAGTTAATAAATTATTTCTTATGTAAATCAATAATTATTTCATGCATATATATATATATATATTTCAATACCATATAAGATATTTATAAATTGCTAATTTGAAAAATACTATTGCTACATATTTGAATTCAACATTTTTGGCATATTCAATAAAATATGAATCAGTATTTTTTTTTTTTTTTTGTAAAAAATTACTAAATGACAATTTTTTCATAAAAGTAATTTTATTCCATTCACTACAACAGAATTCCTCTTTTGAGGCATAAAAAAACGCCTCAATATGGTACATATTGGAACGCTTATAATTTTTGGGGCTATTATTGTAAGTGTCACATATATTGGTGTCTCAAGAAGATTTGGGGCGCTTAAAGTGCCTCTATATTTTAGTCTATTGAGACACTTATATATGTCATATTGATAGATTTACAAGGCACAAACAAGTGTACCTATATCAAAATAAAACTAAAAATAAAAAACTCTTTTGAGACAGTTATTTGTGCCTTAAAACATATAGGAGACAGTTATATGTGTTGTTTAACGTATTTTAAAATGTCTCCAAAAGAACATAATAGGACATTTATAAGCGTCAAGATTTAATTTGGAGATAAAACTGAAGTGTCCCAACAAATTCCAAAATATCCAATATATGATTTTTGGGGACATTTGATGTGTCTTTAAAGCTAATAAGGGACACATATATGTGTCAATTTAAGTTATACTAAATGCCTCCAAAAGAATGTATTAGGATAGTTATAAATGTCCTTGTATATTTTGGAGACAAAAATAAGTGTCCCTTAACTTTTTCCAAAAAACTAATTTAACCTTTTTGAGACACTTAGCTGTGTCCTTAAAAAGTAAAATTAGAACAATTAAATACCTGAAATTTTATGTATAGCATAAACAGTATCCTGTTATTTTTTCTTAAAGTACTGTTGAAATTACAATTCATAAACATTCATTAAAGCCAAAAAATAATTCATTAAACCAATCCAATACCCATTCATTCAAATGAAAACTAGTTACAATATCAACTTATATACAGAAAGTTCATCCAATAAACCAGCCAAACATATACCTAGAAAATCCAAAGAAATTGTGTTTGATGTTCTCTAAACTGATAAAAAAGAAAAAGAAAAAATGTCTCCAAAATAGTTCACACTCATAAAGTTCCTAACACATATATAAGTGCTCTCAACACAACTTTCAAGTGCTCCATAATGGACTCCAATGTTGCCTCAATCATTGTTTTCATCAAATGCAACCTGTAGTAAAAGGAGATTGAGTAAAATGTAATTTACAAGTGTGCTAAAACGACAAAATAATCATAACGACTAACAATAAAAAGTAATTGAGTCACATATACCAAGGATATTGGCCAAGCAACTGGTGCTCCAAGAGCATCTCCAATAGTATGTATGTGGTCATAAGACTTGAGCAAACGTACATCTCTTTTCATCTGATATTCAACTATTACTTTGCACCACTCATACCCCAACTCTTCACCGTTTACTCTAATAGAGTCTATTTGGTTGACATAGCCACTAGCAACTATATCATTTATATTTTCCAAACTTTTCAACACCACATAAGAATGAACCTACATTTCATAAATAGCTTATGAATTTCTTAATCAAACATATCTAACATATTTTCTACAACACATTTAATAAACTTAAATTTTTTTACCTGAATGCGCATTGAATGTAATGATGATGAAGATGAGTGTTGATTATTTGGGGATGCAAGAGGAACATTTGGACACTCACGTTCTCCAAAAGGTTGTGCCCTTCCATGCACTATGGCTGATAGATTTCTAACTTTTTATTCAATGCCTCATACTAATCTACTACTTGCAAATATTTATCTTTATACTCCATAGCCATTCTGTAATTGGCATCGCGGCTTGTTACATTTCCATAAATATCAGCTGGTGTCACCCCCATACCATACATACAAACGTGGCCATGCTTATTTGCACCCATTACCTTTGCAAATGTATCATCCCGATTATGGACTCCATCATTATCATCTAAATTTTCAGTTTGTTGTCCTTCTAGTTGTTTCATTTGCTCCTATAAATATTAAATAGCATTAATAAAATATTTAAAGTTTTCATTGAACTAAACTATTATAATAAACGAAATTAGAATAGATGTATAAAGCTAATATATTTTCACTTACAATTGCTTCTTGTACCATTGCACTTGTAGGAGAACCATCTTCCCTGAAATAACATTTCTCAAACAATTCTGCTCCATTGGGATATCTACCAAGCTTCTTCCTCTATAAAAATATGAAATTATATATTATTCTAACGGCTTATGTACTTTAATAAACATAAATGATTATTGACTAAACTTAAAAATGAATTTACCATTATCTCTTTCACCAGTGCAAAACTTCTCTTGCCCATGCGATGTAGCAATTCCAATTATTTGTTTGTTCTTCTCACTCATTTTCTGCAAAATGTTAGAGTTAATAAATAAAATTATAAATGTAAAACTATACAAATTATTTAATATTAAAAACATGAAACAAACAAACAGTTTTTACCTTAAATTTATTAGACATCCAATGCTCAATCAGAGTCTTATATTGCTCTTCATCCACCCTATAAAAAATGTTTAACATTTGTTGCTCAATAGGTACATCAGGATAAAATTTCAAGCTTTTCACGTAACTCTTCCAATTTCGCCATTTCTTGTTAATCGACTTCAAGATATAAGTTTCTTGTCCTGGCGGCAACTCAAATTTTGTCTATAAAATAAGATTTAAACATTACAATGTAAGAATATAGTTATTTTAGAGAAATTCAAAATAATTTTATCTAAAAAAAGATTGTACAAATTATAATCTTGACAATTTTTATCATTTCGTCATTGTAAGAATGAGGCATCAACTACTTTCCATGCCCGTGTATTTTGTTCAAGAATTCCCTAATTGCAAATACATATTAATGAAAATGCATGCTCACAATCAAGATTTACCCATATATATACTTACTCGTAATATGGCTTGACTACTTCATAGTTGCACAATACATACATCTCGATTATATATCATTTTGGACCACTTAGCCATCTCTTCTTTGAGGCACCACTACTTCGGCTAGGGTGGTTAAAAATAGACTGTTGAATACTGTCATCGTTTGTCGTGAGATCGTCGTTTCTACCAGGTCTGCTTCACTTGCAAAGAACGTGCGACTGCGACTCAAAGTACTAGGAAGTGAATAGCCCGATTTCTTTCACAATGTATGCCTCTACAATGGACGCCTCGACGTGGGCTTTGTTCTTCACCTTATTTTTCAAACTGTGAAGGAATCTATTCATAGAATATTTATTAACATACGGATGATAAAAAAAGTGTAACAAATTAAATAGATTTACAGAAAATAATTAAGAGTAACCTTAATTACCTCTCAAATGGGTACATCCACTTATACGGCACTAGCCCTCCCACACCACACGAGCTTCATATGGAAGGTGAACAATGAGGTGTTCAATTGAGTCGAAGAAAGCTGGCAGAAAGATTTTCTCAAGGTTGCACATGATCACGGATGCATTGTCTTCCAACTCCTGTAATTTGGTGACATCAAGCGTAGTCGAGCATATATGTTGGAATAGCAAACTCATCTCCGTTAATGCGTTTTACACATGCTCAGGAAGCATCTCACATAAGGCAACTGGAATCAACTTCTGCATAAATACGTGACAGTCATGACTCTTCATGCCGTGCATCCTTAAGTCTGTCATATTAACGCAATGGGCAATAGATGCATAACCATCAGGAAACCTCAGACAACGAATCCAATCACTTATCCTCCTCTTCTACTCCTTCGTCGGGGTATACATCGCGTTAGGTATCGCGTTCGGGCTTCGGTTGTCCAACTTAAGCTCCGGCCATTACATATGGTTTTCAACTCTTTGCGTGCATTCAGATTGTCCTTCGTTTTTTCCTTTACATCCATCATGGTGTGGAATATGTTGTCAAACACGTTTTTCTCAATGTGCATGACATCAAGGTTGTGCCATATCAGATGCGTTGACCAGTGTGGAAGATCAAAAAATGCTTTTCTTTGTCCACTTATGGACGGTACCATATCCTGGTGGGAGTGTCATCGATTCTTCAACAGCAGGACTAAATCTGCTACCCAATCACGAATCTGCTCCCCAGTCAGCCTTGGCCGTGCAACTTTCCTTTCGACTCGATTTCTAGTAAAGGCTTTCTTATTCCTGCGGTAAGGATGGTTCTTGGGGAGAAACTATCTGTGGCAGTCAAAGTAGCACGCCTTCCTACCATGTTGCAAATGCCCGTGTGTTATCCATACAAACTGAACACCCCATAATACCAACGGTACTCCATCCACACGCCATGCCATAAGAGGGTAGTCGTTCACGGTCCATATCAATGCCGCGCGCATCATGAATGCTTGGTTGGGGGCATTATTGTGCATTCGTACACCCACATGCTACAATTGCAAAAGCTCCTCGATCAACGACTCCAAATACACATCAACTAGACGCTTCGAATTTGACGGGCCAGGGATCACCATCGTAAGGAACATATACTCAGACTTCATGCACTTTCTCAGCGAGAGATTGTACGGTGTGAGTATAACGGGCCAACATGAGTAAGTTTTACCATACTGCCCGTCCGACGCAAATCCATCTGAGCACAGCCCCAGCTTAACATTACGGGACTCCAATGTAAAGTCGGGATATGTTTGGTCAAAATGCCTCCAAGACTCTGCATCAGACGAATGACACATAGAGCCCTCCTCCGCCTGATGCGTGGCATGCCACGTCATGTGCTCAGCAGTAGTTGCCGAAGTATACAACCTCTGCAGCCAGGGAGTAAGCAGTAGGTACCTAAGAATGACATATGGGGACTTCTGGCGGCGGGGGTCTCGCTGCTTGATCGGCTTGTACATAGCCTCTCCACAGAACTTGCAGTACTCCAGATCAATGTCGTCCTTCCAGTACAACATGCAATCCTTTTTACACGCATCAATCTTCTCAACAGGTAAACATAAGTCTCTAATCAATTTCTTCGTACTGTAGTAATCAGGGGGGAAAGTGTGATCGTGGGGCATTATATGATCAGCCCACTGGCACATTTGATCCTATGTTCACTCGGATAAATTGTCCTCAACCTTGATATTCACCAAATCAACAACTGCCCCCAATTGAGATTAGGTACAACCACTCCACAACGGCCGGTCGGCAACGCACACTACATCCAAAAAATGGTTTGACAACCCTGACACATAATCATATGGCCCACCCCCTTACCGTGAACTAGGACTGACATCAGTAGGACATGACTCATACCATTATCAGGCACACCCTCGTGATTTGTAGAAAAATAAGTCTGTCTGACTACATCATAAACCATCATTTGCGCCCAATCCATCTGTTGTTCATCACCCCAATGCGAACTACCCTCCTCCTGAGTAGCTGGGTTTGCTCCTCCTGTGCTGGAGGGGCGGTCACAACATCAAAGTACTCCTGCACCCTCTCCTCCCCGTGAGAAGTCCAATTATAATATTCCGGCATAAACTCGCGCCTATATAAGTCAAAATTGACCTCGTCGGGTGTTTTGAACCTTCCATTTTTGCACTTCGAGCACACGGACTTCTAATCTTATCTCCGTCCATATGTTGACACTGAAATTGAGCCCATTCTATAGAAGTCTTAACACTATTATCAAACTCCAGCGTAAGACCCGCCCTATTCGGGAGGTTCTTCTCATACATCTATCTTCTCAATTGCCTTAACATGATGATCACTACATGTAGGCATACATATATATATATATATATATATATTTAGAATTATATTTCAACCTATAAAAACAAAACGACATCTTGTTTAACAAAAAGTGTTCAAGTTGTTACCTGGTTAGACCAACTCAATAGACCAACGGTAACCGATCAAGTGTATGTGCACGAATTGTGGTCGACAGAGATTGAGAGTGTGTGTGGTTAATCAAGACTAGAACAAATGGTATAAATTGAAAATAATATGCAACATAATATATAGGTGATCATGTACCGGCTTTTAAAACGGCCATTATGGCAAAAAAAAAACCGTTTAAATATAGTCGTTAGATACATACATTATTGGAATGACTTTTGGAACACTAGTTACTACCGGATACAAGCCGTTTCAGTTGATATGATTTTTCAGTCGGTTACTATTACTTATATTTTCATGCAGTTTTTGTTATTGTAGTTGTAGCGGCTTCGCTCCCTTATAGGTCGCCGTTACAATAAAACCACACCGTTACAAAGGTCACAACAAATATGTAGCGTTTGTCCTGTTGGAATAGTAGTTGTATCGACAGTATAAGCTAGCCAATTTGGAATGGCTTTGTTGTGCAAAACTTGGAACGACCATTTTCCGCATGACGCATTGCCATTACAAGGTGAACCAGGCATTCGAACAACCATTACAAACTGTAACGATTATATTTTTGTAACGACTGCATGCATACTAGTGCTTTGTAACGGCTTTTTCAGCAATTTTTTGACTACAAAATTATTTTTTTCATTCAGTCAAAACTATGATGTCAGCAAATTATTACCGTTCCAAAATGATTTCAAAGGTCGTATGTATTGGAACGGGCATGTAGCCGTTACAAAAAAATAAATCTCGCGTTTTTTTTGCAGTGTCAAACCCAACAAAGATTGAAAGGTATTGGAGAGCGAAACACGAAGAGAAGCCTGATTTCTTGTGGAAAAAGACGATGTTGAGAGAAATCTCAATATTTGGTCATCGAATTGATCACGAAAAATCCCAAAAGCAGTAAATCGCTTTGTGCGAAGGTAGGCATTTACATTTTATTAATATATATATATATATATATATTTTTAATTTCTTTTGTTGAAAAACCCTAGTTATGGTTTATAGAATTTTTTTCTCTGTGACTGGAAGAGATAAAGGGAGGATTGAGAAAATCGACCACATTAGAATGTGTGTTATTAGATCTTATAGTTTACCTATTTTTTTCCTGATGTGTTTTTAAACTTTACGAATGTTGATTTTTAAAAAAAAATCTTTGTGTTTTATTGTTTTCAGTTTTCCTATAACAACCAAAAAAACCCAAATGTGTAGATTTGTGCAATATGAAGGTAAGAATTTATTCTCTATATCTATTTCTTTGTACATCTGTGCATTATTTTTTTACTCTATCTTAAACCTTGGGATTGCAACCACAAAATGGTTCGTTGAAACCTCAAATTGAGCACTTCCTTGCATCGTTGGATTTTCTTTCATCCGGGTTGATTAGGCGAACATTGTTTGATGAATAAAGTTTAGGGAAAGAAATGATGGAGGAAAGAAAGAAATATCAGCTTTTTTGCTAAAGAAGAAAAGGACAAAATAGTCAAAACACCGTCTAAATTTCATTAAGCTACCTGTAGCAATGGCGCATGCATCACACGTTTTGGGGCCAGGGGCCTTTTTGCTTCTTTTTTGAAATCACAGGGAAGTTATTTGGCATTTCTTTTTACATAAGATTTTGAACATTTTATATATTACAGGGGGCAATTCGAATTTTCTCTTTATTTGTTATCTTTCTTTTCATTTTTTATTTTTCCCCCATTTCTTTTGTTTTCTTCCCTCGATCATCAAAAGACTAAAATGCCCAACCCCACGCTCCTCCTCAGTAGTAGTTTGCGCAACCAACTCTATCTAGGGTTGGCAACAGGGCGGGTTAGGGTGGACCAAGGACCCGTCCCGTATAAAAACCCGCCCGCCCTACTCCACCCAGAATATGTAACCAGCGCCACCCTGACCCAATTTAAGTTTTAAAATTATTTTTTTAAAAAATTCTAGAATAATAAATATTTTTTTAAAAAGTAAAATGCAGGCACCCCCCAACGTATGGGATCATTTGCACTTTGCCCCCCCAACGTTTTTTTTTTACATCGCACCACCCAACATTTGTAATTTGTAGCACTCTGCACATTTTTTCACTTTCCGGCGAATAAAAATGGCATATTTTGTGCATGTGGATTTGGGGAGGGGTAAATCGTAATTTTCATTCCAATTTTGAAAAAAATAATAAAAATAAAATAAAAAAGCCCAAAAAATTTGTTTTCTTCTTCATCTTTCCTCCGCCATAGACAATTGGTCTTCTTCTCCACCTAAAAGAAAGTAGATCTTCTTCTACATCTTTCCTCTGCCATCCAACCATCATCTTCCCACCCAACCATCATCTTCTCACCCTTCTATTTCTCCCCCTTTTAGCAAACAAAAGAAATAAGAAAAAAAATCCCATTCTTCCATTTCTCCCCGTTTAAGCAAAAATAATACAAAATTAGAAAAACAAGGTGGCATTCGTGACGGAGAAGATGACCTGACGATTGAAATGCACCTACAGTGACGACAAATTCGGTGGTGTGCAAACGCTGCGACAATGGGCGACTGGTTGACGGCTTTGTTCCTTTGCTCCCTGTAGCGAGTTGCAGGCTTGATTGAAGCCATTTCTTGTTTTTGAAAAATTATTTCTTTTGATAATGGAAGATTTGTTGGTTATTATTTGTTTGTATGAGAGAGAGAAAGAGCTTGAGCTTGAGAATTGTTAGTTGTGCAGAGGAAAAATGAAGAAGAAGACCCATTTCTTGGACTTTTTTTTATTTTTTTAGTTTTATTTTTAAAAATTGGACTTGAAATTATGATTTACCCCTCCCCAAATCCACATGCACGGAATATGCCATTTTTATTCGCCGGAAACTGAAAATATATGCAGAGTGCTACAAATTACAAAGGTTGGGTGATGAGATGTAAAAAAAAAAATAGTTGGAGGGCAAAGTGCAAATAACCCCATACGTTGGGGGGGAGGGGGGAGGGGGGTTGGAGATGTCTGCATTTTACCCTTTTTTAAAATCAAATTACATGACATAATTCATATGAACCCTAAAAAAATTGGGAGTGTTAATACTTGTTAATAGATCAATTCATGTAAGTTTTTCATAATGTTGTTTAAAATCTAATTGTCATAACCCCTAAATATTTCTTACATAGTGTGTGAAAGATAAACAAAATATACAATCATACCAATATGAATACTGGCCATACTTAATTCAAATAATAATTCTCCATTAAGTAAAATGAGTTAAGAAACAAACTCAAACCTTAACAAAATAAATTAATTATTAACAATAAATTTATATTGGGTCTGGGACAAGTCCAAAATAAAATTCGAGACCCGTCACGAACCCAAGCGCATTCACAAAAAATTGGACCCGAACCCGCCCCAAAATCCATTTAGTTGGAAACGGACGGGTCCTAATTTACTCAAACCCATTACCATGTCTAACTCCATCCCTGCCTAGTCACATGTTAGTATTGTCTTCAATGTGCTTGACATTGATGCAGACCACATATTTCAATTGTTGATTTTGATGTATTGTCTTGTCAATGAATAGTTATTATCGTGAAAAATAAAACTTTGGTATTTTATAGTAGAGCGTAAAATTCAAGTTAGTCCATGAATTTGAGGTTAACTTTAAGATAGTGCTTGTCTTTTCAACTCGCTTTTTGATCCGTCTTTTTGTTAGATGATTTTACCATATTACCTTATTATTTTTTTTAACGAAAAATAATTTTACTCCATCACTTTTTATTTTTTATTGCAATCTGGTCCTTTGCATATAAATTTGTAAAACATAGCTTTTTTTTTTGAATTTGAAGTTTTAAAGTTGGAAATTATTTAAATAATAACTTAGTCAATGACATATAAACATAATTTTTGTGATGTAACGAACTTCTTGAGCCTTTCAAATAAAAAATACTTTAATAAATAAATTTGATGCGTACCAGAGTCTAACAACACCACAATGATCGAAAGATCTTCATGAAAATCCACGGATTAAGATAGGACTAACTTGCACAAGATGAGTTAGCACTTTGATGCTTAAGTCAGTAATTGATTAACTAAGTAAATAATTGGGAAAAGTTGAAATAACATAAGGATATGGCATAATAATCGGAGTGAAGTAATGAAATGTTGAAATATGAGTGAAAAATATGTGTGTGTAGAGCAAAACGAGCAAAGAGCTTGTTGTTTAACCGATAGTAAAAGGTGTGTGAGGATGAGTGATTCGAGTTACCGTTATGGTTGCACGATGGCATTTATGTATGACCGATTGGGAGCAAAATTGAAATTAGTTACAGCATATGATAAACCCTTTAAAAGTTACACGTGCTAGATAAATAACAAAAGAATGGCTTGAGATTTAGACTTATTTGGACAAAGATATGATCGTTTGAATCAATCATGCCAAGTTAAGGGACCATTATCATAAATAAGTTCATGAGGAAATTCTACAGGAATTTCAACACTTCATTCTATGTCATAATCTGCAGCTACCAGCAGGAACTTTTGTGTTCTTGTGCAGCTGGAGATGGTCCTACCATGTCCATCCCCTATAAGGCGAAAGGGCAAGGTACTAAAAGTACTTTTCAAGACATGTAACATCCACTTATCTTTATGCTCTCAGTTTCTTCTTTATGGCATAGCCATAATCGTAGATTGTGTTTTATTTATTTACTTTTTGTGATTATACATCGATAGCCCGAAAATGTTTAAGGGCACAACCACAGCCCCTGAACGCATTTAAATTCCATTATTTTTTTATTTTACCACGCTTTCGCCACGCTCCCAGAACGATCCACTCCCTTCAAGTAGTATCAAGGCTCGGATCAGTGTATATAGCTATGGATTACATGTTGTATGTGTTCAAGCATGTGTTTATTGCTTTTAGTTCTTTATGATTAGTTGTTGAAGTTTGTATGTTTAATTTATTGATTAATTATGGATATTAGGTGATTTTAGAAAATTGGATTCCTGAAATCTGAAAAATTTATGTCAGTGTTTATATGCAGAGAAAAAAAAATGTAGTTGCTGCCGGTCGATAATAGACTAGTTGCCGCCGACCGCACATGCGGCTGTCGATCACGGGTGCTGGGCGCGCGCGGGCAGCTAACTGTGAGGCCGACCAGCATGGCGAACGTTTGGGCCTTTTTCGTTGTTTTTCCAAAAAATTGAATTTTTTGGTATTCTACATATTTTTCTGAAATATTTAATTTTATGGCTGATTTAATTTTAGTTGAGAATATTTTTCCTAAAATTAAATTACCTAAGATCAATTTCGAAATGGTTTCTAACCCCCCCCCCCCCCCCCCCACTGCACCCCCATGAAAAAAAATCTATACATGGATTTACAGGATTTCTAATATCCATTTTTAATTGCATTTTTGACATGTAATTTTCTGCATAAATTAGATTATGACATGATAATAGAAATCATTGATTTAATACTTGGTTTGTATTATTTGAAATATGATTATGTGGGATGCATGATGGTGTGTATTTTTGTTAATTTAGATTAACAAAGGATGACCACAAAGTCTATTGACCTTGTGTATGGTTTTATTATCGTTGGGTGGGGCTTGCGTGCCTCTTAATTTTTTTTTATCCCTCTCGTTTTATGTCTTATTAATAAAAATACTTGCTTTTCTCCCTATTTTTGTACTCCCCCAACTTCTATTTGGGGTTTCTTCTTTTTTGATGTAACTAGAGTAGTTAGGTGGATAGGATTTCATTTTCGTAAATAAAATATTAGGAGGCAAGCCCAAGGTGTTGGAGGCCCATGGAGGAGGCCATAGGTTGGCCCACGGAGTATCCAAGGAGAAGAGCCCTGATGGACCCCACGATGGTGATCCAAGAAAATGAAGATGTAGTACAAGGCCCATAGCTTGGTAATGGGTTAAAAATATTGTAATAGTGTAGGCCTACCCTACATTTACCATGGATCCACTACAGGCTCAATGGGTCACATAGGATTGGGCTTGTGATAATCCAACAAAGACGTGCCAGGCTTCTAATTTTTCTTGTCATGCATTTATCTTTGTTATGATTGCATTATTAAATGCTTTGAGTATTTAATCACATAAGAAAATAAATAACGTGATGAGGTCTCGATCTAAAACCAAAAACAAATTCTCACTTGGTTCATCCAAGTTAATATTATGCCCAAAATAAAATTACAAATGGTTTGTAAATTCCAAGTCTTCCGTCCATAGCAATGCGGTGAGAAAGCTACCACTACCCAAATGTGGTTTCACGAGTCGTGACACGTTTGAAATAAAGGAAAACTGCACTATTCTTATAAACAAAGGAATACGCTCATGTTTTCCTGTCTTATGAGTCGTTGGCGACGATAGTTGAGATCTGATTTAGTTGATGTGTCGGCCCTAACCAAGTAACATGATTCACTTAGAGTCCTCGGAATCATGCGAAGAGGTGAGGCAAAGCATCTTGAGAATCTCATTGGATAAGAATGATATTGGATACCTCCCACGAGACTTTTTCCTTATGAATTATAAAAGCAGGGCATGGAGGCGCTTGTGCATCCCAAGCCCAATAGAAAATGGTTTTCTGAAACCCCAATTAAGAGTGATGGATTTTCATAGAAATAGTGGGAGGGGTTAATGATTAAATACCAAGTCTTAACTTGAATATAATCTTGCTATAATCTACTGAATGGTTTGACTGTAGATGTCTAAGAATCCACTAACTCCTATACTTGAGACTAATGAGTTTCAACGGAATAAATTACAATGATTGGCTGTGAAAGCTTAAGATAGTCTTGGATTTTGGGAACTAAACTTATATTCTGGATAAGGTTCTTTCTTCAGACCTTCCCGGAAGGGTTATTGCTTGAAGGACGTTTGATGTTCGAGAAGTGCCATGATGACAACCGAAAGGTCTGCAGCATCATATGGACATCCATGACTAATGAGATCCAGAAACAGTATGATATGCTGAAGGATGTTGGCTTCATGATGCTTCGAATATAGCAAGTCTATGCGGTCTTGGACTGGTATGTTAGATATGCTGCAACGAAGGCATTTTTCAGAGCAAAGATGACAGAAGGGTCGTCTGTACAAGAGCATGTACTGATGATGCTATCCCTTGTAGAGAAGTTCAAAGACTTCCAAGCTAATCTTGAAAAGAGGAGCGTACATCGATGTGATCCTTCAGTCTCTTCCCCCCCTCTCCCCCCCCCCCCCCCTCCTCCCTCTTTCAACCTATTTATAGTCAACTATAACATGAATGGTTGATAAATATATTGATCTAGTATGAGGCAATGATTGAAAGTTCTACGCCGGTGGTACTAGTGGGGGAGCCTTTGACCTCAAAAGCGAAAGGCAAGGGTGTCGGACTCTGGAAGAGGAAGAAGGCTCAAACAACATCAGCCGTTACTAGCACTTCGAGTGCTCCTGTTACACCACAGGGCGGGGGTAAAGGAAAGAGGAAAATGGTTCAACAGCCAAAGGTTCTAAACGATGTTGGCATTAAGAAAAGGGAAATTGGATGAGGAAGTGTCTTAAGATCCTTTCCAATGAAAGTAACATTTGAATTGAGTATTAACATGATTACTGTTCTACTCTTTGGTATTGGATACCAGTCATTCATAGTATGCGAATGGTTTGTAGGTGGTGATAAGGAATAGAAAGCTAAGACAAACGGTCCTAAGGCTTAGCGATGGCAAAAACTATTGTTGCAAAGACTAGGGACTAGTTAGGCTTAGCATGGCAATGATCATGTTATGACAGTGTTTATAGGAACTATACAACCTAGCATGATCAAAATATATATTTTATTTATTGTGAGACGAATATTGATTACATACATTTGATCAATAAAATTATTTTATTTGGTAAAGAATGATTATTCTTGTCTGCTAGAGTTAGATACATAATTTTCCTTAACAGTGGCCCATAATTGGATTATGAATACTCAAAAAACAAATTATTAAAAATGGATAATCAAGATGAACTTACGAATTTGGCATCCATGGTTAGGTCGGTTTTCTCTAAATTAAGGATGAGGAAGTTTGATGATTTGAAGAGTCTAGCAATAGAACTTGAGTCTGCTAGCTTGCAAATCCTTTCGGAGAAGGAAAGATCGAAAAGCTCTTTATTGGATAAAGTGGGCTTGCCAACAGTGTATTGAATTGGACCTAATTAAACATTTGTAAGTTACCGAATGCACAGGACTAGAAGAGGGTTAACAAGTCTAAGAACCTTTGGTAGGTTCAGGAATTAAACTTGGAGTGTTGAACACAGCTGGTTAAGTTTCGATTGGATCGACATGGCGTGTATGTAGTGGAAGTTCTTAAATATCCAAATGAGAATGAAATTCTCACTCAATAGAATTCTTCCTGTAAGATCATAATTAACAGACTCTGATAAGGGAGAAACTTAACCTTGTTGGATTTTGTTCGGTCGGGGTTTCACTGAAATACCTTGATCCGTCTAGAAATGGACTTGAAAAGTTACCAAGTTGAAAAACATGATAATTTTCTAAACTCATGATCTAGTTACCATATTGGATATGGTTAGGAACGCTTGAATCCTACAAAGTTTTTGAGTATGTGAGATGGTCCTGCACACGTCAAGGGACTAGTGGGAGACAAACTAGACTCGATGTCTGGTTTGTGCAGGTTTATTGGAAGATAATGCAAACATCATTTGTAATCACGTTATTTCCCATTGACTATATTCAAGTCCTCCGAGGGACGATCAAAATACCTTAGATACCTGAAAGGTACATGTTTCTAAGTCTGATCGCTCGATTGGATCTTGATCCAAAAGGCACAAGGAGAAGCGATATTGGACATAGAGTTCGGATCAATGGCTTGGAGTCACGGGATCCGTAATGGAATTCAAACTGGTTTGAATTTCATGTAACCGGAATATTCGTTCTGACGAGCTCGTACGGAGAATGACTTGGTCAGTGACGAGCTTTAATGTTAGTGGGAGTATGGTTGGGCTACGAGTGTTAAAGTGTTTAACATCTTATTCATTTGGAATGAAATTAAGATGTTAGAAAACATTAAAGCATGAGTATTGTTCACGCAATTCTCCATAAAAGCAATTGGATTCCGATTCATAGGGTCAATGTGACCAAGATTCAATCGCGGTTGACTGATGAGGAAGCTTAGATATTTGATATCTCCTATGTCTTTTCTTAGGCAGCATTAGAATGTTATTCGGTACATCAAGTGTGATGTTGTTTATGCTTTGTGCATAACAACAGATATTGGGTGTGTACTAAGGAGGGAGTAGACAACAATTCAAAGCAGTCTTTAATACCTGAATAAGGATTAGAGAAGTGTTCTTGTTGCACAGTTTATAAAGAGTTGATTCTGGAATGCTATAACGATAATATCTTTCAGAATCATGTGAATAAATATTTAGTCTCAACACCTATTTAAGTTTGGACTTAATGGTGAATGTGGTGGCTTTGAAAGGTTTCAAGTGGGATACCAAAATATGAAAGTCTAATGTATGGCGACTTTGGAAGTCATTTTGGAAAGTGGTTTGGATAAAAACCACATCCATTGGATGGATGTGGTACCTAACACGATCGAGCCGGTAGTCGCCTTGGAAGTTGACAACTAGGCCTGACAAAAGCTTTTGTGCCCGAGATCTCATGACAAGATCCATGAAACATCCTGATACAACCACTATCTGCACGTAAGCAATGGTAGGAAGAGGTCAAATACGGTTGGACCATATTACCTCGGTAGAAAAATAAAGTAGATTTGCAAGACCGAGTCGGTATCCTAGATTACTTATTCTCATAAGGTTCTGAGTGACATAGGTAATTGAATTTGAGGTTAAGTGGGAGATTATTAGAATATATGACTAGAAAGCTAATTGGATTGGTGGTTTTGGAAACTATTCGTTAATCTTTTATTAATGCAATATTATCTTGATGGATGGAGTAAGTATTAATCAATAGCTTATGTGTTTGTTGTACTTACTACTAACCCATGTAGTTGGGTTGCACATTGAATGGCGGCTACGAAATCAACTTTTGAGGAGTGGTCTGAAACATTCTAAGTCGATGATCTCGAGACTAGGCATCGAGTGTCCTATTGAGACTTGCACTAATTATTGCATTCACTAGATGAGTGTCGAGTTTCATCGATGAGAGACAAAGGTCGTATATGCAATTTTAGTAGGTTAGTTGGCAAGATAGTTGACTAACTTCCCCCTAAAAAAGATAGTCGACTAACTGAATTGGCTCACGGGAATCATCATATGAAAGCCTTGGAGGCTTGTTCGGTATGACTGAAATTCCCGGTGCCGATAGTACGAGATTAGTCCTCAAATTTGATGAATCATCGCAGGTGCGTGCGTACAAAGACTGCATCATGGATCGACGAGAGGTGACTGTATCTTTTACATGATTATTATAAGCCTTGTCTAGTACAGTCGAAGTATGTATCGACAATGGTGGATTCCAAGAAAGGATCTGTCCCCTATCAGTCTATGACGGTAATGTCTCCTATGCGCTCTTAGATGGTTTAGACTCTGAAAGTCTATGACCATAGCAACTTATTGAGCATGACAAAATTCCTATGTCAACCAATAGAGTAAACGCATCTCGAGTATGAAGCATAGCTGCCTAGTCAATGATGGGAACCGATGCCCAATTCCATGCCTTAGACTAAGGCCAGAAGATGGTCGATAGTAGGACTATGCCCGTATAGAAGTCAGAGCCTAAATGCTCATGCCATCATTCACCGAGTCTTTAGTGGCATGGACTATAACTAGACGGTCACCCATGGTAACATGCTATTCCGATTATTAGCTACTCGAAAATAACTGTGTTGGATACAAGCCCAAGTCTAGCTGAGAGTGAACCTAAAAGAGTCATACACAAATCACTGGGAAGTCATGGAATTAATTTGAAATTAATTTTGGAAGAGGAGAATTAATTTAATAATGATTGGATCATTTATGTGGAATCATTCATGGGATGACTGTCCCAAAGTTAAGTTAGTTGGACCAATTGAAGATTGAGTTTGGGAATTTTAAAATTAATTGGATAAATGTAAAAGAGGCATGGGCTAATTAATTAGTGATTGATTTCATTAATTAATTAGCAAGATGGGCTTGTCTAATTAGTGGATTGGATTTATTTAGACTTGGGCTAGAAAAAATTAGTTGGACTAATTATATTGTGGGCTTGATTAATAAATTAGATTTATTAATTAAGTGTATTTTGGCTTGTGGCCATTTAATTGGATTATAGATCCACTTGCGCTTTTTCGATGGATATTTTATTTAATTGGATTAAGTAATAAATCCAATAGATTAGTCATTGGGCTCAATTTAATTTGTTGGACAAATTAAACGAGTTCGGTCCAAAGGCACAAGCCCTAGCCCACATTTGATCTTTACTAGGTCAAAGGTTGAAATTTTTCTTGTAGAGGAAGGACTAAAAATCATCCACATACAATGTATTTAGGAGTTGGAGAAGGTTCTGGAAGGTTAGAGGGATATGTGGAAGTTGCCTTATGGCTTGAGAAGACTATGTCTTCCTTTAACTTTTCCAATCATCATTCATCACCAACACACACGTGCATTTGGCTGATTTTGTCTCCATTCTAACAAAGATTTTTGGCCTATCTCCCTCTCATATCCGACTTTCCCCTCTCTCCAATAAGTCTTGTGTTCTGCTTGGTTTAGAACCAAGTGAAGAACAAAGAAAAATCGAAACACACTAATCGATAGTGTGATTTTGATTATTTTTTTTTATTCGATTCTTGCTAGCATAAGAACGGATCTCGCGATTCCTGTTTGGTGTGAACGCCTTTTGAGGGTTCCTACGTTGGAGCCTCGTGCGGACAAATTTAAATTCCATGGTTTTTTATTTTCACCACACTTCTGCCTAGGTCCTGGGCTAATCCACTTCCTTCAGTTGTGACCGAGCTCTTCTCAGAACATGCGATCCACCAATCATTGGTAGGTGGAACTGCATATTTATGCCCGAAGGCATAACAATATGTCCCCTCTGATGTGATGAAAATTGGCCGCTTCTAGTCATCAGGGTTAAGCATAATAAGCTGCAATGCATCTCTTAAGCTCAACAATTCATGACCCAAGGTGGAATCTACTAGTTGGTCTATGTGGAAAAGAGGGTAAAAATCTTGAGAGCATGCCTTGTTAACATCTCTACACACATGCGCCACTTATTATCTGGATTGGGGACAAACACGACATTAGATAACCATTTTGAAAATTTAATCTCACTAATGTGCCACGCATCAAGGAGCTTACTTACCTCCTCCTGGACCGAAATCTCTTTTCTTCAATTTGACATGAGGGAATGATAGATCTAGGTTCAGGTTGCAAAATGCTGGGATTGATCCCTGTAAAGTCGCGTACTGGCCACGCAAAGATGTCCATGTTTTTATGCAGGAAAGTAGTTAGTTGCGCTGTTAATTTAGGGCTCAGTTAGGAGCCAATCTTGGTATTCTTGTCTAGTTATCCTGGCACCAGCTAGATGCTGAATAGTTCCTCGGCGGGTTGTACTCGAGTAGGAACCTCATTTCCTTGCTCGTCATACTACATATTCTTCTTACCCTTCTCCATTAGGCTGAGGGGAATCTACTTCCATGTCATTCCTGTTGTCGCCCTTCACAGACTTAACATAACATTTCTATGTTGTGTACTGGTCGCTTGTAACTTCCCCTACTCCTAGTCCATCGCGGAACTTCAGTTTCATGTAGTAGGTGAAGACTGCAACTTGGAAGGCATTCAGGACATGTCACCCTAAAATGACATTGTATGTTGAAGGCAGGTCCACTATAAGGAAACAGATCATCTTGGTGTTCTTGTGGGGCTCCATCCTGAGTGATAGGGGGAGCAAGATTTGTCCTAAGTGATGTATTATTTCTCCTGCAAAACCATATAGTGAGGTGTCTACCGACTCCAATGGGGTATCGCTGAGCTCTATCTGTCGATAGACTTCATAAAGCAAAATATTTGCAGAG
This sequence comes from Sesamum alatum, assembly GCA_034509735.1. NCBI lineage: Eukaryota > Viridiplantae > Streptophyta > Magnoliopsida > Lamiales > Pedaliaceae > Sesamum > Sesamum alatum. The sequence goes on along the minus strand of JACGWO010000012.1, from coordinate 2,937,568 downwards.
CTTCCAGAATTCACAAAAATTCGTTGAACAGTATAATTGGCTAAAGTAGCATAAATGACAAGAGCACCATTGTAGGGTAAGTAAACCCCCTTGTATCAGCAGGTCCAAAGAGGATCGTGGGATCCCCTACTAGTGCTTTGTGGTCAATCTCCATGACTTTTCTACCAGTGTGAGCATGCCGTGTCTAGCTCTCATTGACTCCTCATTGGTGGGTTCTCCTACTATCATGTAGATCACCCCTTTAAAATGTATATTCTCCGGGCTCTACTTCTCAACAGGGACTGTCTCCTTGCAGTGTTCCCTAATCGAGGAATTAGCTGGTCGTTCCTCTCTTCTACGGGAATCCCACCCGCAGGAGCGTTCCTCGCGACTTCGATCTTTGTTGGCATAGTCACGTAACTAACTGGCTTGGATGATCCTTTCTATTTCTTGCGTTAACTAACTTTAGATCTGGGGAGTTGAGGCCCATCCTCAGCACATTTGGGCTACTAAATAGGGTGTCTGTCTATGGTCATCAACATCCATCCGGAGCTAGTAATGAGTGGGCTGAAATGTTTGTTCTTTAGGTTGAGGGGATTGAACCACCCTCGGGCTTTTCCTCGATTCCTTTGAGAAGAGGTGGCTTCCGGGTCCCTTCCCCTATTATAATTGTCGCCCTTTTCACCAATCGAGCATCTTCTAGGTTCATGTATTTTTTTGCTCGGGTAGCAGGTTATGGAAGTTAACTACAGGTTTCTTCGCCAAAGATTCAAAGAGAGGTCCGACTCGAAACCCCTACGTGAGAGCGACCAGCACCTCCTGGTGAGCAGTTGGAACTTCCAATTGGACATTATTGATAACCAATTTTTGGTATTTCTTGCTGCTGGTGAACCGATACATAAAGAAAGAGCTAAACTTTGAAAAGCACGTATTGATCCAGCTAGGAGTTGGTCGAACCACTACCAGGTATAGTCAATTAGTGTAGTTAGGAAAATACGATATTTAATACCATTAATATACCTGTGCACTCAGGCTGCATTTTCAAACTTACAGATGTGCTCAACAAGGTCGGGAGTGCCATTATAAGCAAGCAGTTGCAAAGACGCCTTGAAGTGAGTAGGGAACACTTCTGCCATGACATCAGCGCTAAAGGGAATACCTCGCTCTAGAAACGGGGTTTCCTTCCTTATCCCTTGGTAAAGTTCCACCAATTCCTTCTTGAGAGAATGCCAAATCTCGGGAGGTTCCTAGTTGGTCCCTCCTTGCTGGTGGGATTAACGAGGGTAAGTCCATCATGCTGAAACACAACGGGAGCTGGTCCATCAGCTTTTTGCTCTCCCTAAGTGTTGAGCCTCTCTTGTTGAGACGATATTCCTGCTTCGTGGCTAGGGAGCCCTAGAGGGTGAGTTGATGGTCTCCATAAAAAACTAACGAAGATGCTCATAGAAGAGCGGGGTTGGCAGCAGCTGACAGGCTTACGAATCAAGATCCAGGCATTGAGACCACCCAATGTATATTTATATGACAATTAGGAGCAAAATTCGAGACTTAGTTGTAGCACAAGATACACCATTTGAAAGCTACTTGTGTTAGCTAACTAAAGAAATGGATTTAGATTTGAACTTATCTGAACAAAGATATGATCGTTTGAATGGGTCATGCCAGTCAACAGGAATTCTAAGGACTCTACTTTACTTGTTAATCATAAGTCGGTCGCCACGATCTAGAGGGAGTTTGTTGGAGATTTTTTAGTATGATGTGTCCCAAGATGTTAGGAATATATATGATGTGGAATCCCTATTGTCTGATGAATCATCCTGTTGTATTGGACTTGTTTTTTAGCCTATCGTGTTAGTGTAAATATAGAAATTATGGACTTGATACATTGCTCATGGGCCAACAAGGCCAGACCTGCTAGATTGTTCAATGAGGACTCGCGTCCTTTGTTTTGGATTTTAGAAAAAGTGGGTGGCTAAGCGGGTATCAAAGTTTTTAAAGAATTATGGAGTAAAAAGTCTAATGAAAAGGCTTAAGAAATTTGAATAGAAGACAAATATGAATACGTCGCTCAAATACTTAAACATGGAGTATAAAACCAATTTTGATCCTCCTTTAAAGAAAAAAAAACCCTTGCCATTAATGCATATATATGTCATTGATCAAGTCATTATCTAAAATATTGCCTAATGGATTCTTCAAATTAAAATAATTGTATTTTTTAAATTTATTATGAGGGACAAAAGTCAAATTGAAAATGAAAATTGAGCGACTAAAACCATTTTCTTAATAATAAAGAAAAAATTTAAGGGTAGTATGAAAAACTAATCCAATGAAGAAACTAATTTAAAGTGAGTTGAAAAGATATGGACTATTTTAAAGTTGAAATCAAATACTGTGGAATTTTACCCTTATAAGCGATGGTTGAAATGCTACAGTATACTAGGGGAACCTGAATTTGAACCCAAGACCTCTATTTCATTGAAGAGAGCTGATATCAACTCAACCAAATATGGATGATGATTATTGTGAACCAATATTGCAGAATAACTATTATACCCTTACTAACATTTTCTAGTTACACCTATATCCATCATATATCTTTTTATACTTTTTTATGCTTTCCAAATTTTTGCCTATCCAACTAGACTTTTAGAATATTTGTTGATTTGTGAAGTATTTTAAGAATTACAAATAATTAAATTATTTTTATTAAAATTTATCATCTGCTAGTTATTTGATTTTTTTTTTACAAATGAAGTAACAAAAAGATATTTCAGTAAATGAGAATATAGTTACTATTGAAATAAATTGCTGATGGGCATTATTATGCAATGTGGCCCAAATCATCCAAAGAGTTTATTTAAGTGGGCCTAAGATGACGGAAATGGCTTTGAATGCCAGATTAATGGGCTTCAGAGGCCCAGCCCAATGGCTTGGAGAGAATTAAGATCAATAGCAAAGAGAAAAAAAATTAAGAGTAAAGAATAATACTTGAGAGAAGAAAATAAAGAGAAAGACAACCACAATAATAATATAAAAAGAAGAAGATAAAATAATTAAGGGTAAATTATGTTAACACCCTTTGAGGTTAGCAGAAATTACACAAACACTCCATTTCTTTTGTAAAATTATAGCTACACACCTAAGGGGTATTAGTATAATATTTTTTTTTTTGAAAAATTACAGCTACACCCCCTACGGGGTGTTAGTGTAATATTTTTCAGGGGGTGTTTGTGTAAGTTTTGACTTTTAATAGGGGTGTAGTTGTAATACAACTAAAAGCCTCAGGGGTGTAACTGTAATTTTGCAAAAAAATAAGGAGTATTTGTGTAGTTTGACCTAACCTCAGGAGGTGTCATTGTAATTTATCCAATAATTAACTAAAGTTAGTTGTAATTTGCAACTTGGAGAGGGTTGAAATTTGAAATTAGAGTGAGAAGAAGAGAGAAAAATTAAAACAAAAAATGCTAATAAACCATGAACTAAAACCATCCCTTTTTATTTATTAAAAGAGTGTAGATTTTATATTTTCACTAAAAATTTAGCAATTTAAATTTTACTATAATTTTGGAGGTGTATATGATAGTATGTGTTATTCGGTTTAAACTTTCATAAATATTCAAGTGCCACATATATGATATATGGTTAAATGCAAGAGGCCCCAAGCCCATTTATATAAATATTATATATAAAAAAAATATGGCCGATCGTGAGCCCAGCTCGTGACCGGCCATTATTATTTTTTTTAAATAAGGGTGGACCCACGATCCCAGCGACCGTGGGTTGCTGCCGGGGTAACAACTTGTCTACTTTTTTTTTTAAAAAAAAATTTATTAAATTTTGGGCCAACAATTGTTGGTTGGGCCAAGTAATTTTTTAATATATTTTATTAGTTAAGATTTTAAATAATAATTAATATTAATAGTAATAAATTATTATTTTAAATTAAAAATTTATTATTATTTAATAATATATTAATTATTTTTATTAAATAAATACAATTATGTTTTTACTTGTTTTAATTAAATAAATATAATTACTTCAAATAATATAATATATTAATTATGTTTTTACTTATTTTAAATAAATAATATATAATTATTTTAATTAAATAAATAAAATTACTTCAAACTCAAATACTTTTTTTTCCTTAACTAATGGAATTGAGTGTGAACCAGCTTGGAAACTTATCGAACGAAAATCTCTTTTGTACAAATTTAGTTTGTTAAATTTATTAAATCAATTTCAAATGAGCTTTCAAATAAATATAATTAAGTTTTTAATAAAGAATAAATATATTTATTAAATAAATAAAGCCTATAATATTACATTGTGTCATCAAAAAATAAAAAATATTATAAAATTAGTAATAATTATAAATTATGATAATAATTTAATAATGCCCTAAAAAATATAGTTGTTAACCATAGTTTAAAAAATAAAATGAGCCAACAGAATCGATAGGTGACAAAGAAAAAGAACTCGATACCAAGAACAACGACATACTTGTGAGACCGGTGGTCACTTACAAAGTCATTGGCACAATGTGAAAAAAAGAATAAAAATTATAAAGTCACCGGCACAATGTACATAATGCAATATTATAGGTTATATTTAAAATTAATTAAAAATTTGACATACTTATGAAATTAGTGATCATTATTATAATTTATAATTATTACTAACTTTATAATATATTTTATTTTACTATACACAGTGTAATATTATAGGTCATATTTAATTAATAAATATATTTATTAATAATTAAAAATATAATTATATTTATTTAATAAAATAATTAATATATTATTAAATAATAATAAATTTAGAATTTAAAATAATAATTTATTAATATTAATATTAATCATATATTAATTAAGTATTAAATATTATTTAATTAATAAAATATATTAAAAAAATTACTTGGGCCAACCAACAATTATTGGCCCAAATAAAAAAATAAACACAAGTGCTACCCAGGCAGCGACCAAGGGTCGCTGCCTGGAATAGCCACCCACGGATGGGTCCATCCTTATTTTAAAAAAAAAAAAAAAAAAATGGCCGATCGTGAGTTGGGGTCGCGATCGACCATATTTTTGCAATGTGTACACATTGCAAATTTTTTTATATATATAATATTTATATAAATGAGCCAGAGGCCCCATGTGATAATAATTACTAGTTGGTTGGTGCAAATATGTGTTTATAATTTAAATTTTTATTGTACTTATTTAATTCAATGGAAAAAAAAATCAGATAAATAACTTATCAAAATTATTTGAAGTATTTTAACTTTAAATGCGTATGATAGAAAACTTTACATGAAATCAAGTGATCACACGAAATGTTATTTTCTAAAATAAAACATATATAAGGGCATTGTAGTTATATGTATTTTGCCGATCAAAGTTAGTTACTCTAAGGGCCTCGTACTTAATAAATGGTACTAGTAGGCAAAGTACATTCAATATATGTGCATAATTTTTTTTGGATTTAAGTCATGTTTAGTCCTGTAGCTAAACCTTATTTTTATTTTAGTTATTTATCTTTTTGGAGTTTTAAAAAAGTCCTGTAACATTTTAATTATCACGATTTTGGTCTTCTTTTTGCCGGAATTTCTTCAACATCGCCGGAAATATCTGAAATTTGGGCCGTCACGTCATACATTTTCGAAAACTTTGGAGAAATTCCGGCGAAAGGAGGACCAAAATCGTGACAATTAAAAAGTTAACCTAGAAAGATAAATGACTAAAACGAGAATGGGGTATAATTACAGGACCAAAATTACCTACTTTTTTTTGTATTTGTTTAAAAAATAAAAAGAAAAAATATAGTGAGTGTGCTCATCAAAATTATTTGAGTATTTTAATTTAAAATGTGCATCAGTAGAATTATGAATAAAACCAAATGATTATAGAGGTGGCTGTTTTTGTAAAAAAAAATTAAGTTATTTTAGGATATTTTAGTCAAAACATATATTGACAACCAAGGTTAGTTATTCTAAGCCACTCTTAATAAATATGTGGTCAAACGCAATAGGCCCATGTGATAATAATAATAATAATAATAAGGGTTAAATGCATTTTACATTCTTAAAGTATGTTATCCTCATCAATTACGCAGCCCCTTAAACTAAATAAATCTTCACTTACCCCTATTTATGAGATAATTCTTTAAATTAAATAAAAATGAATAAAAATATCATTGATTACTAATAAAATGAATACAACAAATTCAATAAGTTTAAATTAACGAATAAAAATATATTTTTGCGTATTAAAGTTCTACCCATATCGGTATCCATACTCGCAGGTATTTTAGGGTATAGGTTGTACCCATACCTAAAAAATTATTTCAATGTGTATGTGTTTGAGTTTGGATCTAATGTAAAAACATTAGGTACGATCTGGGTAATAACTATCAAAAATAGGTTTGGGTCTAAGTATTACCCACTAATTGACAAGCCTAACGTGTTAGACCTAAAGTTAGATTAAGAGGTGAAATTAAATTACTAGGAAAATAGAAATACCTGATTAACTCCCAAATCATCTCACTTGACATTTGGGGGCCAAATAGTAGAAACGACAACCATTTGCAATATTTCTTATTAGAATTACATCTAGTGTAATGCACAAACAAAAGTTTATAAACTTATTTTAGGGGTAAATTACATCTACCTCCTCTGAGGTTTGGAATAATTACAAATACCCCTTGTTGTTGGAAAAATTACAAATACCCCTCTAAGGTTTGTAATTTTCAATAAAAGACCTGAAATTAACCATTTTGCCCTTAATTTTTTAGTTAAATTGCCAAAAAATCAGCCGAGGCAACATGCATTATTAAATTCTCTATGTAAAAAACTTTAAAAATCTCTCCCTGCGCATTGTAGTCCAAAAAAATTCAAAGAATTTTAAAAGAATAAATAAAATACATATGGGTATTTTGGTCAGTTCACCTACAAAAATGGATGGAAATGGGTTATTTGTTAGACGGTTACAAACCTCAGGGGGGTATTTATAATTTTTCAAACAACGATGAGATATTTGTAATTATGCCAAACCTCAGGAGAGGTAGATGTAATTTTACCCTTTATGTTAATCCAAAAGTACTAACATTGATCTTATCGATACGTAACTAATCCATATTAATTTATTAACATTGTATAAGTAAATAAAATTTGAAGTCAAATTGATTTATATGCTTCACTATAGAACGTAATATATCATATTATTAATAGTCAAGGGTATTTATGTCTATTTTTATTTAATTTAAAGGATAATCATAAAAATAGGGGGTAAGTGAAGATTTCTTTAATTTAGGGGGTAATTGATGAGGGTGATATAATTTACGATTATAAAATATATTTAATCCTAATAATAATAATAATAGGTAGAAGTTCTTGCGATAAAGAAAAGGGCAACACAACCCCTGATTTTTTAATAAAAGACAAAACAACCCTTGATCAAGGAGGCAGTGAGTTTTTTTTTGAATTTGGAAATTGCAGTACTATTCTTTTTCCTTATTTAGAAAATATTGTACTTTCTCTTTACAAGTGGGTAAAATATAATTAATCTTAAAATATATATAGATGTGAATGCATGTTTTTTTCTTTTGTGGTCCCCATTTTTTATTTTTATTTTTATTTATTACAATAGGGTGAGGGTGGGAGTGAAAGAACTTGTGTCTGAATTCTGGACATCTCTTCCATTAAAGAGATGTGATGCAAACTCAACTAAATATTAATGAGGGAAAATTTCATTTTTTGGTTCCATATTTTAGGATTTTTTTAATTTGATTCTATTTATTGTATTTGTCTCACATTTAATAGAATTTGTTTAATTTTTTTTCAAATTTGGTCCCAAACAATATTTTTCGTCAAATTGTTAATGGAGCCGTCAACAGTGGCAGAGTCTTGCCCCGATAACAGACTTGACGATTCCGTTAACAATTTGACGGAAAATGCTGTTTGGGATCAAATTTGAGAAAAAAATTGAATAAATGAAACTAAATATAAAACAATATAATAAATGAGACCAAATAAAAAAAGACCTTAAGATATGAGACAGAAAAACGATTTTCCCTATTAATGATCGTGGTCCCGTTTTGGGCAACCCAAAAGGTTGAGGACCAAGTTTGCAAGTAGGATATGCTCCTAACATTTATTTATTTAAACTTATATATGGTCCATGATTGTTTTGATAATTTGCACATAATACAATGTTTGGATTAATTCTTGATTTAATTGGAAGTTGAAATATTTTTGGTGTTCTTTCTTTTATGCTTTTTATATTGAAGCGGTAATTTCATATTTATATCAGTATTTCAATTGAGCAACAACGGTTTGATCAATATAATAAAAGTAAATTACAACTATATTTTTTGAGGTTTGATATAATCATAAATACCTTATTTTTATTTGAAAAATTACAATTATTCCATGATTTTAATGTCCGTCTAACATCGAACTCATTCTTTTAACTTCTATTAGGTTTACAAAACCTAATTTTTGTAACGAACGGACCAAAATGCCGTTTTAAATTTATGAATTACAATTTTATATATTTTTTAGATTTTTCTAAAATATTTTCATGGACTAATATGACCTATGGATTATTTACTTTACCCACAAACATCTTTTTGCAATTAAAAAAAAAAAAAGCAACAGGGGTAAAGTAGTAATTTCCACCTCACCATCTAAGTGGTTACATGATTATTTTCCAATTGAAGGAGGAAATAATATTTGTAATTATGTCAAATCTCAACAGAGATAACTATGATATACCCATATACAATACATCTATATAAAAAAGAACAATGAAATAAATTATAATAATCTGATTTATCTCAGCTGAGCAATACATCAAAATAATGAAATAAATTACAATAAATTCAGAATAATAAAATAAATTATAATAAACTCAAATAAATACTGACACGTCCGAACAGAACTCGAACCCGTGACCTCAAACTTGGTCATAAAACTTTCAACCGTACCCACTAAACTAAAACATCCTTAAAACAAAAAATTTGTGTATTCAACTAGTATAATTTGGCATTTTGATTAGTTCATAGCTAAACAAAAACACACATCTATTGCACATTGACGACATTAGCAAAGTGTGATACAAGATCCGCACCGATAATATTCACACAAGTAAAGAGAAAGAAGGCTATAATATACATTTCCTACATTGATGACGTTAGCAAAGTGTGATACAAGATCCGCACCGATAATATCCACATGAGTAAAGAGAAAGAAGGCTATAATATACATTTCCTACATTGTTGACGTTAGCAAAGTGTGATACAAGATCCGTACCGATAATATCCATATGAGTAAAGAGAAAAAAGGCTATAATATACATTTCCTACATTGACGACGTTAGCAAAATGTGATACAAGATCCGCACCGGTAATATCCACATGAGTAAAGAGAAAGAAGACTATAATATACATTTCCTACATTGACGACTTTAGCAAAGTGTGATACAAGACCCGCACCGGTAATATCCACATGAGTAAAGAGAAAAAAGGCTATAATATATATTCCTACATTGACGATGTTAGCAAAGTGTAATACAAGACCCGCACCGATAATATCCACACGAGTAAAGAGAAAGAAGGCTATAATATACATTTCCTTAGAAGATATATACTTTCAAATTGCAGAAATTGTCAAGAATTTTGAATAGAAGCAAGAGTTTTTCTTTACACAGTCTGCATACCAACACTGAAAGACAAGGAGAGATTGATTAATTCAGACAGACAAACACATTAACTTGAAAACACTACAACTTAACTTATATTCCACCGAAGTGGAATTACAACAACACCAGCAGTAGTCTTCTTACAAAAGTTCCCATGCCTATTAAACATGTTTGCCTTTATGAGAAACAACACACAGAAAGACTGAAATTTTCCGGGTTCTTTTTTTATGAGAGAAAGATGATCAAGATCGCAGTTCGATCCGTCGAATGGTTTATCATCATGGCAGCCAGCCTGAGATGTAGTTGTTATTCACACTTGGCCCTGCTGTTGCCACTGTTATTGGATCAGGCTGGTACCTGTAATAATTCATCAGTGAGAAGTGAATAGAGATACTGCAGTTGTTATTTTCGACGTTTAGCACATAAAAGAAAAAGGGCGACGCGATTTCTTGAACTTTTAATAAAAGGGAAAAATGATATTTTGATGCCGGAAGCAGTGAGCTTCTTTTTCAAAGATTCAGACGAAAAAGGGCAATGCAATTTCTTGAACTTTTAATAAAAGGGAAAAAGTGACACTTTGATGCCGGAGGCAGCGAGCTTCTTTTTCAAAGATTCAGACATCGTATTTTGTGCCTGTTAACGCATTCCTTGTAAGGATGCAAAAAGGGCTGTTTCTCTTATGACAAAATGGTTATGATGAAGATGTTTTTATTGTTAGAAGAGGGCTCTCACCCAATTTGCAGAGTGGGTTCGCAGTCGAGAGGATGAAAAAAACCATCAGGCTGAGGCTGAGCTGCTCGTCCGTAGCCCACGTCTTGAGCATTCGGGTTCCATTGCAGACTTACTTGACTTCCTTCTATCAACTGCAAAAGAAAAACAGCCAAGAATCACTTTTCTTACATTCCCCTGCATACTGTCCTAGTTTAATAACTCCATATAAACGCTGCTGCAAGCCTGCAACGACTCCCGTTAATGGTAAAAACGTATACATACCCGTTGTTTCAAACTCCTGTTGGCTTCATTGAGAGCATGTTCCTAAAACAACCAAAACAAAAATAACACAAAATGAAGTGTTAACTTACGAGAAAAACGAAATGTGGAGGAGTTTCGACGTATATATGTACCTTTCTCTGAAGATCTGTGAGAGTGTCCAGCATTGCTTGAGTCTGAAAAATGGAAATTGTAAGCCAATCTATCTAAGTTGCTTTAAGAACAGAATCGTCTGTTTAAGAACATTGCTGATGAAAAAGATTTGTGCAACAATAGTACAAAGTCATGCCAAGGATTTAACTATCATCGTAAATTTCTAAGGGAACGAGTCGAACATGTGGTGGAATTCTTGCAACATGGAAACATAAGGAAAGAACGAGACATGGTATACATCTACACGCAGACATCGTTGCATCGCCCTCTGCAGTTCTTACATAAGTGTCATTTTATCCCTAGTCGTGTCTGTCTATGCATGTCGCCTCAGACTTCGGGCAGTAATCTTGTTATTGTTTCGTAAAGTCACATGCAACTGAGCATTTAAAGTTTAATTGTAATTTTGGTCTTGTAACTAAAGGGATTGACATACTGATTCTATAAAAATAGGGATTCATAACTAAGAATACTAATTTTAAAAAAGACAATAACACGTTGAGGACAAATTCCGTTGGAAATTGTACAACTTCGTGAAAATTAATTTTTGATTTGGGAATTTTGCATTTTTCCGGTCAAAAGTATTGACGTGGACTTTTCAAAATCCGAAGCGGAACGCTTCATGTGTTTTTGGCTTATTGGATTCCACGTAGGCATTAAGTGTCCTATCTCAGATATTTGAAAGTTTATGTCAGCATATTTGACCGGAAAACCCAAAATTCCCAAATCAAAGATCAATTACCAACCAGTTTGTACAATTTCCTGCAAAATTTATCCTCAATATGCAATTTTTCTTAATTAGTACCTTAAATTGCCAATTCCTATTTCCACATGACTAAAAGTGCCATGAAGCCCGATTCGGATTTTCTACTCCAAAATGGTATTCCATCTTCCATGGATGATTGACGTGTGGATACTTAACACAAATTGCTAATGACGTATACATTCTCAACCAGGGGTGACACTTATGAAGTCAGCAATTTGTGTTAAGTATCCACATGTCAATCATCCAAAGGGTGGAATAGAAGATCAAGGGTAAAATGCTTTTTTGGTTCTTTAAGGTTAGGACATTATTTATTTTGGTACCACAACTTAGGTAGGTGGTTGTTTTAGTCTCATAAAACACGTTTTTCAATTTTTTTTGTCCCAACACATGACATTTTGGGACCAAAAAAACTGAAAAACGTGTTTTATGGGACTAAAACAACCACGTACCTAAGTTGTGGTATCAAAATAAATAATTTCCTAATTTTACGAGACCAAAAAAATATTTTACCCAGAAGATCAAATACTATTTTGGAGTAGAAAATCCGAACTGCATTAAACCCTATTTTGGTATAACTAAAATTGCAATTAAGCCATGTATATGATATAAAGTTATCATTTAACAACCATCTAGCAACAAATACAAGATAATCATGCTGCTTCACCAATCAAACACAGCTATATATCTCCAAAAGTCGAAGCAAACCATTCATATATATCAACGTCCATCGAATATAACGAGAGGACAACAAACAAACAATAACTCGTTCAGTACATGTAAAACTGGATGTATATGTTACTGAACAAACAAAATATGAGCAAGAACGTACCCGTGTTGATCTGATCTGCTTCAAGGACATGTCAAGTTGCCTCTCAAGTGATTCAAGCTCCTTGCTGTTCAAAGGACCAAGATCCTCACCAAGAAGATTCCTGACAACATAGTACCACCCAAACTAAGACATGCTCAAACATTTGTATATATGTGTAATTCCTTGATTCATTCATGTAGATATATATATGCAAAATAACCTTTGAGAACGCTGTAGGGCTTCGTAGCGTGCTTTAAGCTTCAAATATTCCTGCTGACTGCTCAGTTCCTACAAACAAGACATCATATATATGTAGATCAATTGAAATGTAATAAATTTTAATCCTTAATCATTTTCATGGCTTTGAATTTCAAATTTGCAGCAGCCCTGAAGTTATATATACATGGTATGGAAGAAACTATACTATTAATTTTGCATGTAATTAAAGTTTCGTTTCCAACACATGTTTTAGTTAATAAATATAGGGTTAAATGGATTTTTCGTCCTGTATCTTTTGCATTTTAGCGTTTTAGTCATTTATATTTCTAGGTTAGCAAATAGGTTCTGTAACTTTTTAATTTTTCGCGATTTTTGTCCTTCAATCACCGGAGTTTGCAAATGTTACTGGAATTTTTTTTTTAATTTGGGGTTTTTGTTCTCATTGGTCAAATTACTGCCAACATGAAACCAAATTTTTATCCTATATCTTTTATATTTTGGTGTTTTAGTCCTTTATCTTTTTAATATAGCAAATAGGTCCTGTAACTTATATTTTTTCGCAATTTTGGTCCATTAAATTGACCAGTGGGAACAAAAGCCCCAAATTAAAAAAAAATCCGACAATATTTGCAAACTCCGGGGATTGGAGGACCAAAATTGCGAAAAATTAAAAAATTACAGGACCTATTTGCTACCCTAGAAAAATAATGACTAAAATACCAAAATGCAAAAGATACAGGACGAAAATTATATTTAATCCATAAGTATATTAGAATTTTTTCAAAAATATTACAGAAAAATTATAAAATATTACACATGTTTTGGTTTGATTATTGTTCGAACCGAACTCAAAATGAGCTTTAATTGATTAAATATGAATTGAGTTTGAGTAATTTTTTACGTATATTTTATCTTTTTCGCACTAATCAATCGAGCTCGAGTTGAGCTTGAAAATTTATTGAACAAAAAAGTTTTGTTCAATTTGTTGGTTTGTTAAGTTTAATAATTGAATTTAAATGAGCTTTTATTGATTGATTTTATATCAAGTGTCGAGTAATTTGATTTAGTTTCAACTCTATTCACTGATAATATTGGTAGAAATAATAGATAATATATTATTTTATATTTTATAAATTATGGTTAATTGTAAGTATGGAGAAGTAGTTATTACAATACTTTTTTTTGGGTATTATATCTTGAAAACTTTTTATTCTTTTAATGATTGAAGAAGGTTTGACTTTAATAAATAAACAATAATTCTCTGTACTGCATTTTTTTTCGGTTTATCATTTATGATTACAAGATAAAGTTCTTGAGAAATGGAAAAAAACTGTGAGAGATTTTAATTAGGAGAAAAATATGTCAATCAAAAATTATGGACTTGTGCTTAAAAGGAATGTTTCCATTTTCTATCTTGATATTAATTGGGATTTATCCATATCATCTCATGATTTCAATTGTTGAGAAATGAATGTTTGAAATTAAAAATAATATTTTAATTCACATCAAGCTAATTATCAAAAAACAAGTTAGAATTAAAAATGAAATTATATTTTTATTTTATTGTTATGAAAAATATTTTCGTGTAATTACTCGTAATTTTAAAAGTTCCTACACCAGGAAACCTATTTTATCCAGATTAATGGATAATCAGAAATAAAACAAGATATCCATATAATTGGATACATTTATGATTTCTACCTAATTTTCTATCTTAAATCTTCCCATTTCATGAAACTGTTGGATATTTTAACCATCTAAGTTTTAGATGTCTCTGCATTATTAGTTCATATTAGTGTGATCACGTGTATGAACTAATAAAATCCTGAAAAACTAGACAGTTAAAATTTCGGAAAGATTCATTTCATGAAAAGATTTAAGACCCAATAAAATTAAAGGTGTATATATATATATAAAAAAAAAAAAACAATTAATATGGGGATAGAAACAGTTGAAATATTACCATATATGTACTGTCTTATTTAAGACAAGTCTAGAGGTTTTAGGTTTAAAACTTTCGAATCAAGAATTATGGGCTTGCTGAGTTATTTTAACTAACTTTAACATGAAAAAGGAAACATCCCTTTTCACCACCAGCCCAGAATCTTTGATTGACATATCTTCCTCTCAGAATCTCTCTCGTTTCTTCCATTTCTCAAGAACTTTATCTTGTAATAATCTTGCATGAAAAACCCTCAGTTTTTCTATCTGTGCTCAAGTTTATGAGGGCATCGTCATCTGGTATGATCATATCATCAACCTGCTTTCCATGTTGATGTTTGCTGTTGGTTTTCTCATCTCTTAATTTGTAGCTTGTTAATTACTTTTTTCAGAAGTTCTTGGTAAGATTTGCTGTTAATTATTTTCCTTAAAATTTGATGTTTTCTCACAATTGATCACATGTTGTTCTGTTTGTAATAATCTTGAATCTTGATCATCATATGTTCTTTCCAGCCATATTATTTGCATGAATTTTGACTCAAATATTGCTGTTTATCATGACTTGTTTTCGAACTATTGATTCTTATTTCTCCAAAAGTTTTAACCCCAGAATTTATTTTCTTTTGATCTTTAGGACAAATCATTAAGAATCAGAACCTAAGTTTCATTCGTTATCCCTTACGTTAACTGTTATGATTTCAGGAATATTGTAAGAACTTGCCTTAATTTGTTTGTATCTTTGATCTTCTTGTCTGAATGAAGGATGAGTTGCAATACTCTCATTCCATCCATCTTACAATGGAAGAAGAGATGCTGAGCATGATTTCGCATGCAAAACTGATCAACACGAACGAAGAATCATCGGACTCTAATTGCAGCATCTACGTAACAAATGCGTGCAAGCGTTCTAGAGTCGAGAGGTTCAAAGGGGTTGTCCCACAACAAAACGGGCATTGGGGCGCACAGATATACGCAAACCATCACCGTGTATGGCTGGGGACGTTCAAATCAGAGATCGATGCTGCAATGGCGTATGATAGCGCAGCCATCAAGCTAAGAAGTGGAGATAGTCACAGAAATTTTGCATGGACTAATATCAGCATCCAAGAACCAAAGTTCCAGAGCCATTTTACCACTGATGTAGTATTGAACATGATAAGGGACGGTTCGTATCGTGCAAAGTTTGCCGATTTTCTAAGGAGCCAACAAGGGGAAATCGAGATAGGCTTGAACCTATCATCGTTCTACGGTGATGGCCAATTTTCGTGCACTCTACTTTTCCAGAAGGAGCTAACGCCAAGCGATGTTGGCAAACTTAACAGGCTTGTGATCCCCAAAAGATATGCCGTTAAGCATTTCCCTAACGTCCCGGATCCTAGTGATCATAGCTTGGATGCTGGAAGAGTAGACGAAGTTCAGCTTGAATTCTACGATAGGCAGATGAACTTGTGGAAATTCCGGTATTGCTATTGGAAGAGTAGCCAAAGTTTTGTGTTCACAAGGGGTTGGAACCGGTTCGTGAAGGAGAAGGGCTTGAGAGCGAACGACACCATAGCTTTCTACACGTACGAGAGCAGGGAAGGACAACGTTTTGGGCAATCATTTCTAGTCATTGATGTGGCCAGCAAAGACGAGTCCAGGAACGACAACAAGAACACGAAAATGGACTTGTTGGGAAGAGTAACTAACAACTCTAACGAAGCTAAACAAGATAGAGTAGAGAACGGAAATCACAACGGCTTCGTGGAAAGATTAGATTCAGCAGCTCCTAGAAGTGACACAAAAAGTTTTAGGCTTTTTGGTGTCCAAATAGATGGCTAATTCCCTTGTGTTTCTTCCATTTCTTGTTTCATAGATCTAAAACTGTGTTAATTGACTCGATCTAACTCATTTTCACGACTAATTTGCTATCCCGATTTAACGTTTCTTGCCCAAATAATTTGTGAGCAAAGTGTAGTTCATCAATCAACAAAACATATTTGCTCAAACACAGACAAGATTTCTATGTTTCAGAATGTAATGAAGGTGAAAATCATTAGTAGTGAAGAGTTCAGCAAATACCAGTGCTTCCCTTGTGGATACATTTGTCTGATCTGGAGCTCCATAGTTGCACTTCTGATACCTCTCCAGTGTCTTGAGCATGCTGACAAGTAACACAAGAGAATTTACAGTCAAATTATACAAAAAAGAAAGAAAAAAGACAGTATTAATATCAAGAATGTAATTGTTTTTGTCTTATCGCATCTTTTGTCAGAAATCTATGAAAATCCATCCTAAGAAACAACAAAAGAGAAAGTGTTTGTAATATCCCTAAGATAATTGCAGAGATATGTCAATTTCAGTACATGTAAATCAAGAATTCCTGCTATATTAATTGTCCAGAGGTAATTAGGTAGAAACTCTTTTGATTGTCAGGAGCTTTGACATATAGACAAGAAACAGTAAAAAACCTTAATCATGAGATGGAATCAAAAACCTCACTGGATATAAGACTGGTTTGATCAAAATAACAATCTTTTCTTTTTCAAAAAAAAAAAAAAACCTTTAATAAAAAAGCAAGAAAATAGAGTAATTTGAGTTTAAAGGGCTGATTTACAAACAAAATCCAAAAGATCTGGAGATCAGTGATGAAGGGAGAAAAGTAATCCAATTCTCAAAACAAACCCTAATTGTAAATCCAAGATCTCTCCCCCCCCCCCCCACCAAAGAAAATAGAAAAAGAAAACTTACACATAGATACAGAGGCAAACAGGCTTAATAATCTGTATGAGCAGCAGATTTCTGAGCTGAGTAACATCCAACAATAATTACTTCTTTTGTGAAAAGATTGGAAGTTTCTTACAAAAGAGAGGAAGTTTGAGTTTCTTGATTCTTAGTTCACTTTGAAGATACTTGATTGGAACACTATAACAAGTGAAGAACTGAGATTTTTTTCACCCATTCTGAAAGCCAAAGGAAGAGAAAGTTGAAGAATTACCCAAAAGAAAAAGAAAGAAAAACAAGAAGAAGAGAAAAGTTGAACATAAAAAACCCTAAAATGTTGGAATTTTGACAAAGAGCTTGAGGTAATACTGATCCCTCAATTCTTGCAAATTGTCTCAATGAAATTTTGGAATCCAAGAAAAGATAGAGAAGCTTTGCTGATTCAAGATGATTCACAGAAATCCTTTGTAGCATGACAATAGAAATGCTTCTTCACTACTCAAGAAAGTTAACAAAAACAAAGAAGAAAGATGAGAGAGAGAGAGAGGAGAGAGAAACACTTGAATTTGCTCTCAGGCATGAAAAAAAGACTAGATCGGATGTATTTCAACTGATCCTTTTGAAGTGTTTAAAAGAAAAGAGGGCAAGAGAGAGCTGCAAGGCTGAAACACACACACACACACACACACACAAACACAAAGCTGCAGAAAACTCTACATGAATATAGAAATAATCTTCTTTTCATGGTTTCCTCTTGCAGATCTAACAAAACCCACAAGCACAGAGTCCTATACACCCCAAAAACAATCACTGAAACGGCAAAAAGATAATTTGCTTTACTGTGATGATCTCTCTTTCCCCTCATCTCCAAAACCCATCAAAAAGATTGAATTTTTAGACCAGCCCAGATCTCAAAACAACCCACAAGAATCTTGAAACACAAATTAAACACACAAAGTAAAAGGAAAGAGAAATCAAGAACCCTAGTACCCCAAATATAAAAAAATATGCATGGATATAGGTATTACAAGGGGAGACAGAAGAAGGGGTTGGTGTTTGTTTGTTTTTATACCTAGAGCTACTGCAAAACTCGTACAGCTTTCCTCTATTGGAGAAGATAATCAGAGCAACCTCAGCGTCACAAAGAACAGAAAGCTCATAAGCTTTCTTCAAAAGGCCATTCCTTCGTTTTGCAAAAGTCACTTGCCTGTTGATCTTGTTCTCTATTCTCTTCAGCTCAACTCTCCCTCTTCCCATCTCTCTCTCTCTCTCTCCTCACAAGAACACAAACAAATTTTCTTCTTTCTTTTCGGTGCTTTCTAGTACCACCCCTTCTTTGTAAATACTTACAACAATATATATAGGCACACCTTATCACGTATGCATATATGTAAAGTCAGAGGACAACAGTAGAAAATAGTAGTAGTTGTAGTAGTAGTAGTATGAGCATACATACATACACACACACATATGATCCCATCAGTTGATTTGCAAAAACTAGTAGATTTCTTACACTTATTTCCTAAATCTTTTTCCTTTATGTGGGCTTCTAATTTTTCTTTCTTTCTTTTTTTTTTTTTTTTTGCTTTTTCTTTTAGGCCATTGTTATGATGGTGATGGTGTAGAGGGGGTTCAAGAATTTTACAGCTATCGGGTTTTGATCCAACGGTGAATAAGGTGAAAAGGAGGACGGTGAAAAGCAGCTAAGATGGACGTACGAGGTGGATTATTGTGGGGGTGGGGTGGGTGGGGTGGGGGTAAACCTTAAAAACTCATGAGTTTATATCAATGTTGTGCGCCACGTGTCAATGTTTGAAGTGGTCTTAAGCTGAAATAATTTTTAGGGAAGGCTACACTCATGTGACCAAACCTTAAAGAAGCTGAGAAATTTGTTTTGGTTAATGTTTTTTTAAATTACCAAAATTGCCCCTGACATTTCAGTTAATACTGATTTGCCCTCTGCGATATTTTATCACACTTTGATGGTACATATTGGTGTTACAAGAACGCGTGTATGTGTGTGATCCCATTTTTAAATTATAATATTATTTAATTATATATTTTAATTTAAAAAAGAACATGTGTTAACCCCATGTGCATTAGTGCGAGGGGAATGCAATTTTAGTTCTGTAAGAATTAATTTTTGTAATTTAGTTTGCAACTTTAAAAATTTTAGCAACTTTTATTCTTTTTCTTACCAATTTGGCTGAAAAATTATATGTTACTTGTACATGACCCAATTAAATTGCAACTTTAGTTAATAGGACTAAAATTGCACATGACCCAGCTAAAATTACAATTTAATTAAGTCATGTGCAAGTCACATGCAATTTTTCGGCCAAAGTAGGCAAAAAATGACCAAAATTGTCAAAATTTTATAATTATATGACTAAATTATAAAAATCAATTCATGCAGGACCAAAAAACGTCAGACTATATGTTATAGGACTAAAATTGTATTTTTTTTTTTTTCTTGATTTGAGACCATTAATGTGTGACACGAAATGTAATAAAAGATCCACGGTGCCACTTTAGAAGTGGAGATCTTTTTAATCATCGTTCTATGTCACACGATAAGTAATTGACGCGTGTTCTATTTGAGAAATAAAATATATAACTAAATGAAAATATGATTTAAAAGTAAGATTGATACAAACACGCATCAATGTGTGAAAGCAAAGTAAGATAAAAAAATTCTTTACCCTACTTTGCAATTTAGTCACTTTGACTTTTGGGTATGGGAAGTGAAAAGAAATATTTGCATGTATGGGAAAAGTTCATTACTTTTTTGAAAATCATATCTTAAAAATGGTTTGAGTGAATTATAGGGATGAAACTAAGAGTTGTTTGCCTGAGCTTATAAGCTTTTTAAAATATCTTATAAAGTGTTTGCCTGAGCTTATAAGTTTTTTAAAATATCTTATAAAATGTTTAAGAATTTTATAAATTTTTAAAAAACTTATTTGGGTTTTTTTTTTTTTTAATAAAAAACTTATATGATTTCGAAATAAAATATATAGTATTTGTAAGGAAA
Source organism: Sesamum alatum (assembly GCA_034509735.1). NCBI lineage: Eukaryota > Viridiplantae > Streptophyta > Magnoliopsida > Lamiales > Pedaliaceae > Sesamum > Sesamum alatum. The sequence goes on along the minus strand of JACGWO010000012.1, from coordinate 2,917,271 downwards.
AAGGTAAGTTTAACCCATCTTATTTTATAAGATTTTTTTAAGTTCTTTGATCTTAAAATCTGAGACAAAAATATTGTAATTATAATTTTGTTCGTATTTCATTTTTTACCCGTCATATGTATAACTGAGGTTTTTCCCTCAAAGCAAAAAGATATTTATTTATATGATTTTAAATTATAATAGTTTAATGGTTTTTTAGGTTATTATTACATTGTGAATAGCTTATTATGTTAAGATACTCGGTTCTACTCTAATAATTAGTATGCTTTGGGATTGCATAGAAAACAAATATGTGATAATGGTCTCACCGATATGTTGTTTTTTAATTAATGAATTAATTAGCATGAATTATATCAATATGTTGATATAAAAGAATAAAGGATTAAATGCATTTTTGGTCCCGTAATTTAGGCCATATATCGTTTTCGTCCTTTATTAGTCTATAATATTTTGGTTATGTGTCTTTTTAATTTTCCCAATTTCATTCCTTTTCTTCATCGGAGTTTACTTCCACTGGCGAGAGGGTGAACTTCCGAGAAAAAAAAAAGGATTGAATTCGCAAAAATTAAAAAGATACAAGATCAAAATGCCACCCTAAAAAGTTAAATGGACAAAAACGAGTCAATAGGAATATACTCAATTTTAAAAGGTCACGTGAAATGCACATGCATTATTCTGGTGTGAAGTGTGAACTCTGGCGAAAACAAGGATTGAAATCGCGAAAAATAAAAAGATGTAGTACCAAAATATTACCCTGAAATGTTAAAGGATGAAAATACCAACTATCCCAAGTTACAAGATAAAAAACTACATGTAAGCTTAAGAGAATAAATAAGAGTTGTTTCAGCTGTTATAATTTACTTGAAATGAATCCCTAATTTTTCAAATATATTGAGCACTCATTATACGGATTGGGAATAAGTACTTTAAGTAAGAAACCTTTTGCATACCTTAATTTAAGGGCAAAATATTTTTTTGTTCCTATAAGACTAGGACATTATTTATTTTGGTATCACAATTTAGGTAGGTGGCTGTTTTAGTCCCATAAAATACATTTTTCAGTCTTTTTGGTCCGAAAATTTCATGTGCCTTGCACATGGCACATGACATTTTTGCAACAAAAATATGAAAAACGTGATATTTTGGGACCAAAAATACTAAAAAACGTATTTTATGGGACTAAAACAGTCACCTACCTAAGTTGTGGTACCAAAACAGATAATGCCCTAATCTTACGGGATCAAAAAAGCATTTTGCCCTTAATTTAAGAACTGATGGATTGACAAACCTATAAGTTTGCACCAAAAATTTGCGTGGTCTGAGGCCTAATTTAGACGGTGTTCGGCTGAGCTTATAAGCTCCTCAAAATATTTTATAAGATGATTGAGAGCTTATAAGCTTTTGAATATCGTTTGAACAATTCTTTTTCGAAGAGCTTAAGTATAAGATCCTAAAGCTCTTTTAGAAAAAATTAACTTCAGCCAATTATTTTTAAAACATCTTAATTACAAGCTCTTTAATTTTAACATTCGATAGACAAAACACACTCATAATTTGTTAATATTTCAGTTTTACCCTTCATATCGTTGACATTTGTCACCCCAAAGCAAAATTGTCAATTATATGTACTAGCAAGGTGCACGAGCAAGCGTGTGGACAATTAATAAAATTATAAGTATTTACAAACTTTTAATTGTTTTGAAAAACATAATTAATAATAATTATTTAATTAAGTACTAATATGAATTATTATATGGTTTATAAATAATAGCAATTTATTAATTTTTTTTTTTGAAATGTACTTTATGAATATATAGTTTCATGGTAAAATTTGTGAGTTGTGTTGATTCTATTATTTACTGTATATCTTTTGATTTTTTTTTTTTTTGTTATTGTGTTACTAATTCGATTATTTTCGTGCCATTATTGAGATATATAGTTCTAATTTTGATTTTTTGATGAAAAGTTTTAAGAAAAATATATTGTTCAATTGTGTAGATTGTATATAAATTATATATGTATTTTGCTATAAAACTTATAATCCTTTTTTTTTTTTTGGGGGGGGGGGGGGGGGGGGCAATTACTTATCTTTTAGTAGCTAAATTCATGTTATATAGTTTACATATTTGAAGTCAATTTAATAAATTATTAAATTAAATTTCAAAACACTAATATTCTCTTAATTTGAATCTATTCAAGTAATTGACATTAAAATAAATAAGAATAACTTTTGCTCCTGTTTTTACTAAATTTTTACTTCAATTTTGACTTAATCTAATTAATTCATTATTAAATATTTAAGAGTCCAATTATTGGTTTAATTATACTATCAATTTGGACTCCTTGATATCGTTTATTAGCTTGTAAAATTGGATCAATGTTTTCTTTTAATAAGATTAGTTTATTCATCAGAAAAAAAAAATTAAAAAATAAAAACATTTCAAGTTTACTCATATTTTATGATATTTTACTTTCAAACTAAATTTCTATTCAGTGAAATACATATAACACATATCTAGTCGTCTAAATTAATTTGTCTCAATCTCCATTAAAGTTTTATCGTACCATTTAACTTTTGTATGTGTTTAGTGGAAAGAACTCAATAATTTATATTCTGTGTCAAGGTTATAATAGGTATTACAAATGGAAGAAACGTAAAACATGTCAAGTTTATTTTAAATTTTTATTCTGATAATATCATTATTCAATGTTTTAAGCTTGTATCATATTAATTACAAAATATATTAAATGATATTCATATTAAGGATATTTATTCAATAATTAACTTATAAAGAAGTAAAAATAATTAAAAACATTACCATGAAATTAAGTTTAACTTTCTTTTGATCAATGAGATGTATATTGTGTACATAGCTTTTTAAACACATTAGATAAGACGAAGTCAAGTAATTTCATATGCTAAAATTTGATATATGCAATTTTTTTCAACTATTAATAATAGTAATATATTTCTTAATCAGGTAATATTCATAGTCAATCAAGACCAAGAAAATAAAAAATAAACTACCAATATACAATAAAACTATATTTACGTGAACTGAATTATTTTCTTTATCAAGGCTACCGCAACATTAAAATATTATAACAAAAATAATAATACAGAAAAAAATGTATAAATTAAAGATTATTCCATTGAGATCGATCCTCAAGTTTTTATCTTAATATTAAAACTTACAATGATTTTAAAAATAAGTTTGAGAACCTTACTTTGTATATTAGATCAAGGTGTTTTATTTTTTCAATGGACATATGTATCCTTTAGATTTCATCTTTAATTAATTCTTATGTTAGTATTTTATCTTTTGTGAGATATAATTCAAAATATAGTTATAAAACTACATTAATTCCTTTAACCAACATGAGAATAGGTAAATAAGTAATACATAATAATTTAGAAAAAATCTATCTATGCCTTTTTAATTTCTCTGATAATTGCAATAAACAAACATGATAAAATCAAATTACAAATATACCAGAGGAAAATTTTATTATTTACCCTTATTATAAAGAATCAACAATAAATTATTAATTATTTTGGCTTTATTTTCCTTTTATCGTTTATCTTTTTTTTATATTTTCCAGAGCTTACATTATTTGATTAGCCTAATCAAGACAAAATATGAAAAGAAAATGTAATGGTATATATAAAACAATTACCTTTCTCATTTTTCTGTCTTTTTCTAAATCTGAATATTTAAAAACAAAAATTAAAAAAATAGTTTCAAAATTATTTACTCTATCAGGCTGGTTAATATGAATATGTAATATTACAAATTCAAGTTTATATTAGAATAATTATAGAATTATTCAAGTAAATATTTCATGAAAATGATTGGTTAATGGAATTGAAAAGGTATATATCCAAATAGTAGTATAATTTAATAATTATTTATTTAATCATTAATTCCTTTTGATTTAGTAACAAAGTTATCTAGGGTTAAGGTTTTATATTTTTTCTTTACTTTTCCTATAAATTTATCTTAATTTATACTTTAGGATTATAATTGATGTACACTAATTAATAGAAGAATTAAGAACATAGAAAGGAACTTGATATTATATTAAACTATGTTATTATTAAAAAAAAGTCCAATTATCCCTCCTTTTATATTATTTAGTACATAATAATTATTATATTATTAGTTAGTAGGGAAAAATATTTTAAGAAACTTTTTGAATATTTCATAAGTCTTATGGTATCATTTTAAATATACTCTATAGATAAATGTTACGTACAAATTTGTGTTCAAAATGAAAGATGAATGTGATCAATTAATGATTAAAATGACACGTCAGCTAATGATTATTAAAAATCAAATGATTAATTTTAGTTACAAAATTTCACTTCATTAATAGCTCCCTCAAATTTTCTTCTATATTTCATTAGACATATGATCTTCAATTTTTTAAAAGAAGGTAGATATTTACTTTTTGGATTTTGTCCGTATAAATTTTTAGATTTTATAATTAATTCTCTCCATAATACTTATCTTTCATCTCTACATTTGTAATGAGAAATTCACCATTATTTCATGTGAAAACATTGATACTTATTCTTTTTTTTTTTTTTTTTTGTTCTTTTGGCTTCTTTTGAAATTTTAGATCTTATCATTAAGTTTCTCTATAATATTAATTTTCATCCATATATTAGTTTGTTTAACTTATCAAGTATGATGTTAACATTTTATTTTATTTTTTAATTCGTGCGCCAACTTAGAGTTATTAATAATATAATTCTCTAGTAATTAAGTTTTCATTTGATTTGTCATGTTGTTCAATAAAATTGTGGAAACATGCTTTAAATTGGTTAATAGTGCTAAGTGGAATGAATTAGATCGGTGCTATAAATTAATTTCTTTTAACTATTTTTATTTGATTTAGAGATCAATTAAGAATTTACTAATATGGAAATTAAATTACATGTTGCTAGAAAAATTGTTTGGTAGAATTTAATTAAATACATACATTGACCAAATACTTCAATACATTATACTCAAATTAAATAAATAATGATTAAACTCTTGCTAGAAATCATTATTTATTTAATCATATTAAAACTGTTTGACAAATCATTCACACTTTTATAGTATACATAGATGATTTAAACTCTAATAGTTTGATCGTGTTTTTGTCATTATTATAGTATAAAAAGCTTATATATTATACCGAACACTCTAACTTCGTATAAGGTCTAACATCTTATTTATCCAAACACTTTAAGAGCTTATTTTTAGAATAAGACTCAATATCTTTAAACTCTTAAGCCACCATATTAGATGTAAAAACTTATAAGATGTTTCAAATAAACTTAGTCAAACACCCTCTAAACTTACAAAATCAAATAATATGGAAGACATAGTATATATAGGGGGGGAAAAGTCCCATTTCGGTCATGTAACTATATATAAAGGGTGAAACTTTTGGTCATCTCCAATTTTGAATGTGCAATTGAGTACTACAATAAAAAATATTGCACATTTAGTCCAAACATCACATAAAATGTTAAATTCACCGAAAATTAATTAGCACATGCTCGGCTCGTGGCCCCTTAAATTTGGTTTTTTTTTTTTTTTTTCAAATTTTCTGGACAACTTTGCTAATGTGGCATTTTTGCCCTAATAACATTTGGATCAATGTGTTAATTCTTTTTAAGTAGTCCTCAATTGCGAATTCGAACTCAGAGAGGACCAGAAGTGTCACCTTCTATAGTTATATGACAAGAATTACATTTTATCCTTTACGTTCTTGACATCAAAGTTAGGGCAAAAATGTCACAACCCCCAAGTTTATAAAGGGTCACGTGCCATGCCAATTTCTGACGAATTTAGCATTTTCCTGGCTCCATCTGGATTATATGTGCTAATTTTAAAATTATATACAGTTCTCAGTTGCAAATTTAAAATCAGTGAGAACCAAAAGTGTCACCCCTATATATAATTACAAGACCATTTTTTCCCAATTATTGACATTTTAGTAATTAATTTTGTTACTAGATATTATATAGTTAAATAGCATAGAGGCCACATATATTAATTTCTCCAAGGAAATGTTTAGGGAGACTATATATCATTTCACATACACTACAACAAAAAATAATATTAATGAAAATAGTTTTCATTTTGTCACAATATAATTATGCAACAAAAATCAAATTTTTTTTATCACTATAAACAGTTACTGTGAAACATCTATAATAACAACATAAATATGTATAGTGACAATTATAGTCTTTGTCGACATTGCATTGTCACTATATATGTCTCACTAATAATTGTATAACGAGACAACATTATGAACGAATATTTCTCAATAATTATTGATAGTGACAACCTTTAAACAAATGTTATCACTATTGAAATAGTGATCAAAATCATTAATATAGTGACAAACTGTACATATATTTGAAGATCGATGTACGCTTTATGTTTCATAAAAAGGACGTACTTTCTTAACCGAAAAGGTTAGGCTCTACATATCAAAAAATGGTATATAATTAACCATAATAATTAATCAACGACGACGTCATGTATACTGCATTTGGTCCACAATAAGGGTACGGGACCGGTCCATATTTTGAAATTGATGTTTAATTGGAGTTGTCATCTTCATACTAAAGTTGTGAAAAATGAGAAAAACAAACTTGCTTAAAAAATATCTTTATAAAGCATTATTTGGTAGTAGGTGAGGTATAAAGTATGGTTCGGACAAGCTTGTTAATGAAGCATTGGTAGGAAATAGTACAAAGTAGCGAGACATAGTTAATATGTAGAAAGTACATTTTATTCAACGAAATATATTACATGTAATAATAAGTACAAATGTTGAAAGAATGATGATTCTGACCGATCCAATTGTTAATTCCTTGTCGAATTTATGAATGAACTATATGAGATAAAGGATTAAATGTATTTTCGGTCTCATAGTTTAAGTTGTTTGGCGTCATCATCTTTTAATTTTATAGAGTAGCATTTTGGTCCTACATCTTTTTAATTTTCGTAATTTTAGTCTTTTTTTCGCTGAAACATGACATTTTAAAATTTGGACTTTTGTTCCTATTGGTCCATTTCTGCTAGTTTTTTTCACTACAAGAACATAACGTAATAGCTACGAAAAATTGGACTTTTGTTCCTATTGGCCCATTAAAGATATATAAATATTATTTAAATATATATTATATCAATTTAAAATATATTTATAAATTTGAATAATGTTGGCAAGATCTAAACCATTCATTTATATAATATAAGATCTAACGGTGCAAAAATAAGGATAAAAATATAATTTTTTTTAAAAACAAATTGAAAATGGCGCGTGTAATGCACTTATGATATGAAGGGGGTGTTTTGCTACATTTTCGAAAATAATAGGGGGGTTTTTTACTATTTTTTTTTCACAGGGGAAATTTTTAAACATTTCGAAAACACAGGAGGGTAAATTGCATTTTACCCAAAATTTTTGTTTCTAATCGACACTATTTAATATATACATTAAACAATTCTTTGTTAAATTCATTTGTGTTGCTAAATGTATTAGCAAGTAAATTTCTTGTATTGAATAATATAAATTAGCAAGCAAAATTTTACTTGCTAATTACCTCGATGCTAATTCTTTTCCATTGCTATTAAATAATTTTCTTGTAGTCTTTGTCCTGTAACTTTTTAGAATAGCATTTTACTCATATATATTTTTAATTTTCGTGATTTTGGTCATTTTTTCACCAGAGTTCACCCTTCTTGTCGGTGGAGGTGAACTTCGGCGAATAAAAGGACTTAAATCCCGAAAAGTAAAAAAAATGCAGGACCAAAATATTACTCTAAAAAATTAAAGGACGAAAATGCCAAATAACTTAACTTACGGGACTAAAATACATTTAACCCCGCGATAAATATATAATTTTGTCAAAAAAGCCATTCTCTACTTTTTTAACTTTATTTCTCAATAGCTTTTTGACTTGTTCAATATTAGTAATTTTTTGTGTGTGAATTTTTGGAAATGCAAGTGAAAATAAAACATAATCAAATTTGATCAAGACAAAGAATATGTGATTAACAAGCATCGAAGCAACGTCCCGTCACGATTTTATATTAATGCCTTAATTTACCTCCTTTTTTTTCCTAATTCAAAGTAAATTTATGTAAGGTAATTTGGAGCTTTAAGTAAAAAAAAAATATATAAGATAAAAATATTTTGTTTAGACAAGATATTTAATTAAGTACCCAAGAACTAATGAGTAATTTCCGTTCTCTTATCACGCAATAAGGGGAAATAGTCTTTTTCATTCCATAACTTATGATCAATATACTTTTCATCTCATTAGTTACGGAATTCTCATTAATGTTTCAATAAATTATGAAAAATCTCACTGTTAGTCCTTTCGTCAGATTCCATTAGTATTTTGATGGAAAATGTCGCGTACTAAGCAGGTGGTCATTATCCAGAAGGGCAAGGAGTTACCGCCTGTGCTTAGAACGTGGCCTAAGCGCATGGTATTTTTCATCAAAATACTAATAAAATTTGAGAAAATGACTAAAAGTGATAATTTATACCTTATTATAAAGGGAGAGCAGCCTTTTGGTATCTCCCAATTTTTGGTCTGTCAATTTTATTTTTTTTAAAATTTAATTTATTTATTTTGTTTTTCTACTTCCCATGTTCAAAAACTAATCCTTCCCCACTTATTATCCCACTAATCCATATTTTTTTAATATATGGATTTTTTTTCATTCATTTAATTTCTCTATTTTATTTTACTCAATTGCATTTTGATAATAAATTATTACTTTAATAAAAATATTATTGTATTTGTGCACACATCAAGTGTGCATTTTTTTACTAGTTTTTATAAGTTAAGAGACCATTAATGAGAATTTCATAATTAATGGGTCGAAAAGTGTACTAAACCTAAGATGCAGGACGAAAAAATGCAATTTCCCCGCGCAATAACAACAAGGATTTTAATGTGGTAGCTAGAAGATTTTAATTTGGAAGGAGGCATGTCTTAATAAATTAAGATACACTTAAATTGCAATTAGATACAATTATTGTAAAATTGTTTAGGAGAAAATAAGTATTTTGTGTTTTTCTAGTTTGGTAGAGTGGTTATATATAGAAACCATTTGTTGAACGAAGGGGACGACAACTAAATCAAGAATTAACGACTGTACTAAAATTTGTTACTTTATTTTTAGTGAAACGAACACAAAAGTAATTATATATCGTAATATCAAGAAATAATTCATGCACACCAAAATTAGTATGTTGCAAGTTGTTCTATACCATCAGCATTTAAGCTTAATTTATTTAACTTACAAGAAAAAATAATTAGGTTTCTCTAGTTATTTAGAATAGCATTAGGCAGGTAAGTTTAATAATTTATTTTGTTTATAAAAACAAAATTTCAATAATTAGGTTAATTTGATGCCGGATAATCAACAAGGAAATTAAAGAAAATGTGATTTGTATTTTTATTTTGAATAAAAATTGAAGAAGAATTCAAGTAAATAAATAAGTATATTATCATAAAATTAACGAATGTAAAAATTGCAGATTCACTGAGTTGTCATTATAGTTGTGTCAATAATTAATTGTCTATAGCAGCAACTTTCTGCACAACTATTACCACTAAAAGTTATACTATAACTGTTCACATAAAATTTCATGTCTGCAAACATAATTACGAGATAGGAAACATTTGGACGAAAAATATTTTATTAGTTTAAATCAAAAGAGTGTTACAATCTATGTTGATGATTATCCCATGATTCTTCTCCCCGAATGCCGATTCAAGGGCGAACACTCGTTCTTGGACGTTGATGTGTAATCTCCTCCAAATATATGGAGCAAACTACATGTCACATTGAAATTTGGTATCAATGCTCGATGGATTTGATGCCAAGAAAAACATGGAACCTTCGCGGTTGTGGAGCTTCGTCGTGGCAGAAAGCTTTTTGACTTGGGTCCATTTGATTTGTTGTATTGTATGGAGTGACTTGTGTAGAATGTTGTCTCCCCTTCGACTTGGTGTGGTGGAGGTCCTTATTTATAAGTTGAGCAGGGCTATAGTAGCTTAGGCTTACGTCTGTTGGGCGTGGGCTTTGACTTTGATCAGCTTTTTGATTGACTCTTTTTGACATGTTTTTCTTTTAGCCCAAATTAGTCAATTCAAAATAAAAGAATAATTTTATACCTTTACTTGGGATTAGTTCATCAATGTGCATAAGACCCAAATTTAATATGGACACTTATGCCAATCTATTTTGAACACATTTAAAGCCCAAATTTGTTATGAACTTTGATTTAGAACCCAATCATAACCAATTTATTTTGGGCTTAATTGATAATTTATTCCAAATTATTTTAATGTCAACGATAACAATATGAATTAAAATTATTGTCACTTTAGCATAAATCCAATTGGAAACAATTTATTTAAAATTATTATTTGATATTTTGTCACTAATATAATATTTTATCACAATCGAGAAAATATTTTTGCAACCACATATGCTAATTATTCATCGGTTTTCGTTTTCGTTTCGGTTGTACAATATCCACCACTCCCACAGTAAAAACATACTTGTTTTGTGCCCAAAATTTGCTAAAGTTATTATTCGATTTGTGGTCCAATTTTTCTATTATAAAACTAAGAAAAAGATCCTCATTAAAACAAAAGTAGCACGACAAATAAGCAACTTATCACAAGAATTCCTAACAAGTTAGGGGGTGGCATATATATATATATATATATATGGTAAATTACAGTCACTTCTCCTGAAGTTTGGCAGAATTATAAATATTCTTTATTGTTTGAAAAATTATAAATACCCCTGAGATTTGTAATTTTTAACCAAATGCCTGAAATTGACTATTTTGCCCTTGAATTTTTTATTAAAATTATAGAAAAATCAGCCGAGACAAATTGCATTATTGCTCTCCTGTATAAAAAACTTAAGAAACCTCTCCCTACACATTGTAGTAAATTTTTTTTTTAAGAATTAAAGAAAAATAATTTAGTGCATAAGTGCATTTCGGTCAGTTCACTCATAAAAATAGATAGAAATTGGTTATTTGTTAGATGGTTACAAACCTCAAGGAGGTATTTATAATTTTTCAAACAAAAAGGGGATATTGTAATTATGCCAAACCTCGGGAGAGGTAGCTGTAATTTACCCTATATATATGGAAAATTGCATTTTAGTCCTGCAATTTAAGGGGTGGCATTGTTGGTTCTATACGAATTAATTTTCGCATTTCAGTCCTATAACGTTAAAATTTTGTCGATTTGGACAAAATATTGCTTGTGACTTGTACAAGACCCAATTAAATTGCAACTTTTGTCCTATAAATTAATTCATGTTGGACCAAAAATGTCAATACCCTCTAAATTACATGATTAAAATTACAATTTAATTGGGTCATAATATGCAAATCATATGTAACTTTTTTTTGGCTAAATTGGCTGAAAAAGAACTATAGTTACCAACATTTTAAAATTACATGGCCAAATTGTAAAATTAATTTATTGTATAGGACTAAAAATGCAACCGTGCCTAATCTTCGTACATATGTAACAAAATTTTTGTCCTTATCAAAGAAAGAAAAGTTGTTGGCTACTAGTAATTATTTATTGGGGGGGTTTGTGGTGTTCTATTTTTGGTTAGTAACTTCACATGGGAAGGCTGACAAAAGAAGCAAAAACATCACTTTCATTTATTTATACACATACATGAATTTTTTTATATATAGTTACTCTTGAGGTAAATACAAACATTCTACGTACCCCATGAGATAAATATTTTTACCAATTACGTGGTTAAAGTAATTTTTATTTGTTATCATAACGTGAGATATTTTGGTAATAAAGGCTTGCTCGATTGGTAAGGTTGACGCTTCACAACCAAAAAATTGCAGGTTCAAGTTAAATAAATGTGGATATATGTCTATTTCTATGGTAGTTTTTTATTTCTTGGTCTCCATTGACATATTCGTTGATTTGATTTTTGATGTATTAAATTAGTCTTAAAATTTGAAAGTATTGAATGATGTAATGAATCGCATGCATAGTGTAAAAAACATAATAAGTGGAATTCTATTCTTAAAAAAAATGTGAGATATTCCTAAATTAATAAGATATGTTTTATTCTTGAACAATGAGTGAAACTTATCTATGGTGCTATGATCATACTATTTTGTCTGAGGGGATTCACTCATACTACAAAAATAAAAAATAAAAAGAAAATATTAGAGACAAAAATTAAGTGATGATATTAAAATGTCTCTATAACATGCAATTTTCATAATTCTAATAATAACAGTATTTAAGTAAATGTGATTATAAACAATTAGTGATACATATATAGTCACACAAATATAAGTGTCACTAATAAGTTGTTATTATGAATGTATCACTATACTACTGTAAAAGAAATTATTTTTCCATACCAACTTTTAAATATTCAAATTTACCGTTTAATTCATTTTTTTCCCTTAAAAAAGTTTGATCGAAATAGTAATTTTAATATTTTTTTTAATAATCCCACGATTATAATTTTATTTTCCTTGCAACTCACTTACTCCATGTTTCTCTCTCACCTTACTTCGGCACGTTTTTTTGTTTTCACAAACTTCCATATTTTTAATAAATTCACAATACAATTTAATTTTTTCTCTCTCACATCACTAAATGTTTCTTTCTTCTCACATATTTCTTTCTTTTTTTCTTTTTCTTTTTTTGATACCCTCACACCACATTTGTTTCTTTTATAATTTTTTTTTTCATCTCTCACCATAATTCTTTTTATATGCTGCGAGGACGCGTGCAGCTGCAACTAATTGTTTGTAATGCAACTTAATGCACCAATATTTCTTGTAACTGATAATTATGCATACTGGCGGTTGCTACACTTGGCTTCTAAATATACAATTCTTCGAAAAGACGATATTTTATTAGATTTTATATTTTAATACAATAAGAAAAAAAAAAAAGAAGATAATTTGCGTAATATAATTACTTTCTTTTCAACAATATATATCTATCTTTTACTCTATCATAGAAGAACACTTATTTTATTTGAATTTCTAGATATTATTTTGATATCTTGAGATTCTCCGTGAGCTTGATTTTTTACTTGAGTTTAATTATCAAATTTTAATTGATGTATTAAAGTGCGTCTCATGTATTATAGTCACATTTTATTTTTTTTTGGAATTGGAAGTGATAAATTTTATTAATCGAATGTAAAGTGATTACATTTAGTCTCGTTGACAATCAATATCGAACAGAGACAATTACACCCAATCAAATCAGTAATATAACATAAACTAATACCTGACTATTACTGTAGCAAATCATACTTACTATATTCTAGAAATAATATCAACCCACGCAGAGATTCGAATCCATGACCTCTAGGATCATGGGGCCTCAACTTCGCCAACTAAGTTAGGCCTCCTCGACTATAGTCACTTAAATATAGGGAATTATATGCATAATTTGTATTTTTCACATATATTCTTCGTTTCAAGTTTTTATAAGTATTTAATTTAAATTTTTCCAAACACCCCTTATATAGGATTAACTAGTTCTTAAATTATCTTTAAATAATGTGTGCAAACGCACGTATATTTCAAACGCAAATGTGTCTGAAGATCACACATGCAAAATACAATATATTGTTTGAAGAAGATAAATATAAGAATAGGGTTAATTATACTTAGACCCCATCTGAAAATGTAAAACTACACTTTCCCTCAAATCTTTTTTGAAATTACACTTAAACCTCCTCCGAAAATTCTCCATCTACAACTGACCTCCTTCCATTAGAGTTTAGACGAAAAAGCTGACATTAGGGAAAGGAATTACATAAAATTTTAATTTTACCCCTCATTTAATATTTTCATGTATATTTTTGTACTTATAAGGGAATAAATGTAATATATACATATGAAGTGAGGTTAATATTATTACAATTTTTCCCTTGTAAGTACTAAATTATTACATAAGAATGTTAAATAAGGGGTAAAATTGAGAGTTTATGTAATATTTTTGCTCATATCAGCATTTTTCGTCTAAATTCTAATGGAATGTAATCAGCTATAAATAGAGAATTTTTGGAACGGGTGTAAGTGTAATGACAACTATTTTAGAAAAAAGTATAATTTCACATTTTCAAAGGGAGTCTAAATATAATTAACCGTATAAAAATATATATAATATATGTTGTGTATGTATCTCACACGCAAATGAGTAAATAATTTACGATCTCATGTAATGCATTTACTACGTGAAAAAGACATGTTTTCTCCTGGTCCATGACGTAATTCACATAGAAGGTTTTTTAATCTGCTTATAAGCTCCTTAAAACATCACGTTGAATGTTTTAGAGTTTACACAGAATTCTAATATACCATAATTTTTTTTAAAAAATACGGAGGGATAAATTGATTCATTTTAAAAAATACAAAGAGATAAATTACTATTTTATTTTTCCTAGAGGATAATTCGCTCATTTATAATATCACGGAGGGTTGTTTGCATTTTTCCCATTTATTTATAGTTAAATTAATTTGAAGAGTCACATACATAAGATGAGCACAAGAAAGTAGGGAGACAAATGTGCAGTAAAACACAAGAGAGTGAGTTTAACTTTATTTGCAATAAAAGAAGATAACAATAATAATATACACAAACACCATAAAATAGAGTAATGGGGACAGAAATGCAAGGGCACATGCTGTAGTCTTCACCATATATATACAGCTAAAAGCTCAAGACTGTAATCTGGCCAATGCATTGCTGCATGCAGAGGTCTACCTCTTACCCCTCTCCCCCCCCCCCCCCCCCACCCCACCCCACCCTGCAGCCTGCATCTGTATATATGTGAACTAGGGTTCATATTTTGGGTGAGCCACCCAATTTTAGAAGCACATCTCCAAAAAGAAGTGTTATCAGAGTTACAAATATGGTAAATATATATAGCAACTTTGGATCACTTGTTCCTCTCCCTCCCTCCAAAGTTACTTCTTACACTTTCCTTCTTCATCCTCTCTACTCTTGTTCTTCCTCAATTTCAAGAATTGTTAACTCTCACTGGAAAATTTATGTTGAGAAGTTGATAAAATTACACTTTTAGTGTCATAAGACAGGGGTTTTAACACATTTGGATCTCTATTTTACGGGATTTTTAAAATGATCTAAAAATTGAGAAAAATTGACACATTTAGTTCTCAATGGTCCCAAATTGAAAAAAACTACTTGATACATTTAGTCCTCCGCTTTACGGGATTTATGAGACTAAATTTGTCGAAATTTTCCATTTCGGGACCATGTTGAAAATCCCATAAAATATAGAATTGAATATGTCGAGTTTTCTCAATTTTAGGATCATTTTGAAAATCTCGTAATACAGAGGATTAAAAGTTTAATTTCGCCTGAGAACTTTGATGATCGATGTAGTTGTAAAAATAAAACTCAGTACTACAAAAAAGAAAAAAATATTATTTGAGACAAGGGTAAAATGTAATTGTTGTCATGTAACAAGATATAGAGGGTGGCATTTTTAGTCTTCTCCAATTTTAAATTTGTAATTGAGAACTGTAATAGAAAAGAATATTATATTTATTTCGGATGTCTTTGGAAAATGCTAAATTTGGTAGAAAATTAAAAATTCCTAAAATAAAGTGGTCATGTGTCATTCATGTACTATTCTATGAGAATTTAGCATTTTTTGGTTACATTTGAAATGAATGTGTTAATTTTTAATTTTTTTTAATTATTGTTCTCAATTGTAAAGTCAGACTCGGAGAGGACCAAATTAAAGTGTCACTCCCTATATTAATTATATGAAAAATATTGCATTTTTCCATGTTACAAACTATATATGGTAGCTTAAAAACCATGATAAACCAATATTATCGATCATAATCAAACAAATTGATGTAGAAACTTAAATTGTGGCGGAGATGAATCAATGTTTTACTATGATTTTAGTTATTATAGCCAGAATATTTGTCATGATTTTTAGGTGTGTCTAAAGTAATTTTCATGATTCTTAGATATGATCAAAGGAAACAGTGGTTAATAGTCGTCGTGAAGGCGCTATTAATTATTATTCAACCATGGTATTTTTACTTTAGCTATAGTAATTAATTATGATAAAATATTATATTTTTTTTAGTGATGATTGCAGCATGAACAAGTCGTTAGTTTCTTAACAAGATTCCTCTGGCTACCAAGTTAATTAATCCTTAGTGATCCGAGGTTGAAATTGGGGTTCGTTGTGTTCAGGTCTCAAATACTGGTGTCTGCGAAAATCGGTAAGAACAACGTTGAGTACGCCGGGTTATTATAGTTCTTTAATATTTAAGTTAGTAAACTAATTTGGTGCGTACAGGAATAACTTGAGTAGTAGTAGATGTTGTAAGTAAATGCAACCGATACTTAGTTTAGAGGGACCAAATTAAGATAAAAAAAAATTAAAATTTAGAAACGTTAAAATCAAAAAATGAATTTAAAGGATTAAAGTGATTTTAAATGTATAATTAAGGGATCAACTGTAATATTTACCTTTTAAATATTAAGCAACAACTTAAGGGCATTTATGCCATCTTATGGTATTTGCATGTGCTCCCTGCATCATCAGCATGCTTTGCATAATTAATTCATCTAATTTTCTTTCTTAAATTTGCATCATATAAAGAATTAATACATATTAATTTCAAATTTATTTATTTATTTTATTGCATCCTTCACCCTATTTAACATATAGACACCATGTGTACAAATAAAAATTGCGTCATGTATTTTATTTGAATAAATATTTTTATATACATGTTTCGTATATATTAAATAGACTAAAAGTTGCAATAAATTTAAAAATATTGTGCTAGGTGCAAATTAACCAATATATCCCTTACAGCAATTAAGTCAACGTTAATTGGAGGCAAAGCTAGGTAAAATTGCAAAACTACTCCTGCAGTTTAGGGTCATTTAATACTTGACTTCATGTTTCACAAAATTTTAAACACTACAAAAAAAATAGAAGATTAACGACAAAAAATTCAAGTGATAATTTTATTATTGTCACTAATTATATATATTTAGTGACAAGAGTGTTTATTTTATCACAATAATGAATTTTATGATTTTAATTATTACTATTATTCTGTAAAAATTGTTATTAGTGATAAAAATATGTGCATAAAGTTGTCACTAAATACAATTAGTGACTCATGTATAGTAACAACCTAGTGACAACAAATAATTATTATCACTATATTGTGTTGTCACTAAGTTGTCATTATAGATGAGTCACTAATTGTATTTAGTGACAACTTTATACACAATTCTTGTCACAAAATAATTATATAGTGACAAGATAAAAAAAAAATATTGTCATTTAATATATATTTTTAGTGACAACTTTAAAATTGTCATTTAATATTTTGTCACTAATATCATATTTTCTTGTAGTAAAAATTAACCTATGTTCCGTCAAAAATTGCAAAAAAAAGTCAAAAACATTGCAAAAAAGACCCCCCCCCCTCCACAATTAGGGGTGGTGGTGATCTTTTTTGCAATATTTTTAGACTCTTTTTCAACTTTTAACAGAATATGGGATTAATTTTAAAATTTCATAAAATCTTGCAAGCAAAGCTAGTGCCAATATAACAAATACATTCCATGCATATGTATGAATGGACTAACATAAAGTTTTACTTTGAATCTTGACCAACATATTTGAGTATACACTTTGCATATAAGTGCTCTAAACGGCATCTATAATTAGCAACCATTTAAGATTTAAGAAGATATTATTTTTGGAAAAGTAAAATTATATACAAGTGAGCATATATTCCATCTCTATCGCATACTTTAGGAATATTTTTCCCTTTTACTTTTACCAAAATATTCCAAAAAAATTTTAATTTTTTAAATTACATTTTTTTTATAAAAACAATACTCTACTAGTTCAATCAATACAACAAAAGATAATATTAGTGACACAATATATTAGTGGTAATTTTAAAGTTGACATTAAAAATATATATTTAGTGATAATAATTTAAATCTGGTCCAATATTAAAAATTATGCATAAAATTATCGATATAAACAATTAACAACAGTCGATAGTGAGAACACAACTAAAAAAACTGCAATCGATCATACCAATTAATTAACAATGGCTGCAAAACGACCATTAGCTATTGTTTCTTTAAGTGATGTAAAAATATTAGCTATAATTAAAAATCATAACTAAATATTTTGAACGTAATTGAACCATATAACAATGCAGTATTTGTAATTATATCAAATTTGAAGAAAGTTTGTTGTAATTTATCCTATCAAATAGTGATAAAAATTTAAGTTTTCTCATTAATTTTATTTATTCATCATTACAAGAAAATGACTTACTTGCAGCGAAAAAAATTCAGTGTCGAGCTAACTAGCAAGCAAAATTCTCGTTGTTAATCTACATTATTTAATACAAAAGATTTACTTGTTAATGAATTTAGCAATGAAAAATTACTTGCTAACAAATTTTAGCAACGAATTATTTAAAATATATATTAAATAATATAAATTTGGCAACGAGCATTTTACTTTACTAATTAGCTCGACGCTAATTTCAATATCAAAATTTTCCGTAGTTATATTTTCTTGTAATGCATAACAAATAAGGTAAATTACTTCGACACCCCCTGAAATTAGGTCAAAATATACAAATATCTTATATCTTTTGCTACATTACAGCTACACCTCCTGATGTTATAATTGTAATTACAATTACACCCCTCAGATAGTGTAATTATAATTACTCAAAACAACATAGAGTATTTGCGTAATTTTATCTAATCTCAGAAAATATCAACGTAATTTATCCTAACAAATAGTATCAATTCGTCATAATTTTTAAGCCGTAATCATTTACACGCATCGAACGTTCCTCAACCGAATTTTCAATTCTTATTTAATGCATTCTTGAATGTAGTAATTGAATTACAATGAATTAGGGGGGGACCATGAAATTTTGATGGAGATTTTGGTGGTGAGTGATGAATGGGAAGTGGGGTAGAGATGAGAAAATAATGTCAGATTTTTAACCTTAAAAAGGGCAACACTTTCGAGGTCAGCAGTTGGAGCACGTGAACTCTTTTCTATTTTAGGAAACATCAACTTTAAACCTAAGTCACATCATTGGGGGCCCACACCCCCCCCCCTTACCCCCCCTACCCCACCCCTTTCCTTTCCCATATGTTCGATCAACTCCAAGTCCATGAATAATTATGCTTGTCTCTCCTATATGTCACACTCTCTTTTGTCTCAGCTTCATTATTCATTGCTTCTCAACTCAATTGTTCTCAACTCTATGCAAGTGGTAGGTTACATTTGGATAGGAATTTACGTGGATATTGTGTGATTTGTGTTTGAATTATACAAAAATAATTTTGTATATATATTATAAAAAATAATATCATTAGGAATAGCATAAATTCTTTGTAAAATAATAGAACTCGTTGCTGATTTTTATGTTTAGCAATGAATTGGGAGGATGCTTTTCAGTTTTCTTCTTTTTTTTTTTTCTTTTTGTCAAGATCAGCTATGAAGTTTTACAATGTTAAAATTCATATTCAGTTATAGCAAGGAAGTATTTCGGTTCTAATTAATGTTAATTTTGAAATCAAAAGAACTTAAAATTCTTATTCGATACTATATACGTTGCTAATTATCAATAAATTTACTCTCTTTTCTAATTTTCATCTAGCTATTGACATAATTTCTTGTAGTGATAACATATTAATATTATATTTTAATTATGAAAATGTATATAGTAATAAAATAATCTAAATACCACTTAAGAAATTAGAAAGTCGTACCGTGGAGAGTCACGACACTTGTTGTACCGACTCATGATTGTCTCCCTACGAAATATGTTCTCGGATATATGTTTGAGTATTTTTTTTCCCTTACGAAATTCCACATCCAAATAACAATTTGAAATAAAATGTGTTTGGAGATAGCATTTGTTGAAAAATATTTCATAAACAAATCACTCAGTTTTTTCACTACATATATATATATATATAATATTATAGAAAAAATAAATGATGATATTAAATTATCACCAATTACATATATTAAGTGATAATTTTTTTATTTTATGACTATATCATTTTTTTCTATAAGTTTTAATAGTGACAACATTTAAATAAATATTGTCATGAGGAATAATAGGGGACACAAAAATAACCATAAAGAAGTGACTATAAACAATGAATATATTGACAACATATATAATTTTTGCTGAATTTGTATTGTCACTAAGTATTAATATACATGTTTCACTAATTATCTACAATAATAGTTATTAAATAATTATTGTCACTAATAATTACATTCTGAAAAAATTTAAATTGGTTTCACCTTGTTGTGAGCAAAAAGTTGCTCATTTGGATACATCCAACTTGAGATTAATGGGCCAGCTTTTCACAAGTCTTGGAGAAAATACCTACAAAAAACACGTTACACTCTAACGCTCAAATCAGTAAACGACGATGAAAATAAAAATTATATTGAAAAAGCATAATGTACAACAATAATTCAGTGACACAATGTTAGTGCAATAGCGCCTTTATGTGTGTGAGTATCGAGAAAAGATTACACTTTACTAAGGGGAGAGGGCTCATTTTTAGCATTCAGTGGGGGACTGTGAGAGTTCGGTCTCCTTGGGGCTCGGAAGAGAGGCTGCTATGAGATAGACTCTAATTTTGGATTTTTTGACTGTTAGGGACTTATCCTCCAAGTTGATAGGACTCTTTTTTGTGATAAGCTTCCCGGATTCTTAAGGGGTGCTTGATATAAGTTTATTGTCCTCCCTAGATACTTGGGAGTCCCCGCGGTAGGATACTTCTAATTCCTCCAAGTTGTCTGACCGGAGCTTAGATGAGTGAAAATTTCTAGTTGTCCATGGGGCTGCCAGGCAACAGCCTTCTTGGGCCCGCCGCAAGCTTTTCTGGGCCTCCTCCGGCTTCTTCACTTAACAGACCCCTCTTCGGGGGTTCGGGGATTGAGGTCCTTTTCTCCTTAGTCTGCATGTAGCCTTGGATCTTCCTTGGACTTCTTTCAGGTTGAGCTCATTCTTGGGCCGTGCATATTTTGGACATCGCACATAAGTTATGTTTTTAATTAATATTTTGTCTCTCTCATGTTCCAAATGACTTGTGATTCTCATTAGTCAAGTCATATTAGTCTTGGCAAGCATTTTTGGTCACGTAACTGAAGGGCATTTTCACTTTTGGTCCCAATGTGGTATTGGATTCTGACTTTTGATCTCGTAACTTTAAAAAAGTAGCATTTTTGGTACCATAACACCTTAATATTAGATATTTAACGGAAAATGCCACGTGACCGTTAAGTGTATGGGCTCAAAAGTGCTACTTTTTGAAAACTATTGGACCAAAAATGAGAATTTTGGAATCAATTGGACAAAAAATGTAAAAATCCTAACAACCACGAGCTACGCATGTGGCATTTTTCTTTAAACTATCTAACGCAAAGATAACATGGGACCAAAAATACTACTTTTTAAAAAATGCAAGATCAAAAGTGAGAACTCATAATCAATAAATTACGGGATGAAAAGTATTATTTCTATGTCTTGGTAGAAAGCTCTGAAATCAGGTTTGTTGCACGATTGAGAAAAAGTAGGCGAACGGGAACTATATATGTTGATGAAATTAGACTAAAGTTAGGACACACATGAAAAATGATGATTTTCTATAATTTAGATCTTGAGTTAGACATAAAGATTCACGCTTTCACTTTAGTTGACAATGCACACTTTTGGGAGTTCATTCCCATCAAGTCATCGTGCTTTTCCTTTTTTTAAACTTGCCGCTTGTTTGGCTCTGCGATTGAACTATTGGTAAAAATAATACGATAGTTGTGTATTAATAAAATATCGAGATAAGAGTTGGATTTTTTTTCTTTAATACAGTATTGCTCCCACACTGATGCATGTTAATGGTTCGATTACCATTGTCTTTCGATACACAACGACCTATTAATATTAGGATAACAACATGACAAATCTTAAGACACGGCAGAGAAATTCTAGTTCGAATTTGGCTCGACTAAATCTGAACCAATTATATGACAAGTGTATTGGTGTGCAGTTTAGAGAGAGTGACCAATCATATGGCAAGTGTATCACACTTGATCTATGATTGGTTTGGTTCGACAAACCTGATCTGAATAAGAATTTTCTGACACGGCAAACCGTATAACTTTTGGATCTCTTTTAGTAAAAGATAAAAAGACTAATTTTGCAAAGTGGATCCGATGCTCTAAAATGCTTTTCGAAAATTGATGGAACGAAATGAAAAATATGGGTTTATTTATAGAAGTAATTGGATAGGCGTCGTGGAATGGACATATCACATTAGACCACATTTTTTAAAGGATAAATGCAATTTGCTCCCTATGATATAAGAAATGAGCAAAAAATTCTCTGTGATAAATAATTAGTAAATTACTCCCTGTGATCTTAAAATGAAGAAAATTACCCCCCTGTGTTTTCCCTTGATAGGAGGGTAATTTGCTTCATTTTTCAAAACACAGGGAGGTAATTTGCTAATTATTCTTTCACAGGGGGTTTTTGCTCATTTTTTATATCATAGGGGGGTAAATTGCATTTATTCCCATTTTTTAATAATCACTTTTCGAATTAAATTCCATTCAAACCACACTTGAATAAAAAAGTTATAATTAATTTTCAATTGCATTGCAGTTATTTTTTATTTAATTATACATTATGTCAATTAAATAATTTTTAATTTCTGAATTAACCTTAAGAATGAGGATAATTTTGAAATTAAATACAATCGGCATTTGAATAATTAATATTAAAATTTTGAATTCAAAATCCATAATCACTTTGTTTTTTAATAAAAGAAATCAGTTATTTCAAAATCGAGTCAAGCTTTCATAATTAATTATGTATATATATCACGTAAAAGTTAGTAATCATGTTTTGAAGAAATGAAAAATGCTGAATTTGCATGAAAGTTTGAGGGGTACAACGAAATACATTAATATTGGGCTTAATGGTATTTTTGGTCATGTAATTATATCTCATTCTTATTTTAGTTCTTTATCTTTTTAGTGTTCCAAAAAGGTCTTGTTGCTTTTTAATTGTCACGATTTTGGTCCTTCTTTCACCGAAATTTCTCCAAAATTGCCGGAAATGTCTGACGTGGTGGCCAAATTTCAAACATTTCCAAGCGAAAAGAGGATTAAAATCGTGACAATTATAAAATTACATGATTTTTTTGGAACTCTAAAAAATAAAAAATTAAAATGAGAATGAATTATAGTTACAGAACCAAAAATGATTTAAATCCTTAATATTGAGATAGGTTGTGAGCATCAAATTGCCATATTTTCTTGTCAGCTTTTACCTAATATTGCTCAAAATTAAAGTGGTGACTTGTAGGCAAAGTATAAATTAAATACTTCTACCTATTTATTCTAACTTGGAAATCCAACCCCATATCCTCATACATGATCAAAGATTTGATTTTCTTGCTATTTTAGGTAGTAAATTAATTTTCTTAATCCCCCAAAAAAATAATTATCGTATTCAACTATGAAAATACCAAACAAAGAAAAACCAAGAAAAATAAGTAACCTTAATTCAACCATTCGACCATCGCACTTAATCGTATTTCAAGTCAGAATTTATCATACACAACGTACAGTCGATAAACCAACAATAAATACAATAATCTCAAAACTATTAATAATGCATAGAAATAGTATATTAAAGCAAAATGGCAACATAATGCTTCAAACCCTATGAAAATTATTGCTTAATCCGAGCAACTATGTATCTAAGTTTGGGGTACAAATTTGTACTAGCAAAATTGAGCAAAGGGATGAAATTGGGGCATGAGAATTGATGGCCATATCCCCACTACAAAGACTATTAGGCGAGCAAATTAACTTTGGTTTGGATACGAGGGTCTAGCTCAGTTGGAGAAATTAAAATCCAGGTTATGGATGCGAAGTCCACCACTGCGTGGATGTTCTTCTACTGCATAATAAGTATTGTTTAGATTTAATTTATGTGATATTGTTTATTAGGGTATGATTGTTGTAATTGTCTTTGTTAAATATTGACATTCGATATGGCTGATTGTAATCGATTTATTTCAATTAATAATAGTTCATCACTTTCATTTCAAAGAAAAATAAATTAACTTTTGTTTTCTCTCCACCATATTTATTCATTCTATTATAATTGTACATGTTGGGAGGTGGCCCATGTCCCCTTAAGGCCCATGTCCATTGCCCCTTCGGCCCATCCTGGATGGCCAAAGCCCAAAGCTTTTTTGGCCCACGTCTGCTGCTCCAACCCACGACCCGATCCGATCCATGACTTTAGGGTTCCTATAATCTGATTGTCTCCCTCATTTTCAGATTATCCTTACCCCTTCTCCTCCCAAATGTGTCCCCTCGTCTCTCCCACCCAACCCCTTGAATCCGCCGTCGCCGCTTTCCAATGTCACCGGAAATAGTAGCATTTACTCCTGTCATCTCTCTCCCCTCACTATAAATATGACCCTCCTTTGTTTAGGAAATGATCCGAACGAGTTACACCAAAAAGCTTTCCTACTTCTTCTCCGTGAACCAGCTTTGTGCCGAGTTTTTCTCTGTGGTTGTGGGTGTGTTTCCCTTTGTGTTCTTTGTGGTTACAGGTTCTTTGTGGACCGAGAGGTCTGTGTGATCGACGAGGTGTGTGGTTGTGTCCTTAGTGGACGGGATCGACCTTAGTGGCGTGAGGGCTTTGTGCAACCGGTGGGCCGCCGGCGTTTGGGGCAGACACCTCCCACCCCTCGAATTGGGCGATCTGAGCCTCGGTTGTTTGTCTGATTGGTTCTCTTTTCTTGTTTCATATATATATATATATATATATATATAATTCAAGGGTTGTTGTGAAACCCATTAATCCCGCCTGTAATAGTAAGGTAAGATTTGTTTCAGTGTGTGTCACTGGAGGGATTAATTCCCAACAGTGGTATCAGAGCCTTCGGGCTTTCGCTGGCCGTCGAAGGTTTGGTAAGAGCTATCTGATCCTTGCTCCTTTACTGCTTTGTGGTGTTCTCTGCTTTGTGCTATTTTGCTATCCTGCTATTCTGGTGCGTGCGAGTCCACTTAGTGCTTTTTTCGCTGTTATTTTTTGATCGGCTTAGTGCTATTTTATTACTTAGTGTAATCGTTCGTGGTGTAACTTGTTCAGTGCAATAAGCTGTTACTATATCCCTTAGTAGAATTGTTTTTAAATTGCTTAGTGCTATTTGTAATCGGCTTTGTGCGATCCTGCTTGGTGCAATTTTGATATATCGCTTAAACTGCTTAAGTGCTATTTTTGGTGAGGTTCTGTTGATACTGCTAATATTATTGCTTAGTGCATACTGCTCTGAGACCTAGACCAGTCCCTCTCTAAATTTTACCTGGCCAGCCCCACGAGGCTGTCGGGTATTTGGTTGGAGGTAGAGAAGGTTCCCCTTCTGCATCCGTTGCTATTAAAGTTCTTTTGTGATGGCTGAAATTGAAGATAGTTTAGGGGACGTATACTAATGGTTTGGTCATTTGTTCGTTTTTCGTGAATACCTTACTAACGCAATTGTGCAAGTGTGTTTTTGCAGGTACAGTGTCCCGGAGTTTTCATGGCGATGATGAATTAGCCCAATCCGAAAAGGACTAGATCCTCTTAAGGGTCCATGGTCCAAGGTAGAGATGTTGGGAGGTGGCCCATGTCCCCTTAAGGCCTGTGTCCATTACCCCTTTGGCCCATCCTGGATGGCCAAAGCCCAAAGCTTTTTTGGCCCACGTCTGCTGCTCCAGCCCAAGACCCGATCCGACCCACGAACTTTAGGGTTCCTATAATCTGATTTTGTCTTCCTCATTTTCAGATTATCCTTACCTTTTCTCCTCCCAAATGTGTCCCCTCGTCTCTCCCACCCAACCCCTTGAATCCACCGTTGCCGCTTTTCAATATCACCGAAAATGGTGGCATTTACTCCGGTCATCTCTCTCCCCTCACTATAAATATGACCCTCCTTTGTTTAGGAAAGAATCCGAACGAGTTACACCAAAAAGCTTTCCTATTTCTTCTCCGTGAACCAGCTTTGTGCCGAGTTTTTCTCTGTGTGGTTGTGGGTGTGTTCCCCTTCGTGTTCTTTGTGGTTATGGGTTCTTTGTGAACTGAGAGGTCTGTGTGACCGGCGGGCTATGTGGTTGTGTCCTTAGTGGATGGGATCGGCCTTAGTGGTGTGAGGGCTTTGTGCAACCGGTGGGCCGTCAGCGTTTGGGGCGGACACCTCCCACCCCTCGGATTGGGAGATTGAGCCTCAGTTGTTTGTCTGATTGGTTCTCTTTTCTTGTTTCATATATATATATATATATCTGTAATTCAAGGGTTGTTGTGAAACCCATTAATCCCGCCTGTAATAATAAGGTAAGATTTGTTTCAGTGTGTGTCACTGGAGGGATCAATTCCCAACAGTACATGGACACAAATAGCAAATATTGCTATTTATTATGACATATATATCCATCAACCAGTGAGCAATTTAAATCTGTCTTTTGAGTGCAAGCATAATTTTTTTGCGTTGTTTAACTCCCCTTGTTCTAATGTCGCTTTTGCGATTAAATTTTATGTAAATCACATTTTGATAAAAGTTATAATTATTAGCTTTTTAATCCCACTGTAATTGTTCTTTGTGAAGTTATCCATTATGTCCGTTAAATCATTTTTTAATTCCTTTTCAATCTTTGGAAATATGTTAGTTTGAAAATTGAGCTACAATTTCCGTTTGTACAATTAATTATAAAATAGTGAATTCAAATACTGTAATCACTTATTTTTAGTTTCCTTTTGAAAATTATAATAAATCATCTTACAATTAATCATGCATGTAATACCCGCTCTCAATCCGATCCAAACCAGCTAATTTAACCCTCATTACGACACCAGACTAGCCAATTTATTATTTTACTATTATTTTTGAAATTATTTCTTACCCTACCTAAAGGTTGGATTTTAGAAGATTTTCGGATGGCATTTTTTTTTTTTTAATTGGAAGCAATAAATTTTATTAATTGAAAGTAAAATGATTATATTCAGTCCTGTCGGATATCAATATCGAACAAAGACAATTACAAACAATCAAATCAATAATATCACATAAATTAACACTTACGTTATTACAACAAAAAATCATTTCTACTATATAATAGAAATAACATCAACCCATGCAGGGGTTTGGACCCCTAACCTCTATGATCATAGGACCTCAACTTCGCCAACTAAGCTAGACTTCCTCAGTTTTTGGATACCATTTGATAGAATTCAACCTCCGAAACCTATTTATACCCAACCACCATCCAAAAAATAAATACACCCCCATTCAAACTCTAGATCTCATCTTCTTCTATACACCTCCCCATAGGCGGGATGAAGAAAATTCACCTTTCATCGCCATAAACTCATAATCTAAGTCTAAAATTGTTGAGTTTAAATGGAGTTGTGGTGGAAGGGGACATAAGGAAGTTGAAACACTCCATTGCCATGTATTTCAGGTAACCAACTCGAAATTTTTAGTTTAATCAAATACTGATATGATATATATATATATATATTTAGTATCTCGATGATTTATACTTTTGGAATTGTGTCATTGATTAAGATCTTGAGTTATTAGTGTTAAAATGTTCGAACTAGTACGTATTTATTTGTATGAATTAGAATTTCTATTTGATGTGATTGGAGATTTTGGATTTAATTGTGAGTTTCCAAAAGAGAATTAACCATTTTTGTGTTTTTTATGATACATGCAGTTCTAGGTATAGCAAAGGCTCATTCTTTTTATGTATATTTAACGTTTTAATGTAATATGAATATTTTTTTATAAAATCTTATTGGTTTAAAGTTTATTCATAAAATACAAGGAACCTTATTAGATTTTTTAAAATTGTAACACGAGCACTGTTAAAGGTTAGGTTTGAATCTGACAACTCCTATTTTCAGGTCTATTGTATTTACTTTAAGACGCCTTTTAGTTGTTAAACTTTTTATACATAGTTATGAGACCATATAGATAATAGCTTTTAACTTTAAGAATTTTTTAATTTTTGGATGAATTTATAAAAATTCTTGAGTCATGACATGCAGTAGTATTTTCTCTGCAGAACCTTATTCTTTCTGAAAATTCATGATGAATTTAAACATTTTTTCTAAAGATTAATTATTTTTTGTATTAACTACTATGAACCATAAGTAACATATATATATATATATATAATTTATATGACTTTCCCTTTATTATTGAATTTTAAAAATTTGTCTAAGTAAACTGTTAGACTGTATTATAATTCTTCTTCAACTTGGTTTCGGACACTCTTACACCTATTTATTTCAATTAAATTTATCTAATATATATTTTTGTATGTTACTCCGTATCCTTAACACTTTCTATAAAATTTTCATAATCATATACTTAGTATATAATCTTACAAATTTCACGAAATTAGATTGCTGGTTGGCATGACCTTATTATCCGTCTAGTCTAGTTTCTTTATTTAATTTGAATCATTAAGAATTAATCGAGTGGCTAGAATCATTAACTGTTCTAGGCATTATTGATTCATTGTGGTTTATTAAATATTATCAGGCCAATTTGTATCGGATTAGGACTTGAGTCCATCAAATTATGCTCGAATTAAGTTAAAAAAAAAAAAATCACAGTTTGTTTCTCTAGACTAAGTAGGTTCACAACTTATTTTCTTTTATTAGGTTGAATATGACTTAAGTAATTATTGATTTATAAATTTATAATTAATTGACTTATAGAATTAAACAGTCGGGGAACAAGTGGCCAAATAATTGGATTCGAGTTTGGTTATCCGATAAATGGGTTGTTCCTTTTGCTAATTCGTAAATATTTTTGTCAAATTCTATAAATCTGTATATGTAAATAATTTGCATTTCTGCAAAATGCCTTCAATTGTATTACTTATGGATGTCTTTACGACACTCGAAATTTTTTATTTGAATATTTATATGTTATGTGATGCCAAATGCTCTTAGTGGAATTAAATTATGAATGTTTTTGTTAATATTGGACTTTTCTATATAAAACCTTAACTTTTGTTGAAAATATTATGCGTGACACCTTGTAAATATATGTAAACATTACATATGCGAGTAATCCATGTTTTCCGTGTAAATTAATTTTGAAAATAAATATGGAAATGAGTGTGGTATATATATATATATATATTGAGAAAAAGTAGTAGTATTTACAAATATATAAGTGAACAGAATGATTGTAATTAATTCTTAGATTGAGTGACTCAAGTGTATGCTCATGATATTAGAAAGCTAATTGGAAGAACGAGTTAATTCCAACTCTTAAATGGGTATAAAAGTTGTTTTGGATCTTCTCAATTGGGAATAAAGATTAAGACAAGTTAAGTCTTTAAACGGGTATAAAAGTTATTCTGAACCCTCACAATCAGAGTTAAAAATTGAGATAAATTAAATTCTTAAACGAGTATAAAAGTTGTTCTGAACTCTCCCAATCAGGGTTAAAAATTGAGACAAGTTAAACTCTTAAGTGAATATAA
Source organism: Sesamum alatum (assembly GCA_034509735.1). Classification (NCBI taxonomy): domain Eukaryota; kingdom Viridiplantae; phylum Streptophyta; class Magnoliopsida; order Lamiales; family Pedaliaceae; genus Sesamum; species Sesamum alatum. Next base: position 2,887,560 of record JACGWO010000012.1, on the reverse strand, counting down.
AAGTTGTTTTAGACCCTCATCAATCGAGATTCTAGATTGAGGCCTGATCAGTCGTACAAGCCATTGGAATCTGAAATCCATGAGCATACATAAGGAATACGAATGTGGTTAATTGTGTAGAAAGATTAGAACGATAACTTGTTAAATATCATAAACGACATATTTTTCGGTGCGTTACTTTTTATATGTAGCTACTTGATTTTGTCGTAGCTTACCTTGACCATAATCTATTTTCTATGATTTTGTCTTTTATGGCATGTGTCTTTATAAATATTTAAATATGGTAATGCTCTCGCATCTAGTTGAGAAAAGAAACCACTTACTGATCGGGTGATTAGTCGCTCACACCATTTACACAAGTCAAAATTCCAGGACAGATTTTAGGAGGATTTCTTTTCTTCTCTTTAGTTATTAGAATTTAGCGCTAGAAGAAAAACTTTAGAATTATATTCTACCACTACGAATGTCTAGCCTAATATTTTGGGATTTCTTATTTTTGGTGGCATTGCAAAATTCGGGTTTATTCTCTGTAATGAAGGCTTCATGTTACCGAGGAATTGGACTTGGTGGCATGGCCGTGTCGTAACCCTAATTTGGAGCGTGACAATGCAACCACAAATTCATTTATTTTGACTGATTCACGCTGGTTCTTAATTAATTATTGTTCTTAATAAATGGAAAACTATGATAAAAAAAAAAAAATATGAATAGTTCGAAACATGGAAACGATTTCTTTTGAATATACTTCCTAACTAAACTTAAAAAAACATTTATAACATTATAATTAATTTTTTCAAAGAGCTAGCAAATGTATTTACTGAAAATACATCGAATTTAGTGTTAGTTATACTTGCATATACATTGGAGAAAAATACAGTTTTTTGCTCTTATAACTTGGGTATTTTATAATTGAAGATAATAATTTAAAAAACTAGCAAAAGTGGTTCCAATCATGTGCCTTTTCTCAGTGAAATTGATCAGAAATTGAACCAAATGTGATATTATTTTGAACCAAATGTGATATTATTTTTAATTCCTCAATCGCAAAATTGAAATTAGAGTATGTCAAAAGTACTTTCCTTCCAAAATTATAGGACGAAAAATGCACTCTTCCTTGTACTTTCTGTGTTTTCCTCATTCACTTGTCAATTTACATACTTTTAATTCATATTTAATACTTCATGATAAATTTTGCACACACTGACCAGAGGGCCGTATGCTGATGCATTTCTTCCATGCGATGATAGTCCTAGAGCTTTGGAGGGATGCCCGTGGAATTTCGAAAAAAATATCCTCATCTTGAACGATATTGGCACCGAGGAGAACCCTATGAACGTTGATCTGAATTAGGTGACATCTACGTACATATTCACGGCCTCCCGTTGAATCGTAATTTGGGTATAGCGACACACATAGGGAACTGGATGGGAATTTTTCGAGACATGGAGATGGATGAAGCGGGACGAGCATGGGGTGCTTCTCTTTGCATCCGGGCAGCGATTAACTTTAATAATCCGCTGAAGAGGGCGTTAAATCTCCACACTAGGATGGGTGATGAACAAGTGGTATATTTTACGTACGAGCGCCTCCCTAATTTCTGCTACCTTTGCGGGAGGCTCAGCCATATTTCCAAATACTGTGAGGTGAGGTGAGGCGAAGGTTTCACGGATCCGGGGCAGAACACAACCCATGGCTGCGAGCCCCCGCTCCGGTCTGAGGACAACCCCGGACGACCAACGAGCCCCCTCAGGCCTGACGCCCGCCTAAATATTCGAAAGGGGCAGCTATCTTTGGCAATTTCAGCACGGGGAACAACAACTCCAGAAGAGCCCAGCCCAGGTACGACTCACAGGGTGGCGAGACTAGAGGCGCAATGGGAAGGAGTCACCACCACGCAGAGAGGGGCAATCTAGCCGAGTGAATGAGACGTAGGTTGGGGGTCTTTCCAGCGAGGTAGAGGCAACTCTGATGCTCAGAATCAGAACATGTTCCAGCCCCCAAATCTAAAGGGGCGGTAGTGACGGGGAGGGGCCGTCACTTGGAGTGACCAACAGGCTATTACTCACACGACGTTGACGGAGGCTGCACTAGTCACCATTCTGCTTCACTTTACGACCATGAGAGTGCGGAGACGAAGGGGAGCGAGCGTCGAGGGCGGCGGGCGCGACTGGCAGTGGAGCAATCGGGTAGGAAGAGGGGACACGACATTACTATTGTTGAGACAACTTGGCGGCAGTTCATCCCCCAAACGTCGCCTACTGGTAGAGGAGGAGATATCCAAATCGATATCAGGGAAGACTGAGACGCCATGAAAATCCTAGCATGGAACTATTAGGGGTTGGGGCCCCTTAGACAGTTCGGACAAGGAGCTAACCGAGCTCCATAGCCCCAGCTTGGTTTTCCTCTCCGAGACCAAGTGCAAAGCAAGGAGAGTGGCTACACTTAGAGGACCTCTGAACTATAACGGACTGGGGGTTAATTCCATGGGAAGAGAGGAGGGTTGTCGCTACTTTGGCGAAAGGACCCGATGTAAGGGTTCAATCCTATTCGACTCATCACATCGACGCCATAATTCGAGGGGAGGATGGAAGGGAAAGGTGGTGCTTTACAGCTTTCAATAGGCACCTTGAAGCGGCGAAGCGCAAACTTACGTGGAACTTACTCCGCTTGTTGTGAGGCCATTCCGTCCAGGCTTGGTTCTGTATGGGCGACTTCAATGAAATTTTGCTCGCTTCCAAAAAAGAGGGTGTGGTACCTCGGGCACAATGGGAGATTGATGAGTTTCGATGGTGCTTGACCAATTGCGAACTGCAGGACATGGGGTTCTGAGGCTACCCCTTCACGCAGTGTAACCATAGGGAGGAGCCACATACAATCAGGGTAAGGCTTGATCGTGTTTGCTGTAATTCTTCTTGGGCAAGCCTCTACCCTATAGCGCACGTCCACCACAAGCCGACGACGGCGTCGGACCACGCCTTGATATGGGTGGACTTAGATCCGAGGGGCCATATAAGTTAGCACCGCAGCAAGAAGACCTTCCGTTTTGAGTTCGTGTGGGCGACGGACGCGTGTTGCGCCGAGGTGATCCGCAACGGCTGGGGGTCTGGGCTTGGTCATCGCCGCAGGAAGCTTTCATATCAAAGCTGCAGAATAGCAGCGTCACACTACAGGGGTGGGAGAGGAACTATTTCGACAACGTTAGGCGGAAAGCAAAGGAGCTTACCCAGCTCTTTTGCGAGCTGCAGCAGGGCCCTTTTACGGTCGTGTCACAAGGGGAGATCGAACGCCTGCGGGCGATGCTCGAGCACTTCACCAGTCAAGAAGAGGTTCTTTGGAAACAACGAGCCAGAGCGTTGTGGCTGAAGGAAGGCGTCTGCAATTCGACTTTCTTTCACACGAAAGTAAGCGAGTGACAACAAAGGAAAGAAATACGACAGCTTAAGGGTGAGTCCGCTCGGGTTATGGAAGGAGCTTCGAAAATAAAGGGACTAGTCACAGATTACTTTGGCATACTTTTCCAATTCACGAACCTGACTTCTGAGGTGATAAATGATACACTTTCAACACTTGAGCCTAGAACGTCGGACGCTATGAATGAGAGCCTTCTCCGCCCCTTTACACCGGAAGAGGTCACACAATCTTTGAAACAAATGCATCCCCACAAATCTCCCGGCCCTGACGGTATGTTTCCTATTTTTTACCAACGCTTTTGGGATATTGTAGGCAAAGATGTCATTGATTGTGTTCTTGATGTTCTTAATGATACAATCCTGAAACCCAGCTTAATCACACAAATATCGTGTTCATTCCGAAAATCACACACCTGGATAACCTCACCCACTTTCGACGCATTTGTCTCTGTAATGTCCTCTACAAACGTGTTTTGAAGACTATCGCTAATCGCCTTAAACCCTCCTTAACTCCCTCATCTCCCTGCACAATTAGCCTTTGTCCCAGGTAGGGCGATTATAGATAACGTTTTAATAGCTTACGTGATTAATCACTTCTTAGCACATAAAATTGGGGGAAAAGAAGGGTATGTGTCGCTTAAGCTTGATGTTAGTAAGGCCTATGACTGCGTGGAGTGGTGCTTTCTTGAGAGTGTTCTTCTTCGTATAGGTTTTCACAAGAGATTTGTTTCATTAATTATGCTTTGTGTTTCATTAGTTTCATACTCTTTTTTGCTTAATTGGAAACAATTCGGGTGCTTGCGGCCAAGCAGAAGGCTCCGTCAAGGGGACTCCCTATCCTCTTATCTTTACTTGTTTTGTGCTGAAGTTTTTAGCTCCATGATCAGTCGTGCAGAGGGCGAGGGTAAACTGAAGGGCATTGCGGTCTCACGTCACGCTCTGCGGGTGTCGCACCTTCTCTTCATTAACGACAAGCTCATGTTCTGCTCAGCGGCATGGGTGGAGGTTGAGTGTGTCCACGGCCTGCTGAATCAATTTGAGAGGGCATTTGGGCTGCGTATTAACACTCAAAAGTCTGCCATTGTGTTCAGTCGAAATGGGGCCTCAGGCCTCAGAGAAGAGCTGGCAGTGATTTTCGGCGTCCAGGTTGTCAGGAAGTACACAAAATATCTCGGCCTTCCCTCATCGGTGGGCAAGTCGAAGAAGGAGGTGGCGATAGGCATCAAGGAACGAGTGTGGTTGAAGTTCAACAATTGGACCACTAAGAAGCTCTTCCAAGCTAGTCGTGGTGCTCATAAAGACAGTGTTGCAGGCGATCTCCACATACGTGATGGGATGCTTTCGAATCCCGGACATTTTCTTAACAGAGGTCGAGAGCATGGTTGCCTCGTTCTTCTGGCACGAAACACTGGAGTCCTGGACGCATTGGATCACATGGCCCAAGATCTACAGGTCGTTGTAGCAGGGGGACGGGCTGCAGCGTCTCAAGGAGTACAACGTGGCACTATTGACAAAGCAGCCCTGGCGAGTAGCATTGCACCTAGACACGCTGCTGGGACAAATTTTGCAGCAAAAATACTACCCCGATGCAAACTTTTTCTCCGCAGGGATCAATTACACTCTCTCTTTCACCTGGCGTTCGCTCCTTGACGCACGGTACTTACTAGCGGCACGAATCCGTTGGAAGATTGGGGATGGACAACTTGCTCTCATTTTAGGCCACCCGTGGCTCCCTCGTCCAACTATATTCCAGCTTATAGCGCCTCCGAAATTGCTACTTTCTGAGGCTAAGGTGGCGACCCTCATCAACTCGAACCGCAGCTGGAACGAAACCTTGGTGTGGGCGGAATTCATGCCCTAGGACGGGGAGAGCATCCTGTCAATTCCCTTGGCAGAGACCCCATCCCAGGATGAGGTGATTTAGCACTACGACAGGTTAGGGAGATTTACAGTTAAGAGCGCGTATACCTTGGCAGTCGATATGACCTCTCCAGTGATACCGTCGACAGTCGATGTTGAGTGGCGTTTCATCTGACGGATCAAGGTTCCCCCTAAAATACAGTTGTTTGCATGGCGGTTTCGGCACGAAGGCTTGCCGACGCTGCAGAATTTAAGACACTAAGGCACTAGGGGGGACGAGCTATATGCACGTTGCAACGAACACAAGGAAGACCTCACTCACACGCTCTTCACTTGCACCTATGCGAGGCTAGTGTGGGCATTTTCTGGCTTATGAACTGCTAGCATCCCACAGTCCGCGGAAAGGGAGTTTGGATGGCATGTCAGGGCGTACTGGCAGATGAGTACTCAAGAACCCGCCTTGTTCGTGGCCACATGTTAGGGTTGTATAACGGAACAAACTCATCTTCAAGGGCGTCTACCTCCAGGCTCACGAAGTGGTAGCATTGGCATGCTAGAATTGTTTATTGGGAATGTGCGGCTCAAGCCTATGGCCACATCTTTGTGTGACTTGATCATTGAGGGATTGCGATTTGTGTAGCCCGAAAAGCAGATGGGGTGTCGGTGGCGTTCCACAACGGTAGGATACTTTGTTGGTAAGAAGTCGTACTTTCATCATTTAAACGCATTCGTTCGCAGCCTTTGGAAGAATGTTAAGGAGATGGTGGTAGTGGCAAATGGGTTCTTTTTCTTTATGTTCACCACTCAGGCGGCCTAGAGGAGGTGTTGGAGGGTGGCCCGTGGCTATATGAGGGGCAACCGATCTTTTTGCAGTGCTGGCAGCCCGACATCAACATGGAACACCTTGACCATCGATGTATGCTGATATGGGTAAAATTCAAGAACCTTCCTTTTGAATATTGGACGACAGACGGTCTTAGTGTTGTGGCTAGTGAGGTTGGACGACCGTTGTACCCAGACTCGATTACACTTGCTTGCTCACAAATTGATTATGCTCGGGTCTGTGTGCTGGTTAATTTGGATGAACCACTGCCTAAGCATGTGTTAGTGGTCAAGCCGATAGGGGATGGTTTGGAGGGTGGCGTGGTGCAGGTTACCGTGGAGTATGAATGGATGCCTCCAAGGTACAAGATTTGTGGCGTTGTTGGACATGGTGAGGGACATTGTCCATGCAAGAAGCCTCCTATCACCAGGGGACCGGGAACACAAGTATTTGTGCAGAAAGCTCGGCCTCCAGCAGTGGCTACTAGCAGTACTTTTGGGCCTTAGAACCAGTGGCAAGTTGTGCGTCACAACCCGAGAGCAGCACGGCCTTATTCTCCTCCAGCCACTGTAGTGTCGGATACTGTTGCTGAGGAGCCTCCCGCCGCACGGTCGTGTCCCCGGGTCATGCTGGGCATTGGCTCGGTTCCACTGCCGTGCTCCCTAATGCCCCGCCTACACGGCTGTGTTTTTCCCCCCGACGAGATTGGTACTGGAAAAAGCAAGGAAATAGTGGTGTACCATCAGTTTGCTTTGTTGGATGTCGGGGATGAGATTTGTTTCACCTTATTGCTCACCCAATGATCAAGGCCCTAAACAACGTAGCCCTCCGAGAGGTTCCCCATGATATCTGCGAGCTACTGGAATGTCCGTGGTCTTAATAAACAGGACCAGCAATGTGCGATTGTGGAGCTTATTCGTGAGTTTGGTTTGATGTTGCTTGGTCTTTTGGAATGTAGGGTCACCAAGCATAACGTGATGCGAGTTCGTGATTCGATACGTCCGGACTAGGTGTGAGATTACTCGACTGGGGCGCCGGGTAGCAGAGTGTGGTTGGGGTGGGATGTCTTGGAAGTGAGTGTTGACATTCTCCAGGCTCACCACCAATACGTGCATTGTAAGGTCCCTCAGCTCAGTAGTGCTCGGAGTTGATTGTTTACCTTCGTGTATGGCTCGAATGACGTAGGAACGCGATGAGAGTTGTGGGATGCTATTCTTGCCCCTTCCGGGAAAATTGAGGAGGAGCCATTGCTTTTATAGGGTACTTCAACATGGTCGTTAACACTAGTGAGATTCTGGGACACCATTCGGATAGTTCAGTGGTGATGGGGGAGTTTCGTAATTGTGTCCATCATGCTCACCTTCAGACCTTACCGATGTGTGGCAGTTAGTTTCGTGGCACAACAGTAGTATGGGGGGGGGGGGCAGAGTCAGTGGAAGCGCTTGAACTGTGCCTTGGTTAATGAAACATGGCTTGAGCATTGGCCGGATGGGGAGTACACATGCTCTACGCAGCGCACCTAGGATCACTGCCCGCTAGTCCTTTCTGCCGCTGAGGCACCCCCTCGCAAGGGAGGTATGTTCCGTTTTGATAATTTTCTTTGTACTGATGATTCTTTTCTAGGTGAGGTAAATAGCATTTGGAGGCATAGGGTCCATCGGGTCCGCATGTTCGGGGTGGTGCGGAAGCTTAAATGCCTTAAATGGGCCTTTCGTGCTATGCAACGAAGGAAGGAGGATCTCTCTCGTAATGTGTTGGAGGCTAGTGGGTTCTTTGCCCGGATCCAAGCACTTATGCAGGAATCCCTGCGTCACATGTTTGTGCAGCAGACTGAGAAATTATGCTGGTTGGTTTATGTGGCTATGGTGGGCCTGGAATAGGCGATGCTACATCAATGTGCTAAAATGTAATGGCTACGTGATGGTGATCAGTGCGCGAGGTTCTTCTTTCAAAAATTTTTAGCTCACCGTGCCAGATAGAAAATCTTCCAAATTACGACTTTGGCGGGGGAAGAAGTCCGTGAAGAGGCCCGCGTGATTGATGAGTTTGTGTCGTACTTCGGGTGAACTGAGGGTTTAGAGGACTGTGGATTTTGAGCCCTTGAGACCATTTATCCCGAACACACTTACGTCGGAGGAAGCAAGGGAAAGGGTACGGCCGGTCCTTACCGGATGAGGTGAGGACGACACTATTTTCTATTAATGACAATAAGGCACCGAGGCCGGATGGTTACTCGACGAAATTCTTTAAAGAGGCTTGGGCTGTGGTGGGGGAGGAGGTTATGGATGTGGTTCAAGAATTCTTCACCACGAGTCGCCTATTGCGGCAGGTGAATACCACCTTGGTATCTCTGGTTCCGAAGGTGCAGGCACCATCTACTGTGGTTGACTTCCAGTCAATTTCGTGTTGTAATGTGCTTTATAAAGTTATTGCCAAGATACTTGTGTTGAGGATGAAGGGCGTGTTGCATAAGCTGGTAGATGAGAGTCGGAATGCATTCATCCTTGGGCGGCGTATCAGTGAGAACATTATGTTGGCTCAGGACCTCCTCTATGGTTATAATCACGCCAGTCTCCCTAAACAATGCGCAATTAAGATTGACCTTTGTAAAGCTTATGACACGATAGATTGGAATTGTTTAATAGCTGCTTTACGATTATTTGGGTTTCATGATACTTTTATGCTTTGGGTTAAGGAGTGTGTTTGCTCTGTCTCCTATTCTATTTGCATTAATGGTTAGCCACAGGGGTTTTTTGAGGAGGCTCGAGGCCTTCGGCAGGGTGACTAGATGTCTCCCTATCTGTTTTCACTGGTGATGAAGCTTTTGCATGTAGGGCTCGAGTGTCGCAACTTTGAGGCCCCAGGGTTTCGTTACCATGCGCTATGTCGAACTCCAGTTGTTTATGATCACCTTTGCAGATAACTTGTTGGTATTCTGTGAGGCATCTGAGGCTTCGCTTCTGGTTCTCCGACAGGGGCTAATGGACTTCTAGGCCCTAACGGGTCTGCAGGCCAATATCCATAAGAGTTTTAATCTTTTTCTCGAAGTCAATGGTCAATGTCCAACACTTGCAGGAGTTCATGGGTTTCTCCTAGGGTACTTTACCTATTCGCTACTTGGCGGTGCCTTTGATTACGACTAAGCTCACACTTGGGGATTTTTAGGCTCTCCTTGATAAGTTGGATGCCCGAATTCACTCCTGGGGCTCTCGGTTACTATCGTTTGTAGGGCGTGTCCAGCTATCCGATCGGTCATGTCTGCTATGTATATTTATTGAGCCATGATTTTTATGCTCCCTAAAGGGGTGGTTCGTGATATTGAGAAGCGGTTGCATACCTTCCTATGGTGGGGCCATAGTGAGACTAGCATGGTGAAGGTGTCCTGGTCCCACGTGTGTCTACTTGTCGAGAGTGGTGGCTTGGGGATTCGGCTTGTTCGCCCTTTAAATAAAGCCTTAATGAGCCATCACTTATGGAACATCATTGATTTGCAGTCCACTTCATTATGGGTTTGGTGGGCTAAGACGTATCGTCTGAGTTGGCGGTCTATTTGGGTGGTCCAATCCAACTTGGGGTGGAGTTGGAAGCAGATTTTGAAGCTAATGACTTTCAACATGGGATCTCATTTAGTATTGGCGATGGTAGTCGTATTCTACTCTGGCAGGACCCGTGGCACCCGTTGGGGATCTTTCTTGCACGTTATCCATGAGGCCTTCTCGTCACTAGTTTGCATGATAGGACCTTATTGCAGGCGGCTATTCATGGGGGGAGGGGGGCTGGGATTGGCCAACAATTGACCTCGTTCGAAGTGTTGGAAATTATGGAGTCGGCCCTACCTATTCGGAGCTCCCCAGATTCAGTGGCGGGGAAAGCACCTTCTCAATGCTACATATCGTGTCCTTCTCGCAGCGCTGGTGATGGTGAAAGATAAACCCATATATTAAATTACCAAAATATCCCTGGTCGTGTATGTAATTACGAGACTATCCCTGGCGGTTACACCCAATAGTTAGTGGGGCAATGTAAATTACTAAGTTACCCCCAGTTGTTAAATTGTATTCGTTGAATGAGAGACGGTTGGGGGGTAAATCTGTCTTTACGCCTCCCCACTTTCATCATTGATTTACTATAAATAAGATGTTCAGTCCATTGTAAAGGTCACTTGCTACTTTTGGAAGAAAAAAAAAAAAAGAGAAGAAGTTGAAAGTTCTTGACTTGACGTGTGTTAGTGTGCTTTGATCTTGCTCTTCTCGGATTTAACCCCATCAGCCTTGGCGTCGTCTATAGGAAGCTGATCTAAGCATTGAGAATGAACACCCGATCAAGAGTCAGGAATGGGAATGCGGGACGAGAAGAACTTGAAAGAGGAGGGGAAAATCATGTGCAAGGTCACGTCCTGGGGAATCTGCCCGCTCGCGATCTTCAGAACGAGAGGCAGGAAGACGTCGAGGTTCCGCCTCCGCCCCCAATCATTCAGATAACTCCAGAGGCACTTCGCCAATTAGTGGAGGATACATCTGCTCAAGCAACGGAGAGGGTTGGCCCAGTTTATAGCAGGGCACTAGTTACCCCCACGACCCCCTCGTTATCCTCGCAGAGGTCAATACAATCCCTTGGCCCTCGAGGGTCGCGAGCAGAGGCCCAGGGACGCCCACGAAGGTTTGAACTATGAGGAGGAGGTCAATAGCAGGGCCACGCAACTAGAGGACGACTATTATCCTTCACCTCCTCGAAGATGCGTAGGCGAAGAAAATACTTCCCACCACCTCCCTAGGGAGGGCATGAAGATAACTATTTTCCCCCTCCGCTCCGCTCCCGGAGGAGGTACCGCCGATACGGCAAGAAATGTATCAAGATATGGGTGGCAACATGCCTCCTCCACCTAGGTTCCCGAGTCCCTTCAGACCCGGTGGGTACCCAACACGGCCCTTGGCAGTAGCGCCCCCACGACGAAGTCCATTCTCTCCCCCCCCCCCCCCCATTTTAGCAGAAGCCATTCATCCGGGGATCAAGATCCCAAGCCTCAGCGAGTATAAACGGAGTGGGTGATCCTCAGGACCACTTGGACCGTTTCCTGGCCAGAGCCGATTTGTTAGACATTAGCGACGCGGCTTATTGCAAGTTGTTTCGGGCTACCCTTTTGGGGAAGGCGATGGCGTGGTTTAACCAGTTACCCCCGGGAACCATTGAGTCATTTGAGCAGCATTCCCAGCGCTTCTTGCACCACTTCGCGATTAATAGGAGATACTCCAAAACCGCGTCGTATTTGTTTACGATAATCCAACAAGAGAACGAAAGCCTGACGGAGTACGTGCAGCGCTTCTCGAAAGTTGTTTTGGAAGTCCCACACGTAAACCCAGAACTTTTGGCAAGCATCATGCAGTAGAATCTGAGAAGAAGTTGATTCAAGGAGTCAATTGCTGGAAAGCCTCTCGCCTCCCAAGAAGAGTTGTTGTTAAGAGCCGAGAAGTATATAAGAATTGAGGAGTCAACAGGTTCGCCATAACTGAATATTAAAACAAGGGGCTATCAAGGAGGAAAAAGAGGTTCCCCCTAGGATGGAGGGGAGTAAGCGTGAACGCAAACATATGCCCCTGGGGGATTTGGCTCGATACATCCCACTGAACGCGCTGCGAACTCAGATTCTCGTTGTAGCCAAGCAACAAGGGTTGGTGGGATGGCCTTTCCCGATGAAGGACAACCCGCAAAGAATGAAGTATGACAAATACTGTCATTTCTACAGGGATCGAGGCCATAGCACCGAGGAATCCCACCACTTGAAGGATGAGATCGAGAAGTTGATCCGGAGAGGTTACTTAAAAGAATTTGTGGGGCAGAGGAAACAAGAGCCCCAGGAAACCACCTTTGGAAGCAAGCACATGGCACTAGGCCTGGCAATGGGTAAGGTAAGACCCCACCCAAGCCCAAGCCCAGGCCCAGACAAAACCCTCTTAATAATGTTTTTACCGAGATCCTACCCAACCCATTAAATTCAGCTCAAGACCCATGGGTCCTAAGACCTGACCAGACCCGATTTTTGGGTCGGGTCGGGTCGGACCCAAGCCCCTTTTTTTCCCTCTCTCTCTCTCTCTCACTCTCTCTCTGTTTTTTCATTTTTTCACAAAAACCATTCTAATTATAACAAAATTACAATCGTCTATTTCATAAAAAAAATATACTAAAATTTCAATTCAATGCTCAAACTACTTTACAAATTATTTCAAATTCTTGCAAATTCAATCTAAAACCCAAAATACAAATAACAAGAAAAGATTACAATAACTTCTTCCAAAATGCCGATTGACGATGGTGCAGCATTGATGTTTGCACGAACCAAGCTTTCTGCAAAAATCAGTAAGATATGATTAAAAAGAAAATGGGATAAACTCAAACCAAAAGTATTAAGATTATTCTAAGTTTAAACTAATGATGGATCATTTATCCATACCTCATGAAGAACAATCAGAGGGGATAATTTAAGGTGCTCAACACTTGAGTTTAAGATGATGTCGCATCATCAACAACTGCATAAAATCCCAAATAATAGAAATCCACGCCCACCTAGGAATCAAACCATCAGCTACACCATTGTTGAAAATGAATCCTATCTTGTACACATACAATGGTCCAAGAATTCCCCTTACAACACTGAAATAAGCATAAAAATAGGGGGACAAGAACCCAAACACACCAGCAGCCTTTTTCGAGTCGACTTTTCGGTATTTGGAAAGGCTCCACGTGTTCTGGCATGATGTTGTAACCCAGCCAGAACAAGGATGCCCAAAATGGCTACTGCCCCATGTCAAATAGGTACCGGCATGTCGTTAGCACATAGAGTGAGGCTACATGGTGTGCAATGAAAAGCACATCACTTGGTATCAAGACAATGTAGTGAAACAGGTCCATAAAGAAATAGGCTATGCTATGTTCAAGAACTAAGTTCTGTAAGGCAGTGTTTGGAGAAGTGAAATCAAGTTGGGCTATGCTGTTTTGAAATTGCAAGATTGAGAGTATGGATAGGACAAGTGCAGGGGTGCCATGAGCTAGAGACATGAGACAGCTTGCAGCTTCAGACCTGTATTTGTTGTTCCAATTCTTGAATATGACGAAGTATCCTAACATGTATGTGAAGATGAACCACACTGTGAATAGGGGAAGATGTGAATCATAGAATATGAGAAAGTCCATTGGAGCCAAGATGGAAAAACATGAGAGTTATCACAAATCGATCAAGCATCAGTTAAGCAATATAACAATGTCAAACTAATACAATACATTTCCACTTAATAGGTCAATTGCAGGAAAGATTCGACTGCCAATCAAACAAATCGATCAAGCATCAGTTAAGCAATATAACAACGTCAAGAATAACATCAGTTTTTCACATTTCCTTTTCTTAATAACTGTTCTTTTCAATTTTTTTTTCTTTCCTCATGCACATTTTTCATTTTCTATTCCTTCTCTTATCTATAATTAAATAAACAGTTGAGCAAGATCCTGTTCAAGCAAACATAAAAACAAAAACTCACGTCAAAGAGTTCCTTTTAAAAAGTATTGGAGGAGCAATAGTCGCGAAGACACAGAAATCAATATGAAACTGCACAAGCAAAATGTAGAAGCAAATTCATCAAACACCTTAAATGTTGAGGATAACATCTCAAACAAATAATTTCTATATCCTCAACTTCTCAAAATGGGCTTCAATTAAAACCTCTATAAAGAAGCAAAGTGAACTCATACACCTACATAACTCCTACCTTTTGCACAAATCCAATCTCTCACATGGCATCTACCAAAACCACACTAGAAAAGTGGAATTACATAATCAAAACACAGAAAACGTCGTATACTTACACAATTAGAAAAGTTTAGATAGGTGGGTTGTGAGCGATCAGTCAACGACGGTGGCCAGAGAGGAAAGGTAGTCGATTAGAGGCGGTAGTTGGGCGGAGCGACAGCGACAGTTGAGAAAGGGCTTTTGCCCTTTGATTTTGTGAAGTGTGAACGACGAGAGATGGAGAGAGTCAGAGAGATATGTGTCTAATCGGGTATTCTGGGGATATGGGTCTAACCGGGTATGGTCGGGTCTATACCCAAACCCATACCCAAACCAAATATTTTATTTTAATGGGCCTAGGTCTGGGTCTAGGTATAATTTTAAATATTTGGGTCTGGGTCTAGGCCCAAATTTATTAAAATGGGCCTGGGTCTGGGCCTGGGTAAAGTTGGCCCATTTACAGGCCTACATGGCAACCCGTCTAGAAATGGGAGTAAAGCAGGAAGGGGAGCGAGCTAGAAAGGATAACCTCCCAACTGCAAGAGTGATTGGGGTTATCTCGGGAGGCCCAGCAAGGGGAGACTCGGGGCGAGCTAGAAAGGCTGCAATAAGAGCAGCGGGACACCCTGCCAACCATGTCGCTTACACTGAGGTCGCAGCAGCGTCACTAGTATCCAACAATGAGTCAGAGTATGAGGCACTAATCGCGGGTGGAAAACTGGCTTTTGCCACGGGAGCAAAGTGTGTGAGGGCGTATAGACTCCCAACTTGTGGTCAAGCAAGTGAATGGAGATTACGAAGCTAAGGGGGAGCAGATGACCAGTACTTAGCAAACATCCAAACATAGAAGGAAGTTCGACGAGTTCACCTAGAACAAATCCCGCGGTCAGACAATGAAGAAGCAGATCAACTCGCTATGTTGGCCAGCTCATTGGCTCCTTTAAAGAGCAGGAGAATAATCCTACTAACTCAAGAGCGACCCGATGTGGACACTGTAGGGGAAGAAGTCTTAACGACGAAGAGTGCTTCACCAAGCTGGAAAGAAGGTTTGGAAGCGTACTCGAAATATGGGACTTTGCCTCAAGACCCCAAGGAAGCAAGGGCAATTCGAGTAAGGTCAGCTAGGTTCACGGTAATTGGAGGTGAGTTGTACAAGAGAATCTTTTCACAACCATATCTGAAATGCATCGACGGGGACAAAGCAGAGTACGTTCTACGAGAGATCTATGCGAGAAGTTGCGCTAACCATTCCTGAGGCAAGGCGTAGTGTGCAAGGCCCTGCGACAAGAATACTTCTGGCCTACAATGCGTAAGGATGCTTTGAACTTGGTGAAGAAATACCGAGAGTGCCAGGAGCATGCCAACGTCACTCACGTCCCAGCGGTAGATATGCAACCATCGCAACACCCCAGTCTAACGGGCAGGCTGAAGTAACTAACATGATAATCCTCCAAAATTTGAAGTCGAGGCTGGAGGAAGCTAAAGAAAACTGGGTGGAAGAACGCCCGAGAGTCCTATAGGCATATCGAACAATACCGTGACGAGACACGAGAGAGAGTCCCTGTTCAATCTAATCTGTGGGACAGAAGCCGTCGTCCCAGTGGAAATAGGGGAGAAGACACTCAGGGTGCAAAAATAAGAGCTAACTGACAATGACAATGAAAGCGGGTTGACTTGGATTTTCTGGAGGGGCTTAGGAGTGACGCAAATGCTAGGATGGAAGCCTACAAAGGGTTAATGGCAAAAGCCTACAATGGCAAGTGCGGCGTCGCGATTTCCAGGTCGGCGACCTGGTATTAAGGAGAGCTGACCCGACAGGAAACTGGATGTCAAATGGGTAGGACCATACCAAGTAATCGAGATAGTGGGAAAAGGAACTTATCGCTTGCAGAGAATGGATGGGAAGGAAGTATCACGCACATGGAATATTGCTAACCTCAACAAATATTTTACTTGCTGCTTTATATTTCGTTTGAACGCTTTGTAACCTTGAATTATGGTAATAGAATGACCATATTTTTATTTACTAGTTATGAGTTCATTATTGATACTTTATCTAACAGGAGAGGGAGACGATCCCTCACGAGCCCCGAAGCTAAGGCTTCCTTGAGGCACATAAAAAATGCCCCGAAGCTAATGTTTTCTTGAGGCACAGGAAAGAAATGTCCCGAAGCTAATGCTTCCTTGAGGCACACAAAAGAAATGCCCCAAAGCTAATGCTTCCTTGAGGCGCACGTCCTTGAGGCACATCAAAGAGATGCCCCGAAATTACGCATGGGGCATGAGAAATGGTCAAGTAGGAAACAATCTCACGGGTGAAGTAAGGAGTAACTCAAAAACAATGGAATCATTAGCAACTTAGCATAAGAAGCAATAGAATGTCGAAATTTGATAACATTGTTAAAAAAAATCCTAAAAGTTCAAATTGCGAAGTAAAATGGTCCTAAAATCTAATCGCATAAAATAAAAGATCCTAGTTTTTATCCACTGCAAGAGTGGGAACCTCAGCACGGTCGATCTGAGCCCCATCAACAGGCATGTCGTCAGCCACCTCAACCTCCCCATATTCCTCACCATCATCATCTGGAACCTTGCGGTCGAGAGATGAAGTCTTCATCGCCATAGCGGCCGCAATTCCTAAGAGTGGCACGACACTGTCTAATCACCTGGTCGTAAATCTCACTCGCCTTGCCAAGGACAGCTTGGTCGAATTCGTCAAAACCCACGTACTTCTCCCTGAAGTCATTCCACACACAATCTAAGTAAATCTTGCCAACCTCAGACTTCAAGAACGTCTGCCCCGAAGCAACCTCTCGGTTGAAGTTATCCATCCATTTGACCTACTCAGTGGAAGCAGTTTTGAGATCTTCCTTGCAACGACTTAGATCTTTCTTCGCATCTTCAAGGGCATCTTTTAAGCGTTGTATCTCCTTTTATAGTTTCCGAAGCGCATCTCTGCCACTTCGAAAAGATTGATCACCTGAAAGCGTTGAAGGAACCCCTCAAAGCATGTGAAGGAGTTTGGTGTAAAATTAGCTAATGCTCAGAGTAGTGCGAGTAATTATCTCTAACAGAAGAGGATGAAGAGGAAGCGCGAAGCCTAAGGCAAAGAAGGACAAGTAGACGGTGAAGAATCCCGAAGGAGGGTGCTTGATCCTATCACCTACACTAAGGAGAAGGAGGGTGAACTCAGAAGAGGGATTAACTTTGGTGTCAAGAACGTGAAACTCCTCAAAACTCATATAACTATGGCAATTTTCAAACATCCATGATACGGTAGCGAGATTCGGATTGAGGGGCTGACGACGACTCAGTTCCATCAACACCGGACTCATCTAAATTCTCCTCGAGAGGGGCAATAAGATGGACAACCTCATTTGAACTCGATCCTATAGAAGTATTTAGTGAGTCGGAAGGAGACACGGGTAAGTTCTCAATCGCTTCGAGAACTTTGAGATCAAAATTCGCATAATCGGCTAGAGCAGAAGACGCGACAACGACGTGGAGAGGCCCTCGGCCGGAATCCAGTCGAGGCAAAGTGCCTCGGCCAGATTCTGGCTGAGGCACCTCGCCTCGACCAGATTCGGGTCGAGACGCGCTGCCTTGACTAGATTCCGATCGAGGCAGCGTGCCTCGACCCGCCACGACGCCGCTGGAGCTCCCCCTCTGACGCGGCGCCATGGCTCCGTCCCTTGCGGCGTGCCTCCGTGCACTTCCTCCCACAATTTGATCACTAGACATATTTCGGACTAATGTTGGACAACTTCCCGAGTTCTATGTGTACTCGTTGATAAAATTATAACAGGAGAAAGACGAGAGGAAAGGAGGAAGAGAGTTATATACCCGAGCCAACATGTTGGGACATTTTTTATATTATAGCTGGAAGCGATGACACAAACGAGACATGAGCAGAAGGAGAAATCAAAATGTCACCCAGAGTTTATAAAGAGGTCAACGAGAGTCCTAATATGGGAAGAGTTTGCATCAAAGGAAAATTGCTAAAAGGAAGAGGTTACATCAAATACAAACTGCTTATTGGAACTTCCAAATTTTCCCGGCGCATTTGGAAGTTGGGGGCTGCTGATGGTGACAAGATAAACCTATATATTAAATTATCAAAATACCCTTGGTCGTGTATGTAATTACCAGACTACTCCTGGCGGTTACACCCAATAGTTAGTGGGGCAATGTAAATTAGTAAGTTACCCCTAGTCATTAAATTATATTCGTTGGATGAGAGGCGATTGGAGGGTAATCTATCTTTACGCCTCCTCACTTTCATCATTGATTTACTATAAATAGGATGTTCAGTCAATTGTAAAGGTCACTTGCTACTTTTGGAAGAAAAAAAAAAAAGAGAAGAAGTTGAAAGTTCTTAACTTGACGTGTGTTAGTGTGCTTTGATCTTGCTCTTCCCGAATTTTACCCATCAGCTGGTTTATCATTTGTAGATGGAGCAGAATCAGCGGCGTTTTCAGCAGCACTATCGGGGCCCGAAGGTACTAGCATCTCTTGTACTTGATCAGATTAGGAATCGTTACTTAGTACCCCCGACCCCATCCTATAGGTGGTAGCTACTTATAGGTCTGGAAAATTGTCTGGCATCAGTGAGTTGGCTTGGAGCCACTGTTTTACCTTGTACTTTTTGTTATATTAATGAAAATTTACATTTTTTGAAAAAAAAATTAAAAAAATAGTGGAGGGGCTGCTGATTGATCCGGGCTGACTGGCATGGCTTTCTTCCTTACTGTCCTTAGGAGACTTCTGTTAGCTTTACGTTATTCACGTTTCTTAGCAGACTTTTGTTAGTTTTATTTCCCTTGAGCTGCACATTGTTTTACCTTGGTTGGTGCCAACAATAATATACCGTTTTATTCTCGAAAAAAAAAAATGATAAATTTTGCACTGTCAAAATTCTATACAAGACATTAGATCCCTTTTGCTCATTATTATTTATTTATTTTTACTTTTTAAACCTTCATTTACCCTTATGATCCTTCGTTTTATGTTAGGAATAATTATATCGCTCTTTCTTAAAGTTTGTTGTAATTACATGTAAACTTTTTATAGTTTGAGAAATTATATCAAGTATTTCTTACATTTTCCGTTGGACAAATAGATCTCAATATTAGCCAAAATTCACGAAATTTGTTGATATAAAAAAAAAAATGAATGAAAATCCATATTTATCCTTAGTTGACTTATTGCATATAGGTCAAATAAATATTTTCTTGCCAAATGGAATTTGTGAATTTCTTCAGTAAATTTTGACCAACAAAGGGATCTATTTGTTAGATAGAAACAAACGTCAAGAGTACTAGTTGTAATTTCAAAAATTACAAAGGGTCTACTTGTAATTACACCAAACCTCATGGGAGGATGTAACTATCCATTTATGTTATCTTTTCTTGTGATACATACTTGTTTGATTTGATGTTTGACTGATAAGGTTAAGGCCCCAGTCTCACAACCAAAAGATTGTGGGGTTGAGTCCCACGAACGTACATATATGTTTACTTCTATAGTGATTTCTTATTTTCTTTTATCTCATTTGAATGTATTCATTAATTTTAATTTAATCTGGACAACTATTTTTTTCATGCTTGTTTGATCTGGACAATTATTTTCACCGACTAAATTCACAAATTAATCTAGTACGTTGCACCAATCTAGTATTGATCTTATAATAATTTATACTAGCCGTCGTGACACGCTGTTCCTCTGTGCATATAATAAGTAATTTTTTACGCTTTAAAATATATTATAAATAAGAGTAAAATACATAAACCAACACATCACATTTAAAATAAAAAAAAGAAAAGAAAGAATAAACTAATTTATCAATTAATATAAAATTTGAAAAGTTGAATAAAGTAGTTATCTTATGAGTTGATGGTTATTTTTGACATTATGAGTAAAAACTGAGTTTTTTTTATATAATAGTATAGACATATATTTAATAATCAATTTGAATTTTTTAAATGAATAATTATTTTTGAACAACAATTTTTTATAAAATTATAGACAATTAAATTGTTGTCAGATTCTAATATTGTCCAAAACTTCTTAAATTTGGTATGCAGATGAAGACTTGGCTAAAAGGTGAATTGCCATCACTTGACTAAAATTAGATACACCTATACTGCATTTGCATCAGCTTGTTAATCTGACATTTTTCCTTAATTGCAGCCAGCTTTTAGGCTCAAACAAGCTAACCAATAAAAGATAATTGGTGCCGGAGCGCACTCGATGTTTGTACATAATTTTATCTTTTATTGTAATTATTTAATTAAATAACAAAGTAAGTAAAATAAAGCGAATAGCTTATTAGGTGATCATTTTGCTAGCAGTAAGATTTAATTGTGTTTTTAGTCTTGTAAATATAGTTATTTGACAGTTCAATCTTGTAACTTATAAAGGTTGTAATATAGTCCTTCACCTTTTTAAATTTTGCGATTTTAAGACAAAATTAGTCGAAAATTTAAAGTTGCTTGAAAAGTGACATCATAATCCCGACCAACTTTAATTCTGGTTTGTTCTAAAATCACGAAATTTAAAAGGGTAAATTACATTGACACCCCCTGAGGTTAGGTCTAATTACACAAACACTCTCTGTCTTTTGCATAATTATAGCTACACCCCCTGAGGGTATTAGTGTAATATTTTTCAGGGGGTATTAGTGTAAGTTTTTGCCTTTGAATAAGGGGTGTAATGGTAATATAATTATAACCTCCAGGGATGTAGCTATAATTTTGTAAAAAGCAGGAGGCATTTGTGTATTTTAGTCTAACCTCAAGGGGTGTAGCTATAATTTTGTAAAAAGCAGGAGGCATTTGTGTATTTTAGTCTAACCTCAAGGGTGTCACTGTAATTTACCCAATTTAAAAAGATGAAAAAAATTATTTTACAATCCTAACAAGTTATAGGATCCAAAAATGCCAAAAATAATTATAATTATAGGACTAAAAATACAATTAAGACGTTGGTGTAGTCTTACACTCCCAATATATATGGATTAATCAAGAACAAGTTTTCCCTCCTTAGTACTTGATCAATTTGGCCTAAACAAAACTCTCACATGACAATAACACACCACAAAAAGAAAATAAAATATAAAGATAAAATTATACTACATAATTAGCAATTTCTACTACTAATTCGACTAGACAAAACCCTAATTTAGGATGAGCAAAAAATTTCCAAATTAGTAATTAATGTGAGTGAATTAGGGAAATTAAAGGGGCAGTGGAATTGAATGTAGGAACCTTTTAAGGATAAACAAAATGGTCCCTAATTAAAGAAAGCATGTAAGAATTATTGATAATAAACCATGAAAGGAGGAATGTTGTGGAGCTGTCTATGTCAAGTTCATGTGCTCATAAGTGGAGCTGGTTGGAAAGGGAACCTGAGGCAGATGACAAGTTACATCAGATAGGGTTTATGGGCCACTTTTGCTTGCTACTTGAGCACAAACTATTACTACTTGATTTTTATGTTCGGAATATTATATTTACGGTCCTGATCTATTATTTATTTAAATAAAGGATTAATTATATTTAAATTCTATTTGAGAATGTAAATTATATTTTTTTTTAAAAAATAATTAAAATTATACTTACATTCCCTCTGAAATTTTGTATTTACACTTGACTCCCTTTCGTTAGAATTTGGATGAAGAATGTTGAGAATTACATAAGTTTTCAATTTTATTCCTCATTTAACATTATCATGTAATATTTTGTCACTAATAACGAAAAAATGAAATAATGTTAACCTCACTCCGTACTCCATATATATACAATCTTCTCATAAGTACAAAAATATACATGAGAATGTTAACTGATTGGCAAAATTGAAAATTTTATGTAATTTGTTTTGCTAACTTAAACATTTTTCATCCAAACGTTAACGGAAGAAGGTCAGGTGTAAACGAAGATTTTTTAGAAGGGGTGTAAGTGTAATTTTTAAATTTTTTGGGGGAAAAGTGTAATTTTGTATTTTTAGAGGGGGTCTAGATGTAATTCACCTTACATAAATTATTAATGTCTTTTGAAAAATTATACATACGTCTACTAGAAATGTCGACGTCATTCACACAAACCATCTATATTTTGTGGCAACTTACATATATACCCCCTGGAAACGTCAACATCATTACACAAATTACCTCTTTTTTTTGTTGTCAGTGGTGATTTCTGTAATTACACAAAAAATATAGATGGTTTGGGTAAATAGACAATAGATCAAGGGATGTAAATATAATTATCCCTTTTTATTTTTTAAAATGCCCATTTCTTTTTTTTTTTTTTTTTTTGTAAAAAATGAGATATTTTGAAATGAAAACGCAATAATATGCTATGGTTGAAGTGATAGAACTGCATTATTTAGTTAGCTACTTGTAGGTAAATTATACAATCTGAAAGTAAAACAATTTGATGAGGACAGCGGAATACTAACTTTACGAATTTTTTTTTATATAGTTATTCATAATATAATTAGATAGATATAACACAAATTTTAAAAAATAAAAATAAATACACAATTAAAAGTGGATCAAGTTATTACTATAGGTGAAAGTGAAGAATAAATATTGACAGTAAAAAAATAATGTGAAATATTTAAAATAAATAAGTAATTATATTTGTACAAATACTTAAGGGTACAATTAGTATTTTCAAAATTTGGTATTGTAGTAGTGTCACAAACTGGCAATTATGAGTAAAAAATAATTTTTTTTTTAATTTCTTTTATATTAACTGGGATAGATGCTTGAATTATAAATTGACTACAATTGATATGCCTAGCATCACGATTGGATCTACTCCAACGTGCCACAAATCAGGAACATATCTAACCTCTTTTGGATCAACAGTTGATCCTTTCGTCCGTCAAGAGATGGTAACAAGTGTCTTTTTTAACGCACACACTCTAAATTAATCCGAAAGAGTCTTTTGGTGTTTCTCCTCAAAGATAGTATTTTTGAAGAGTATCACCTCTTGTGCTTTCTATTTGACTAAATAAATTGACTCAGAGAATGTATCAATTGATGCTTTAGTTAAGTTTTGTGGGTTCCTTAGTTATAATAGAGTTACGAAAACTTGTGATTCACTTCAAATTTTCTTTTTCACTCTATGGATTAAATATATATTTGTCCTTTATTTTTTGTATTTTGACATTTTAGTTTTTTATTTATTTTTAAGGTAGTAAATATGTCCTGTAATTTTTTATTTTTTCGCAATTTTGGTCTTTCAGTTGCCGAAGTTTGCAAATATTGCCGGAATTTTTTTTTAATTTGGGGCTTTTGTTTCCATTGGTCAATTTAATGGACCAAAATCACGAAAAATTATAAGTTACATGAGCTATTGGCTACACTAGAAAGATAAAGGACTAAAACACCAAAATATAAAAGATATAGGACGGAAATTTGGTGTCATGCTGGCAGTAATTTGATCAATGGGAACAAAAGCCACAAAATTTTAAAAAAAAAAATCGGTAACATTTGCAAACTCCGGTGATTGAAGAACCAAAATCACGAAAAATTAAAAAGTTACAGGACTTATTTGCTAACCTAAAAAAATAAAAGACCAAAAAATCAAAATGCAAAAAGTACAGAATGAAAAATACATTTAAACCTCACTCTATCATCGTATTAACGGATGATAATGAGACATAATCAGTCACTATCGATTTTATGATGATAAGATGAACTCAGTCACATAATTATCTATAACGATGGGTAAACAATCAACACTACTGAATTTGTAAGAGTGTATTCCAAAGAGGCGGATTAGATTTTCTATATTTCAAATCATGTTTCATCTTTTATTGCATGTAAAATACATATGTCATGTGTACAATTTCCTTTAATTAAATAAATTGATGATGTCATTTTCTTACACACAATGTGAATATATTAAATACTATAAAAAATGCAATAGTGTTTAAAAATACCAAAAAAGTATTTTGCTGTGACAAAACATTTTGTTAGATGAATAGTCATGCATGTTTTCATTGACTGCTCAAAATGGAAAGAAGGGAAAGTCGCCAATTTCTTTCAGGGGACAAACTAACGATTTGAATTCAAGATTTCATACGAGAGGCACTAGAAAAAATTTAATATTTAATTATGATTCAATATTATGATTAAAAATAAATAGTTATAGTAAATGATCATTTATTATGACCACGCAATGGTTGTTAGTCGTGGATTTTACAGATGCGGCTAAAAAACATTTATTATGCTAAAAGCCATGGTATGAAAATTTTTGTCATGACTCATTGCCATATCAAAAATAGTTTTCATGGTGTATAATTTAGATTTTTGCTAAAATTTTTGTTTAACCACGCATAGTTAATAATAATTATTACCATGATTTTAGTTCAAAGACAATAAAATTGTAGTAAAAAAAAATAGTGAGATTTTGTGTTCGAACCTACTGTGTGCATAAATAAAAGGGATAATTACATTTACACCTCCTGATCTATAGTCTATTTATACAAACCACCCATGCTTTTTGCATAATTACAGAAACCACCCTTGATAGTCAAAAAAATATGAGTAGTTTGTGTAACAATGTCGATGCTTTTGAGGGGTGTAAGTGTAATTTTCTAAAAAAATAGGGGTGGTTACATTCTAGTGAGTGTATGTATAAATGATGCTTACATTCTAGTGGGTGTATGTGTAATTATTCAAAAAGTAGGAATAATTTGAGTAAACAGACCATAGGGTATGGGTTGTAAATGTAAGTATCCCTAAATGGGGGGGGGGGGGGGGGAATCACCTATAGAAAGAGGTGAAAATTTGCTTGATGAATGGAGTAAAACTGTAAAAAGCAGTGGTGAATGTCTGACAGAAAATGAAGCAATGAAATAGCTGGAACTGAGCAAAAAATCTCTGAGCATGTAGGGTACCATAAAAGACAAAATGTTTTGAAATAAGCAACTTTTAAACTAAATTCTGAAGTTAGTTCCATTTCATTACAAAAACAATAGTTCTCCAACAAAATTTAAGGAAAAACACACACACAAAAAAAATAAAAAAATCAACATTTATAAAATGAATAAAATCTATAACAACATATATAAAGTATTATATTTATTCCTGCGATTCATAAAATGAATAAATTGAAAATTAGAGTGTCTACCTATCAACTTTGTTCAAATACTAAAATTTAAAATCGAAAACTGAAAAAATTGAAATTAAAAACTTAAAAACTAACAGTTATCTATTTTAGTTTTTTTTAAAACATTAATATTTTTTACTAGTTGCTGGTTTTTGGCAGGTTTTAATCAGTCCATCTCAAATTTTAACCTTCTCAATTTTTGTTTCCAAACTCAAACCGACTACAGATTTGGTTTTCAATCGGATCGATGGGACCGACTAGTTTGATCCGAGTTTAAATTAAAAGCATGGCATTCTAGCCTACTTGAAAGTCGTATAGTCATCATACAACAATTCAATGTATTTTTTTTTTATTATTATTAATATTATTATTCACAATACTTGCATGAATATGATGATCAAAAACCAAAATGTAGCGAGCATTATGCTCAAATTAGAGTGCAAAATCTGATAGATAATATTTTTTCCAGTAGGATGGTGAACCAAACCTAGAGGATGTTTTGGTTGAATTTATTTAAAGATATATAAAATTTTACGTCTTATAGTATATACATAGTTTTGGAGCATATCACATTCTAAAACATTTAAACCCCCCCCCCCCCTCCCCCTAACCCCAAACATACAAAATTTCACTTTTCCTCGATAAATTCAAAATTACACTTACATCCTCTTTAAGAATTTCTTTTATATCTGGACAAATTTTTATTAAATATAAAAAAAATAAAAATTTTAAAATTGGTGTTATTCTCCATCAATTTTAAATTTGGGCTAAAACGGGGTTACAACACCCGTCTTTAGAAAAGACGGGTGTTGTAAACCCGTCTCATGGGTGTGTGTCAGGCGAGCCTGACACACCTCATTGATTTTTATTTTTTATTTTTTGTTTTTATTTTTGTTTTCTATTTTAAATTAATTATGTATTAAGTATTAATTAAAATCTTAAATAATAATTAAGTTTAATTATATAATTAAAATTAATATTAATTAATTATTATTTTAAAATTTTAAATTATTATTCATAATATGTTAATTGTTTTTCCTAAATAAATATAATTAAGTTTTGAATAATTAATAAATATATTAATTAATTAATATGACTTATAATATTATATTGTGTAAAAAATAAAAAATATTATAAATTAATGATGATTATAAATTATAATAGTGACTACCAGTCTCATATGTATGTCGTTGGTATTGGTGTCGATGTCTTTTTTTTTCATCAATCGGTTCTGTTGGCTCATTTATTTTTTAAACTACAATTAACAACTATATTATCTCATTTTTAATTAGTTGTCGAGGTCTTTTTGTTTTCTTAAAAATTTGATAATATTGTGTCAAATTGATAATATTGTGTCAAACATAATCAAATTTGATAATCAAATTTAAACTATGTTGATTAACAACTATGTTTATCAAATTTTTAAGAAAACAAAAAGACCTCGACAACTAATTAAAAATGAGATAATATAGTTGTTAATTGTAGTTTAAAAAATAAATGAGCCAACAAAATCGATTGATGAAAAAAAAAGACCTCGACACCAATACCAACGACATACATATGAGACTGGTGGTCACTATTATAATTTATAATCATCACTAATTTATAATATTTTTATTTTTTACATAATATAATATTATAAGTCATATTTAATTAATAAATATATTTATTAATTATTCACAACTTAATTATATTTATTTAGGAAAAATAATTAACATATTATGAATAATAATTTAAAATTTTAAAATAATAATTAACTAATATTAATTTTAATTATATAATTAAATTTAATTATTATTTAAAATTTTAATTAATACTTAATACATAATTAATTTAAAATAAAAAACAAAAAGAAAAAAAAATCAATGGGGTGTGTCATGCTCGCCTGACACACACCCATGAAACGGGTTTGACGGGTGTTGTAACCCCGTTTTAGCCCAAATTTAAAATTGGTGTAGGATAACACCAATTTTAAATTTTTTTTTTACATTTAATAAATAAATTTATCTTATATTTGACCCTCTTTCATTAGGGGTTTTGATGAAAAATGTTTATGTAAACAAAAATATATATAAAAATTTTTAATTTAACCACACATTAAACATTCCTGTAAGGGGTAAATATAATATTTATAAATTCAAAATGATGTAATTGTACGTAATAAAATATTGCTCTCAGGTTATAGCTATTAGATAGAAAATAATCGTTGATTAATGGAAAAATTAGTCATCTTTTGATACTTTTAAATTTCTTATATATGAGGTGAGGATTACACTGTTGTTGCATTAATTATTTATTAATAATGTCTCACTACAAAAAAAAAAATATTTTATTGGAACGGCATTTGGAACAGATCGTTATAAATTTGTAACATGTTTAATAAATTTTGAACGGCCTCTGTAACGGTAGACCATCGGTTCTTAATTTTGAGAGGCGTTACAAAATATTTGTAACGGTTTTTGAGAAAGTCGTTATCATTTGTACCGGCCAAGTAAACAGTTACAATCATCGACCGGATGTAAAAATTGACATTGTAAATCCGTTTGAGACGGCCTATGTTAATATAATTGGACCTATTTTTGAAACGACTATTGTAACACACTTAGGTTTAATTCTTTATCTTATTGGCATGGTCTTTTGAATGTTCGTTGGAACGGTGCTTTACCTATTATTTGTAACGATTTTTGTACCTCATGTTGTAACATCATTTATAATACATATTGTAATGGATATTGTGACTCCTTTGTGTATGTTGTATGTACCTCATTTTGTGATAGTTGTTGTAACGGCTTATGGAGCGGTTGTTGTTCATGTATTTTGAACGGTTCTTCCAACGGTTTTGTATGAGCATTTTGTATCCCAATTGGGAACGGTTGTTTTAATTGTATTTGCAACGGCTTTGTAATTTTATTGGAATGGCTTTTTGTAATTGTTTCTAAGTTGTATGCTGGTCAAGCGTACCACAAAAACCGTTACACAAGTAGTTACAAATTTAGTATATTTTTTGTATATTTTATTTATATTTAAATTATTATAATATTTTCTTTATAATTTTAGTTACAAATGTCTTGTTTAATTTTTTAAACGTGAAATATTTTAAATAAATTATCTAGCAAGAAAATAATAACAATATAACTAACAAAATGAAAATAGTTTTTAGAAATCGTATTTATATACATACAACTTTTTTTTTAAGTAAAAAAAAAGCAAAAACAGCCCTAATCTAGATCGGGCTCCCCGTCGGCGGCGTCCACACCATCTTGTGCCTCGTCGTCAGGAGCCAGGGGATCAACTGGAGGCTGGGACAATTGGGGCGTCGGAGGGACGGCCTAGACTGTCGCCCAACACTCCAGCAACTCATTGATCCTTGGGACCCGATCATCGAGGTCTGGGCGTCACGATTACGGTGGTGGGGACGGTGCTGACATATGCGAGCAGCTGGTTTGTGATGGTCCAGCAAGCTAGTTGTGGGCTTCAAAACCGAGACCGAATACACAGTCCCTTTCCGGCCGCTCGCTGCCGACATCCATAGCTGTTCCTCGATCATGGCCATCGGAGCCTTGAAAAGATGATGGAGGATCTTGTTGATCATTTGGTGCCTAAATCTGCTGTTCCTCCACCATTCACTGGAATGTCTCCTACAAAACATAGTGTTTCATCTTGTTCAATGGTGTAACCTCAGCCTAAACATAGGAAGTAAAAAATGGACAAAAAGGGGACTAGTTCTACCATTCATAAACGTCTATTTTTTTTTTTATCAATGACTATAACTCGAGAATAAATATTTTATTATAATTACACTATTTTGACTTTATATATATATGTATTATATTTATCCTCTTTCAAGTATAATTTTTTTTTCTAATATTAATATTTTTCGTCCAAATCCTAACGATGGGGTTAGTTGTAAATGAAATTTTTTCAGAGGGAGTGTAGGTGTAATTTCAATTTTTTTTTTTTGAGAAAAACTGTAATTTCGTATGTTCATAGGGGGTCTAATTGTGATTAATCCTTTTATTTTTAGAATGAACAACTTCTATGCTTTAGGAAAACAAAATAGAGACCACTGAGACCTTGCTCGATTGGTAAGACTAAGATCTTATAATCAAAAAATTGTGAGTTCAAGGCCACTAAGACCTTGCTCGATTAGTAGTTTTTAATTTTTTTGTTTCGTTTGAACATATTCATTGATCTGAATTATTTATGTATTAAATCAATTTTTGAATTTAAATGTATTGCATGATATAATAAATCGCATATTGTAAAAGAAATAGAAAAAAATGTGCCTCAATCACAAATTACGTAGTTAACTTGAATTAGGAGTATCATATTGCTAGAATCTTAAAATCACCGGCTTACTTTTTTTTTAAAGTAGTTTACTAAATCAATATTGGGATATTATTGTTAGCCTCTTTTCTTTTAGGTTCACAAGTTCATCTCTTAAATTTTTTTACAAATATAATTTATTAATTTTCAAATATCTTATATGATTTTAAAGAACTTATTAACTCACTCGTGACCGAAGAACATTGTATACGACTGCGAAATTTAAACTTTTATTATATTTATTGAGTTAAAATGAAAAGAGGACATATAAAAATGAATATCTGAGAAATGAATTATTTTAAGTGTACGTGAATTAAAAAAAATAGTGAGAGAAGTAATTAATGAAAAGAAATGATTATTTGTGCGGGAAAAAAATTAAGAGAATTTTAGACAATTTACTCTAAAACCTTGAACTCTAATAAACAATAGAGATATGCCGATGAGGCCAGAGGTCATATGTATGATGTTGCTACTGTATGGTAAGTATTATTTGTATATTGTAATGGTAAGGTGTTATTTATATTTAATTTAGGTGATATTGTTGATCATGATATGATTATTGTAATTATCTCTGTTCGATATTGATATTCGACAAAATTGATTGTAATCACTTTACTTCAATTAATAAAGTTCATCGTTGTCAATTAAAAAAATAAATAGTACAGATATACAAACCTCTGTTTAATTTCATGCACCAAACTCCTTCTGATCATACTAATTACAAAATTACCATCACTACAAATATTTTCTAAGTTCCATAATTTTATTTTATTTAAATCATTTAACAAGTTATTTTTAAAATACGACTTGACTTGTATAAACTCTAAACATCTCATAAGATATATTTATACTATTATAAAAGCAAACCTTTTGGCGTACCAATTTTTGAATGCCCAAATTTACCCTTCAATTATTTTTTTTCCTTAAAAAAATTATTGGTCAGAAAAATAATTTTATTTTTTTTTTCTCAACCCACTACTCCACGTTTCTCTCACATCACTCAATGTTTCTTTCTTCTTACTAACTCTTTTTTTTTTTCGTTCTTTCATAAATTTTTTTCTTTTCATCTCATACAATTCTTTTTTATATGCTCGCGAGAATCGCGTGCAACAACAACTAGTTGAATGTATAAAATATCTTAAATAAATTTACGCCAACACCCTCTAAATTGATAGTATTAGGACTCCATTTTTAGTTTTAAATTGGGCTGATCCAATCGTTTTTGGGCCACCCATTAAATTATTATATTTGTTTAATTTCTGTTGAGTGTAGGCCCATCATTTGATCGATTTTGATTGTCATTTTCAACCAATAAAAACATCATTACAAGAAAAATACGATATTAATGACAAAATATCAAGTGATAATTTTTAAATTATTACTAAAAATATATATTAGATCACAATAAATTTTTATCTGACTTTTTATTGTAATTTTTCATGGTGTAATTATAGGTATTTGACGTTTAATTCCTTTAAAAGGTGGGACATGTGTTCTTGATCCATTAATTTTGTAGATCACGCGATCTGAGGAAACATTTTGGCGCAAAGTTCTAAATCTGCTAGAAATTGGTACGTGAAGACACGTGACTTGCTCGTGTGATTTTCCAACCAAGTTTCAACCGGAAAGATGTGTCCTTAAATTGCAAAATTTTACAAAAATTATGGACCAAGTGACAAGTTTATTTTTCTTACGAGCACAAGTTCCATTCATTGAAGGACCAAAGCGCCAAATAGATAATTACATGGTCAAATTGCAATAAAGCCTATTTATCTTGCCATTATATAATTATTAATGGCAAGAATTGTGTATAGAATTGTTACAATAGAAATTAGTGACACATTTATAGCATCAACATTATATGTCATTAATTATATTTAGTGACAACTTTACGTACTATGTTGTGGCACTAATTGTTACTAATAATGATTTTTACAGAATAATGATAATTATTTAAACCACAAAATTCATTATTGTGATTAAAAAAAATATTATTACTAAATATATATAATTTTATACTGACAATATTAAAATTATCACTTGATTTTTTTCACTAATGATTATTTTATATATACTAGTCATCTTGGTACGCCGTTCCTGCGTGCATATAATAAATATTTTTTTAGGCTTTAACATATATTATAAATAAGAGTAAAATATACTAACGCATCACATTCAAAAGAAAAAAGAAGGAAAGAAAGAAAAAACTAATTTATCAATTAATATAAAAGTTGGAAAGTTGAATAAAATAGTTATCATATCAGTTGAGTATTATTTTTGGCTTTACAAAAAAGTGGTGCGTCGGTGTCATTAACCACCATTTGTGAGTAAAAAATGAGTTTTTTTTTACACAATAGTATATATATAATGATATATATATATATATATACAGAGAGAGAGAGAGAGGAGAGAGAGAGATTTTCACGACTCATGAGATTGGGGTTTGTTTGATTGGGGTGAAAAATGAGTGTATAGGAAAAGTATAAGTAAAAATGGATATATAAGAATAAGTTTTGTATTTGGTTAGGGAGAATAAATGGAGGGGAAGTAAAATTGGATGTATATGAAACTCCTCCAAAGTTCAATTTTGTTTCCTTCCGAGGTTGGGCGGAAAAGTGGATGTATAAGGCTAAAAAGACAAAAAGTACATATTTTATTTTTATTTATTACCCATATACATAATTTTTCTCCAATTTTTTTCTCATTCCGGTTGATAATATCGGTACATAATTTTTCAAAAAAGATAACCAAATCAACAACAAAAGCGATGAAGTCAAGTTCTTTATTTGAGGGCATTGATACTAATTTTTATTTTATTTAAATTGAATAGTTTAGAATGATAGAATAATACTCATTTTGATGAATATTTTTATTGATAAAAAATATCCTTATTCTTATTTGATGAATATTTTTTATTAATAAAAAATCTTCTTATTCTTGTGTGATGAATATTCTTGTTAATAAGGTTTTTAAAATTCCGATATACTAAAACTTATTTTAGTATAAGATTAATTTATTTATTTTCTAATACAAAATAAAGAGAAATGGTTAACTAGTAAAATTATAAAAATTGGTTTTTTTCTTTTCAATCTATTTTGCCTGTACTAAATAAGGAGAATTATTTAAAATTTAATCGTCTTCCAATCATACCAAACAACTTAAAGAAAAACTATTATTCTTGCCTTCCGTCTCGCCTTTTCACTTTCCCTTCCCTTTTAACTTCTCAATACCTTTTACTTGAATAAAACGAACCTTTAGTGTCACTAATAATTAATTAAATGCTATGAATTATTTGAAAATTATAATTCACAATGACTCACTCTGAACAATTTTTTATGCATCATTACGTAGTGGGAATTCAGCATTACGAGAACATGTTTTTATATAAAGGGTTAAATACACTTTGCCCCCTAAATTATTCTTGTTGTAACATTTACCCCTCTAAATTATCACATGTAACACTTACCTCCCTGATTGAACAAAATTTCCCCTCATGCCTTGAAAATTATATAATTTTTTTGAATATATTTTGGTATTTTCCACATTAAATCATCACCAAATTATTTTATAACTAAAAAGAATTTTTAATAAGTGAAGAATTGTATAATAAATTAATATGTATATAATAGATACACAACAAATATAATATCGTAGCAACTCATATATATTTTTGAAAAAAAATTGAAATATATATGCTTAATCAAAATTTAAACACTTTTAGAAAAAAAGATTAATAAATTTATTTTGTCATTGTTTTTTGAAGAAAATATATTTAAAAAATAGAGATGTAATTACTCATTCTTATCTAAAAAAACTAAATAGTTTACAACTTAATTTTATTACCAAATTAAACAAATAATATTTTTATGAAAGTTTTTTCGTGTATTTATTATACTCATTCATTATTTATTTTGAACCTGTAAAATAGTTCCAATTGTAAAATAAATACACAAAAAAAAACTTTATGTTAAGTAATGAGTGAATACAATAAATATACAAACGAATTTCATGTCAAAATTTTTTTTGTTGAGATATTATATTGTTATGTATCTATTATATATATTAACTCATTATACCAATTTTAATTGAAATGCTTCACTTATTAAAAAAAATAGTTAGAAAATAATTTGGTGATAATTTAATATACAATACTAAAATATTAAAAATGATATATGATTATTCAGGGCATCAGGGGTAATTTTGTCCAAAAAGGGGGCTAAGTGTTACATTTGATAGTTTAAAGGGGTAAATGTTATATCAACGATAGTTCAGGAAAGCAAAGTGTATTTAACCCTTATATAAACAATAAAGCATAATATATATTTAATAGGAGAAACTAAATTAAATATTCTAACTCACACCCAGTCTGAAATTATATTTACATGTTGTATTCCGCTATATATTTTAGGGATAATTACATTTATACTCTCTAACCTATGGTCTATTTACACAAATTTTCTTTGCCTTTTGAATAATTGTACATACACCCATTAGAAATGTAAGTATCATTTACACAAACCACCCCTATTTTTAGAAAATTACACTTACACCCCTCAAAAGTATCGATATTATATTACACAAACTATCCCTATTTTTTGGCTATCAAAGGTGGTTTCTGTAATTATGCAAAAGACAGGAATGATTTGTGTAAATAGACTATAAGTTAGGGGTGTAAATGTAATTATCCCTCTATTTTAATTAGCATCACAAAATTCCCTAACCCTTGAAAAGCACAAAATTAAATACCTACACAAAAATGGGACAACATTAGCTATTCAAAATCATAAAGGGTCACTTATTTGTTATCAATGTATTGTTATTGGGTAAAATATTTTTTTAATCCCATAAAATAGAATTTATAATAGGGTAAATTACAACTATCTCCCATGAGGTTTGACATAATTACAAATACTCCCTCGTTATTTAAAAATTACAAATACTCCACTGAGATTTGTAATCGTCTAACAAATAACCTATTTTCATTCATTCTAAGTGACCAAAATGCCCTTATGCAAACTGAATTATTCTTAAAATTTCTTGAATTTTTTTGGACAACAATACGCAGTGAAAGATTTTTTAAGTTTTTTAAACAGATGAGCAATAATGCAATTTGCCTCGATTGACTTTTCTACAATTTTAACTAAAAACTCAAAGGCAAAATGATCAATTTCAGACTTTTGATTAAAAATTACAAATTTAGGGAAGTATTAATTTTTCAAACAATGAGATGATATTTATAATTATGCCAAACCTCGGGCAATGTAGCTGTAATTTACCCTTTATAATATTTTTTTTTGTCACATTACCTTAGAACTTAACACCATTTGTCTTGTAAAAAAAAATAAGACAAATATGGTCCTGCAGTTTAAAAATTAATGGCAGGAGGTAGGGGTGAGCGTCGGGTTGGATACTCAAAATCAGATAAGATAGCTACCCAATTTCGATTCAAAGTTTTGAGTAATGCGACACTTGGATATATTGAATATCCAATTTATTTATTTATTTTATTTTTTAAAATCAAAATTTATATAAGTCGATTAGAAGCACACAAGTGTGCCTCTATACATAAGCTTCGAGGCACACTTTGAGATATAAGCTCATGTGAGCTGTTTTTTTTTTTTTTTTTAATTCTTTTTTAGAGAAAAGTGGGTTAAAATATTTTTTAGTCTCATTAAACTAACTTTGTAATACTTTTGGATCTCGTTATGATAAAAAAAAAATATTAATTATTCAAAAATAAATTTATTTATTATAATTTATATAAATTTTTATTAAAATATTTTCAAAACAAAGAATAATTCAATTACAAAACATAATATAAAGAGGTTAAAATTTATGTGAAATACAAATAATTATATTAAAAAAACTAATAATTGACATAAAAATACTAATTCTCTAATTTTTATTTTTCAATAATAATTTTTATTCATTATAATTTGCAGTAAATGTTTATTAAAATATTTTCAAACCAAATAATACTTCAATTTGAAAAAATAATATAAAAAAGTTAAAATTGAGCTCAAATATAAATAATTATTATGTAAAAACTAATTTACAATTTATATCAAAAAAACCATTTTTTTTATTTTAAAAGTTCAAAAATAATAAAAAGAGGTTAAGATTTATTTCAAATACAAATAATTTATAATTTAAAAACTAATTAATTATTTATACAAAAATTACTAATTCCAAAATAGGACAAAAAGTGCTACTCGTGCAGTTTAATGGAACTAAAAAAAAAAAAAAAGCCATTTTGGCCCAATTTTCCGTCCAAAAACAACCAACCTCAGTCCACTTAACGGCCACTTGGAAGACGTGTCTTCTGTCGTTAAAAAGACGGCAAGACCATTTTTTGTTTTATTTTATTTTATTTTTCTACAGAACTAACTATGTTTAGTTTTAAAGGAATGGGCCAAAAATGTTACAAGTTTTGTTTAATGGGACTAAAATAATGCTCGATAAATTAATAACTTCTTTAAAATAACAAGTTTTCTTGGTCTTGATTTGGGCCCAAGGTTTATATTAATAATTTCGATAAATTAATAAGATGATATTTTTTTGAAAGATCTTTATATAAATTATGGTCCCTACAATATTATAAATGAATAATTATATAAAATTATAAATATAATTAGGACAACTTAGTAAAATATGATTCCATTGTTGTTTGCTTCTTTTTAAAATTTAAATCTAGCTTTATTTCATGTCTAACTTTGCTTACTGCATGCAAAAACTCTGCGTTCTCATATTGCAACAAAAAATTGCGAAAAGTTGTTGCCGCTATGACTACTTCCTTTTGGAAGAATTATATTTAATTAGTCACATTGTACGTGAATATTGTTCAATTCGTCAATACAACGTATATGTTTTATTCATGAAAAATAATGTAGGTTTGTTGAATCGGAAAAAATCTATTTAAATTAATAAGTTATTGATTTATCGATTAATTATAAATACATTTTTAAATTAATAAAATTACGTGGTCCTAATATTATTAATTTATAGAGGTTTTATTGTATATGGATAAATGAATTTTGTAAATTGAAATGAGAATGTTTGCAATCTTAATGAATGCACCCTGATTCTTCTTCTCGAGTATCGTCAAAGGCTGATGTTTGTTCTTGAATCAGATGTGTAATCTCCCTTAAAGTCCTGGAAGAAAATTACATGCCACTTTGAAATATAGTATCAAGGCCTTGAGGTTCGACATCAAGAAAGACATGGAACTCGCTGTTGTAGAGTTCCATCGTAACATAAAGCTTTTGGACTTGCGTCTTGGTGCGATTTTGTTGTGTGTATGTCATGACTTGTATGTGGTAAAAGTCCTTTTTTTTATAGGCGTGAGCAAACTTAGGTAACTTAGGCTCACTTATATTGAGCTCGAATAGTTAGGTTTCGACATAGATCCATCAGTTAACGGGCCATGTTTGAATATGTTTTGGCCCAATTGGCCAATACTAGAAGATATTTAACATTTAGCCATGACAAATTGCATGGTTAAAAAATAAATAGACATAGTAAATAATCATTGACCACGACCATACAACAGTTGTTGGCCATAATTTTTGCGAATGGGTTAAAATATTTATCATGACAAACACATTTGTTATGGCTCATAGTCATGACCAAATTAAATAGTTTTTATGGTAAATTATCTAAGTTTTACTAATTTTTATTTAATCATAATTAATAATAATAATTATTATTATTTTTAATCAATAATCAATAAAAAAAATTGTAGCCAATAGTAATTTTTCTTATAGTGCAACCAAAAGAGAAAATTTGTATTTATCTTCTATTGATCCATGAAGATGTATAAGGGTATTTATCTTCTGAATTTATGATTTTAAAAGTATAAAAAACCCAAATTTGTTATAAAATTCTAAGCTATTTGAGTTTTTAATTGTTAATTATTTCAAAAAATATTTTGATGTCAACAACCTATAATGATAATTTTATGAACAATTTTTACGCAAATATTACATTGTTAGACTATGGAAATCACAATAATAACAAAATAAAAATTCAATCACTTATATTAGCGATAATTTTAATTTATCGCTAATATTTTCTTTTTCTTTCATCGACAGTATAAAACAAGGGGGATCGAAAAACACTACACTATTGATCATGTATTACAATTATTTTCCTTCAATAAATTGGCTTCTTCAAGCCTAAGCCTCTCCTTGACATAAGAAATGTAATTTGTGGCTTTGTTATCAACATGCTCATCTCCTCCGCTGCCGTCGCGGCCGTGGACATACCCATCGGAGCCACGAAAACCTCCCTCTTTATTCTTAGACGGCTTCGGCCTCTTCTCGACCGTCGTGGTGGCGGTGGTGGTGGTGGTGGTGGTGGTGGTGGTGGTGCATTGCACAACCGGTGATGGCTTGGCGGCACGATAGAAAGACATGATGAGCTTGTTCTTCATTAGCCCTCCAACTTCCATGTTATTTTCTTGAATTATTCAAAGCAATATGAGGAAAAATATTTGTAGGATTGAGATTAAATGCTATTAGGGCATGTCTATATATAGATGGAACATAATAATATATTAATTAACAACTAAAATAAATTATTTTTTATGTTTGGGATAGAAATGAATCTTTGTATTTGGAGTGTGGTCCAATATGTACATATATATTAATTATATGCTTTATAATATGAGAATTATATATATAAAATAATAATAATTGAGCTGCTGATAAATATTCTTGTGCACATGTATATATATATTTAAGTGGATATTGATCACTTTCTAAGATATGTATTAATGTGGATATTATAAATAACCTTGGGCATGGATATGGAGGAATCAATGTCAACTCCCTCTCTCTAGTCAAATGTAATTGTGGATTTGATTTTTTTTTTTTTTTTAAATATTGTAATTGTGACATTTGATTGTCACTTGAATTTTATGATTTTGTAGAGGAAAAATCGTTTTTTTTTTTTTTTTTTTTTTTTTTTTTTCATATTTTAGGGTCTTTTTTTTATTTGGTGTTATTTGTTGTATTTGTCTCACATTTAATCTCATTTGTTCTTTTTCTCAAATTTGGTCTGAAACAACATTTTCCATCAAATTGTTAATGGAGTCGCCAAGTCTGTTATTGGGGCAAGACCCTACCACTGTTGACAATTCCGTTAACAATTTGACGGAATATGCTATTTGGGATCAAATTTGAGAAAAAATTGAATAAATGAAACTAAATGTGAGACAAAATGTAACAAATGGGACCAAATAAAAAAAGATCCTAAGATATGGACCAAAAATGAAATTTTCCCTTTTGTAGACTTATTGGAAGATTTTATACTCATTTTTGCCAAATCAAAATGCACCAAAATTAAGAAAAAATCGTAAAGAAAAAACATGAACAAAATGAGAAAATGGTCGTTTACTCATTTATAGAACCAACCATCGATCATATAGAAAGAAAAAAGGGCCACTTTTCCCTCCCAAGTTGGCCTCACGTGCATTTCACATGAGGGCGCCGTTAATTTGAACGGACGGATTAATTTTGCAAAAAATAAAAATAAAAACTTTAGGGACCAAAACTGAGAATACGGAAAATTAGGAATCAAAATTATATAGGGACAACAAAATATGATTACTCCTATAATCTAGTACAAATAAAAGAACTTCTTATCTTT
This sequence comes from Sesamum alatum, assembly GCA_034509735.1. Lineage (NCBI taxonomy): Eukaryota > Viridiplantae > Streptophyta > Magnoliopsida > Lamiales > Pedaliaceae > Sesamum > Sesamum alatum. The sequence continues at coordinate 2,848,593 of JACGWO010000012.1, read as the reverse complement.
CTATACTATTGATTTGTGTGAGGGCCTTAAAATAATTAATTTTGGTTGGAAAAATGTATATTGTTTAAAATACTCTGAAATATATTAATTTTTTCTGCAAAAAATGATATTTTATTTGATCACTTGGTCTTGCTAATAGTCTTATATCATGCACATTCAGAATTAAAATATTGCAATTGTCTTATATCATGCATGCGCATTTAAAATGAAAATATTTTAATAGTTTTGGTAAGTTATTATTCATTTTAATTATTTTATTTTTCCTTTATTGAAAACAGAAATTTATATTACTCACAACATCGAGTCTACTAGTAATTTTGATTAGTTATTTCTTTTATCTCGTTTAACTAATTAAGTATAATAAATTTTAAAGGTCAAATCTCTTTATTAGTTCATCATTCTTACTTATTGTTCCGTTTTTAATCTTCTATCTCTCAAATGCACTGTAATGGTCCCTCATCTTCTAAATAGATTTTACTGTGGTCACTGACTGTTAAATTTTAACTGAATCTAATTAAAATGGATGGAATATTCCACTAATGAGGAGTAAAATTTCAGTAAACTCATGTATTTTATAATTTTTCAATTATTAAAAACATTTATGTAGTTCAATAATGTTATTTTTAATAACCAAACAAAAATATAAATATTAATAAAACAACAACCAAATTATTTAGAAAAGGAAAAATCAAATGTAATATATATGTTTTAAGCATTAAAATGCAACATATATATATACTAGTTATTAACCCGTGCGTTGCACGGACATATAGTTTTCCAATAAAAATATTTGATATTTAATATTCATTATTAAAGTTATTTTAATTAATAATAAGATATTAAATATTAATTGTATTACCTTTTATTGATAATTGAAATTGTTATAAAATTATTGTGTTAGCTATTATATGAATGTAACAATTGTAAATATACTTTAATTTTTTTTTGTAACATTCATATATTGGGGAAGGTTCTTTTAGTAATGATACAAAATAAATTAAAAAAATTCAATGATATAAGAAATTTCATTGATATTAAATACATTAATATAGAAATGATAAATCTAACTAATAAATGAATAAAAGTAAAAGTGCACAATCAATGTTTAAAAATTTGCTAAATACATCAAAATAAAACAATTGTATCATATAAGTTTGTAAGTGCATTATCTATAAGAAGTTAAGTTTCAAACAGAACAATGATTAATCAACAAAATATGTACTTCAAACATCATTTGCAAACTTCATCTCCAAATTTGTAGCTTGATCATTGATTTGATCTTGATCATCTTTCCTACCGTGAGTATAAAAGATATTAATAAAGATATAATTTTCAAAAAATTACAACATATAGTGGAATCTAATTGAAATCAATAATTACATAACTCAATCCATGAAATTTATTTATAGACTATAAATTATTAATTTTTTAATAGCATCTTAATAAAATTAACCATGTGAATATTGAAATTTAAATTGAAATTTATTGATATGTTGATGGGCATGTGTTAAGGTAATTTTAATAGCATGTTCTTGTATCTTTAATTTCTAAATTTTAACCTTTTGTTACAAAAGAATTAAAAGGAGAGATTTTGTAAAACTTAATTAAGCACTCTATACTGTAATTTAATATTTATTTATTAACTAATATTACTTATAGTATTTGATTAATAAGTGATTATCCAACTATAATTAAAAAAAAATACATCATGTTATTATTTTTTTTTTGAGAAGTGATAACCATAGTGACATAAATTAATTATACATTATCTAATTACATAACTCAATCAATGAAAATTATTTATTAATTATAAAATATAATTTTTTTAGTAACGCAGTTGACAAAATATCGTAGTTCATTAATTAAAATCCAAAGACTATTTAGAAACAAAAAGGATTAAAAAAAAAAGAAATGAGTTATTTTAGTGAGTATACGTCAAACTTCACACTTTTCCAGTATACTGATCTATGTATGAAGATAATTGAATTCAAAGTTCACTGAAAATTATATTTGGATTTATAGAGTTAGAGATTCAAAATCATGATAAAAAAACCTTCCAACTCGTTTGAATAAAAGTTCATCCATCAACTGTTTATATTACAACACATATAAAAAATTGCAAAATTATACTAATTATTTTAAAAAGATATCTAATAGTTCACAAAATTTCTAACTTCATATAAATTCCAAAATTGTATTTTATGGAGATACTTGAACTCAAAATTCACTAAAACTGTATTTGGACTCATAATTTTAAATTATGTTTCATAGTGATAGATTTAAAAAAATTTCAGAATATCTCATATAATCAAATTATAATTACACCAGATCAGATGATCGGATCACAACTCACATCTTTCTCGATAACACAATAAAGACTAAAAAAGAAAAGAGTATCATTTAGGACACCAATGGCCATGTTTACTTCGATTTTAAATACAACACAAAATATTAGATGAAATTAATTTAAAATTACATGCAAACATTATCATCCGGTTTAAATAACGATGAGGACTTGATGGTATCCATTTGATCTAATGTTTTGTGATTCCCCTTTCAAAAACAAAAACAAAAAAAAATAAAAAATTGTAGTGTAAAAACCATAGCATAAACATGACAAATAGATATTATATTTACAAAACACAAAATATTTGTAAAGAGAATAAATTGCGAAGCTTACCTGGAATTATAGTTATTTAAGTTCTGAAAATTTTAAGAATAAAAGTGACATGAACAAAAGAGAGGATGATTATGTACGTGAATTATAATCTGTTGACTATTATATGATCTTAATATAGTTATATTCAATTATATGATTCAGTGCTTAGCTTAATTATGAAACCCAATCAATCAATCGTTGATTGATTATATTTAGCTAAGGAAAATCAAATGTTTTTCAGAAATATGTTGACTACCGTTTGATTAATTGATTAGGATTTGTTAAGTCCAATCAATACATTTTAATGCCTTTTATTTTGCTTAAATTTTAGGGCCAATTAATCAGTAAAGGAAAATTTTGCTTTTGGCCGTATTTTAATTGTTTTCTTAATTTATGCATCAATGGAATTATATTATATTATTTAAAATACATCATTTTTTTAAAGGGTAACAATTTATAAAATGGAATCATATTAATTGATTTTGACTTATTGAAAGATAAATCAACCAACTTTTTGGAAGGCTAATTATAGATAATTAGCTTAATTTTTGAAAGTCAATCTTAGCTTAATTATTGAAAGTGAATGAATCAATCGTTGATTGATTATATTTAGCTAAGGAAAATTGAATGCTTTTTAATTTGCTTAAATTTTTTAAGGCCAAAAAATCAGTAATGTTGACCACATTTTAATGATTTGTTTAATTGATGCACCAATGGAATTATATTATATTGTTTAATATACGATCAAATCATAATATATTATTTAAAATACATCAAATGCTTGAATGCTAATAATTTGTGACATGAAACCGTAAAAAGATTGGATAAAACAATTAGTCAAAGGATAAATAGAAAAAGTATAATTTGAATATTATAGGGTATCTGTTAATTGTTATCAGAACAAAATATATTCATATATTTTGCGAACAAAATTTAGACATTGAAATTTAAAAAATTCAATATTTTAGCTAATTATTGTTAAGTAAACCATGAGCCAAAAATTATTGAGATAAAAAAGAAAAAATTAACTATAAATTAAATCATCTTAAAACTTGCCTTGAAATATACTCCATCATCATTCATCATTAATACTATATAATTATTGTGAACTAAATATGAAAAATAGCCTACATGGAAGAATAGACAAAAAATAATTTGTCCATCTCTTTATCCACATAAGAAAGAGATGGACACATAGGATGATTATTATTTTAAATAATATATTATGATATATATATATATATATATATATATATATATAAGAATTTTCATGAATCTCGGTCAACATGCTCTTTGTCTTATTTTAGCAAGTTGATTTTTTTTCCCCACATTGATTACCAAACATGATTATAATGTGTTTATTATTTTGTTATATACCTTTATATTTCTTCCCATTTATGAGAAATTTATTGTCCAGTAACTTATATTAAGTCAACTTCAAAATGCATTCCATAATTTCAAAAAGGGATAATTACATTACACCCCTCACTTATTGTCTTTTTACACAAACCATCTTTACCTTTTAAAAAATTACAGAAACCACCTTAATAGTCTTTAAAAGTAAAAAAAATGCCCTTGTTGACTAGGTAAAGCTTTATTATCTTCAAGGACAAAAATGTTCTCAAGGGTGTTTCTGTAATTACCAAAAGATAGAAGGTGGTCAAAGTAATATTTATGGTTATGAGTAACATGACTCCATATATATAATTTATTATTAATACAATTTTTTTAATTTAAATTTAAATTATTTTATTAACTCTTTTTAATGAATATCTATATAAAATTACACCTTTTAAAAAGTAAAATATTAAATTATTCAATTAATATATAAATAAAGATAGTTACTAGATTATAATTTTAAATTAAAAATTATCACACATGTATATATTATTTGAAATTCTTCAAATTAAAAATTATTTATCTTCTATTTTTATTTATAACTAAGTTTTACTAAAACTACTAAATTATAATTTAAAATAATTTATGTATTTTATATAAATCATATTAGAATTAGTAAAATAAATAACTTATTTTATTGTAAAGATATTTTAAATTATTAAAATGAGTATTTTGATATTGATATTCAATTAAAAAAAGTTAATAAAATAATTTAAATTTAAATTAAAAATTTGTATAAATAATAAAAAAATAGGAGAAATTACATCGACCTCCCTTGAGGTTTGGTATAATTACAAATATCCCATCGTTATTTGAAAAATTACAAATACCCCCCTGAGGTTTGTAATTTTTACCAAAGGCCTAAAATTGACCATTTTGGCCTTAATTTTTTATTAACATTGTAGAAAATTTAGCCGAGGCAAGCATTATTGCTCCTCTGTGTAAAAAACTTAAGAAACCTCTCCCTACGCATTATAGTTCAAAAAATTCTAAGAATTAAATAAAAAATAATTCAGTGCATAAGGACATTTTGGTCGGTTATACATAAAAATGAATGGAAATGGGGGTATTTGTAATTATACCAAATCTCAGGGGAGCTAGCTGTAATTTACCCTAAATATATATATATATATATATATAAAGTTATATTACTCATCACCATAAACATTACTTTGATAGTCCCTCTATCTTTTAGTAATTACAAAAACACCCCTAAAAGGAATTTTTGTCCTTGAAGAGTTATATATTAAACTTTGACCTGATCAACAGGGGTATTTTCGGATTTTAAAGGCCGACAGGGGTATTTTTATAATTTTCCAAAAGGCAAGGGTAATTTATGTAAAAGGATAATAATTGAGGGGGTGTAAATATAATTATCCCTTTAAAAAATATATTCAATTTGCATTTATTAAATCTATTTATTTTTCTGAACAATTAGTAGGTATTTTATTAATATTTATATTTTTGTTTAGTTATTAAAAAAAAACAATGTTATTGGGTTACATTATATTTATTAATGATTGACAAACTACTACATGAAGTGTTTCACAAATTTACCTCTTATTAGTAGAATATTCCATCCACTTTAATTGCGTTCTATTAAAATTTAATGATCAAGGATCATAGTGAGAAATGCTTAAAAGATGAGAGATTGTTCAGGTGCATTTGAAATATGAGAGACTATTGAAAAGATTTGACCATTTTTAAATTGTACACAAATATCGAGCATGCTTCGTTTACTATTATAAATTAAATTTGATCGATCCAAATCAATCACATAATATGTATAATTTTCTATAAAATATACATTAATCAAATGACGAGTACATTACACATACGATATAAATAGTTAGTACTTAGTCGGATCATATTCACTACAAAAAAATATGACATATAACTATGGATAATTGACATGGTTAATACTAAATAACTGTAGTGAATTATCATTGACCACGGCCACACAATGGTTGTCGGTCGTGGTTTTTGCGAGGGTGACTAAAATATTTGCCATGACGAAATGCTTTTACCATGGCTAAAAGCCGTGGCAAATAAATTTTTATAAGCTAATTTTTTTTATCGATTTTTATTTAATCATAATTAATAATAATTATTTATCATGATTTTAATTATAATCATTAAAAATATAATTAATAATAATTTTTTTTTCTAGTGACTGGACAAGATATGAGCTACAATTTGGTGAATAAATCCTTCTCTCTCCTCTCTTTCTCTCTCTTTGGTTGGACATCTAACCCCAATGGTGAATTGAATGTTCTCATTTCCTTTGGAAAAGTTGACAAGTAAAGAAAATATTAAAGTAGCTGGACCAATATCAGTTAAGTTTCACTTTCAAATTTATTGTGGATTTAATTCCCCGATTGCGTATAGAGATGCGTGAAAATAATATATGCATAAATTGAATTTTCTATTTTAAATCGTATTGTATTTTTTATTCTATTTACACGTGCTATGTATGTAAGATATTTTTTAAAATAAGATAAAAGAATAATTATATTTACACCCCCTTATTTATTGGCCTGTTACACAAACCATCTTTGTCTTTTGAATATTACATAAACCAATCCTGATAGCCTTTAAAACCCAAAAATACCCCTGTTGCCCCAGTCAAACATTCATATGATTTTTCAAAGACAGAATTAATGCTTTCAGGGGTGTTTTTGTAATTACAAAAAGATAGAGAGGGAGTCAAAGTAATGTCTACGGAAATAAGTATTATGATCTCGTATACTATTTTTATTATTTATACCAATTTTAAATTTAAGTTTAAATAATTTTATTATTTTTTTTATTGAATCTCTATATAAAATTACATCTTTTTATAATTAAAATATTCAATTATTATATTAATAGAAATTAGTTACTAGGTTATAAATTTAAATTACAAAATTGTCACACTTGTATAAATTATTCTAAATTCTTTAAATTAAAAGATTATTTATCCTTTACTTTATTTGTAACTAAATTTTACTAAAATTAATAAATTTAACATATATATATATATGAACATATTAAATATATATGGATATATTTATACATACATATTTATATGTATATATTTTTATACTTATACATACATACTTAGATGACGGATAAAGATGGAACAAGCGAAAGCTGGGTGGCGACGAGGGCAGGCGAAGGCGAAAGAGGGACTGGGCACAGGTGGGGAGGTGACAAAGAGGGCACGAACGATGCGAGGGGGAGGGTTGGGCACAGGCGGTAATGGGTGGTGGGGGAGGGGGCCGGTGGTTAGGTTAGGGGAGGGGTTGAGGAAGAAGGGATAATTTTTTTTCAAAAAAAAATTAATAATTAAAATATTTTTTTAATGAATTAATTAATTATTTTGCTAATTTTATTATGATTTATATAAAATGCATAAATAATTTTGAATTGTAGTTTATTAATTTTAATAAAATTTAGTTATAAATAAGAATAGAGGATAATATTATTTTAATTTTAATAATTTCAAATAATTTATACAAATGTGTTAATTTTTTTAATTCAAACTTATAATCTAATAACTAATTTTATGGATGTATTATTTGAATATTTTAATCTTTAATTATTAAAGGTGTAATTTTTACATAGAGATTTAATTAAAAGATCAATAAAATAATTAAACTGAAATTCGAAATTGGTATAACTAATAAAAAAAACATATGGGGTCATATTATTCAATGACTCGACGTGAATTAAGAGCTAATAGTGAAAAATATTGAAGTTTTTCAATTTATTAATTTATTTATTGTTATGCATAACAAATAAAATTCTCGATCATGTTCTAACCAATTTTATTTATTTTCCAACCCTATCGATCCATAATGTATTGATCAAAATGTCATATTAATTTAATTTATATACACGATTACAAGACGAAAATTGAGCTCGAGTTGCATCTCATACGATACAAGTAGTCGCATGATAAATAAAGAGCGAAAGGTAATGAGATTGTGTTTTAAATTGAATTATATTGTCTAATATATTTTCAATGATAATACGTATAAACAAATATATTATTATTTTAATTCCTATTTCAAAAATTGAAAACTGTAAATGAAAACATAAAAACAAACAAGCTGTAAAATTGTTTAGACAATTCAAGTCTATGCAGCATTATATCTGTATTAAATTCATACTACACCTGGTATTTTGTGTACTGAATCTATAAATAATTATCAGATATTCCTTAATTTCACAAAATCGAATATGTGTCAATCATCTAACTATTCAGTGTATTTCATTTGTAAGGCTATGATATTAGGGGCTTAAATGTATTTTCGTTCTGTATTTTTTGCATTTTGACATTTTAGTTCTTTATCTTTTTAAGTTAGCAAATAAGTCCTGTAACTTTTTAATTTTTAGTGATTTTGGTCCTTCAATCACCGGAGTTTGCAAATGTTACCGATTTTTTTTTTAATTTGGGGCTTCTGTTCCCATTGATTAAATTACTGCCAGCATGGCACCAAAATTTTGTCTTATATCTTTTATATTTTGGTGTTTTAGTCCTTTATCTTTCTAGTGTAGCAAATAGGTCCTGTAACTTATAATTTTTCTTGATTTTGGCCCATTAAATTGACCAATGGGAACAAAAGCCCCAAATTAAAAAAAATAATTCCGGCAATATTTGCAAACTTCGACGACTGAAAGATCAAAATTGTGAAAAATTAAAAAATTACGGAGAACTAAAATACCAAAATACAAAAGATATAAGACAAAAATTATATTTAATCCGATATTAGGACATTCTCAACATGTCAAATTGATAAATGTCATATTTTTAACATGTAAGAACCCTATTAGAATATGATGTGTCATCCACTGCTGAAATTCTAAGAGAACATAGAATGTGGGGACATAAGACCTCAGCCCAACACTACTACAAAAGTTGCTAGAATTTTACCATGAATGAAGGATTCCACAAACAAATAGTGGAGGGAGCACAACATCAAACAAGTGGTGGAGACATCATGTGTAGGCACATTTGTGATTCTTGAAAAATTATTATCCAGTTCAAGTTTGACAGTACCGAGTCTATCTGAACTGTTCGATTAGTAATAAGTGTATTACATTTGTCATATAATTTATTCAGGTTTGACGAGATCTGCTCTAAACAAATTTCCCGTATACTCGATTTCAAGAAAAGAAGTCTCTTCATTTTCGCCATAACATAAACGCTCGCATAAGCACAAACAGTTTACAATAGAAGGGACTAGCAAACGTGCATTGTTAGAGAGAGGTTACAAAGAATTCCATCATTAATCAACACAGGAAATTCACTGCTAGAGTAAACAAGAACTCGGCTCGATCTACTCCCACATGAACGTGAGAGTTTGATGGGATCCACACGTCGATGATCCCTCGGGGCCCTGCTGAAACATTTCTGGGAAATTTACGGTAGAGGCGTTGCTACCATGGGAGTCGTCTGTGGCAGAAACAACTGGCTTGCTTTCTTGAATGAACGGGTACTGGCCTAAGCCGGTGTAGTGCAAGTTGTGAACTAATGACTGTGCATGGGGGAGTGAGTCGGTCTGGTTCAAACCAAACTCCCTCGTTATGGGTGGTGCCGATGACAGAAGAGAGAGAGCACGATCGGAGTCAACGACTTGATTCAGCCCATCGGAGAAGATTTTGTGGCTGCTGCAGTTACTACTTCCCGATGCAGCATTTGGATCAAGAAGCGGTTGACAGATTGAGGCTTCTTGGACGGCACGGTCGCTGCCTTGCATGAACTGAAGTTGATTATTTACCACCTTGTAGCTGTGAGCTGAGCACTGATCCGGAAACGAGTTTCTTCTCTCGATATAGTTCAGGTGCTGCTGCTGCTGCTGATTGCTATACATCAGCATCTCATTCTCAGCTTTGACGACCCCGGGCCAAGACGAGCCTACAACAGCACTTGGCAGAATTTGTGGACTAGTGAAGGATAAAAGTCTTGTACCTGAAAGACCTTGTTGGTTGGAGAAAACAAGTCCGGAGTTTCGGCTCAGAGAGTCGGGCTGAGGCTTCCTTCTCCTCCGGTTGTGACCGTCAAGTCGTTTCCTGCAGCTTCTCTTTCCCTCGTCAAACTCTACCAGTGAATGGAACCTACAGAAACATGCAATCGTCAAAAAAATGATTGATCCGTATTTAAACTAGATAACAGGGTTGGACGAGCAAGAAGGGTGCCCAGTAAAAGATACTGGCATAAACTTTCGGTCTCTCTTACACTTTTCTCTACTTGTCAGCTCAAATCTTTCAACAGGGTCTACTCCATTTTCATGATTGAATTCAGGCTCCAAGGTCTTTCGAGAATAGTTCAAGATTCCGTAAGAAAACGTGAACAGATATGGAAATAGTTGGTTAAAAGAGTTAGATAAAAAGAGTTACAGAAATCATGTTGCATCTTGTATTGCATTTAACAAATTACATGCAACATGCATAAAACTACGTCATCTATTCATTTAAAGAAAGATTTTATACACGTGCGCTGGTATACATTAGATGCAATACTAATTCGGAATAGAAAATTCAATCCGGGAGTGTCTCCAGAAATAACAGCAACAGAAGTTCACAACAAATTTCCCTGAAAACACCTGCACAATCAATCACCGTGCACAAAGAAATTTATGCAAATGTTATGTCAAACGGGGTTTTCGTGGTGTTTATGATATCAATCCAGTTTCCGTTTTCCAGTCCACTAAAACGAAGAATTTAGCATAAGTGTGTTCCGTATCTGTACTTTCCATTTCAGTGTTTTCAGAGAGTACCTTTAAGTGATGTGAGATTTTTGGCCTCAAGTACACATTCATGTCCCAAGAAAAAATTATCGACGGCCCCCATCCCAGAAAAAGAAAAAGAAGCTATGAATCCACAAATATGTCAAGAAGTCCCTTTCAAACAAAAAGTAAAAGACTCAGTATGCCTGCATGCTGCATCGTCCCTCAAAACTTCTAGATCGATGAAAAGATTGATCATCTACGATGGACCACTACATATGGTCCCCTTATGAAAATAAGAACTCTCAAACACTAATGACCTCAGAAAATATTTGACCTAATAATATGTAGAACGAATACAAAGAACACATTTTGTCAATTTTTCTCCACATTCAATGTTTTTGCTTCAGCTAAAAAAATGAATATTGAATCGCGTTGCTAATATGCAACTTGTTGGCGCTTAAGGCCAAATAATGTGTGACAGATCATATGATCACATGGAAATTACTTAACATGACTATCATTTGAAGAAAAACGGATATAAACTATGATCCTATAACAGATAAAAGACAAGAATTTCAACGTCTACCTGCTGCACTGCTGGCAGAAGCGCTGCTCTCGACCCCCAATTGTAACCTTAGGTGTCTTTGAGTGAATTTCGCAGACTTTATGTCGTCGGTGATAGTCTCTGCATAGGCTCAAATCAGCATTACAACCGTCAACCAGGCAATGAGCAACTTGAGTAATATTGCCAGGGGCCTTGGCCCTTTTCGATGACCCCGAAAACGATGATGGTTCCATTGTGAGGAACAGCAAATTCTGAATCTTTTCAGGCTCTGAATGTTCTCCCAATCTCAATGGGATGCCTTATATTACTATTAACTAGTCTCGCTTGATTGTACTTCTGTTTCCCTCCCAAGCAAAGAACGCCGGTAATAGAAGATCAAACTGAAAAGCCGATTCCTCAAAATCAGCCTGTTTTCCTCAATATAACAATCTTTCTGCACTTCCCAGTTGCCAACATTATTTCCATACTCATCAACCTGTTAGATATAATGTATGTTAGGTAAACAAACATAGTATTCTCATCATACAAAATGATGAAACTTTGTAGTTTTAGATCGAACAAGAACGAATGAGAGTGATAAAACTTATATATCAACCAACCGGCAAGACCAAATGTAATGGACTACATGCTTTCATGAAGCAACAACGAATAATCCGAGTCCCTGATCACTCAAAACGACTCGGTGTAGATTGAAAACTCATTTAACTGTTCTCCACATGTCAGTGAAAGAAATTAACATAGGCTTAATACCATGTAACTTAATATTTAAAGCAATATGGAAAGCCAAATTAACATTTTTTCCATAGTTTTCGTGTCGTTATAAACTTCAAACTAACACAGTCCAGCCTCAACCACTTGGTTTCACACAAAGCTGACTTCTAATTCAGCAAACCGAATGTCCGGGGCTGTCTAAATCGATGAATCTTGAATTTGTCCCCATTATTAAGTCTATAGTTTACTATTTTCTGTCTCAGTTACAGGCAAGGTAGATATGGTAAAGCATTGGAACTCTTCTGGGCAAGAATTGTATGCTTGAAAGATGAACACTAAATCAACACAGGATACAAAATTCAGAATGCATAAAGGCAATGTCCTGATGAAAGGAGCAAAGGCCATGTACTTGAAGATCAGTAAGAAACTCATATGTAGAAAGACTTTTTTTTTAATCTTAATTTATGATTAAAGAACAGTGAACCCATTCCTCAATCACTTTTCAAGAACAGAAAACAGAAGATCCACTGAAAAAACATGAGTCTCCCTCCAACTCTTGTCCAATTATGAAGAGAAAAAACACAAAGGCTGTGACCTGTGAGTGCTTCAGAGTCCCATTTTGTACAGGGGAAAAAAAGAAAGGGAAAGGTCACAGTATTTCTTTTGTCTGTCACAATTTGAATACTAAAAACAGTAGAAAAATCAGTAAATTCCCATTTCAGAAAAATAACTACTTTTGCAATAAGCACAAGATTAAAAAGAAAAAAAAGAAAGGGGGTTAAACTGCAATTGCTGCTACAGTAAACAGTCTGGTAATGAATTCAAGCATTCTTTTGTTTTCCCCTTTCTTTTTCTTGTGGGGGTTAATGATAAAGACCAAGAATTAAGAGAGCCCAAAAGAGAGAGATAGTTAGAGTTGTACCTCAGAAATCAACCCAAAGAGTCTGCCAAAAATCTTGACAATGCCAAGAAAGTAAAATAGGCAAAAAGAAGAGACCAGAATGCATATATGTTATGTATGTTGATTGAAAGCCTCAGCCTCAGAGCAAGAAAGTGAAACCAATCACTACAAATATATACTTACAGAGCAAAAAATGATAAGAGGAGAGTAACAACAATACTTACAGACAAGTGCAAAAGGAGAAGACTGACTTAGTCTTCTCAGCCATTCATTCTCTGACAATGACTCCATTATAGATGGTTCAGTAAAGTGGCAACCAACAAAAAGCTGGATAGGAATAGTGTGTGTTGTGTGTGTGAAAGTGAAAGAGAGAGGGTCACTAGACTGCTAGATGGTAGTATTATAGCTGTAGAGTAGGTGGGGGGGGGGGGGGGTTGCGTGGGTGGGGTGGGGTGGAAAAAGGCCTATAGACATCCAAGAGAGGTTTGATATGTGGGAATTATTGAGAGGAAGGAGCAGCAAACACCTTAAGGCCACATTCCCACCAAACAATGCATAATAATGTAAAAATGTATTCATGAACAGGACTAAAATTATGCACAATTCAAAGAAGTTTGTAATCAATCCCTCTGTGGGGCACCAGAAAGAAAGCAAGAAGGTAGAAAAATGGGCCCTTTTCTTTTGTTTTTTCTAATGTTTGTTTGCTTTCCACACACACACTAACTACACATTAAAGAAACAAGAAACAACAAAAAAAAAAAAAGAGAAGTTTTTTACCAGTTTTACTAGCTCACTCACCTTCCTTTTTGGGCTAGCAGCCTTGTTAGAAGTGATTAAACAACTCCACCATCCCACCAAGATTAAAGAAAGAAAACCTAATGCTATTAAGATATTACTTTGGGGGAAGAGAAAGATAGACCCCATGTAAAATGAGTGGCTACAAAAGGGACAGGGTGTTTCAAACTCCAATCTTTATCAACAAATTTTTATTCAGCAAGAAAAAGGGTACAAATAGATTTAAAGATTTGGGGGTTTTGGATTCTTGTGTTCTTTCTTACCAGTCGCATTCTTCCACTTTCTTGCCTATTATTCTGCTCCCACATCCTCATTTTTTGTTCTTTCTTTCTGCATCTCATTTTCTTTAAGTAGCTTTTAAGGGGAACATTTCAGTTCTATTAAGGGCAAAGCTTTTCTTTGTCACCTTAAGTTCACAGCTCTGGGAACTATATTGTCTGCCATTCATGATAGCCATTAACCATCGAGTTTTGTTTTTTATTAGGGCCGTAAATGGTTCGAGTCGAGCCGAATCCATCATTATCTGTTTCATTTATTATCGAGTTTAGAAAATTGTGTTCAGGGCTCGACTTAATTGTCTGCCATTCATAGCCATCAACCATCAAATTTTGTTCTTTATTGTTCAAGCTTGTTCGTATTATTATCGAGCTTGAAAAACTGCATTTGAATTTGGTTTGAATATTGATTTAATCGAGCTCGAACGGGCTTTAATTAGATTAAAACATGGTCGAGCTCGAATAACTTGATAATTTTTAAGTGTATTTTATTAATTTTTTCAATGATCGAATCGAGCTTGAAAGTTTATCAAACAAAAGATTTGTTCAAATTTGGTTTGGTAATTTAACAAATCGAGTTCAAAATGAGTTCCCATCGATTAATTACAATTGAGTATCGAATAGTTTTATTTATTTTCAATCCTAGTAATTTCGGATTAATACAATTTAACCCCTGTGATATTAAAAATGAGCAAAAAAACCCCTGTGAAAAAATAATTAACAAATTATCCCCATGTGATCTTAAAATGAAACAAATTACCCCCTCGTGTTTTCCCTTGATAGGGGGTAATTTGCTTCATTTCTCAAAACACAGGGAGGTAATTTGCTAATTATTTTTTCATAAGGGAGTTTTCATTCATTTCTTATATCATGGGGGGGGGGGGTAGTAAAATGTTGTTTTGGCCCCGTAAGATTAGGGTATTATTTGTTTTGGTACCACAACTTAGGTAGGTGACTGTTTTAGTCCCATAAAACACGTTTTTCCATTTTTGGTCCCAAATGTAGGTGGTTGTTTTAGTCTCATAAAATACGTTTTTTAGTTTTTTTTATCCCAAAATATCATGTGTTGGGACCAAAAAATCTGAAAAATGTATTTTATGAGACTAAAACAGTCACCTACTTAAATTGTGGTACCAAAACAAATAATACCCTAATCTTACGGGACTAAAAAGACATTTTTCCCATCACATGGGGTAAATTGCATTTATCCCCTAGTAATTTTAGTGATTCATAGTTGGATTTTTTTCCCTCATAATTAACTCTTTTGATTATAAAAAATAAACTAGAAATTTTGAAACTTCATTTTGGGGTTCCTCATTCAAGAGTTGAGACTATTCATTGGGAAAAAATTCCTCATCTAAAGGTCATTTCATAAATGGGAAACCAAAGCATCCTGACAGTGATAAATTGCTACCACTGTTGTAGTGAGATTTAGTCCACATAATTTTCATGGATCACAAGTCCTTTTAGAATGTATTGGTACCTTCAGAACAGACATTTCATGTCTGAAACCATAGCCCATGTGAAGGAGAACAAAAAGAAACTCAACCAGCCAAGTTGCCCTCTTATTAATTGATCTCTAGGATTGGTTGATCTGACGTGCACTCGCGTATTACGATTGGTGTGATTGATCTGATCTACACTCATTTGTTACGATTGATATTTTATGTGAGGTATTGCCCGCTTTAATTGAAACTGTATACTTTTGTACTAAAAAAATACCTCGTACAAGAAAAAATGTCTTAGAATTTATAAACCGCACAAGTCAGCTCGTATGTGGGATCGGAGAGCACTATCCAAAACATTAACATTAATCAGGCTTTTATTTGTCAGTTCGTCCCTTTGTTCTCATTTACCATCATATAGAACTCGGATGCAGTTATTTCGCCCGAGGTTATGATTGCTTGGCATTTTATCTCATCTCATTGCAGTGGCGAAAAATGAGACAGGATATATTTAGATGAAGTGAAAATGATTTTTGAATGCGTGTTTAGACTTGAGATAAAAGTATAACCAAGATTATTGAAATAATGTGTAAAATGTATTAGATAAGAAAGAAAATATAATTATTAAAAAGTCAGGGATAATTGCACAACCCTACCTCAAAGTTTGATATAATTACATGTAGAGTCCATGTAGTATGAAAAATTATATTTAGTATTTTTTATGTTTGTTTTTGTCCAACAAATAGATTCTTCATTAGTCAAAATTCACCATTTTTCTAATATTAGCAAAAAAAAAAAAAAAAAATTGAATAAAAATCCATATTAACTTGGATTGACTTATTGCCGGCCAAACAAGCTTTTCTGATCAAACTATCCTTACACATCTTCACGCGTTTATTTCTACCAGGAGGCCCATCTTCACCCTTATAAAGGTAGTTCGGTCAGAAAATACTTGGTTGACCTGTAATAAATCAGTAGTAAGCAAACCGGGGGTAAACATGAATTTTCATTCAATCTTGAACTAATATCAACAAATTCTGTGAATTTTGACTAATAGAGGAATTTATTTATTGAACAAAACAAATATCACAAGTGTTAAATGTAATTTTTAAACTGCAGAAAATTTATATGTAACTAATTAAACTTCAAGGGAGCACGGTGTAATCATCCCTTATGATTAATGTAATATATATAGTTTATTTCTATAGTAGTAATATATGTTTTATATACATTTCAAACAAATTTCTCACAAACAAATATTCATGAGATGAGATAGGATTTTTTCTTGCCTCAATGATTAGAGGGGTGGGGTGAGGGGGGTAGGGGGTAGGTTCCCTAATAAGATTATTAAAAAACTCAGTCAACCCAAAGTTATATAACTTCCACAAAGGGCTTCCAATTCCAAGTTCCAACAGCATAATCTAAGAGACAAAATTATAATTCCTCTCACAAATTTGACTCTTGTAGCTTTGTATCCTTCTAAGCTGCAATTTGATGCTTATTGGGAAAACCAAAAACTTTGATTCTCCAACTTTTATTTCTATTTGTGTAATGTGGGAAAGTGCCCATTTCCTAGATATTCACAAATTCAAGATTTCCCTAGATTAAATTAAATTATATTAAGACAACATGTGTTTGCTTCACATATTTCATGTTAAAAAAACATGTTGCCTAACTTTATTTGTTGTTGCAAAAGAATCTCAAAAACACACTAAGATATCACATACATTTGTCTTAATATCACACTATAAATTACTGCAATTCAAAATTCATGATAAATCAGTATTATTTATCATGCTTTAAATGGATTTTTCGTCCTGTATCTTTTATATTTTGACGTTTTAGTCCTTTATCTTTCTAGGTTAGCAAATAGGTCTTGTAACTTTTTAATTTTTCTCGATTTTGGTCCTTCAATTACCGGAGTTTGCAAATGTTATCGGATAATTTTTAAAATTTGGGTCTTTTGTTATCATTGGTCAAATTACTGCACGCATGGAACCAAATTCTAGTATAGCAAATAGGTCCTGTAACTTATAATTTTTAGCAATTTTGGTCCATTAAATTGACTAATGGGAATAAAAGCCCCAAATTAAAAAAAAATCCGTCAATATTTGCAAACTCCGGTTACTGAAGGACCAAAATTGCGAAAAATTAAAAAGTTACAGGACCTATTTGCTACTCTAAAAAGATAAAGGACTAAAATGCCAAACTGCAAAAGATAAGGACAAAAATTATATTTATCCTATTTACTAAAGTCAAACAAAAATTATGCGAAAATTTAAGTTTTGACCATGCTTAATAATCAACATTTATTATGGTTTTACCTATGGCTAAAATATTTATTGACATAAGTTTTAGCTGTAGCTAATATTTTGATCTTGATTGCAAAAAGGCTGAAAGCCATTCATCCGTGGTTAATTAGTATTTTTACTATGATTTTTTATTTTTAATCATGGTAATTAATCATAACGAAAAATCATACATCTTCTAGCAATTTGTCGTTAAGTTTTATTTGTGTTAGTTATAACTGCACAAGTTTTTTGCTAGAAAAATGATTCCAACCTCAATAGCTAATTAATCAAAATGTTAGTTATGTGGACTTAAAGATTCATTAAATATCAATTCATGCATATATGTTCTACTTTTGTTTCTTGTTGCAATAATAAGTATTTGGGTAAATTTATATATTTAAAATACTTCTTATAAAATATGTTGAAAGGTTTCAAAATGTCCCAAAGTGTTTGATAAAAAATATTTTTTCAAAAAAACCTTATAAGTTTTCACAATAATATGTTAAAATCTTATAAGTTTCTTCAAGAAAGTAACATAAATTTCTATATTTTTCAGGAATGGATAAAAACTAGCTGAGAATCGAAATAAACATATTATACTATTTCAGATATATTATTTCAAAATTCTTCAACCAATATAATAAAGAGAATCCTCATAAGCAAAAATAATCTCTTAAAAAAAGAAAAAAGCAATACAAACTCCTTGAACTTTCGAAGTTGGAGAAAGTGAGCTTTTTTTCTAAACTTGTATTTTTTTTCAATTTTCTTATTCAAGAGGGTTTTATCTATTTGTTAAACACGAGATTCCTTATAGTAATTAATTTTGGTTATCATAATATTAATTGATTAAAATACCCTCAATTGTACCGTACTTAAATTTTCATATATAATAATATTTTTAACCAATTGACCCCATTAAATAATATATAGTTTTATACTTACATATTTCATCTAAAATTAATTTAATTTATCAGTTGTCGTTATTTATTTATTTCATCTTCTTCATAATTTTATGTTATGCAAAAAAAAAAAAAAAAAAAATTGTGTTACGCACATACACTGAGTGCGCTTCATCACTAATACCACTACAAGAAAAACAACATTTAACCATAATTAATTGTCATGATTAAAAATAATAATCTTAATAAATAGTCATTGATCAAGGTCATACAACGCTTATTAGTCATAGTTTTTACAAGTGTGACTAAAATATAATATTCTTCTCACGACGGAGAAGTTAGATTTTTTTTCATCAATTTTATTTAACCGTAGTTAATAATAGTCTTTTACCTGCATTGTTTTTAGTCCAAACAATAGTAAATTTTCTTTGTGTACCTATTAATATTTTAAAGAAGAGGTAATATATATATACTATTATATAAAAAAAAAATCCCTTTTTTACTCACAAATGGCGGTTAGTGACATCGCCTCACCATATTTTTATAATACCAAAAATAACCCTCAACTGATATACTAACTACTTTATTCAACTTTCCAAATTTTATATTAATTGATAAATTGATTTTTCTTTCTTTTCTTCTTATTTTTTTTAATATGATGTCTTAATTTATATATTTTACAATATTTATAATTTTAAAACGTAAAAAAATATATATTATATGCACGATGGAATCACATGTGACAACAGGTAGTAGATAATAGATATATATACAAAATCACCCCACCTATTATATATAGGAGTTACGACGGTTACAGCCGTCTACCTATATTGTAATGGAAAAAGGATCTCCACAGCCATGGGAAGAAGATAAGCTCATAATATAATTAGTAGTACATACTGTGGTCCAAACATAAACCAAACCTCCATACTAATGGGAAGAGGATAATAATTGCCCCAACGTACGTACGAGGAAACCAACCTTACTTTCCTACTTTTTCAAATTTCATTATTATTCTGATGAAAAATGTTGATCAACTATACCAACTTGCAAGAACTTCTGGACCACCTTTGATTCTTGATTTTGGTCTGAAAAATTCACTCAAGAAGGATGAAGTTGTTTTTTTTTTTTAGTTTATTAATAAAAACGATCAATTACATGATTCACTGTATCAAAAATATTGGGCTAAATGTAATTTATCTCTTGTTAATTAAAAAGAGCACAAAAAATCCCCCGGTAATTTTATCCCGTTTATTTCACAAAATGAAGCAAAAGGACACTTTACATAATTGCGGGTGTTGCACGCGTTATTTTTTTTATTTTTATTTATAAATCTAAGATTATACCCACATTTAAAATCACTAGATCTGATTTGAATTTGTGGTCCAGATTTGACTAACAGATTAATAGTTTAGATTTTACTTAATTCAACCAATAATATAAATTTAAAATTATATATTTATATATGTATCTATACTATTATATAAAGCAAACTCTATTTTTACTAATAAATGACGGTTACTCACACCGCAACACCAATTTTTTTGTTATACCGATAATACCCCTAAGTTCGTTTTTATTTCTTTTCTTTCTTTCTTTTTTTTTAAATACGATGTGTTGATTAATATGTATATTTTCTTATTTACAATAATTTTAAAGCGTGTAACATTATTTTATATGCATGCAGGGACGGCATGCCACGACGACTAGTATTTAAATATAGGGTGAATTACAGCCACCTCCCCTGAGTTTTGGCATAATTATAAATACCCCCTCATTGTTTGAAAAATTAAAAACACCCCCCTGAGGTTTGTAAGCTTTAACCAAAGGCTTGAAATTGACCATTTTGCCTTTGAAATTTTAGTTAAAATTGTAGAAAATTCAACCGAAGTGAATTGCATTATTGCTACTCTGTGTAAAAAACTTAAAAAACCCCTCTCTGCGCATTGTAGTCGAAAAGAATTCAAAAACTTTTAAGAATAATTCAGTTTGCATAAGGGCATTTTCGTTAGTTCATCCATAAAAATGAATGAAAATGGGTTATTTCACTACAAGGAAATAGCTAAATAGCAACGAAAAAATTTGTTGTTGAAATCAGCGTCGAGCAAATTAGCAAGTAAAATTCTCGTTGCTAATCTACACCATTTAATATATATTTTAAATAATTTGTTGCTAAATTTTTTAGCAAGTAAAATTTCGTTGCTAAATTTCATTAGCAAGTATATTTCTTACATTAAATAATATATTAGCAACGAGAATTTTACTTGTTAATTAGTTCGAAGCTGATTCTTTTTCGTTGTTATTGAGCGTTTCTCTTGTAGTGTTTCTTAAACGGTTACAAACTTCAGGGGAGAGTATTTGTAATTATATCAAACTTCCAGAAAGGTAATTATAATTTACTCTTAAATATAGACAATATATAATTAAAATTACATATAATATGTATATATAGAGAGAGAGAGAGAGAGAGTGGCGGCGCTGGGAAAGGGGGATCGATGGTAAAGGGGGAAAGGAGGAGGGGCGACCAGGGAAAGGGAGAAGGGGGGGGGGGGGATGGGTCGACCGCACGAGAACGAGGGGAATCGGGGGAAGGGGACGGGATGGGGTGCACCGATGGTGGCGCGGTGGGGAAGGGCGACTGCACCAAGGCACAATGATGGGGGGGGGGGGGGGGTGTTTGGCGGCAAGGGTGATAGTGTTAATTATAAAATTATATATATTATTCTAAATATTTAATATTGTATATATAAATATTACTATATTGTGTAGATATTTATATAAAAAATAATTTTTATTCTTACAAATAATAAAAATTTGCAAGAAAGGCGCGTGTATTACACATACATTCTCTCTTCTCTCTCAGGGGAGTTTCTGCTCTATTTTACAAAATATAGGGAGTAAATTATTATTATTTTTTCACGAAGATATTTTTCCACATTATCAATATCATATGGGAGCAAAATGCATTTTGCCCCAAAAATATTCATGTGGTAGGATTTGGTTTGGCAAATATTACACCAGCAACATTGATTGAAGAGCGAGAATCACATCACCTGCAATAATCATGACGCGTGATTCCCGCCATCAACATTAATGGAAAGCGTCAATCGAGAGGAGTATTGATGGGATTGTTACGAGGTATAATTACCCAAATAATTAAATCCTTCAAAAAGCTATCAGATACAGCCCTGAACAATAAAAATTTGAACAGACGGATAATAAAGAATAATTTCGTTATATTATAGAACACTATAAATACATCCTCCCTAACTCATTTGAAAGGGGGTCGAATTTCTTGTAAAGAGAAAGAGATGTAGAGAGCTCTGGCACATTTGCTCAAAGGGGGTTTGAAGTAAAGAATTAATACTTGTAAAATTAGGGAATTTAAATGCCAATGCAACTCAAATATCAAAACAATTTATTTATTCATTCTTTTAAAATAAACAAACAATTATATATAGATATATATATATAATTTGTTATATCAAAGTATAGAATAACTAAATACAACCGTCAAAGAGAATCAATATAATTAATATTTGAAATAAATCAACATATATATATATATATATACACACTACCAGAGAAAAGAAAAGCTTAGCAAGAAAAAAAATCAAATAACAACTTTAACATTGTCCTCAATTATATATATTTAGTGATGGGTTTTTTTTATTTTATCAAAATAATAAATTTCATAGTAACTATTATTTCGTAAAAGAAGTTGTGAGCGAGAATTAATGATAAAAAGTTGTGCATAACATTATCATTAAATACAATTAGTGACACACATATAATGACAACTTAATAACAATAAATAATTGTTGTTAATATTGATGTATCACTAATTGTCTATAATAATAACTTTGTTAATAATTCTTGCACTAATAATTATATAATAATAAAATAAAAATTATTGTTACTTTAATATATTTTTTTTAATAATAATTTTAAAATTATCACTTGATATTTTATCACTAATATTATATTTTATTACAGTAATAAATAAAATAACTACTATTATGTACCTAAGTCACATAAAGCACGAGTGGAGCTCGTGAAAGCAACAGCAATTGTGTTTTATTCCAGAGCATGAGCAGTCCAAAGCATCAATATTTAAAAACAAATAAAAAAGTAATAAAGACTATTAAATAATCTTCAAAGTATATGAATATTCTACGGTTAGATGCTATTTACCCCTTGCAAAAAACAAATTTGCAAATTATTCTCGTTTTGTTAATAATGAGTCAAATTATTCACTGACAACGTTTTAGATATAAGGAGATAATTTATTTCATTTTTCAAAACGTAAAAATTAATTTATTATATTTTCTTTTCGCATGAAGTTTTTTGTCTGTTTCTATAACATATGGCGTTAAGTTGCATTTACTCTGAAAATTGTGATGGTTCTAATACATCCATTAGATTAAAATCCATAGACGAATCGAAGTTAAATTGAAGGCACTAGAAAAAATATAATTTTTTGTTAGGGTTAATTATTATGGTTAAAAGAAAAAAATCGTGGGGAATATATATTAACCACTATCTTGCAACGGCCAGTAGTCGTTGTTTCTGCAAGTGTGGCCAAAACCATTGTAAATTTTTTTTATTATGGCTAAAAATCATGGCAATTATTAATTAACAGTGATAAAAATTAAAAGTTTTGCATTAATTTAATTTTACGATGGGTTAAGCGAAAAATTAATTTTTATGTAGTGAGGTTTGATTGAGGTGAAGAAGTCACAAGTTGGCCCAACAATTAAAAATGCCTGCATTACAATTGAATGTGAATGAATTACTACAAAAACTTAGTCCAAAGAGCTCCTAATTCACAAAACATGAAGTAAGCCCAATTAAAAAATAATTAACATAATTTGTAATTTATTTTGTTAAAGGCTGTGAAATTCTTCTTACATGCCATTGTGTCAGTGAAATTAATTTATTTGCTTGGGTAAATGGACATATTGGTAGTATTTATTTATTTACGAGGGTTATAAAACTAATTTTCTTATGTAAGCTACATAATAAATATGTACACCATATCACACCATAGAATTCTCTACACCACTATTAATATCCCATATATTATTTTTTAATCAAGCTCACTATTTATGATTTGACAAAACCTGGGGAAATTACAATTTACGTATCATAACTTATCTCATTTGTAATTTTGATCTCATTGTTTTGCGAGTCAGCAAATTTAGTCCAACAAATTCAAAAAGTTATAATTTACGTCCCATTAACACTTTACATTAAATTTTTAACAGAAAGTGCATGTTCCAAACACATGCTCCGCTAACTTTGTTTCTTAAGTTAACGGTCCATCCGTTAATATTTTAACAGAAAGTGTTGATGGGACATAAATTGTAATATTTTTGGACTTGTGGGACTAAATTTGCTGAGTCGTAAAACAATGGGACCAAAATCGCTAATGGGGTAAATTATGGGACGTGAATTGCAATTTTCCTACAAGACCTCCATATAAATTCTCTCTAGAAAAAGACCAGACTTGGGAACTATTAGTGTGTCGATGGTAATTTTCTCATTCATTCCTTCACTCAAAATCATAATCACATCAGGTAGGTTTGATTTGATTCGTAGGATATCCGGTGTGACGAGAAAAGGGGACTTTTGATTAATTTGTATATGTTATTTTGAACTCGAGTTACCATACGAGGTGGTTGAGCCTGTGGTGGAAGAGAGAAAGGGATAGGTTCAGTAGTTCCATAAGTTTGTTCATGCTATGCTAAATGAGTCGGTAGACAGGATTGAGCTATTTTGAGTAGAGATCGGTAACATAGTAGCCAATAATGGTCTAGAGTGCATAGCAGAGTGTGGTTGAGGTGGTATATAATGCTGAATGAAGCTTGATAAAATGAAGGAGTCAAGAGAGTCTTGTAGAAGAATTGACGAGTTATCTAGTTTTTGCTTATAAATGTTTAAACAACTTTAGAAAATGGGTGTTATTGATAGATAAGTTAGGATATGACTTTGTTTCATAAGGAAATATGTTTTCGAAAAAAATAACATGTTTAGAGTCTCTGGACACAAAGGTGCTATTTGTATATTTTTATCAAAGCAGATAAGAAACTAAGACGCCTAGATAGACACATGATCGGGCCTAGGTTTGAGTTTGTGAGTGTTGTATGGTCAAATCCAGGGAAAACAAAGATAACCAAAGACTTGAAGGGGGGTGTAACATTGTGAAGAACTGGCTTTGGCATGCAATATTTAAGATAAACAACACTTTGGAAGGCATATGACCACAAACGTAGAAGTAAAACTACATTATGTAGGAGTGTGACGGTTTTGATACATCGATGCTTACATTTGGCTGAGCCAACACACTCTGGGGTATTAGGTGGTAAAGTGAGATGTTAAATTCCATTACGGGTAAAGAATTGAGACAGGGCTGTAAACTCACCACCACCATCTATATACATGATTTTTCTTGTGGTGTGAGAAACTTTTGCAACGAGTTTTGTAAACTTGTCCAAAAATAACAAATCATTGGATTTTAATTTGAGATGATAAATCCTAGTATATTTTTTAAAATAGTCAATAAAATAAACATAGCATTGAACATTCCAAATGAGGTGACAAAGGCAAGACCTAAACATCCGAATAGACAACTAAACATGGTTTGTCTGATACGAGCCCAATCCCCACTAAACCAGAAGAAGATGAAGCCATGTTAGATATAAGCTCAGGCTGGCCCAAGCGCAACCTTCAGAAGCCCACCAAACTGCAGGACTATTATTACTAGAGTTCTAATTTATTAGGCCTAGATAATTAGACCCAGTTATCTACTAGCAGATAATTAAAAGAAATGACAAGAGATGAGGACACTTGTCAATAGATCACATGATGTAAGAAGGATATTTATGTTTCAGGAAGAGATGAAAGAGGTAATCATGTTTGCTAGTCATATATATTCCCCTTCTTCATCATCTTTCTGGAGCTAATCCCTACTCAATTGGGAGATTACTAACTTATTACATCTATCGTTTGGTGCTTTCATTCCTCTTCTCATACTGTCTAAGTCCACCCAAGCCACTGAAGAAGTCATCTTTTCCCTCTCCAAATGCCTCTAAGAAATACATGCCTCCTTCGAGCAACACCACGAGTCCCTCATGGTAGTGGTTTTTGACATCTAAAAACTACTTTTCGCTACAGTCTCTTCTTCCCAACATCCAACTACGGCAGCCCTATCGGGTTTTCCTCCCCCCATTCCCCTAGCATTATTTTTTCTCCCCCACTTCCACCTCCTTCTCCTTCCAAACCATCTAAACTCTACATACAACCTTTTCATGGTTGGGACCCTCTCGATTGGGTCTTGCAAACTAAACAATATTTCGTTTACTACGCCATTTCACCCAATCAACACCTGGAGTGATCTTCTTGTTACATGAAAGGTGTTGTTGCCTTGAGTTAATTACATAGATGTATAACAATAGGCAGCGTCTTGTGACGCCTTCACTCGCGCTCTCGAGTTACACTTCCACCCCTCTACTTATGAGAACCACCTAGTCATGCATTGCAAACTGTGGCAACCTGGTTCACTCATCGATTATCAAGCAGAGTTAAAGAAAGTTTGTAATCAAGTTGTGGGTTATCCTGTTGGAATCCATCCTTAACTATTTTGTTTTCGGGCTGCGACCTAATATTCAATGTGTACTTGTGGTGTTTCACTCATCTTCCATCAGGCAAGTCGTTTGTTTGGCCAAGCTCTTTGAATCTAAGTGCATCGAGTCCAAGCCCTCTACTTTGGTTGTGGGTCACCTCCTTTCCCTGCACAAGCCGTCCGTTCTGTTGCTTTCACCTCCTCCTCGCACCCCACTTCCAATTCAACATTTATCACAAGCCGAAATGCAACATCAATGAACCAAGGGCCTCTGTTTCAACTGCGATGATAAATTCTCCTTGAGCACTATTGCAAATCAGGGCAATTTCTGTTATTATTTTCGAAAGAATTCAATCCTTATTCCTCCGTTGCACCACCTAAATCCACGCATCAGCCCACGAATCCACCATTACCTCCACTACACTTCCTACCACATGAGCCCCCCGGACTATATACACTTTTAGCTCTGAAATGATGCCACCTCAAGTGACCCGTCACCCAGGACATTATGCATTGTGGGTCGCATTTATGAATATACTGTGACTATTTTAATAGTCTCGGGCAACTTGCACAACATCATCCAACCGCGTGGCGCTGAGCTGTTAGGCCTTCCTGGCTTGATTTTATCTTTTTTGGATCATGGTCGGTAATAGAGACTCTCTCCATTGCTCCGATCTCTGTTTTGTGGTCCTCACCATTCTTCAATCCAATCACTTCACAATTCCACTCTACATATTCCCAATTCACGGGGTTGATATTGTCATTTGCGTTCAATGGCTGCACACAGTTAGACCATTTTTGTCAGACTACATTGTTTCGTTTGTGCAATTTGATCACAACAATTCCCTCATCACTTTTATGGTGCTCCTTCTTCCATACCACAATTCACCACCTTTACCCAACTCACTCGCTACGTCACCATAGAGAACATCACCTCCATCTATGCTATGTTCTTCCATACAATCACTCTTGACACCTCCTCACCCCCATTTCCTCTACTCCCTTTCCACCAAAAACAAGGGTTGACCCTTTTCCGACATTCTATTCGTGTTCGATGATTTTCACTCGATCTTCGAGCTTCCAAAGGCCTTCCTCCACCACGGACCAAAGATCACCATATCACCTCCAACCTGATCATTCACTAGTTAACTTCAAACCATACAGATAGTTGCACTGTCAAAAAGGGTAATGACTAAAATGATTACCGATATGTTGCAGACTAGCCTCATTAAGCCCAACACCAACCCTTTTTCTTCTACACTACTCCTGGTTAAGAAAAAGATTGTTCATGGTGTTTCTGCATCAATTATCGAGCGCTCAACACCATCACCATCCGAGACTTTTCCTATTCCCACAATCGATGAGCCTTTGGATGAATTGAACGGCGCTTCAGTTTTCTCCACAATTAACTTACGATTCAGCTACAATCAGACTCGCCTTGCTTTGGAAAACCCATTCCAAACAACATTCCATACTATTGATGGACATTGAGTTCTTGGTGAAACCATTATGCCTCACCAATACCTTTCTACATTTCTGGTTATTATGAATGGTTTGTTTTGCAGATTTCATCGTCATTTTGGCTTGGTTTTTTTGACAACTTATCGATTTATAGTGCAAATTGGGACTCCCATATGCAACATGTTCAATAGGTTTTGACTCTCTTGGCCGATCACTAGTTCTACTCTCTTAGTCGAACACCAGTTCTTTGCCAAAATTTTCAAGTGTCACTTTGGCGTTTCCTCAGTGAAGTACCTTGGCCACGTTATATCCTTGGCACGTATAGCTATCAATGCGGCCTACTTGATCATTATGTCTTATTGGCCACTTCCTCGAACAACATTGAAACTCCATGGTTTACTTGGTGCACGGGCTATTATTAACGCTTTATTCACCACTATGCCTCCACCGTGGCCCCTATCATAGATCTTATCAAACCTCTTGGTTTTCTTTGGTCCCTAAGGCACTGTATGTCTTTCAGGCCTTTAAGTCTACAACGTCAACACTGCCCATCCTCTCCTTACAGGATTTCTCTCTTCCATTTGATATTACGACGAATGCATCATTGGTAGCACTACTCTCACAGTGCCGCCACCCCATCGCTTTCTTGTGTCAGAAGATGTTAGCTCGTTTGCAATCTTCCTGCACCTACAAATGTTATATGTTCGCTCTCATTGAAGCCGTGTGCAAATAGCACCACTGTTTAGTAGGTCACAAGTTCCACATCAGTGCAGCCTCTGGTGCTCGCACAGACCATCCAGACTACTGCTCAACAAAAGTGTCTCACTAAACTCCTGGGATTTGATTATGATATTATCTATACTTCGGGCAGGACAATGTCATTGTCGATTCACTACCCCACCGCCCATCTCCTACACTACTACTTGTCGCCTCGTTTCCACAACCACATCTATCCTTCTTGAATGGATGTGCATCTTCTACATCCCACCTTGCCAACAAGGCTTTTATCTCATCACTCGACTATTACCAATCCTTCACTCACATATTTCCCCCAACAAGGCCTAGTCTACCACAAAGATAAATTTATAATTTTGATCACTCTACTCTTCGCCAGTATCTGCTCCACGAATTTCACTCCACCCCCACTGACGGCTATTCAGGTGTTTGAGCCACCAGCACACATCTGTCGGCTTTCTTCTTTTGGCCTCAGCTTTTCACCAATGTCAAGACCTTTCATTCGCTAATGCCAGACTTGTCAAAGTAACAAATATTCCATTCATAAACCGTTTGGACTCATCCAAACACTCCCTATATTTTTCATTCTTATATTAGCATAGCCCTATTTGAGACTCTTTATGGTCGTCTGCCTCTTCTATTTTTTCTTATATGCTCAACACATCTTCAATCGCCTCGTTGGATGAGGCTTTACGTCATCACCAGGACATCCTCACGTTGCTCAAACACCACCTCCACCATGCTCAATGTAGCACCAACCTGACCTTTTTAGCCAAGATCACACCTTTGTCATGGGTGACTAGGTTTACCTCAAGTTGCGTCCTAACAACCAAGTTCTAGTAGCCAATCATCTATTTCCCAAGCTTATCAGCAAAAGATATTTCAGTCCTTTTCGCGTCCTTGCCGCCAAGTTTCAGTAGCCAATCGTTCGCTCTTGCATTGGTAAGCTCAGTCCGTAGCATAAGTGACTTGGGAATCTGTCGCGGACTTTAAGACAATCTTTCCCTCATTTGACCTTCATGACAAGGCCTCTTTCGATGGATCAGGTATTGATACCAGCCCAACCCCTGTTGGATTTGGAAAGCTATGGTAGGCTTGAACGAAATACTTCAATTGATGGAATTTGATTTTGAGCTGCTACCGCACACTCTTTTATAAACTATTTCTTTACTCTCATTTTTTTTCTCTTATCTCCTTGGGACATCACACCACACATATTTATAGTGCACAATGGAAAAATCTAGATGAAGGAATATAAAGCACTAGTCAAGATAATTAAATTCTTTTCGTACTTTCAATACGAACTTTTCCCTTCTCAAGGTTGAATGCCTCTTTACTTCTCAAGGTTCCAGAAACGAACTTTTCCAAGATAGTCAAGATGGCAAATTAATTTCTTTTAACACCTCTCCTTAATTTGCAATCTTGAGTTGTCTCTTGAACTTGTCAAATTTTTTGATCTTCACCGCCTTTGTCATTATGTTTGCTGGTTGATCATTTGTATTGATGAACTTCACACAAATTTCTCCTTGGTTCACTAATTCCAGGATGAAATGATGCCGAAGCTCGATGTGCTTGGACCTTGCATGAAACACTGAAATTTTTGTCATTGCAATTGCGGACATATTATCGCAATGTATCGTGGTTGGTTCCTTCTGCTCAAATTTTAAATCTTTCAAGATTCTTCGTAACCGAACTGCTTCGCATGCAGCGTTAATACCTGCAATATATTCTACCTCGGCTGAAGATAAGGTAACAGAATTTTGTTTTCTTGAACTCCACGAAATAATATTGGAACCAAGATAGAAAATATAATTGGAAGTACTTTTCCGGTCATCAACAGATCCAGCCCAGTCGCTGTCAGTATAACCAGTAAGCTTGAAGTTTTCCCCCTTTTTAAATTTAATGCCATGAATTTTCGTGCCTTTGAAGTATCTCAAAACTCTTTTAGCTATTGCAAAATGAATTTTACTTGGTTCACTCATAAACCTAGACAAAAGACTGACGGAGTAAGTAATATCCGGCCTAGTGTTGAGGTAGAGCAGTGAGCCAATCAATTTTCGATGAAGTGATTCATCAACCTTTTCAGCATCGCCATGAACTTGTAATTTTTCATTTAATGCCATCGGGGTCGTGACCGACTTGCACTAAGTCATCATGAATTTCTTCAGAAGATTATCAATGTATTTTTTTTGATATAGGAAAATTCTTCTTGGCCTTTGCTTCACTTGAATACCAAGAAAATACTGCATTAACCCCAAGTCTGTCATTTCAAAATCTTTCATCATCTTCTTGAATTCATCCACTATGGATTGGTTGGTGCCAAAATAAATTAAGTCATCCACATAAAGGCACACAACGAAAAAAATTTCGCCAAAATTTTTTATGTAAAGGGATGATTCGCTTGGGCTTCGGTTGAAGCCGTTCTCAATGAAAAAGCCATTGATTTTGCCATTCCAAGATCATGGCGCTTGTTTTAACCCATATAAGGCCTTCTTCAGATGGTAGACTTTTGCTTCTTAGCATTTGATTTTATACCCTTTTGGTTGCTCAACAAAAACCTCTTCTTGAATGTCGCTATTTAGAAAAACAGATTTTACGTCAAGTTGGTAAATTGGGACTTTCAACTGAGTGACTAAAGCAAGAATGATACGAATCGTCTCCATTCGTGCTACTGGAGCAAAAGTATCTCTGAAGTCAATTCTCAGTTGTTAAGAAAAACCTTTTGCAACGAGCCGAGCTTTGTATTTTTGAATTGTGCCAACTTCATTATATTTGATTTTGTATACCATTTCAGCCCAATAGTTTTCTTTCCTTCTAGCAAGTCAACAAGCTCCCAATTCTTATTTTTCTCTATGGCGGAAATTTCTTCGTTCATTGCTTTTTTTCAGCACTCCTCATTTGATGCCTCTTCAAATGTTTGGGGTTCACTAGAGAATAGAACAAGTTCGCTTGATTCATAAATTTCTCTTACTGAACGTTTTCGTCGAGGAGGGCTTTCATATTCATCCTCGAGTCTTGGAGAGGGAGCAGAATTCTTGATATGATAATGGCTCATGATAAGAGATAGAGTCGACTTGTTTTCCTTTCCAACCCTAAATCGCATTTGCATCGAAGATAACGTCTCGAGAAACTGTAATGTTTTGTGTTACTGGGTCGAGCAAATGATATCCTTTAAACTCATCACTGTAGCTAATGAAGAAAAGCTTTTGGCCTTTTCCGTCAAATTTTCCTCGACTTTGAGATGGAATATGAGCATATGCAATGCTGCCAAAGACCCTTAAATGGTCGACTCTTGGCTTTTGATTATGCCAGACCTCATATGGAGTTTTATTTCGAACAACTTTCATTGGAGATCGATTGAGAATATAATCGGTTGTGTAAACAACTTTTGCCCAATATAAATTTGGAAGACCTTTACCTTTCAACATGCTCCTGGCCATTTCAACAATTGTTCAATTTTTTCTTTTGGCGACACCGTTCTGTTGTGGTGTCCTGCTCACTGTTAGCTGTCTTTGAATCCCATTTGTGTTGCAATATTCAATGAAGGGATGATACAGAAATTCTCCTCCTCGACCTTTCTCAAGGTCTTTATTAGAAGACCACTCTGTCCCTCGACAAATGCTTTAAATTTGAGGAAAGTAGAGAATGCCTTTGACTTTTGACTCAAGAAATAAATCCACATCATTCTTGTGAATTCATCAATGAAGAGAATGAAATATTTTCTGTTTCCAGGAGTTGGAGTTTGAATTGGATCACATTGTCTGAATGAACTAGTTCCAATGGTGCTTTAGCTCACCAGGTAGTTTTGGGAAATGGAAGCCTGTGCATTTTTCCATATATGCACCCTTCACAGATTTTGAGAAGTGATATTTGGATTGAGATCAACAAAGATATCCCGATCTCCTGTCATGTGGCTGTGCAACCGCTATCTAAATACCACATACTTTTTGATTCACCTCTACTGCTTGAGTAGAACAAGATTTCTTCGTTCGGTTGCTCCGAAAATTTTGCATCTTCCTTCTCTTCAGATTTTCCTTTATTTTGAAACCAAGAATTCTTCTGAGAGTGGTTCGGAATTTTGCATCTTTTGCATCTAAAGAAGCAATCTTTAGATTCATGGTTCGTCTTTTTTGCAAATGACACAAAAAGACCAGTTATCATCGGAGTTTTGGGATGATTTGCCTTTCCATCTTTTATTCTTTTGGTCTTGTCGCCGCTTCTCGTTTTCCTGTATTTGACTTGGGCCCGCTTTGTTGTTTGATGCTTGCTTAGACTGAAAGGCTTGTTTGGTTGATTCATTAGTAGAATGATCGAGTCTATGCTCATGCGCGAGAAGAGATCCCGTCAATTTACATTATCATTTTGGAAAAATCCTTGGACTCTTTAATGGTTGCAGCAACATGATCAAACTTCAACGGAAGGCTTCGTAGCACTTTTTCAACGACCCTTTTGTCTTGGATCGTATCTCCACAACTTTTGATTTGATTCACGATCTCCGTGACTTTAGATGAGAAATCACAAACCGTCTCCTTTTCATTCATTTTGAGATTATCAAAATCTCGCCATAGGGATTGGAGCTTTTATGCAATTGTTTTCTTGGTTCCTTGGAATTCTTGTTTCAAAATTTCCCAAGCATCCTTAGCTTTTTTCACACCAAAGATACGAGGAAAAATGGATTTGCTAACTCCTTCTTGAAGGTACTGTAGTGCCATAGCATCTTTCTTTATCAACTCCTTTGTTGCCTTCGCAGATTTCTCGTTGTCTCCGGACGACTCTTCATCGTCGATCACTTCCCAAAGATCCAAAGAATAAAAAATATTTCCATTTGACTACTCCAATAATCATAGTGTTCTCCTTCAAAGATTAACACTTGACTTGGCGAATATTGAAATAATGAGGAAGCCATAATTGGGAACTAAAAATTTTCCGGTGCGACTATTGATCTTATGGCTCTAGTACCAAATTATTGGATTTGGAAAGCTATGGTAGGCTTGAAAGAAATACTTCAATTGATGGAATTTGATTTTGAGCTGCTACCGCACACTCTTTTACAAACTATTTCTTTACTCTCACTTTTTTCTCTTGTCTCCTTGGCACATCACACCACACATATTTATAGTGCACAATGGAGAAATCTAGATGAAGGAATACAAAGCATTAGTCAAGATAATTAAATTCTTTTCGTACTTCCAATGCGAACTTTTCCCTTCTCCAGGTTGAATGCCTCTTTACTTTTCAAGGTTCCAAAAATGAACTTTTCCAAGATAGTCAAGATGGTAAATTAATTTCTTTTCAGAACCCCCACTGGACCAGAAGAGGAAATCTTGTTAGATATAATCTCTGGCAGGCCCAAATGCAGCCATCTAAATCCCACCAAACTACATAACTATTATTACTAGAGTTTTAATGAAATTAGGTTGAGTTATTAGGACTCTTGTCAATAGAACATAGGATGTAAAAAGGATACTTTCGTTTCCGGTAGACAATGAAAGAGGTAATCGGACTTGCTTGTCAGAAAAATATCCATCTTGTTTCTCAGCTTTCTGGAGTCTGACTCCTGCTCTAATCATGAAATTACTTAGTCATTACCTTTATCATTGTTAAAAGAG
This sequence comes from Sesamum alatum, assembly GCA_034509735.1. Classification (NCBI taxonomy): domain Eukaryota; kingdom Viridiplantae; phylum Streptophyta; class Magnoliopsida; order Lamiales; family Pedaliaceae; genus Sesamum; species Sesamum alatum. The sequence continues at coordinate 2,814,509 of JACGWO010000012.1, read as the reverse complement.
ATGTGTTTTTAAAAGATAATTTGTTACTTTTATTAGAAAGACAAGAATCACACACTTCATGTACAGAAGAAGAGGTTGTAGTTGGAATTTTATTGCTAGCTAAGATTCTTTTTTTTTGGTTAGAATTAATGAAGAAGGATGGCCGAGGCGTTGATGCCATAACTGAAAGAGAGAAATGAAAGTGAAAGGAGTAGAGATATCAAGTGATGAGGTTGAGGATGGTCACACAAATAAGTTGTGTCTATTTTAGACTTTCGCCAAGGATGCCACGTATTCAAATCCTTCACAGAAAAATAATTAGGAAAAAATTCAATGGAGGTGTTATTTACTTACAAAATTATGAAACAAAGATTAATTAATTAATTATTTTTTTATCAAAGGGTGCACGCAAGTATTATCTATTGTGAATGTGACAATGTGTGAATCAATAGTAGAGGAACCAATATGAGAGATAGGAATTCTGTTACAATTGTCGACTACGATATCCTCATTTTTAGTATAATCTAAGTGTGTGGAAAAATTTTGGAAATTTGAGGTGATATGGTGTCTAGCACCTCAATGATCCAGTTATTGTTGGTTTGGCATGAATCCCCTTCGCTTGTGGTTCAGCATACTGAGGAAATGATGCACCACGAGAGTGACAAGTTTTTACACTATGGCCTGGTTTGTCACATAGTTGCAACTACCCATAACGAAAGCTATTTTTGATGCTAGATGAGTTACTTACATCCCCAATTATCATAAAAACATTGGGTGATGTCGTGATGCCCAGTGTTAGAGGCGAATTCTCAAGATGGAAGGGTCTTCGTTCAAAATATGTAGAGCCTATTTTATTATTTATGGGGGAGATTCTTTTTCCTTATATCACACAAAATAAATACAATAGAAAAAACTATTTATTATATTTAAAAGCATCATGAAAATTTATTTGTGGCATTCTAAATGCTTGAGCTTCATTTAATCACAAGGCTTCTCACAGTAACAACGACGGAAGAAACCTTCACAATACCCATCAGTGAAACCTTCGTTTATACAAACAAACTTGCAGTTGCTTTTAATCAGACAAGGACCTTTGAAAGTGGAACTTGGTGACTCACAAGTCCTCCCCATAACCTTCTCTGCAAAATGACAAATTAACATAAATACATAAACACACCCACATACCATTAGTTCAAAAGAAAAGTTTGAATAATTAAGGAGAAAATAAGGATGAGAAGAAATTTACGAGAGGCCAAAGCAAACACCAAAAGCAGCAAAAACTCAAAAAGGTACTTAGTTTTCATGGTTGTTCGACCTTTCTTTTTCTTGAAGTGTACTGTACTCAAGTGTGTGCCCCAATTTATACTAAATATGAATCAAAATAGAGGAAATGATATGTACAAATTAAACGCTACTTATGGATCATAATGCCTATCCCAAATCATTAAAAGATAAACAAAAGTAAAAGGTATTTGCTAGTATATTCTTTTATGCAAGAACCATTAAATTGTTTGATATGCACGAATTTCTACTAAATATTCACACTAGGGGTGGAAATATGTACAGATTACTGCCTAACAATGTTTTAGATATAGAGGTTCATTTTTCAAAATGTAAGAAATAATTTATTGTATTTTTTTTTCAGAGTTTCTTGCTCATTTCTATAACACATGGCGTTAAGTTGCATTTAACCTAAAAATTGTAATAGTTTTAATACGTCCACTAGATTAAAATCCATAGACGGATCGAAGTTAAATCGAAGGCACTAGAAAATATATGAATTTTTGTTAGGGTTAATTATTATGGTTAAAAGAAAAAAATTATGAAAATACAAATTAACCACTACTTCGGAACGGCCAGTAGCCGTTATTTTTACAAGTGTGGCCATTAAAAATTTGAAGTTTTTTATTAATTTGATTTGACTGGGGTAATAGTATTAATTTACCACGGGTTAAGCGAAAAATTATTTTTTATGTAGTGAGGTTAGATTGAGGTGAAGAAGTCACAAGTTAGCCCAACAATTAAAAATACCTGCATTATAATTGAATGTGAATGAATTACTACAAAAACTTAGTCCAAAGAGCTCCTAATTCGCAAAAGATGAAGTAAGCCCAAGTAAAAAATAATTAACATCATTTGTAATTTTTTTTGTTGAAGGTCGTGAAATTCTTCTTAAATGCCATCGTGTCAGTGAAATTAATTTGTTTGCTTGGATAAATGAGGTAGTGATGGACATATTAGTAAGATTTATTTATTTATGAGGTTTATAAAACTAATTGTTTTATGTAAGCTATATAATAAATTTGTATATCATATCATATCATATCATAAAATTCCCTACATCACTATAAATACTATATATATTATTTTTTAAATCAAGTTCATTATTCATGATTTGACAAGACTTGGGGAAATTGCAATTTACATCTGATAACTTACCTCATTTGCGATTTGGTCTCATTGTTTTACGACTCAGCAAATTTAGTCCCAGAAGTCCAAAAAAATTACAATTTACGTCCCATTAACACTTTACGTTAAATTGTTAACGAAAAGTGCACGTGCCAAATACATGCTCCGTTAACTTTGTTTCTTAAGTTAATGGTTCATTCGTTAATATTTTAAGGAAAGTGTTCATAGGGCGTAAATTGCAAATTTTTTGGACTTGTGGGACTAAATTTGTTGAGTCGTAAAACAATGGGACCAAAATCACTACTGGAGTAAGTTATGGGACGTAAATTGCAGTTTTTCCACAAGAACTCCATATAAATTCTCTCTAAAAAAAAGACCAGACTTGGAAAGTATTAGTGTATTGATGGTAATTTTTCTGTTCATTCTTCACTCAAAACCACAACCACGTCAGGTAGGTTTGATTTGATTCGTAGATGGTGATATCCTAGTGAACGAGAAAAGGGGACTTTTGGTTAATTTGTATATGTTATTTTGAACTTGGGTTACCATACGAGGTGGTCGAGCCTATGGTGGAAGAGAGAGAGAGAGAGAGAGAGAGGTTCGATAGTCTCATTAGTTTGTTTAGGGTTGAACATGCTATACTAATGAGTTGGTAGACTGGATAGAGCTATTTTTAAGTAGAGTTCGGTAAAGTAGTAGCAGATGATGGTCTAGAGTGCGTAGCAGAATGTGGTTGAGGTGGTATATAATGTTGAATGGAGCTTAATAAAGTGATGGAGTCAAGAGAGTCTTGTAGAGGAATTGACGAGTTATCTAGTTTTTGCTTATAAATGTTTAAACAACTTTAGAAAATGGATAGTTAGCGATAGATAAGTTAGGATATGACTATGTTTTATACGGAAATATGTTTTCGAAGAAAATAACATGTTTATGAAGAACAAGCGGATCTGCCCGGGAGCGCGAGCGGAAGCGAGAAAGCGAGAAAAGTGCGTAAATTAAATCAAATGTAATTTAAAATACGAATCCCAAGGGTTGTGCTCTTGGCTGCTCAACCGGGCGTTTGATGTAGGATGTGTAAATATTGAAAATGAATATTAAACACATAGGGCATAGATAAATATATATAATCAATCAAAGCGTAGTAAATGTTACCTTTGATTTTTTAGCGTATGCTCCCGGCTACTTGCGTTGTTCCTTCTCTGGAATGCTCACGAAGTCCAAACGTATGGATTCTCCAAAGGTGATCCACACCACACCGGAAGAAACACACGTTCTTCTTGCTAGAAAAGAATGGGTTTAAGAAGGAATCGGTTTAAGAGAAGAACACTATAAATTAGTGCTCTCTTAAACTTACTTTGTTCTTTTTCTTGATTCAAAATCAAGTGAAGAACACAAGTGTAGGAGAGGGAGAGAGGGCCGAGAGTTGAGAGAGAGGAGAGGGATTTTGTCTTCTTTTTTTTCCTAGAAAAAGATGAATAATGAATCACTTATGCTTGGTGTTTGTCGGCCATGTTTAATCAAGGGAAGAAGTCCAACTTCTTCCTATTCCAAAATAGGAACTATTTCTCCTCTCGGTTAAAATATAACGGACCGGGTTTTATCGTAATCCAATTATGACGAACCCAACATTAAATTCAATTTAATGTCCATTAAAATTATTCTCGTTGATCTTTTAATCCAATTAAAAGATCCAACGTCTCAACGTCTCAACTTTCCATATTTAATCAAAAATCCAATTTACCGATTAAATGAAAGCCCGATACAATATCGGCCCGTCCATCCAATGGACTTTCCCTTAAGTAATCCAATTATTATTTATCCTTCGAGATTGACTCCAAGTCGATCTCTCAACCTCCTCGGTGATTTGTGTGTGACCCTTTAAGTTCACCCTCAGCTAGACTTGGGCCCGTGTCCCACAAGGGCCCGTTACCATGGGTGGTTGTCTAGCAACGGTCCATGGCACTAGAGGCTAGGTGAATTGGCGTGAACATTTAGGCGCCGATTCCGTATGGGTACAATCCTTCCGTTTACCGTCTCCCGGCCTTAGTCTAGGGTATGGAATTGGACGTCGGTTCCCATCCTTGACTAGGCATCTATGCTTAATACTCGAGACCACGTATGATTCATTGCGTCGATACAGGAAACCATTCCCTATTCGACCAACCACTGTGGCCACAACTTCAAACAGCATGAACGTGTCTCAGAGTGCATAGGAGATACCTCTATCACATACTGACAGGAGACGGATCCTCTTCTTGGAATCCACCGTCCTCGCTACACATTCCGACTGCACTGGACAAGGCTTATGATAATCATCTTACAGAATGATTACCTCTCGCCAGATCCAAGATACAGCCGTCATGTGCACACGACTGCCATGATCCCTCAAGTCTGAGGATTACTCCCGTACTATCGGAACCGAGGAAAACCAATCATAGCGACCAAGCCTCCAAGGCTTCCATATGATGATCCCCGCGAGTCAGTCCAGTCGGCTCGACCCCAGTCGACCAACCCATCAAGATCGTGTAGGCGTCCACGCCTATCGCCGATGAAACACGGCACTCATCCAATGAACACGACTCTTGGCGCAAGTCTCAATAGGACTCTCGATGCCCTGTCTCGAGGTCCTCGACTTGGAACGTTTCAGACCCAACTCTTAATCAGTTGGTTTCATGACCACATCCACGTGGCCCAACTGCACGAGTTGTTATCCATGGTCTGTGGGCTTTGTTGCGATATAAGTTAAACACCGTTTTAACAAATGTAAGATGAGCGCAACAAAGAAGGTACCATTGGTGACGAATACTCATCTTATTCATCATATAATAATATTACATTTACATCATGTTGTCAGATAGGTTACAAATCGCCAAACCTATTAGCTTTCTGGTCACCTATTCTAACAGTTTAAAGTCTCTACACACAAAGGTGCTATTTGTATATTATTATCAAAGCAGTTAGAAACTGAGAAGCCTGGATAGACACATGATCCGGGACTAGGTTCAAGTTTGGGAGTGTTGTATGGTCAAAGTCAGGGATAACAAAGACAACCAAAGACTCGAAGGGAGGTTTATTTTGGTTTGTGGCCAAACAATATATGATATGGTGTAACATTGTGAAAAACTAGCTTTGGCATGCGATATTTAAGATAAACAGCACTTTGGAAGGCATATGACCAAAAACGTAGAAGTACAGCTACGTTATGTAGGAGTGTGACGGTTTCAATATATGCCGATGCTTACGTTTGGCTGAGCCAACACACTCTGGGGTTTAAGGTGGTAAAGTGAGATGTTAAATTCCATTACGGGTAAAGAATTGAGACAGGGCTGTAAACTCACCACCACCATCTATATACATGATTTTTCTTGTGGTGTGAGAAACTTTTGCACTGAGTTTTGTAAACTTGTCAAAAAAATAACAAATCATTAGATTTTAATTTGAGATGATAAATCCTAGTATATTTTTTAAAATAGTCAATAAAATAAACATAGCATCGAAAATTCCAAAGGAGGTGACAAAGGCAGGACCTAAACATCTGAATAGACAACTAAACATGGTTTGTTTGATACGAGCCCAACCCCCACTAGGCCAGAAGAAGATGAAGCCTTGTTAGATACAAGCTCAGGCTGGCCCAAGCACAACCTTTGGAAGCCCACCAAACTGCAGGACTATTATTACTAGAGTTCTAATGTATTAGGCCTAGTTATCTACTAGCAGATAATTAAAAGAAATGATAAGAGATGAGGACACTTGTCAATGGATCACATGATGTAAAAAGGATATTGGTTCATCCCTACTCAATTGGGAGATTACTAAGTTATTACTTCTATCGTTTGGTGCTTTCATTCCTCTTCTCATACCGTCTAAGTCCACCCAAGCATTGAAGAAGTCATCTTTTCCCTCTCCAAATGCCTCTAAGAAATGCATGCCTTCTCCGAGCAACACCACAAGTCCCTCATGGTAGTGGTTTCTGACATCCAACAACTACTTTTTCGCTATAGTCTTTTCTTCCCGACATCCAACTTCGGCAGCCCTATCGGGTTTTCCTACCCCCCTTCCCTAGCATTATTTTTTCTCCCACACTTCCACCTCCTTCTCCTTCCAAACCACATAAACTCTACATAGAACATTTTTATGGTTGGGACCCTCTCGATTGGGTCTTGCAGGCTAAACAATATTTCGTTTACTACGCCATTTCGCCCGATCAACACCTGGAGTGATCTTCTTTTTACATGAAGGGTGTTGTTTCCTTGAGTTAGTTACATATATGTATAACAATAGACAGTTGTCGTCTTGTGACACCTTCACTCGCGTTCTCGAGTTACACTTCCACCCCTCTACTTATGAGAACCATCAGGTCATGCATTGCAAGCTGCGGCAACGAGGTTCACTCGTCGATTATCAGGCAGAGTTAAAGAAAGTTTGTAATCGAGTTGTGGGTTATCCTATTGGAATCCATCCTTAACTATTTTGTTTTCGGGCTGCGACCTGATATTCAATGTGAACTTGCGATGTTTCACCCATCTTCCATCAGCCAAGTCGTTGGTTTGGCCAAACTCTTTGAATCTAAGTGCAACGAGTCCAAGCCCTCTACTCTGGTTGTGGGTCACCTCCTTCCCTTACCCAACCCGCCTGTTCTGTTACTTTCACCTCTTCCTTGTACTCCACTTCCAATTCAACATTTATCACCAGCCGAAATGCAAGATCAATGAACCAAGGCCTCTGTTTGAACTGCGATGATAAATTGTCCCCGAGCACTGTTGCAAATCAGAGCAATTTTTGTTATTATTTTCGAAGGAATTCAATCTTTTTTCCTCCGTTGCACCACCTAAATCCATGCATCAAACCCACGAATCCACCACCACCTCCACTACACTTCCTACCACATGAGCCCCCCAGACTATATACACTTTCAGCTCTGAAACAGTGCCACCTCAAGTGACCTATCACCCAGGACATTATGCATTGTGGGTCGCATTTATGATTACACTATGATTATTTTAGTAACTCAAGGCAGCTTACACAACATCATCCAACCGTGTGACGATGAGCTGTTAGGCCTTCTTGGCCCGATTTTTGTCTTTTTTTTTATCATGGTCGGTAATAGAGACTCTCTTCATTGCTCCGATCTTTGTTTTGTGGTCCCCATCACTCTTCAATCCCACCACTTCACCATTCCACTCTACATCTTTCCAATTCACGGGGCTGCTATTGTCATTTACGTGCAATGGTTGCACACACTTGGACTGTTCTTGTCAGACTACATTGTTCTGTTTGTGCAATTTGACCACAAAAATTCCCTCATCAGTATTATGGCGCTCCTTCTTCCACACCACAATTCACCACCTTTACCCAACTCACACGGTACTTTTCACCATAGATAACATCACCTCCATCTACACTATGTTCTTCCATACAATCACTCTCGACACCTCCTCACCCCCCGTGTCCACTACTTCCTTTCCACCAAAAACAGGGGTTGACCCTTTTCCGACCTTCTATTTATGTTCCATGATTTTCACTTGATCTTCGAGCTTCCATAAGGCCTTCCTCCACCACGGACCAAAGATCACCATATACACCTTCAACCTGATCATTCACTAGTTAATGTCAAACCATACAGATACTTGCACTGTCAAAAAGGGTAATGACTAAAATGATTACTGATATATTGTAGACCAGCCACATTAAGCCCAACACCAACCCTTTTTCTTCTACAGTCCTCCTGGTTAAGAAAAAGATTATTCATGGTGTTTCTGCATCAACTATAAGGCGCTCAACTTGATCACCATCCGAGACTTTTCCCTATTCCCACAATTGATGAGCTTTTAGATGAATTGAACGACGCTTTAGTTTTCTCCACAATCAACTTACGATCTAGCTACCATCAGACTCACCTTTTTTTTTTGGAAAACCCATTCCAAACAACATTCCATACTATTGATGGATATTGAGTTCTTGGTGAAACCATTCTGCCTCACCAATACCATTATACATTTTCGGTTATTATAAATGGTTTGTTCTGCCCATTTCGTCGTCATTTTGGGTTGGCTTTCTTTGACAACATATTGGTTTATAGTGCAGATTGGGACTCCCATATGTAGCATGTTTAATAGGTTTTGACTCTCTTGGCCGATCACTAGCTCTAATCTCTTAGTCGAACACCAATTCTTTGCCAAATTTTCCAAGTGTCATTTTGGCGTTTCTCAGTGGAGTACCTTGGCCACGTTATATCCTTGGCACGTATAGCTATCGATCCGGCCTACTTGATCATTATTCTTATTGGCCATTTCCTCGAACAACATCGGAACTCCATGGTTTACTTGGTGGACGGGCTATTAATTAACGCTTTATTCACTACTATGCCTCCACCGTGGCATGGATCTTATCAAACCTTCTGATTTTCTTTGGTCCCGAAGGCACTGTATGTCTTTCATTCCCCTAAGTCTACAACGTCAACACTGCCCATCCTCTCCTTATAGGATTTCTCTCTTTCATTTGATGTTACGACGAATGTGTCATTGGTAGCACTACTCTCACGGTGCCGCCACCCCATCGCTTTCTTGTGTAAGAAGATGTTAGCTCGTTTGTAATCTTCCTATGCCTACAAACGTTGTATGTTCGCTGTCACTGAAGCCGTGTGCAAATAGCACCACTATTTGCTAGGTCACAAGTTCCACATCAGTGCAGCCTCTAGGGCCTTCTCGCACAGACCATCCAGACTACTGCTCAACAAAAGTGTCTCACTAAACTCCTGGGATTTGATTATGATATTATCTATACTTCGGGAAAGGACAATGTCATTGTCGATGCACTACCCCACCACCCATCTTCTACACTACTGCTTGTCGCCTCGTTTCAACAACCACATCTATCCTTCTTGAATGGATGTACATCTTCTTTACATCCCACCTTGCCAGCAAGGCTTTTATCTTATCACTCGACTATTACCACTCCCTCACTCACATATTTCCCCCAACATGGCCTAGTCTACCACAAAGATTATTTAAAATCTTGACCACTCTACTCTTCATCAGTATCTGCTCCATGAATTTCACTCCACCGCCGCTGGTGGCTATTCAGGTGTTCGGCCACCATCACCCATCTGTTGGCTTCCTTCTTTTGGCCTCAACTTTTCGCCGATGTCAAGACCTTCATTCGCTAATGCCAGACTTGTCAAAGTAACAAATATTCCATTCATATACCATTTGGACTCATCCAACCCCTCTTTATATTTTTCATTCTTCCATTGGCATAGCCCTATTTGAGACTCTTTATGGTTGTCTGCCTCATCTATTTTCGCCTATATGCCACAGCACATCTTCAATCGCCTCGTTGAATGAGGCTTTACGTCGTCACCAGGACATCCTCACGTTGCTTAAACACCACCTCCACCATGCTCAATGTAGCACCTAGCTAACCTCCTTAGCCAAGATCACACCTTTGCAGTGGGTGATTGGGTTTACCTTAAGTTGCGTCCTAACAACCAAGTTCTGGTAGCCAATCGTCTATTTCCCAAGCTTATCAGCAAATGGTATTTCAGCCCTTTTCGCATCCTTGCCGCCAAGTTTCAGTAGCCAATCGTTCGCTCTTGCATTGGTAAGCTCAATCCGAAGCATAAGTGAATTGGGGATCTATCGCGGACTTTAAGACAATCTTTCCCTCATTTTACCTTCATGACAAGGCCTCTTTCATGGGTCAGGTATTGATACCAGCCCAACCCCCACTAGTCCAGAAGAGGAAACCTCGTTAGGTATAAGCTCTAGCAGGCCCAAATGCAACCATCTAAAGCCCACCAAACTACATAACTATTATTACTAGAGTTTTAATGAAATTAAGTCGAGTTATTAGGACTCTTGTCAATAGAGCACAGGATGTAAAAAAGATACTTACATTTCCGGTGGAAAATGAAAAAGGTAATCAGATTTGCTTGTCAAAAAAATGTCCATCTTGTTTCTCAGCCTTCTGGGGTCTAACTCCTGCTCTAATCGTGAAATTACTTAGTCATTACCTTTATCATTGTCAAAAGAGATGTGTTTTTAAAAGATAATCTTTTATTACAAATACAAGAATTACACGCTTCATGTACAGAAGAAGAGGTTGTAGTTGGAATTTTATTGCTAGCTAAGATTCTTTTTCTTTTTTCTGGGAACTGTTGAAGAAGGATGGCCGAGGCATTGATGCCATAATTGAATGAGAGAGCAATGAAAGTGAAAGGAGTGATATCAAGTGATGATGAGGTTGAGGATGGTCACACTTAAGTTGTGTCTATTCTGGCCTTTCGCCAAGGATGCCACGTATTCAAATCCTTCACAAGAAAATGATTAGGAAAAAATTCAATGAAGGTGTTATTTACTTACATAATTATGAAACAAAGATTAAATTATTTTTTTTTATCAAGGGTGCACACAAGTATTATCTATTGTGAATGTGACAATGTGAGAATCAATAGTAGATGAACCAATATAACAGAACATCTGTTACAATTGTCGACTACGATATCCTCATTTTTAGTATAATCTAAGTGTGTGGAAAGATTTTGGAATTTTGAGGTGATATGGTTTCTAGCGCCTCAACCAATGATCCAGTTATCGTTGGTTTGGCTTAAATTCCCTTAAGCAAGATTCGTTTGTGGTTCAGCATACTGAGGAACTGATACACCACGAGAGTGACAAGTTTTTACACTGTGGCCTGGTTTGTCACATAGTTGCAACTATCCATAACGAAAGCTACTTTTTATGCTAGATTAGTTACTTACATCCCCAATTATCATAAAACATTGGGTGATGTCGTGACGCCCTGTGTTAGAGGCGAATGCTCAAGATGGAAGTGTTTTCGTTCAAAATATGTAGAGCCTAATTTTATTTATGGGGGAGATTCTTTTTCCTTACATCACACAAAATAAATACAATAGAAAAAACTATTTATTATATTTAAATTCATGAAAATTTATTTGCGGCAATCTAAATGCTTGAGCTTCATTTAATCACAAGGCTTCTCACAGTAACAACGACGGAAGAAACCTTCACAATACCCATCAGTGAAACCTTCGTTTATACAAACAAACTTGCAGTTGCTTTTAATCAGACAAGGACCTTTGAAAGTGGAACTTGGTGACTCACAAGTCCTCCCCATAACCTTCTCTGCAAAATGACAAATTAACATAAATACATATACACACCCACATACCATTAGTTCAAAAGAAAAGTTTGAATAACTAAGGAGAAAATAAGGATGAGAAGAAATTTACGAGAGGCCAAAGCAAACACCAAAAGCAGCAACAACTCAAAAAGGTACTTAGTTTTCATGGTTGTTGGACCTTTCTTGTTCTTGAAGTGTACTGTTCTCAAGTGTGTGCCCCTATTTATATTGAATATGAATCAAAAGAGAGGAACGGATATGTACAAATTAAATTCTACTTATGCATCATAATGCATATCCAAAATCATGAAAAGAAAACAAAAGTATACGGTATTTGCTATTATATTCTTTTATGCAATAACCATTAAATTGTTTGATATGCACGAATTTCTACTAAATATCCACACTTGGGGTGAAAATATGTACAACTTCGGGTCAAATTATTTCAATCTAAATTGAGTTGCATTGCAAATGAATCGTATCAGGTCGACATTAATTATTTTTCTTATATTTAATCTCTAAAGATTTCAAAATTATACATAATTATAAGACGGATAATATCTTTGTCATTGGGAAAGGTATATATTGCTTGTACTATAATATGACCAAAGTTGTATAATTCATTGTTTACTAATAATCCTTTATGTTAAAGCTTCATTTGCTAAATTATAAAATGAAAAGCTCTCTGAAGTATATAACAAAATGCTACAATTTCTAAGCAAATCATGAAATCAAATGTTGCTTAACCAGTTTTCCCATATTTGTTGGTAGAAATGAACTGTTGTACGTCAATGTCAGTAACAATTAAATTGCATAACTATACATATTAGTTAATTATAACTTATTATTTTGTATTGGTAATTTATAGGATAAATATTATAGTTGATCTCTTAAGTTTGCATGTAGAATCACTTTAATCCCTCAAGTTCATTTCTTGCGTTAGCATCCATGAACTTTAATTTTAATCTCATAGTAGTCAATCTAATCATTTTTCAGTGAACATGTGGCTGGAGTTTGATTCTTTAGAGTGTAAAATGGTCAATTTTTTATTTTGTTTCTCACTTTAGTCCTTTAAATTTGTAAAATTGTTGAATTAATAACGTATTTCAACATAGTAGTCTATTATCAAATTATCAGATTATTAAATTTGTAAAATTATCAAATTATCAAATTAATTTTAGTCTCATAGTAGTCAATTTTGATTTCTGCATGGTAACTAAAGCATATTTTCCTGTAATGTTGACAGATGATTCAAGATCCGTTTTGATTTTTCTAATGAGAGACCATGTTTCAAGAGGACAAGTAAGACTAAAAAATCGAAGGATCCATACCTTGTCTGTAAGAGGATTGTTGTTTGTTGAATTATCGATAACTAGCTTGTGATTGGTGACCATTGCCCTTGTCATGTGAGTAATGTGATGTTGTTGTAACCACCACGAGTTCCTTCTATACCACCACGACTTTTGTAATTAGATCGTTTTTTTGAGTAATTTGAGCAGTAATATTCACTTCTTCCACTTTTGACTCCCCATGATTTTGAACCAATTCCTCATCAAGTATATTATCATGACATGTCTTCCTTTCTATTCAACATAAGGGATGACATAATTGAGAGCGTCCGGGTGCTAAAACGATTAGCATAGGTACTTTTCAATTTACTCCAAGTATCTATAGATGTAGTACAGTTTTTGATGGTTGGGTTTATTGTGCTATGTACAGTGGCCTGAATGTCAAGGAGCACAAGACGATCTTGACGAGTCCAGATGAGATTGTAAATTGATTTTCGTTTTTCTAAATATAACGAAACAAGAAATATTACAAATAAAAATCTCTTGAATTGGATTGAATATTTGTCAGTGCGAAATCTCTACTTGAAAATCTCTGATTCTTCTTTTCAAGAACGTGACATTGGACTTCGGCAACTTCGTAGGTGTGAAACTCGACGTTTGATCTCCGTTGACATAGACTTTGACTTTGAATAACGTGAATTCGGGGGTCATTGACTTGTTCTTGGATTAAACGCTATAAACTTGAAGATATTTGACTTGAATTTGGGATATTCTTGGTGGATTTGAGACTTTGATCTTCCGCCAAGGTGGACTTCTGTCTTGATAACGTTAATTTCGTCGGTCTTCGGACTTCTTGTCGAATTAAACGTGATTTTGGACGATTTCCGCGACGAACGCCTTGAATCTTGCCTAGAACGCCGTGGATCTTCCTTGATTTTGCGCTTGAGAGGATTCAGGACTTCTTGAATGCTCTCTTACTTGTATCTTCAATTGTATGTGTGTGTGTGTATTTTGAATGAGTTCCAATAACCCCTGTATATAGTTGTCAAAGAGGTAGAGTTGTCGTGAACTTGAACCCTTATTTTATATTATCTCTTTATTTTAATTTAAAGAGATAATATATTAAATATTTGGAAAGACATGATTGGTCGATTTTGATATTATCTTTTTAATTTTTGTATTTTTTTCAAAGTGTAATATAAAAATATTTGTCTTGATTTGATTGGCCGAAATAACTCATCTAACACTTGTCGGTCATTGATTTCATGAAGAAATATATATTAAAATATCAATTAAATTAACTATTTACATTTGGAATTAATTTAGTAAATTCCAAAATATAAATAGAAAAGGGAATATAATTGATAATTAATATATATTTCCCACTTGTCGTCATTTGGTTGGGCGCAAAATTAACTTGTCTACAAATGCCCTCAAGAGACTCGGTCACGAACATATACTTGAAAATGTAATTTTCAAAGTGGATGAGTCGCGAAAAAAAAAAGCAAAAAAAAGAATCGAATTTTGGTGGATTGCCACAATCATAGACTTGTTTGAAGGAAAATTCAAATTGGATTCCTTGTGTTGTTGATAATTATGGGCCATGAAAATGAATTCTTCCAATGGGTCTAAAGACAATCTTTGCCAATGAGATTCTAACAACCTGTTGACAATGAGATTCTAATTGAACTATAACTCCAGACCATGAATCCTATTAGAACTCAACATTTTGATCAAGTATATATATGGACCTTGGCTTTGACATTAACCTAACATCGTGAATTCGATAGTTGGCGGAATATGTGGTATGCTTCATTGGCCTCTTTTTTCTTTTTTTTTTTTTTTTTTTAGTTTTTCGTCATGCTCACAAGGTGTTCATGCTAATGTTTTAATGAATTTCTGCAGAATTTCTTTTGGAGATTTGAAGAACTTGAAGCTCTAATTTCCCTTTTGACGTTGACTCGAAGATTTACGGGGTAATTGTAGCTTTGATCTCATCGTTCTCCTTGTTTCCATAGTTCCGACTATGCCCTTTTTTTAGTCGTATGACGACCCTTTATTTTGCGCTTCTATACCACAAAAAAATGTGTTCTTGAACCATAAGTGTTGTTAATCATCATTGGTCGTTTGCTTTCATGCATCTCATGCTCATCAGTTTATCGCAATAGCAGCTTGTAGCAGTAGCTTAACAAATTCTTTCCATGTCATGGGCAACAATTAAATGGAGGAAAGGGGTGTAGGTGATGGCGCGTTCTGCTTCTTATCTAGAGAGGGGCGTTGAAATCCTTTCTATTGGTTCGTGCGCGGCAGCTGGTATAGATGAAGAAAGGCGGGCCGCTTTTTCGGGACCTATTCTAAACTATTCTATTAATAGGCGGAAAAGCGAAATAGGAAAGAGGCCGAGCTGACTGATGAGTACCTTTTTAGCCTTTAGAAAAAAGGCTCTCATGTGAAGCTAACATGCCTGGCTACATTCAAATATAGCCAAATCAAGATGAGACGGGATGGACGGTCAGAGGCCGCAGCGGGACTACCACTTGGGATGGGAATGGCTCAACCCACATGCATCATTTGATGAAAGTACTCCAGTCCAATCGCCTCCTCAAAGTGGTTTGTCAACCACGCTTTCCCTTCCTCAAAACAATGCTCCTCGCCAAATGCCCTTCCTGGGGGGTTTTTGCATTATTCGAAATGACTCATTCTGAAAACAGTTATTGCATCTTCTCTTTTTTTTTTCTTTTTGTGTGTTAGCTACATTTGTTTTTAGCATTATTGGTGCACAGGTCCGATGTTCAAGAATGGTTTTTGATCCAATCCGTATGAATCAATAGAAAAGGCAAATCCCTTATGATACACCAGATCCGGCTCGGTTATTGATAGAGTGAATAGATCTGCCATTTCTTGAAATCTCTCTTCTGATTCAAAATCGTGGTGTAGAGTGTATCCTCCTCTATTCCGGTCATGGAATAGATGAAATAAATCAAAAAATGGATTTTTGTTCAAGAATGAAAACTTATTGGAACTGTCCATATCCAATTGATCCTTCAGAACCCTATCACATCCCGGATCTGATGAAATAGGATGAATTGAGACAGTATTTTGTAAATACACAATTATCTTGAATATATTAACCAGTTCTTTATTTTCCGATCGCCTGGAAGGGACAAAAGAAAGATCTTGTTGTTTCTTCAACCATTTTTCGATCTCTAGTGGACCTCTTAGTAGGATTCGGACCCAGATGAATTTCTGACCACTATTAGAGAAAAAAGAACGAACCGATCTTGTAGGATTCCCAAGAGATTCTTCGAGTTCCTCCGGAAGCAGATGATTAAGGACATTGAGGAATATCCAGAAATGCATTTCAGGAATCGTTCTAATCCTACCTCTATTCCTTCCGTCTAAAGAAATGAAGGATCCCAAAGAATTAATCTTTCTTTTAGTGTTTGAATATCTCTTTGATTGATCAATGTGTGATATTCTGAATCCTCATTACTAATGGAATTCAAATGATCTTTGGATTGATCAGAAAATCCTTTTAGTTGGCTATAATCCCTCTTTTTTACGATCCAGTTCCTCCACCACCGCGAACCCCAGTTAGATTCAGGCATGCTACACTTTTAGTTATTGGGAGAACCCAAGTACTCTCTTTCGGATTAACGAGCAGCTCCTCCATGCTGTGGCTGGGGAGGTGGGTTCTGTCGCCGCCTGATAGAGGCAGAAGCGGGGGCCACCAAAGCTATCTGCATCGAGTCTTTCGATTGAAAGAGGAAGGGAAACAATTCAAATGCCAGCGCAGAAATAGAAAGAGTCGTGCTTTAAAATGGAATTCTTCTAAGATCCATTGCTCGATTTTGCCGCATGCTCTACTCCCAAAATGCACTTGCGAGGGCAGATCCGGGTTGGTTGGTCCGGAAAGTCATGGGAGAGGCGGGCTAAGTGAAATAATATACTATAGAATCTTATGAATCTCGCACGACACATTTTCTATATCTTCTACGTCTACGAGGTGAACAACTTAGCTTACACCACAGCGTGTTCGCCACCACACTGGCTGGTTGGTGCATTGGCCTTACTGTAATAAGTCCGAGAGGTATGACTCTTTGATTAGAACGCTCTTTATCTCGTGACACGCAAAGCGTAGCATTTTTTTTAGAAAGTCCGTATAACTTCAAAAGATTCATTCTTTATGAATCAAGTACCATTCAAAGAAAGGGTGCATTGCCTCTTTGAGTGAAGAAGAGAAGGGCTTTGTATAGACACTCTTGAGCCATGTTCGTCGCCCTAGACTTACCATTATTTCATTTCTGATTGGTTCTCACTCCAAAGAACATATACATGGAGCTATGTCGACTTACGTCGACCTCACCTTCTCGTAAATGGTGTCAGTGAGAGCAATTTCAGTATCCCCCGTTGACCTTCTTTTGTAGATAGAATCTTCAATGAGTGGAAACAAGCACCCAACCTAATAAAGGGGCTTATTGAGTAAGGTCAGCTTTCGAGCCCAAGCCTACGTTTGCTTAGTAAGCTTGAGCGCATCGTTCTCATATCAAGGCTTTTTTTGAATTTTTAATAAGGGGCACGTTAGCTAGGCCGTTAACTTCGTTCAATTGAAGAAACTACTTTTGGGAATTGGCATCGTTCTGAAGACGGCTCTGGAGTGACTGCTTTTCGGTTCATCCGACTATTATTTACGCGATTTTCCGATCGAGCCAACCTTTTTCCTACTCGTTCTTCCTCTAGCTCCAGGGTAACTACTATTCTGACTCCAGGTTAGAGCGTACTTGCTAGCTGGTTTGCAAAAGATCCCAATCCTAACGATAGATCTAGGGCCGGTCGTATAAATCCTTATTCTTTTGTTCTAGATAAAAAAGATTTCATTCATTAATTCAAGTAGTTTCTTTTAGCCTTATTTTATTTATATTAGCTTATATAAAGGAAAGTGTCTATGTCGATATCTTCCTGGCTTCTATATCTTTCTTCTAGTAGTTAGCTGGGATTGAGAAGGCTCCGCCCAAAGGTGCTCATATTATGGGCCGGGCACCGGTAGGCTAAAGTCAAGTCAAAACTACTAGAAGGGGGGGATAAGTTTTTTGAAGTTTTCACTATTTCAAATAAGACTTTGGGTTTGTGTCTATACTATCCTTGGAAGTCAATATTAAACCAAACAAGTGATTGTTCCAAGACGTTTTTCATCGAAAGGAAAGGGGTTCATAAAAAAGGGCGGTAAAGGGGTTTCATCATTCAATCATGAATTTTGAAGGTGTTTCTGAAACATTCTGTTAGTTAATAATGTATGGCCTCTTTTCCATATTAGTAGTTTCGACCCATGATGGGCTTCATCCCCCTAAGGTCCAACTCATGCTTAATTTTCTAGTGACAAAAGAAGAGGTTGAGTCACCGTCCTTTGTCGGGCCATGCATGCATTTGATATATAAGTGGTGATTGCATTAATTCCTTGATTTGGTTGGTTATGCCTATAATCTTTGAAGTGCTGCAATCAGTGTTTAATTCATCTCACTTTTGAATGCCCTCCGTTCCTTTGAAGCACTATAGTCTCGATGTTGAGCACTGTAAGTCTAAGGCTCTGCGTCAAGTCATTGAACACATTCGTGCTTTTGGCTATTAAAATATTCGTGGAGTTTTTTCTAGGTGCCTGGCATTTTATTTTATTTTTTGTGAAGCGAATTCAACTCTTCCACCATTTGGCTGATGTTGCAATTTAATACATACAATCTTTTAACTGAATGCGACTACGTAACATTTACTTGAGTTATTTACTAGCTTGAATAAATTCTTCTTTATGGTTTTGATAGCTTGCAGTATGGTTTACTTCAAAAACGAGTCTTTTTCTTCCAATCGACATGACCTGGTCATTCTTGACGATGAAAGTCAACCTATGGAAAAATGAACAATTTTGACGACTCACGCTCTTCTTATCGGTCGATACGCAAAGCAGTGGCCAAGATTGACGCATCCACTTCACACGGAGCAATGGGCTCGAGAAGTTTCATTGAGCAAGACTTCCAAGGTGTGGTCTTTACAAGTGACTCATCACCATTATTCTGACGAACCAACTTTTCTACCGATATTAGGCCGCCGCATTATTGAAGGAAAAGCCAAGTGGGGCGACCACATTCACTTTGCCGGAGAGTTCCGCTATATCAAAGGATTTTGGGAGCAGACGGAAGACGTACTCAACCGGTGCGAGCACAAGCTAGTTGCAGCTCAATTATATAATGTCGTGTAAGTGGCAGCTGGTCGAAAGATTGGTTTTGCCATTCGCGTCTTGGCTAGCATTTACAGAGGTTTGAATAAGATCTCTAACTCCCCAAGGCCAACTCACGTGCATTCTCCATTTCCGATTCACTTTGTTTACAGGTGGATAGCTTATTAGTTCAAGACTCATTATCAACTTGTGCAAAGTGTTCATGGACCCAAGATGACGCTCTTCTCAAGTGAAGGAGGTGCAAAATACTACGATCCGCAAGAGGCGAGAAAGTGGCTACATAGAGGTGACTTTATCTCTTGGACTTGCAAATAGAGAAAGCGTGGTTCCCTCCCATGCCCCCAAATGTGAAGAAGTTCTCCTCTGAGGTGTACAAAAGGTGGTAGCTCGAAGTTCATGGTGGCTACCTTGAAGAAAACGTGGCAAAGTTGCTTGCCTTAAGCCCAAGTCAAGCTTCTCCCAAAGGCAAGGAGTGTGGTGAAGGAGTTGCCCAAGATCAACCTCGCGAGCCGGCTACCTCTCCTCCCAATTGAAATTCTTAAGTGGTTGAACCCCTTGAAGTGAATAAGAATAAAAGTGCTCCTTGTTCCTTGGAAGTTAGTGGGAGTAGCAACCCCGATCATCATTGGAAGAGGCTGATGAGAGAATCAAAACCAACAAACATTGACGTTAATGGTGAAGGTTCAATTCATGAACCATCGATGCTGAATTTTGTCAAGGAGTTTATTTTTTCCTTACCCGTTTCCCTCTTTGTTTTTTTGTGATAAGATCTTCTTTTGTTTCTAACTCGAGTTGATGCATTGTCGTAGCTCGAAGATGACGTCTTAGCCATTGAAGATGATGAGACTTCTCAAGACAGTCAAGGATAAAAGAATCGGGTACGGCCCGGGAACGCAACGGAAGCGTAAAAACATGAATTTAAGGCATAATTTTAAACGGGTTCAAAGGGGTGTTCCCTTTGAAGTTCCCGGGCGTTTGGTGTATGTCAAAGCATAAATGAAAGAGGAGAAAAATTCTGGACATGTGGCTAAAGGAAGTAAACAAAAAAATACATATAATCTAAATGGAAACCAACCTTTTTGTTCACTACACGTGAAACCGGTACAAATTTTGTTCCCTTTCCATTTATCCTTCCGTTCACTTGAAGATCTAAATTAGAATACCTCTAATTTGTCCACACCACACAATGAAAGAGTTCTCTAAACTATTGCTAGATAGTAGTAGAGAAGGAAAGAAAAAACAATTCCAAAACAACACTATTGTTTAGTAATTTTTGGAATGTTTTGTTGTTCAATCATTTCCAAAATGTATGAACACAAAAGGGAGAAAATTTTCAAAGATATTTTAGTGTTTTGGGGCTGGAAAAATCGTGCAAATGCATGCTATACAAGTTATGTGAATTGTTTTGTGTATGTAGAATTGTTGAATTCAAAATTCAACTTCTACAGTTAACTTCCAAAGCAACCTAACACACCACTATCTACATAACCATGCACCTTTATAGCAAATAAATCACCCACCAAACCATATAAAGGTTGGTCACATTTGCCTCACATGTGGAGGATTTTAATTCCTCCTTCACTTGCTATAAATTGTATTTTTTCCATCGACTAGGACTACTAGTCTTGGACTTTTATTTAATCTAATTAAATTAAGTCCAAAACAAAGTCCATTTGGCATTAATTAATCCAATTAATCTCAATCCAATTGAAACCCATAAGCTTATTTAATCCAATTAAATAAACATAAGTCAAACTCTAATTATTGATCCAATCAATTAATTAATGCAAACCTGATAAATTAATCCAATTAATTTAAAGGTTCTAAGCCCAAGAATCAACTAATCCAATTAATTAATTCTTGGACCATCCATCAAATGAATTTTTCAATAAATAATCCAATAATTTATTTTTCTCCTTGAATTAATTTAATCCAATTAAATTAATTCGTTTCTTCTAGAATTAATTCTAAATTAATTCTACCAATTCCATAGTGACTTGTGTGTGACTCTTTAGGTTCACCCTCAGCTAGATTTGGGCTTGTGTCCAACACAATTGATCAATTAAATCCAATTTCATTAATTATTTTCTAATTAACCATTAACCGAAAAATGCTCGTCTCCATGGGTGGCCGCCTAGCAACGGTCTATGGCACTAGAGACTAGGTGAATGTTGGCGTGAACACTTATGCTCCCGAGTTCCATATGAGTATGGTCCTTCCATCATCCGTCTCCCGGTCTAAGTCTAGGGCATTGAATTGGGCGTCGGTTCCCATCTTGGACTAGACAACTATGCTCAATAACTCGAGATACATTTGCTCTATTGATCAACGTAGAAACCATTTTCCACTCGACCAATCGTTGTGGCCACAAACTCAAAGAGCTTAAATTGTTCCAGAGCGCATAGGAGACTCGACAGTCAGATACTGACAGGTGACGGATCCTATCTTGAAATCCACCGTCCTCAATATATATTCCGACTGCACTGGATTAGGCATATGATGAATGTATCCCAGATACGGACATCTCTTGCCAGACCCTAGATATAGCCTTCATATGCATGTGACTTCCATGATTCCTCAAGTCCGAGGACAAATCTCATACTATCGGAGTCGGGAATCCAGTCATACCGACCAAGCCTTGTCATACGATGATTCCCGCGAGTCAATTCAGTCAGCTGACATCCTTGTCAACTAACCCACTAATACTGCATAGACGTCCAACGTCTATCGCCGATGAAACACGACACTCATCCAATGAATGCAATCTTTAGTGCAAGTCTCTATAGGACCCTCGATGCCCTATCTCGAGGTCCTTGACTTGGAACATTTCAGACCAACCCTCAAAAGTTGGTTTCATAGCTGTCATCCAATGTGTAGCCCAATTACATGGGTTATCTAATTGGCCTGTGGGCATTTGTTCTGACGTTAAAACGCCATTTAACGTAATCAGTAAGCACAACAAACACATAGTGTCACGGATGATACTTACTATATTCATCAAGTAAATATTACTCTAACAAAGATTGCTAAATAGTACCCAAAACCGCCAATCCAATTGGCTTTCTGATCTGGATTGAATTTTAGGTCTAATTTGTTGGCTACAACTCGTCCTCGGGGAATGGGGCTTAAGAGAAAACAACCCTTTTGTCAAGCCGTGATGTAGGTATTCGTAGGTAAGAGGTTTGTTCTTAATCATCAAAAGGAGTTCCTTCAAAAGATGTGTTGTGATCTTCTCGTGAAGATATCAAACACCCCAATTGATTTTACCTCATCAATCAAAGACGACGTTTACTTCGTCCTTGAATCTATGAAGAGCTTTCAGAAGTTTGATATCTCAAAATTGGAAGAATTGATGAACACATTCTTCACCAAGGCCACTGCTTATGATGAGGCGAGGTCGTCGTCTTCTGAAAGGTTATCCAAAGATCTTTTCGAGGACAATTAAATGAAGCCAACGATCGTCTTCAAGATGCTCGAGCTAAAGAAAGTGAAGAAACTTTCAAAGTCCAATCCACTACGACAAGTTGAAGCGTGTTGAGAAGGAGCTTGCGGATTTAAAGGAGCAAAGGAGGACCTTAGGTGCTACTCTGTAGGAAGAAAATCAAATTTTTCATAGTGCTCAAGTCGGAGTTCGTGAAATTGTGGAAGAAATTGCAGCACTTGAGAATACCGCCCCCCTCAATGACGAAGTGGTTGTGAGTTTGGAGGCTTCAAGAATAAATTTGGAAGCCCTCAAGAAAGAGTTGACGGACTTGAGTCCCTTTGCTTGAGATTTGCTTAGGCCCTTTTATTTTGTTGCATATGATTCCTTTTTTCTTTTGTTCTAAGTTATGAACTCCAATATTTTTTAGATTACGTAATAGAAGCTCTTTCTTTCTTCTCTATCTTGCAATCTTTGAGCATGTTTGAATACTTCCCATCTCGATGACTTTATATGAGAAATAAAGTCCATTTAAATATTATGACTGAACTTAGAATATCTAAGCTACCTACGTACGTCATCATGAGGATCAAGTCAATCGTAGTTCAAGGGTACAAAATATTTTTTTTTCTTTTTTTTTTTGTTTTTTTCTTACATTTTTTTTGTTTTTCTTTTTTTGTCTTTTTTTTCAGGCATAGTATCGTTTCAGGAACTTTCCATTTATCGGGCCTATCCTTAAGCCATCTTCAGCAACCAACTTATATGCACCATTTGTGTAGACTCTTTGACGACATATGGATCATCCCATTTTGGAAAGAATTTGTTGCCCGTTCGCTGCGTTGTGATTATAGGCCTCCTCACTGCGAGTACTAGATCACCAACTTGAAAAGAGCATAGGCAAACCTTCTAATTGAATGCTTTGGATAGTCGAGCTTAATAACGCTCGAGCCTTTGTTGTGCTTCCAATCTCTTCTCATCGAGGGCTTCTAGCTCATCCAATCGTATTCGAGCATTTTCTTCTTCAGTAAGCCCTTCTTGTATTGTCATCCTCAATGAAGGGATTTGTTTCTCAAGTGGGAGGACTGCCTCGACTCCATAAACCAAGGCATAAGGAGTTGCTTGCGTAGGCATTCTGACAGTGGTTCTGTATGCTCATAGAGCTTCTCCAATTCTTTCATCCCAACCTCGCTTTGACTTGGTCACCACTTTCTTCAATAGGCAGTACAAAGTTTTATTAAATGCTTCATCAAGACCGTTAGCAACGGCATAGTACATAGAAGAGTTTCTTTGCTTAAATCCAAACTTTTGACATAATTTGTCTATCAATCTATTGTAGAAAGGTTTTCTATTATCAGTGATGATATACCTGGGCACTCCATAATGATATATGATCAGTTTACGGATGAAATCAGCAACATTCTCTTTATTCACTTCTTTAAGGGGGACTACTTCAGCCTATTTAGAGAACTAGTCAGTTGCTGCCAAGATATATAAGTGACCACCGGAGGACTTTGTCATGGGTACCACGACATCTAAACCCCAAGCATTGAAGGGCCACGAAGCCAAGGTAGGGTGCAATGGCTCAGGTGGTTGGTGGATAAGATTGGTATGAATTTGACAGGCTTGACACCTCCTTGCGTAGTCCATGCAATCCTTAACCATTGTAGGCCAATAATAACCCATCCTTTTATACGAAAGTGTAGTTTTGGTCCGGATTCATGAGCACCAAAAACTCCAGAGTGGGCTTCTTCCATAAATTGCATTTGCTCATCATCATTTAGGCAGCATAAGAAAATACCATCGAATAAACCTCTATAGAGCGTGTCTTTGAAGTAGATGAAGCGAGACGCCCGCCGTCGAATTTCGGCCCTTCATTGTAGATCGCCAGGTAACTTCTTGCACTTCAAGTAGTCAACGAGCGATTGTCGCCAATCTTCTTCTTCAATTTCAAAAACCTCCATAACATGATTTTCTTCTTCTCGGAATGTGTCATCCTCATCACTACTAAAGACCGGTGGTATGACCCAATTCTTACATATCAGTATGCGCGTTTCCTTATCAGTCATTGAGAGGGTTGAAGCAAGTTTCGCCAACGCATCAGCTTGTTTATTATCCTTTCTCAGTAGGTGCTCAAGTTCTACATCTCCTAGCCATCCCATCAGCCTTCTTGCATAGTTATTGTACGGAAGCAACTCAGGCTTTTTACTTCGTAAAGATCGAGGGGCTGATTGATCACTAACTGAGAGTCTCCGTATACTTTGAGGTGTTGTTACTTTATGTCAACTGCCATTTCCAGTCTAATGATTAAAGCCTGGTATTCGGCCACATTATTTGAACAATTCTGAGTTAAAGTGAATGAGTAAGGCAGGACTTCTCATTCAGATGTGACAAAGACAACCCTAGCCCCGACTCCTCTCTATGTGCAGCTCCATCAAAATACATTTTCCAGGGGGCATAACTTCAACCAGAAAGACATCCTCGTCAGGCAAGTCATCAGACAATTCCCACTCGGCAGGCATGGGGTGATCAGCTAGAAAGTCTGCTAAGACTTGTCCTTTCACAACCTTTTGACGAATGTATGTGATCTCGAATTGTTGCAGCTGAAGATACCATCTTGTGAGTCTATCAGACAGCACTGGCTTTGCCATGACATATTTCAAAGGATTTGCTTTTGAGACCAGATGGCCACTATGTGATTGAAAGTAATACTTCAACTTCTAGATTGCGAAGATGAGCGTCAAACATAGCTTTTCGATGGGTGAATTATTAAGCTCGTTTGGTGTCATCGTTCTGCTTAAATAGTATAAAGCATTCTCTTTCCCCTCATTATTTTTCTGGGGAAGTAAGATTCCCACAGAGCGCTCTTGAGCAGCGACGTACAGAATTAAGAGGCATCCGGGAACTGGTGCAACCAACACCGGAGGCTTCATTAAGTAGGATTTTATGCTTCTGAATACTTTATCACAAGCCTCATCCCATTCGAAGGGTACACCTTTCTTCATTAGACGATTGAATGGTTAACAACGGCCTGCTAGATTTGAAATGAACCTCCAAAGATATGCGAGCTTTCCTTGCAAACTCTTAAGCTCATGGACGTTCCTAAGTTCTGGCATTCTCAAAATGGCATCAATCTTGGCTTGCTCAATCTCTCTACCCCGTTGACGGACGATGAACCCAAGGAATTTTCCGGACGTAACTCCAAATGCACATTTGGAGGGATTCATCTTTAGCTGGTATCTCCTCAAACATTCTAAAACCTTTCTCAAGTCATGAAGATGATCCCATCATTTCTTTTAACTCACGACCAAGTCATCAACGTAGCATTCTACATTCTTGTGGAGTATGTCGTTGAAGATCTTTTTCATTGCCCTTTGATATGTGGCGCCGGCATTTTTTAATTCAAAAGGCATTACTTTGTAGCAATATATACCTTTAGGAGTGCGAAATGTTGTCAATTCCTCATCCACTGGTGCCATACGTATTTGATTATATCCGGATGATCCATCCATGAAAGATAGGGCTTCATGACCTATAGTGGCGGCTATCATTAACTCGGCGATGGGTAACGGGAAGTCGTCTTTGGGACATGCATTATTGAAGTCCCTGAAGTCAACTCATACTCATATATGCTCATTCTTCTTTCTCACGAGGACGATG
Source organism: Sesamum alatum (assembly GCA_034509735.1). Lineage (NCBI taxonomy): Eukaryota > Viridiplantae > Streptophyta > Magnoliopsida > Lamiales > Pedaliaceae > Sesamum > Sesamum alatum. Next base: position 2,788,387 of record JACGWO010000012.1, on the reverse strand, counting down.
CTGGAAATTTACGTAGAATACTTGATTTCTCGAATAAAACCGACTTCAATGAGTTTGTTTACTTCGCCTTCAATCAATGGGATCAACTCAGGTCGAAACCTACGTTGAGCTTGTTTGACAGGACGAGCCCCTTTCTTTACTAATAAGTGGTGCACGACTATTTTTGGGTCTAGCCCAGGCATTTCTTTATAGGACCATGCAAACACGTCTTTATACTCATGAAGTAGCGCGACATGAGCCTCATCTTCTTCCGGGGTTAGAGAGGCACTTGTGTAAATTGGTCCGGGATCTTAGGCATCAGCTAGATTGACTTCTTTCAACTCATCAACAATGGTTTTAACGCCTTCCTCAAGTTCTAGAGGAGCGTCATCAACATCTTCTTCTTCAACCTCCTCATTTTCAATTAAGGTGATGTGATGAGTTTAGGCAATATCTTCTTCAGCACTGACGTTAATATAATTGGATTATGCTACGCTTTCTCTGTCATCCTCGTCATCAAGTTGAACTTGTGTGAAGACCATAGTTTGTGCTTTAACCTTCAAGACTCTGCCACATGATATGACTAAAGTTGTGTGGCGTCTCATTCTAGAAGGTATCAAACTTTTGAGCTTTTGTGTATGTGAGGACGTGATGTTTTCCTTTAATTGTGCGGCCACCTTGGATATTTCTTTCTTTTGATACATCATTCTTTTCCATGGACCAAGTCTATCAAAGATAGATTGATTTATTTTTGTATGCATCATCTTTTTATGTGGGCCATGTCTGTTGAAAACAGACTCTCGTAGATTTTCTTTACTTTGGTCATCTTCCGTTGAAGAGAGACTTTCGCTGACACGGATGTTGATGGCCTTTTTTATGGTAGTGCAGATAGGCTTAGAAGAGATAAAGCCAAGACCCACACGTGAATCTGGGATTGCATGCCCTTTTTCCTTTAACATCACTTGGGTGGCGTTGAGTCCATGGAGCTTCTTGTTGGTGGCTTCGAGAGAAAGCTTTCCAAGGGCTAGTCTTTCTTGTGGATTATACCCGGCTTTAACAAGCAGTTTGAAGGCCTTAGGATCATACCCTTCTCCATCTATAGCCAACGCTTCATGTCTCTTTCCTTCTTTTTGGGTTGAGGGCACAAATCCTTTGAGTGGCGGTTTCGATGGTTGCTTCACGTTGATTTGAGTCAATGGTAAAGTCAGACTCTTTGAAACTCCAGCCTCGATAGCGGGCGGCTCATTTCTCCTCATGCTTCGATCATCATGTGACTTTGGTTTTTCTGAGGGCGAAATCTCTTTTCCTCTTTTGGCAGTTTTGACGTAGTACTTGGCATCAGCGAAGTGCGACTTAGCTTGGGTAAAAAAATTGATATCACCGAGTACCTTTTTTACTACACCATTGCGGCAGTATTCGAAGCATTCATGCCATGTTGAGGGGACCACAGGTTTTCATGCAACCAAGGGCGGCCAAGAAGTATGTTGTAAGAAGTCTTTGGCGTCTATAACATGAAATAGTGCGGTTGACGCCATATCGTCCATCAACAATTCCATCATTATAATGTCGACAACCCTTTGTCCTCCTTGATTGAAGCCTTGAATCATGAGGTAACTGTTTAAGATTTCATCCATTGGGATCACTAATTCTTTCAAGGTTCGCAGGGGTAAGATATTGACTGCAGAGCCCCCATCGATCAATATTGTGTTCACCTTTTGTTCACGTGCATACCCAGCGACGAACAATGGGTGGTTATGAGGCTTAGATCCAAGAAGTAAATCTTCGTCGGTGAAAGTAACGGTGGACATGCATTCATCAGTATCAGAGGAGTCTTCTTTGTCAAACAGTGCGGCCTTATTGATTGCAATATTGTTCTCATGTGTGGTATTGCAGGAAGCTTTGCTGTCAAAAGACCCATATTTGATCGAGGTCACATTTGCTGCTGCAATATCTTTTTTGAGAGAGATTTTACCTTAGCCAGCTAATTGCATGACCTTGTCTTTGAACACAAAGCAATCTTGTATTGAATGCCCAACTAAATGATGATATTTGCAGTATTTTGGGTCATCTGTTCGTTTGGCTTCTTCAGGTCGCTTTGCTTCGGTTAATTCGATGAGGTTAGCCTCCAGCAAGTTATCCAATATGCCGGGGACATCAGAGTCAAGGAAGGGATATTGCTTTGCTTGCATTTCTTTCAAAGTTAATTTTTTTTTGCGATTTCTCATAAAGAACGTTTTGCTTCGGGGTAACATTATCTTTTGTCCCGCTCCTAAGCTTACTACCATTGATTCCTTGCTTGGAGGTTTTGAAAAAGTTGTGCAGAAAGATTTTGAAAGTTTGAGGTGATATGGTGTCTAGCACCTCAATCAATGATCCAGTTATCATTGGTTTGGCTTGAATCCCCTTAAGCAAGATTTGCTTGTGGTTCAGCATATTGAGGAAATGATGCACCACGAGAGTGACAAGTTTTTACACTGTGGCCTGGTTTGTCACATAGTTGCAACTACCCATAACGAAAGCTATTTTTTATGCTAGATTAGTTACTTACATCCCCAATTATCAGAAAACATTGGGTGATGTCGTGACGCCCAGTAGAGGCGAATTCTCGAGATGGAAGTGTTTTCGTTCAAAATATGTAAAGCCTATTTTTTATTTATGGGGGAGATTCTTTTTCCTTAGATCACATAAATAAATACAGTAGAAAAAACTATTTATTATATTTAAAAGCGTCATGAAACTTTATTTGCGGCATTCTAAATGTTTGAGCTTCATTTAATCACAAGGCTTCTCACAGTAACAACGACGGAAGAAACCTTCACAATACCCATCAGTGAAACCTTCGTTTATACAAACAAACTTGCAGTTGCTTTTAATCAGACAAGGACCTTTGAAAGTGGAACTTGGTGACTCACACGTCCTCCCCATAACCTTCTCTGCAAAATGACAAATTAACATAAATACATATACACACCCACATACCATTAGTTAAAATTAAGGAGAAAACAAGGATGAGAAGAAATTTACGAGAGGCCAAAGCAAACACCAAAAGCAGCAACAACTCAAAAAGGTACTTAGTTTTCATGGTTGTTCGACCTTTCTTGTTCTTGAAGTGTACTGTTCTCAAGTGTGTGCCCCTATTTATACTGAATATGAATCAAAAGAGAGGAAAGGATATGTACAAATTAAATGCTACTTATGGATCATAATGCATGTCCAAAATCATGAAAAGAAAAACAAAAGTAAAATGTATTTGCTAGTATATTCTTTTATGCAATAACTATTAAATTGTTTGATATGCACGAATTTTCACTAAATATCCACACTAGGGTGGAAATATGTACAACTTCAGGTCAAATTATTTCAATCTAAATTGAGTTGCATTGCAAATGAATCGTGTCAGGTTGACATTAATTATTTTTCTTATATTTAATCTCTAAAGATTTTAAAATATCACACAATGATAAGAAGGCAATATCTTTGTTATTTGAGAAATGTATATATTGTTTGTAATATAATATGACTAACTTGTACAATTCATTGTTTATGTACTAATAATCCTTTATGTTAAAGTTTCATTTGCTAAATCATAAAATGAAAAGCTCTGTGAAGTATATAACAAAATACTTTAAGCAAATCATGAAATCAAACGGTGCTTAACCAGTTTCCCCATATTTGTTTGTGGAAATGAACTGTAGTAAGTCAATGTCAGTTAAATTGCATAACTATACATATTAGTTAATTATAACTTATTATTTTGTATTGATAATTTATAGGATAAATATTATAGTTGATCTCTTAAATTTTCATGTAGAATCACTTTAATCCTTCAAGTTCATTTCTTGCGTTAGCATCCATAAACTTTAATTTTAGTCTCATAGTAGTCAATCTAATCATTTTTCAGTGAATATGTGGTTGGAGTTTAATTCTTTAGAGTGTAAAATGGTCAATTTATTATTTTTATTTCTCACTTTAGTCCCTTAAATTTGTAAAATTGTCAAATTAAAAATATATTTCTGCATAGTAGTCTATTATCAAATTATCAAATTAATTATCAAATTATTAAATTTGTAAAATTATCAAATTAATTTTAGTCTCATAGTAGTCAATTTTGATTTCTGCATGGTAACTAAAGCATATTTTCCTATAATGTTGACAGATGATTCAAGATCCATTTTGATTTTACTGATGAGAGACCGTGTTCCTTGGACGAGTAAGACTAAAAATTCGAAGGATCCATACCTCGTCTGTAAAAGGATTGTTGTTTGTTGAATTGTTGATAAGTAGCTTGTGATTGGTGACCATTGCCCCTGCCGTGTGAGTTATGTCATGTTGTTGTAACCACCCGAGTTCCTTCTATACTACCACGGTTTTTGTAATTAGATCATTTTTATTTTTTTTTAGTACTTTGAGCAGTAATTTGCACTTCTTCCTCTTTTGACTCTCCATGATTTTGGACCAGTTCCTCATCAAGTAGATTATCATATAGATCCTCGAAAGAAATAGAAATGTCATGCATTTAAGTATCTACGGATGTAGTTTGTCATGACATGTATTCTTTTCTATTCAACATAAGGGATGACATAATTGAGAACATTTGGGTGCTAAAACGATTAGTATAGGTATTTTTCAATTTATTCCAAAGTATCTATGGATGTAGTACAATTGTTGATGGTTGGGTTTATTGTGCTATGAACAGTGGCCTGAATGTCAAGGAACACAAGACGATCTTGACGAGTCCAGAGGAGATAATCAAGATCACCTTGCAGTAACATGACAAAAAGACCAAAGATCAAATTTTTTATAACTTTTAGGACCATTAATGAGAATTTCGTACTAATGGAACGAAAAGTCTACTTATCCTAAAATATGAAACGAAAAATGCAATTTTCCCATAAAATTTAAAGTGACACTCGAATTTAAAGTCTTTTTTATCAACGGTAGGATCTTGTAGCTGTAGTAGTCCATAAACTAATTTAAAAAGTATAAAATTATAATTTATATTTTTTCAGTTAATACATTATAAATTCGTTTAAAACAAATAATTGGCAATCAATGGAAGGTTTCTATGAATGTTAGGCAAGATGAATTCTCAATCTCATAAACATCTGGAAAAAATAAGTATTTACTGCGGTAAGTTTGGAGCTTACAAATAGTCGGCAGCTGTTGATTTATTTGGACATGGATTTTAAATGAATATGAAAAGAAAGCATATACAGACATATGCTCATTCTGCCATTAGAACATGACCAAACAATTGCACATGATGTAATATGGTTACACAACTAAAAAATCAGGTGGCACTCCACAAACTCGTCGGGAAAATTAGGTTTAATGTAATTTACCTCTCTGTGATATTATAAATAAGCATATTATCCTCTTATAAAAGAAAAATAGCAGTTTATCACCTTGTATTCTTTAAAATTAGCAATTTAGAGAGATGTCAATTGCTCCATTTTAAAAAACATGAGGAGGTAAATTAATTCATTTTAAAAATACAGGAAGGTAAATTGTCATTTTATTTTTCATAGGGAGGTAATTTGCTCATTTGCAATATCATAAGGGATTGCTTGCATTTATCCCCAAGAAAAATTATACTTGCGTCATGTGTGACAGTGAGGGTCCCCATAGACGGCCTACTATCGTCAAGAACTAAGAGCTAACCACTTAAAAATCAACACATAGATCAGAACGTATATTTAATCTCATCAAATGTCTCGGTTAGGATTCATACACATTGTAAATATAGCAACTTTCGATCTTAATTATTAGACCACAACGATCCATCATCATATTGCAGTGTTTTTTTTGTTTTTGTTTTTTTAAATATCTCCAAAGCAATATCTATGTGTGTGTGTATTTGGGATAAATTTGAACCACAAGTTAGCTCCGACAGGAGGAGACATGATGATAAATGTATTGAGTTGGCAACGACACATCCTGTGGCCTACCCACCCATCACCCATTCCTTTTACTAACCCTAAACCCAACATAATTTTCGGTTTACTCACAATGTCTTAACTTAATAGTTAATGTTAAAATTTTATGAATAAGTTTGAGATTGTGGGTTCGAATTTTATTAAATATATGGGTATTTATTTAATTTAATATAAGTTTATTATACTATTAATTTATTATAATTTGAATTTATTGATCAAATTAATTAATATACTTTTTAAATTTATTGATATTAATATAATTATATAATTATGATTTTCATAAAAGCCAAAAACATAACCTCCACTTTCACAAAATGTTTGTGAAAGTTTAAGATAAATGTGTATCACTTTATTATGGAAAATAAGTTCGCAAAAATGTTATTGATTTATAGTTTTTGTATTTCAATTGCTTAAGTTAATTTAAATCAAAAGTTATAAATAAATTTATACTATTTTTTGCAATTTATTGGTAAAATCATAAAAATTATGTTTTTATTTCAAACACTTCAATTTCAATTTTTTTTTCTTTTCCTTTTCACTTTTATTTTTAAAATACTCCCGACTTTCACTTTACTTAATTTACGATTTTTTTTTATACAATTTATTTTCACCAATAAAACAAAAGGGTAACGAATACCGTTAATTGCACCACTTCACCAACTAAAATATATAGTACTCTAGTATTATATTTTTTAATTTAAAATTATCAATTTATTTAGTCAGAATTTGAATGTATAAATGATATAATAAATTATACTAAAAAGAAAAAAAAAAAGAAAAAATGGAAACTTTTTACATGGTAGAGCTTTGAGATAGATGGTCCGTATCTAGGGTTGTAAATGATTCGAGTCGAGTCGAACACATTATTGTTCAAGTTTGTTTGAATTATTATCGAGCTTCAAAAATTGTGTTTGAATTTAATTTGATTATTGTTCTAATCAAGCTCACGAGCTTTAATTGGATCAAACACGAGTCGAGCTCGAGTAATTTGATATTTTTAAGTATCTTTTATTATTTTTGCATTAATAGAATCAAACTCGAGCCGAACTCAAAAGTTTACCGAACAAAACTTTTTGTTCAAATTTGATTTGTTAAATTTAACAAATCGAGTTCAAACAAATTTTTATCAATCAATTTCAATCCAATATCAAATAATTTGATTATTTTTTTCAGGCCTATCCGTATTAACCAAAGGCTTCTTAGAAATGAATACCTAAAGTGGACTGACCACTGCATTTTATTACCAACGGATCCTTTTAATACATGTTTCAAAGTTAATCTTTCAACATCAAGTCAAATTCAGTGTAAAATATAGATATATATATATATAGTATAAATTATAATGATTTTTTTTAAAAATTTGGTATAATTATAACTACTTTCTCATTATTTAAAAATTACTCGTACTTCGCCCCCTTAATTTTAATGTCCATCCAACAAGTACCTCAATCCGTTAGTTTTTGTCAGGTTTTCATCTATTTATTGTGATGAACTTTCCAAGATGCCTTTATGGGCTATGAATTATAATCTCACTTACTTTTTAAAATTTTCTGAATTTTTTTTATGGACAAATTTCTTATAATTTTTCAAAATTTTCCATCCACCTCGTTCGATTTTTTTTTTTTTTTGCAATTTTTTATTTAAAATAAAAATACAACAACGGCAGATGAAAAATTTCAGGCCTCTGTTCAAGGATTACATAATTTTATCAAACATCATGTGTGATGCAAGCAAAAAATGGTGCTCGAGTCTACTTGGGGTAGAAAGTAATGAAATAAAAGAATGTAAATTATTGAAATTGAGAGTTATTCCTCGTTTTTTGTGTGCAAGGGAGATATTGATATTGAAGTAACACTCTAAGTACAAGATTAAAGTATTCCTTCCAGCTAAAGTTTTAGCACAATGATAAAAGTTGTAGTATGAAGGTAAAACTTGTAGTATTAAGTTCAAGTTGCGAACTCCTAAGGGAGCTTCCAATTTATTAACAACCATCAATTGGTTGAATCCCACAGATTTGGTAGAGATTCCCACGAACTTGGTGGGGTATAATCTCAAGGTAGTTGGATAAGGCAGAATCCCCCACGGATTCGGTAGAGGATATTCTCCCAACGGTTAGTGGATCCCCTCCTCCTTTGGGGATTCGATGGAGGGTTATCCCTTGACGGTTGGAAACCCACGACTTTCGAGGGCGATTGGAGTCCGCTGCGGATAAGGGCATCTTCTAAGGATGAGGATGCCTTCTCGAATTGTCAGCAAGGTGGTTGAGGCAACGCCTTCTCCCAATCGAAGTCCAAGCTTTTGGGGTAGAGGTCACTTCCAGCTAAAGGCACCATGTCCTCAAGAAAGCGACTGGTCCTTACCTGATTCTGTGAGGTGTGCCTCCAGAGATCCTATGTGGATGCCACCAACGGACGTCGTGTAATATGAGCTTTGACTTTGGCTTGGGGATTTCAAGTCCTTAATCTTCCTCGAACTTTGGGTCGATTTAGCTTCTTTTGACCAATTTATTTCTTGGGGAACCTCCTGTCGGACTCCCTAGGGACTCTATCTAGACTGGGCTTCCTAGGGACACCCTAGGCACTTACTCAAACTGGACCTTCCGGGGGACACTTTGGGGGCCTTATATTTCTTTGGACTTTTGCGATCTCTTTTTCATTTTGGACCGCTTGGGCCTATTTGGTCAGTCAATTTTCATGGACATCAATTAAGTATTTGTAATTTTCCAAATAATGAATGAATATTGTAATTATGTCAAATTCAAAAAGCAAAGGTCGTAACTTACCCAAAAATATAAAATAGAAAAGGAGTTAGAATAATAAACAAGGATAGTCATTTTACCATGGAGGATGTAAATGGGGTATTTGTAACTAAATTTAATGGTCATATACAAAATATTATCATATAGTGTGATCTCATGGTAATGGGAGCTCGCGATGGATACAAACGTGAAATAATAATTAAAGTAAAAATCTGTTTGTTTATACAAAATTTTATTAAAAATATATTGATTGAACACTACAATTTCAATATAAAATCAATCTCATGATTAATTTAAATATATTTTCATTTCACAAAATTCTATATAAAATTAAAATATATATATTTTTGAATAAAAATGAAAACATAAACAAACAGCCTATTAGATTCTATTTGTAATAATGAATATATACTTGATATATGTGGTAGATTCTGTTGTGTACCTAACAAAAGTTAAGACAAAAAGGCTGTAAGATCACTGTTTAGTAATTTAAAAAGAAAGGAAAGAGAAGCCATCACCAAAAAGTCGGAGCGTTTTACAAAATGGTCGGACGGTCCTGATTGATTGGCCCATTGCACTGCAATTAGCAGCTTAAAGTTGGTCTTGGACTAATTAAATTTTTTTTTAAAAATAAATTTAGAAAATGTTTAAATAAAATAAAATAATAAAACTTATAAGATATTGATTCCCTTTTGTTTGTTTTTCTAACCCAACCTCACCTCAACAGGCTGATCCCAGCGAAATACATTATTAAGTGGGGACTTTGGCTGGGGGGCGTATTTGTTAAAGGATGACGTAGGTATCATAAAATGAGTTCAACGAGAACAAAAATTTCATATGGAACAAAAGAATAAATACTTGTTTGCTTTTAATTTCCATAAAGATAAATAGCCTATCTCTGGCAGTTCAGATTCATTTCTCTCTTTCTACTGGACGATCATTTTTAGAATCGCAAAATTTGTCAAACCATAAAAAATATTTATAATTATATCAAATCTCACATGAGGTGAATGTAATTTACCCTTTAAACAAACCTAAAAAGTGTGGATACAAAATAGGGCAAAAACCACCCTATAACGCTTAAACCTAATTAGACCACAAGTGCAAGTTTGATAATTGCCGAGTTGAACTTGAACTATACAAATATTAAATTGGACATAATGCTGCAGTGTCCAGATGCGGATATGACTTCCAATTTGAAGAAAGAAGAAAGGTATACAGAAGCTTATGACTTCAATTCTTCACATTCATAACATCCAAAATTATTTGGATAATGTTGAGTTCTTTACAAACTATTTTGAGTTACTTCTCAGATCATTAAAATTGATTTCAAATCCACCCAAGATTGGAATCATTTGAAATTCCTAGTTTCAAAACTAAATCCTTCGATCCAAACACAATTCAATTATTACTATGCAGATATACATAAGATGATGGTGAAAGGTTCGTTTGGCTAGTTATGATATAAAGTACACGCAACAATACGACATGCATTCACATTCTACTAACAAATCTGGAATCCTACTTACAATAATACATTACTTATGTAACTTGTACAATAAATGGAAAAGTACCAGCTACACAGCGACAACTTGAGAAAACTAGAAGCACGAGTGCTAATACTGCCCGATCAGATATCATGGATCACATACCTGCTGTGATGACCGTTTCCTTCTTTGGTTTTCCTTATGTTAGAAACACGGAAAGAGGGGTCGAATGCAATTAGATTAGACTTCAGCATACTTTGATCAGCAACGTGTGCGCAGTAGCACATTTATAGACACGAGACTGCAAGTCAGTGGCTGACCTGGAGATGGAAAACAATATATAGTACATCATACAGAAACAAAATTTGAGATGCACTTCAGATGAGTCTGTCCTCTGATGATTTTTCAGATATACGCTATCATTTTCGTTCAAGTCGCAGGTGCATACTCATGGCAGCATCCAAGGAACTACAGTTCTGCTTTTACTATTCAACCAACATTTTTTACTAGCTTCTGAATGTAACATCTTCAAGGGAAAAGGGCATACTACACAACCATGTCGTCTGGCCATGTCGATCCTGTCTAATTACTAAAGTAACTAGTACATTATAGTTCCAGGACTACCCTCTAGAACTTCCATGAAATGTCCACGAGTTGGATGCATAGAAGCCAAAAGGAGAATGTAAATGCACAAAAGTAGAGAAAACGGGAATTGAACGCTTACAGAAATATGTGGCAACAATATGGGGATTTGTCCACTGCTAAAACAAATCCTAATTGCCCTTGGAGTTTTTCTGCAAAAGACAATTTAGATGTGTAAAATTTGTAACCATTACCATGTCAAATAACTAGACTCTGAGAGACTTTCGTGCCTTAAATTCATTCTACCAGTAGAACTGAAAAGGAAAAAACTAACAGCATTAAACCACGGGACAATCTGGTCCTACATGAGCAAGATTACAAACTTACACAGTTCAAAAGTTCAAATAATAGTAATCAAAACCTCGCCTGCATGATCAATACAACTTGTTCACATCAAGCAAGTGGTGACTTGCAGAAAATCAACCCATGGATGCCTCTACCATTCAACAGAAAAGTAATGTGAACATGGGAAAAAACGCATTGTTGACATTATTAGTCATCAAACATATCCTTAGCTGCAATGCAAAACATGAAGGTCAAAGTATGTGATGCTTAAGACACTATCATGTCATGGAGCGACGAGGAGACTAAACTATACAACAAGGTTCATCCATTGAAACGTACGAGACAAAAAGTTGCTAGCTTTAGCTTCATAATTGAAAATTGCCCCCATTCATATTTCTTACCCTAATAAAGATGAGTAAAATTCAATTTGATACCAGAGTTTCGTTATTAATATTATTTTAGTACTTGAGTAATTACAAATGACTCAATTGGTACTTAGATACTAAAATGCAAACGAAAAAAAAATGCATAAATTTCAATCAATATATTTTCTCTTTATTTGAACCAGACTTCCAAGTTTTATATTTAATTATTATACCAGATAATAAAATTATGTTTTGTTATTTCCCGCTAACTTTATTTATAAATATTTATAAGATAATTCATTATTTAATAATTAAGTATATTAAAACTAAAATCCAAAACGTATCGCAACCTCGAAATTCACTTTTCATTTTAATGTTTGAACATTTACAATATAAACCTTAAGTTTTTGCATTAAATTTTAATATCTTGATTAAATGCAATCAAATACCTTTGACGATGAATAAAAATACTTACGTGCTATATCTTTATTAAATTAATTAGAACAAAATTACAACTTCAAATCTATTCCTCGAGTGAGCTTACTTAACTGTTATATAAGTTATTTAATGATGAAGTTGTATAAATATTAAAAATAAATGTAGTAAAAAATACAAAAAAATAATAAAAATATAATAATCTTGATAATATCAAAATAAAAGTAGAATGGTCAAAAATAAAAAGATAAAATATATTGATTGATATTTATGCAAATTGTTGGTAGGTATATTTATTATTTTCATTTTAAATTCTAAGGGTAAGGTCATTACATTAAAAAATAAGTAGAAAAATAAATGAAAAAACATCAATTGGGGTGTCAAAGTGATATTAATGATAAAACTCATATATACCAATTCAGTCATTTGTAATTATCCGGGTACCAACGTGATATTAATAACAAAACTCGGGTACCAAAATAAATTTTACCCTAATAAAAATCAAAGAAAGAAATTACTCCTAAACAAAGTTTGTTGCATATACGTAGAGCTACAAAGCAAGCACCACCGAAAAATCATCAGTGCTATAGTTCCCACACAACAATTAGTAATTACGAGTTTTGACAGTTGATTACATTCCATTGAACTACATACCACCTTATTCATAGATGATGAGCATTTTTATAGTTGTAATTCACATATGCTTACCCTTGATTCCAGAATTTTTTGGCTGTCAGTATAGTACTGATTTGGATGATTAATTCCCGCATCACAAGATGCCCCATGAACAGCTTCAAATGTCAAGGTACATGCTAGCTGCATAACCAACTTCAAAGTCATAACTTGTTGCTAAAAATATTAGGTGGGGAAGTACGACAACACAACAGGAAGTTCTGTTAATATGTTAAAACCTGATAATGTCTACTCCGCACTTTATCCATGACATCCTCAACCGCACGATTGCCTACTCCCATCTTATTAAGTGCTGCTCTCAAATTCTCCTCACTGATCAATCAATATCAGGGAGTTTGAAGAGTTGACCACCAAGAAATGCGAAAGAAAAGGAAAATACAATTTGCAATTTACAAAGGCTTTTAGTTTTTATGGAACAGTTGCTGCAGCTTATTCAGACTGATTTCTTGACTCTCATAGATCCTTGTAGTTCTGAAATATCACTTTATATTCATTTATACAAAGGAATTTTTTCGTTGAAAGAAGTGCAAATCAAAACTCATGGCCGACACTGAAAAACCCAAATCATAAAGTCAAGATAACAAGCAAATTTCTTTCTTAGTATTTATTTTAAGTGAGGCCAAAGACTGCAGCATTGCATCCATCTTTTTGTCAAGCAAAATGGAAAATCGTAGTTGTCACATGAATTTAAATGTAGTTGAAAAAAATTGATGTCCCAGCAATGTTTTGGTGTGCTCAATTTCTGTGAGAAAAGAAAATCTCTTGAAGGATGATCCGGAATAGAAGTGCATTGAAGAATTGTTTGGCTTAACTAAATGGAGATGGACTGACATACATTTTGATGTTGAAACAGGTTCAGCGCTCTTTTCAGATTAGCAAAGATGGAATGCCATCATATCAAGACGCTTACCTGAAATGACGATAAGGACACCCATGATGATCTCCTACACTTGGTGTCGAAGATATTATCTTTTGACATGAATAGGGTGTGTAATCCTGCACCATCGATGAATACATTCAAAAAGCAGATACAACTCTGCTGGCAAACACAGAAAAAACAAGTAAAACTGATAACATTCAAGTAAATTCTGAAAAGGGTATTAACATTATTTGTGAACCCTCAAACTTCTCTGACAGATACAGCACGGAAATAGAAGGTAATGAACATCACAATGTACACATATACTAAATTTTATTGGACATTTTCCAATAACATGGTTCTAGATGTTTCTTGAGATAATTATTTAAGAAGAAAGAAGAATGATAGGAAATGAAAGAAAACATGGTGTAAGTCTCTCTTGTGTTCTTTTTCTCCTTCCCTTGTTTCTACAGTGATAAAGAAAGATATTATTCCAGTGTATATGCATCATTACTTCAATGTCTCAACAAACACCATCATTACAAAGTTTTCACTTAAACTTAAATGTATAACAGAAGATTGTCTTAAAAAATCCTTTAACTTGATTGAAAAAGTCAACTAGTATATCAACTGTTGAAACAAAACTTCAAGAATGGATCCCATTTTCACAAATGAAGCATAAACTAGTTGGAATAGATGAATTACCGTCCTCTTCCCTTCTTTTCCATAATTGTGACGTATGCTGTATGCATATTCCTTGTCAAATCTTTCACCACCAACCTACAAAAGTGTAGCAGATAGTTCAAACTGAAAATCTATGCATTAGCAAACCTGAAGGACAATAAATGGAAGTTGTAAGTAGTGTTACCTTAGCACAATAAATGCAACATCGTAAGTAGTGTTACCTTTTTTTCCTTTGTCCAAATCTTTCTCTATACTTTATTGAAATTAATTTAGGGAAAAAGGAAAAATAGAATGAAGGCATGAAGCAAGGGCTGCTTTTCCTACTGATAGTAGCTTTACTATGGAATTGTTTGTCACAGGACAGTCAATGCAACTCAATCAACAGATTCTCTGAGGTCGCACACACCAACATAATTAGTTTAAAGATGCCAGCTGTGCTAGTCAAATACAAATATGAGCACACGATAACTCTTGTAGCACTGCATGACAAATACAAGAAACAATTCTCCAAATTTGATAAGATATTGCAAAAATAATTGCAGTTGATGGTGTGGGTTGGCATTGTGCAAATACTGTCCACTCTTCTTACTTGATACTAAAGCAGGAGAACTAAAAGTAAAATATAAGAGCACATGATCACCTTTCTAGAGAATTCTGCTTTCCAGAATGCAAGGGCATCATCCAACTTGAGTCCAACACCCTAATAACAGAGTTACAAAAGATTTCAGTGAAAAAGAATCAAAGAACTTCTTTTGCTAGATAACGTTCATAGTTAACCAGCATCACTTTTCATACTCTGATATTCAAAACATAGATAAGTAAGATGATATTTCAAGTATATATGAAAAAGGAGAAGTTTCAAAAAATTGCTTCAACACGAAAAGTTCCTAACTAATTAGGTGATGCACACTGAAACATCAAAACTAAGCCCCAAAGTATCAGTAGGATAATGGGACATATAAAAAAAATACACACTAAGTTCACAACCTTGAGAAAGAGGCCCAGTTGCATACGCCCTCCATGCTTCAAGTGATGATCCTCCCTAAGCTGCACATGGAAGTACGGTGATGCAAAGGTTCTAAAACCCAAGTTGGCAACAAGAGAAACCAAAAACCCAACCAGAGACCACCTTGTTACCTTCTCAAATAAATGACGCATGCAGAGAGGGAATGAACTTTTGGCAACCTGATCAATGTCCTTCAATGATATCTCTGCATATTCTCTTGGCTGCAAAGGGACTTCATAAGTCCATTAACCAATTTGAAATTCAAGTACAGAATGGATTACTAGATTGTCCTTTCAAATTACCTGGCTATAGTCAGGACCCAAATAACTTGTTGATAGAGCTTCAACAATCTACATAAAGCAGAGATAGTCAGTTGATATGAAATTCCAAATACGGATAGCTGAAAATCACTGCTGGATACTCACAGGTGTCAGCCGGTCCTTCTCTTGCTCTCTGATCATTGATGTCCATTTTCTGACAGCAAATAGAGCACGTTATGACATTTTAGAGAATAAGATCTTAAGATCCAAAAGTTATTGCAAGCGAAAAATAAAAAATTTCCTGAGTAGGAACGCAAACAATTTACGACGACGTGTCTAGTGAATTTAGTTTGTAAAGGTTTCCAATAAAATTCTTCAAATGTAAGCAGCTTTTACCTTGAAATTTATCAACACGGAAGAGTTTGTTAGTTGAGTTGAATGAACTAAGACCAATGAATAATCCAAAACACCAAAATAGGGTATTTGGTTTTTGTGCAAATCACTGATCTGTGTCATTTTGCAGCAAAATGCATCAAAAAATACTTTCACAAAGTAATAATTGAACAAGAAAACCCTTGCTCAAACATGGTGCTGCTCAGCCATCAAATTACTAATAGGAATAGCAACGCGTCAAACAAGAAAATACCAGAGAAATTTCCAGAATTCCTGTTCTAAGAACTTCAAATGGCTGCTGTCTTAGAGATTGACAATTGACAAATGACAAATGGTGATAATGCATACTCATCTAAATGAAAAAACTAGAAGCATTGCAGACCAAGAAATCGAAAGAACCTGTTTGTCAAAACAAGTGCCTTAGAAAGATGGCTGCGGTATTGTGTCATGAGGAGGGAAACCACCTGCAAAGAACTCAGAATTCAGTCATGACATGATGGAAAAGACGTTCATATATGTATAGACAGTGGTCTAGCAGTATATTCACCTGATTCATTGCAACATAGGCATAACCCTTCAGGATAAATACTCGGCGACTTGCTACAAGATCAGGAACTTGTTCAAACGGCACCTTCAGGTTATAAAATGGGAAAATAAGGTCCGAGTAATCCAGATGTCAGCTGTAGCGAATGTGATTCCAAGACAGTCGAATATCTGGGACTACGGAGTTCTGTTGGACCTACTTTACAAAAGGGTGCTAATTCTTTCTTAAAACAAATAGCAATAGATGAAGAAGTTCTGGGTGCGTAAGTATGTGTTTTCGCATTCTACTGCCCATAATCCTTTATGATGATGCTATTTTACTGCTCGCTGTTCTGGGTGTGCAAGTATGCGTTTTTGCATTCTGCTGCCCCATAAGCCTTTATGATGATGGAATTTTAATGCTCTGGTGAGCAGCATAAAGCCACTTGTCTGTATGCTTGTGTACTGAACAGATAGGGGAGAGGAAGGACATTTAGTCATTTTACCTTGTAGAATATGGTATCAGCTGCAATAGTGATGAGAGGGAAAAAAATGTTTCAGCGAAGATGAAGTAATAAGCAAGGAATTTGAATGCTTGTTAGATTTTCTCGGAAGAAATCATAAACGTACCACTGGGTAAAGATTGACCCGAGGAGCGCGCGGCTTGCCTCAATTTGTCTGTCACACTCTGAAACCAAATCATAGAAGAACTTACTTCTATTTCACCGATATAAGGTATTGTCAGTTTTAATGTGTCACAAAGGAGCTTTTGCACATGGTAATAAACATATCATAGAAACTACACAGGTGATGCACGTACACAGGCCTTCTCAGAAACATGATAACAACATCAAAATTACCTCATATTCTGCACTGCTTACAACTTTATAAGGCAGGTTAAACTCTGCCAATAATGCCCTCTAGAAAGCAAAATCAAATACAAGAAATCAGTCACCAAATTGGATAATTTCAAGAACAATGGCACCAGCAGCATGGTTGATCAGTGTAGATAGAGAAATCACCTGTGCTTCAGTAGTTTCATTTTGAAAACGATAGCGAAACAGTGTAGTCTCCATGGATAGAAACCATTTCCTTAATTCCTCCCTACCATGCATTTAAAGAGATATTACAAGCAAACATTAGAAAAGAAATATTGAGTCTTCCCATCTGGGAAGCAGGAAATGTAAGAGGATAATAGAAAGCAAAGCAATTTAAAGTTGATGCTTACTCTCTGCAGTAGACAAGGCGCAAAACAAAATGGGAAATGATGTCCTTGTTGACAAACTCAGATGCCTCTGAACGCTTCATGTTTACCTCCCATAACTCATTTACCTGCATCAAAAACCATCAAGTCAGACCATAAAGCAGAACAAAGACAAATGCAGCACCTGCACAGTGAAAAAATCATAAAGAGAGAAATATAAAGCTTCAATATACCAAAGCTTGCATCTCATTAGGTTTCTTCCCACGGGATAATCCATCCGAAATACCTTTGAGAACTGCACCGTAAATCAACAACAATTACTGAAACAAATCACAATTCACCAGTTCTCAAACACTTGTTATGATCAATAACAGCAGGGTGCACAACCACTTCGGGACATAACCAATAAGAAATGACATGCTCCAAAATATATAAACAATTCACTAAAACTTAAACCACAAATGTCCAAATATGTCCACCAAAAACCTCCATAATGTATAATAATTTACTAAAATTTATGCCAAAACGTCCCAGAGACTTGTCAAGAAACATATTCAAAGTTTGTAAAAGATTAAAAAAAATACTTTGGCAACCAAAAATTCAATTAAAATTTGGTAACTAGTTAATCAGCAGAGACTCAAGTCCTAATCTAAAAAATGAAATCCCTAAAATAGTGCTCGGTATCAAGGAATAAGACTCAATTTCAGTCCAGAAACAACATAAATGAAATAAAAAATACTAGTTCATTACGAATAATTTTAACTCTACGAGCTCAACTCAATACACCCAAACGCAAAACCACAGAGACATCAAGAAACCTCGAAGGCGATGAACAGCGTAAAGCTCGAAATCTTCGAGCCGGACTTCAAGTTCCGGCGCCGACCGATAGAGCTGAATATCCGTGGCGGCCGCGCCTGCGGACGACACCGAGGATTTCCCGCGAGATCCGACGACTTCCATCCGCAAAATCAGGCAACGTTCAGCAGCTGGATCTGAAAAATCAATGGAGAAAACGCAGCAGTTGGGTTTTGGGATGAACACATATGAGGACTGAGGAGAAGAGGGAAATGGCGGGAAATTGATTCCCTCCATTTGTGGTTTTGGGTTGGGCTTTGAGTCAAAGCCTGTTGGACAGTTTACGTAAGGCCCATCATAGACAGGCCTTGTGGCCCAAATTTAGCTAACTTTACGGCCCAAACACAACAATTTTGAAGTCATAAACTTCAATAAAGTCCCACATAGATTGGGCAGTTCACCATCTATATTAGGCCATGTTTATTTTGATGTATTAGCTTGAATAAGAAAATTAATATAGAATAATATATTATTTACTTTTATGTATGGGGCTCTGTACAAATGCAAGGCCTCGTATTATTTACTGTTACGGTTGCATAACTTATACCACCAAATGAGGTTGTATAAGTTACCATGTGAATAATACAACAATAAATGCTTGAGGCAAATGTCCTTTTTACCCTCCATATTTGTGGTAGATGACATGAGTGAAGGGCTAATGGGTAATTTTGTCATCCAACACAAGTAAATACAATAAAGTAAACACTTCACAGATTTTATCAGAATTTAGTGGTACATATAAGTAAACAACTTACAATTTATATAAGGTTTTTTAATCATTCATTTAATTCAAGATAATCCTATCATTCGTTTAATTCCTTGCTCAAAGTAAACGGGGCTTAGTGTAAATTACATCGACACTCTTGAAGTTATGTCAAAATATATAAATACTTTGTCTTTTGTAAAATTATAGCTATATTCTAAAATTATAGTTGTAATTACAACTACACCCCCTAGTTAAAGACGAGTTACACAAACAGCCCTAAAAAGCACCCCTCTAACATTGCTCAAGGGGTGTAATTATAATTTTATCATAAATAGGAGGTGTTCGTATAGTTTAACTTAATCTTAGAGGGTATCAAAATAATTACCCTTTATATTATACTACCACCGCCACTATCTTTAATTTATAATTCATTGAGGTAGCATCTAGACTGAAGAATTTGGAATTGGGGGAATAGTTTTGAGAAAAGATTTTTTATTCTATTTAGATCATCAGTTTTGAATTATTATATTTTCAATCTCTAATAAAATTCTTGATTCAATAATTTTAAATTTAAGGGACTTGGAATCTTTCAACTCTAAGTTTAAATTATTTTTATTGAACTAGTAATAAATACGTGCGTTGCATGTGAATCGTATAATTTAATTAAAATAATAGTATAAATTTAAAATTTAATTATTAGATGTAAAATATATCAATTAATTCACAATATAATGAATAATTTTTCAAATATTGATCAACTTGAAAAATTCTTTTAATATATAGAAAAACTAAAACAAATTGAAGATATTAAATGTAAGTAACTATATTATAACTTAATTGCTATATAAATCGATGTTTCTATTAGACTTTTTTTTTTTTTTATCTTGATTTATGACAACATCTTCTTTTTGCTTGATTTTAATGATTATTGAATAACTCGTTATGAAGATAAACAATAATACTTTTATATGAAATATTTTCTTAGAGCTTACTTCAAGTATGACTCTCATATAAGTTGTTTAACAATTAAATCATACTATTATTTAATGTTAAATAATGAATTTATAATTTTCTACCATTGCTCTTATTATTTGAGTCCTTAATTTCAAAAAGACCTTTCATAGTACTCTTTTTTTTTCTCGAAAAGTATAGAATATATTATCTTGTTAAGCAAAGAAAAATAATAATAATAATCATAGTGTTGACATCAAAATTTTGGATTAAATTACCAATTACAAATCCAGATAAATTAACTAATAATTAGGTTTCAAATTAAAATCCGTACCAAATATTGGCTTTTTACATATTTTTTAGATAATAAATTTATACTAAACTTGGGCGTTAAAGCGTCTTGACAGATCGATTCAAGATAAAAATAAAATAAAATAAAATAATTCTTTTATTTTTGGATTGGTTAAGTGGGTCAAAGACTGTTAGGAGACTGATCCATATCAGAGTCCATAATTTTCAAGTTCAAGCTACATAAATCTTGCTCATACCTATAAAAAAAGGAACCTACACGCGCCTCTCAAAACACACACAACCCAAATCCTAATAACTCAAGTGCTAAACAAGTTTAAAACTCTCTACAATTTTCAAAGCTATGCAGTCACGAAGGTTCTATGTCCTATTTGACATTAAAGGCTTGATACCATATTTTAAGGTAGCTTGTGATTTTCTCCCACAACAGGACACACAAGCCAGGCGTTTTTTTGTATCTTCTTTTTTATTGAATTCTTTTTTTAACTTTTCTAATTTTACAAGGTGTAAATTGCATTTAACCAAAACTTTAAGTAGCAATATTGTGTTGTATGTGTTGATATTTCAACTACTTTTTATTTATTTATTTATTTCATCAACTTTTGAAAAAGTGTGCTATAATTTTACTTAATTAACAAAAGGTCATTCTTCTCTACTACTATTCTAAGTAGACGACTTAAATTTTCAAATGTTGTCTTGATTTTACGATAATATTACTGATAGTGAATTTTTTTTTTTATTGTTTCTTTTTTATAATTTTATATTTAACCACATTTGCTATTTTTCTTATAGATTTTTCCTTATAATTAAAAAATTTATAACTTAATTTACAGAAAAAATCAATTCAACTCAAGTAAAAAAGAACTTAACTAATATGTATTAATCAAGATGCCCAAAAGAATGAAAATTCTTAAAATGCTAATTTAGATTATCTGACTCCCGTCTTTATCTTTTATTATTTATTTATTTTGATACTTGATAATATTTATTTTTGTGAATTATTTTTTTCTTTTTTAATTAATCCAATATTACTTTTCTGCTTTGCATTCTGTTATTTTTTTTCATGGGATTTTATTTTTTCATATGTTATGGATTGTGACCTTAATAACTAATTTTTACTTATTATTAAAAATAGTCCTTATGAAAAATTATAAATATATTTTCATAATGGAAACAAAAATTGCCGGGATTTACACTTTAATCATAGTATAATAAAATACAATATATATAATAAAATAGTACTTCATATTTATTGAAGTTTTAGCTTAATATTTACGTATACATTTCATTTATAGTTTTACCTTCAAATATCATATATAACCTAACAAAATATTTTTTAAAAAAATATTTGACGTATATTTTGACAAATTAATTGAATTAAGATAATATTTAATTTTTTATTTTGTTTGCGATTCTTCTAGATAGTTAAGTGTTGGTTAAATGCATCATGACTGGTTTCTCTTTTTCTTTTACTACACATTAATAAGTAATTCACACACGCACACACACACGCTTATATATATATACATATTATTGTACTATATATATACATATTATTATGACTATTAGTATTATTATTCTCACCTATTTATCAATCATATTTCTCTATATTTAAAATAATACTCTAGTGAAAGTGCCCATATACATTCACCTTTAGGAATATTTCATACTATTTAACATTTGTAACCAATTAAACCATCCTTTGTTAAATTATAAATAACAATCATAAAAATACAATAAAAAAATATAAACATTCATCTTACCCCAAATTCTAGCAGTTCAAGAAGCTACACTAGAAAAGAGATATAATTTGTGATAACAAAAATGATATCTTTTACAGTTATAAACTTATGTCAGTAATTTATATCAATTGTTAGAATTTGAAATTATTATGATTGTCTATATTTTTTTAGTATACTTTTATAACTGTTACTAAATTTAATAGGGGGTAGTTTAGTCATCACAAGTATTAAAAATATGAAAAAGGAATCATTATTATTTCCAATGTACTACACCATAGTGCATGTATATAGAGTTTACTTACCTCTGTCACATATTTTATCTTTTTTAATTAAAGTGCACATAAATATTACAAAATAAAATAAGAATTTAATAAGTATGATTGGCCAATTATTCATTTAAAATTTTGATACGTGTCAAGTTAATAATTCTTATATCTATGTCAATAACTTACTGAATGACCTACTTAATAATCGTTTTTGCAATATCCATTATAATATTATTAGTAGCTATATTAATAAAATTATAACATATAATATTAAAAAATTAGACAAAGTTTATCAATGGTTACGTGCCCATTTTTTCTTTTTTCTTTTTTCTCTTCTAAAAAAAAGGGGGGCATGTGTGGGGATGGTTTAAGAATAGGATTTACACCTTTCAATATTTTTTTTACAATGAGCAATTTCTGTTATACATTGCAGAAAATATCAAATCTTGTACAATAACATTTTATTTTATTTTATTAAAGATTATTAAAAAATCATATAAAGTATCTATTAATTATGCCTCAATGTTCAAATCATATTTTAGTCTATCTTACTACAAAAGTATTCACTATACATGATTAGTGATTTAGTTGATTCTCAAATTTCTTTTAACCTATGTTACTATTCAAAATGTTTGCTTTACATGACAATTCAGTTAATTATTTTTTATTTGTCATCTAACATATCTTAATCTTTCCCTCAAATCTAAATTCAACGTAGCCTGAAAAAACTACTTTAAAATAATTTGAAATCCATGAATATTTCATAGAAGATAATTCGCAATGATAGTCGAACAATTTGAAATCTTTTATAATATAAATGATCCAAATAAATTCTCTAAGTTGGTCTACTTTAGATCCGCCGGTTCCAATCAATAGTTCTCCTCTATAAAATAGGGCTAAAGAGCCACCACCCCTCCCCCCAAGGCGTGTTTACTTCGGTTGATTGACAAGGATATCCTTGTTAATCCTTATTAGAACTTGTTTACTAGCATTTAAGCCAACTCGGTATAATATGGGTTGGCCCGTGATTTCACCACCAAAATGAGTGATTCCGATCAAGGCATTTTTGGTCAAGATTAAAAGGTCTTTGACCCTATAGCAAGGGGACTGCTTTTTAGTATCAATTTTGCCCTTATTTTGAGTGAATAAATGACGAGCTTGTCCTTCATATTTGCGGAAATCACCACCTAACTTGTTTGGTGCAATTAATGCACCTGACACTCCTTTTTTTACTACTTCCCAAGTTCTCCATTGTTAAAGCAAAATATTTGGCAAAAACACACTATACAAGACAGAGTAATAATTGTAAAATGGCCGATCTGCTTTTAACCTAGATTTGTCCTTAGCTCACTGTTGCACCTCTGCAGAACTCATTACACCTTCTAACCAAGGAAACATAAGGGAAGATGAGGTAGTGAAAAGAAAGAAGAAAAGGAAAGTAAACGCTAGGTCAAAGTTTTGGAGAGAGAGGTGATGTGATATTTTTATCTTATTAATGTGCAAAAACATAAATGAACCTAATGATGCTTGTTTCTCTGCATGGCAGTAAACAGTGGATTGAATTAAATTTTATTTTTGTCAACTACTAAAAAGGAAATTCAAAGCCTTCCATAAAGCACAACGAAAGATTGAGACCACTCCCAAGAAAGAATGTCCAAGGTCAAACTTATCGAGTCAGTATGGCACAGCAAATTACTGAAATAACTCTCTACTTGTAACGAATCACAACCATGTAATGGGAGTAGGTGAGGAATAAAAAAATAATTTACCTTTACCTACCCTAAATAGCATAAATCCTTACTTGTATAAATACCCCTTATTCTCTCATTTGAAGGAGGGGGTTCTTACTTGTAACGACTTTAGTGAAAACGTGTTGAATCGCGCCCTTTTAATACAAATTTAATCGATCTAGTTTTTCAACGACATCAATAAGTAAACAAAGAAATAAGTAGTCCTTAAACTACTAATCCCAAACATTATCACAAATTAATATTTGTCATGCTTATCCTAAAAGAGGAATATTCCCCAGGCCATGTCAAGAGTAACTCTATGCGTGTTACCTCAATCACATAATGTACACCTCCCGTGAGAGACATAGGTGACTTTCGAGGGAAGTCGACTTGCCACGAGCAAGCCAAGCCCCGTTGATTACCAAGTCATTGGCCGGATAGTACTCTCCTTTGGAAAGACATTATATGTAAAAACAAAATATTATTGGGGATTTAAAATCCTTAACTGCAAATCTATCTATTCAAATGCGATGTTATAATATTTGAATAATGCTATAATTAATATTAAGATCTCAAAGTGTTAGGGTGTAAATTATTAATGCATTTTATCACGTAAAAGAAGAAATAATAAAACCTACAAACTATGCATTGTAACAACAGATTGAGTAAATATTAAGTAATGAATGGAGTATATGGCAACCCTTTAAAGACTTTATGTTTTTCAGGCTACGTTTTTATTAATGAATTTTATTAATAAAAAAATATTTTCAATTTGTCTGTACTCATTCTATAAAATTTCAAAATTTTTGCACTTTCATTTTTTAACTACCAATTATCTGAAATCATTTCTCCAAATTTTTCGTTTAAAATCCATATTTACATGCAAATTTAACATTAGTTCATGAGAGCTATTGGTTAATGCTATTTCCAATTGTTGTACTAGTCCCCCTTTGCTTTTAAAGAATGGAATGCTTTTGTCCAAATACACATCTGAGAATTTAAGAATTTAAAACATGAAATGGAAAATAAGGGCACATGACAAGCAATTCCTAAAAATTTAGGAAATTCTGAGAAATAAGGGAGATCTGGGCATGGAATAGAGAGGATGCAGCATCCTTTGCCTCCTGAAAATAGGAATAGAGAAGAAATAAGATCAAAGAAACCATGGGCAAAATTTTATAGGATCTGTCATAGACCATGCAACTTATTTACAACATCAGGATATGAAGATGACAAAAATTGGGGATTTATTCAATATTTTCTACTTCCCGATACTTAGTATGGAGAAAAAATTGTACCAACTTTTAGCACAACTAGTTACTATATCCTAAGAGCAAACCTGTGAAACGGACAAAGCTCTACAAAATTCGGTCATAGATATATAGCAGGCACGGCCTGTGTAGGAGGGGAGACGACCTTGGGGGGCTAGCCCTGACTAATGTAGCAAGGCCCTCCTTGTTGAGCCACAAAATCATAACGTCCTATATATAGTTCCTCTTATCAAAATCTACACTGTAATGCTACTTGAACGACTGCATCGCACTGCGGCTTCTTGTAAGTAAAGAGGCACTGATTCCAGAGAATGTTCTCCCAATCAGACCAGCACTCGAGCTGTCATTATTTGTTGCTTCAGATGTCGCATGAATCCCGTTAGAACCACGAGGGGTGCCTAAGCTTGACACTCCGACATCATTTGATATTCCATTAAGTTCCTATAAAAGACCGACAGAGGTTATGCAACGACGTTCGGACAAGCCAATGAAATGATAAGGAACTTTCATTACCTTGAGGCCTGAAGCAGAAACTTTAGTCTGTGAAGAATTTGGAGGTGGAAATGGAGGTTTCTTGGGAGATCCACTAGCAGTAGAGGGTGATGGTGGCTCAAGTAAAGGATTGGTCGGTAAAGAGACTGTCTGTGAAGAACAAAGAAGTAAACTAGATAACTAAGCAGAAAACTATTACTTTCTTCGGTAAAATTAACCTTAAAACTGTGTGCGCGCAAAAAGGATTTCATGTATCTGCGAAACCTTGTACTAACAGGATAAATGTTTTACCCTTGATGGAGATACTTGTGGCAATTCAAGGGCTGGCTTGGAGGAACTTGATGCAGCTCCCTGCAGAGTCCATTCTAATAATTAGGAAAAGATATGATGATAATGACCACAATAAAGAAGCAAGGGAAGCTTATTCTTGCCTCAATCTGCTCCACACTTCTGCCATTTTCAAGATTCTTCACAAAGGCAACCAACTTCCCCACTCCAAAGTTCGTTTCATTCTAACATAGAAAAAAAGGTGCTGTCATTAGAATGAACGCTAAAAACTAAACACAGCTTGGCTACAGGATACAAGAGATAACTGCAAACAGTACCTGTCTTCCTTCTATCCTGCTAATTTTAGTTTCCTGTGACATGCAAAATTTTAAGTTTAATTTCTGATCCACAATCAAGTACACATTTGCATCATTCAAGTAAAATAAGGTTCACAAAGAAACATATTTAAGCAGTGAGGGAATGAGATGAATCACCAGAGATCGCACGACATGGTGAACAGATTGGACATCTGCGCCTATCAGTTTCACATCACCCCGTAGTTCAGAAACCTATATAATTGCTCATCAGTAACTTCATAGGATTCTAGGAAAACAAGGGTAAATACGGACCAGTTATCAACAAATAATTTTGGCTAACCTCTTCTTTTGTTGCAGCCGTATTTTCAGCACACTCATCAATTTTACAATCTACACGGTCAATCCTTGAGGATAAATGCCTCTTAGTGGCCTGGAAATAATCAGGAAAAAGTAAATGGGGAGGAGTATGTATTATGTATTTACATGCATTAGCATTTTCCAGATCAAATGCATTTGTGCATGCATCCCCCGTGCAAGATTAAGCATATACAAGGATCACATGCACAAGGCTATCAAGTGTAAACAGACATCTAGAGATCTCATGCCATTACTGCAACTGCAATACTTTGTGATGCAAATACAGTAGTACGATACATGAAGCTTACAGATGTATACATGTCTGTGGGTATATATACAATCATATATGCAAATTCAATTTTTAAAACAAGAATGAAATTCTGGAAATGGTCACAGCATGCTTGCAAATGCATCGTGGAGAAGGCAACAGAAACACGAAGTAACCAGTAAATATCAAGGAAATATAAAAACAAGATCATGGACATACTTAATCAATCATGGCTTTAGATCATGTGTGAAATTTATTGCAAGGACAAACAACAAACCACATTTGAATTGTAAATTCCAGATACGATCAAAGACATAAATTGAACTAATAGTCTAATATAAGAAACTTGCCGAAATTGAGGAATAAACATTCTCAAGCTGTTTAGCTACAGAAGCGCATGCATCATTTAAGCCACGCCTTGTTGCGAACATCATATCAGAAAGTCTCCAACCCTGCAAGCAGATAAACATTTATAAATTGTAGCAACCAGCCAAGAGAATTGGGGTAGGAAGAGTCTGCCTCGAAGCGTATGAGATGTTTTAAATTTACAACACAACAGCACAAAAAAAACAACTAAGTCAATAAATGTGGTCAAAGTGAACACATATTTCCTGTTCTTCCAAACGAAAGAAGTAATGACCACTAGGTTTACATGGAAAGGAGAATTTCATCTACCTGCTGATGTCAAGTCTACGAAAATGAGTTATCTTTGAAACTTAATTGGAAATTAAAAAATAAAATAAAATAAAATCTGTGGGTTAATATTCCACGAGAGATAAATAGATACTAAGACTAGTCCGGCAGATACTATATCAGAAAGCTGATTAGTGCCTATTTGAAGATCTGGACAGTATGAGCCATGCATTAGAAGCATCGTACAAGAATTAATGTCTAGAGAGGTAAGTAAACTAGTACCAGCAAGCAGCATAAGGTACTCCTACAAAGGAGAGTTGGCATCTTAAGCAACACATGAGAAAGTATCAACAAGATAAGAAATGTTTCACCAAATTACAACTACAATAATGACATTACCTTCCACCATATGTAGCCATATCCAACAACTACAACAATAATAACCACACCATATTTTCCAGATCCTACAAAGAGTAGAACAAGATATAGTCAGCCAACAGTACCAGAATGATGATTATCCAGAGGAAATACATTCACATGAGAAACATCTTTAGGCATGAAAAACCTATGCAGCTAAAGTTTTAGAGTGCTGCACCTTAAACAAGACCTTATGGGTCTCCTTTCCTATAGAGCTATAGCAGAAGAGCATACTATAATGTTATTGAAGACATCCAGAGACAAACTGCTAATGCAAGTACATATTTTCCTCAAAACCAGTAAATTAGATGGGAATAAAGCCAGTCTAATAGCAGCAGAAAATTCAAAGCATAAAAGCTGTTGGCACTTTACCTAAATAAGTAACATAAAATATGAGATAGAAACCATTGAGGAATCAATGATCTCTCATGCACAATAGTGCATTGCTATGTACAAATACGATTATGTTGCATGAAATTATGTGTCGTATACAAACAAAGAAAACAAAAAGCTCTTCCAAATGCCATCATTAAGGAGCAAGTGCAGAATTTCAAAAGGCCCAAACAAAATTTGAAGGCCTAAAAGTATAAAAAAATGTTGATAAAAAGATTTCACCAATTGAAAATTCATGCATAAATCCTACACTGCATGCAACAGTTACAACAGTAACACAAAAATTGAGGCTTTAAGACAAAGCTCATGAAGTTGTTTGCTAGAGCAACCTGATCGCTCTCCAGTGACAATTGTAACAGATCTACTTGATGCCAAGAGTTGGAGCTCCTGACGCAGGCTGTTAACCTGTAAAGATCAAACCCATTCCGTTTCTTGAATAAGAAAGTTAAATATGTTTTAACAGAGTACTGACGAAATTCAGTCAAAATTCTGGAAAGCCAAAGCCATAAATATGGCTACAATGTACAAAGGATTTCAAATTTTTATTGGAGTGCCACAAGTATGCACCAAGAGAAGAGCTGAAACTAAAAGATATTATTTATTACCGATTACAGCATTATCACTCTTTCTCTATTGAAAATTACAACTAAACAAAATATCATGGTATCATTATTTGCCATAATCTGATCCTGAGAAAATGGTTTAGATGACATAATATGAGAATAAAAGAGCTATATTCTTTTGGCAATGCTACAGGCTCTCTCTTATCCACCTTGTTTCAAATAAGCACCTATTTTTTTCCCAGAAAAGTTTTAAGTTTGCAGTAATTCTCTTCATATAAATATGTCATTTATCATTTTCTGCATTAGCTTGACTTAAGCCAACTTCAACCTACAAATGAAATAAATTCCTTATAGTTTTATCTCAGTATCAATTATGCTTAAATAATCTCCATTGCAACAAAACTTTAAATGATATAGAGAAAACACCGAAAAAGGTAGAAGTCATAGTCTCAGTGTGAGCATGACTATTAATGATAAAGCTAGGCATTAAGATATAAATATATACTTTGACTATCTAATATCTAACCAAGGAACATTTATTCATAATATTCATAGGACAAGGACAGAAAATCATAGGACGAGCCTCACAAAGAGGAAGACTTCTCTAGTGTTCAAGATAAGAAGGCAACCATGTAACTATGAAGTACATTAACTGCAAACCTGTTGCATCAAAGAATCATTTTTTGGTTTGGAACTCGAAGCAGTCGAATCATCTTGTTTAAGTTGCTTGTAAACAACCTGCCAGTTTAAAGAAAAAGGTAGTGAAAAAAGAACTTGCTCATCAACAATTCCAGAAAAAGTTTCAGTAGGTTGGTTACAGGTTACAGAAGCTACAGATTCTGTACATAATAAACTGCCAGTTCCAAAATTACCTTAAATGCACCAGATAAGAAATCAGACACATTGCCCATCCGGCCTTCTTTAGCAAGAACCGACCCCACAAGGCCTGCATATTTCATGACGTATTCATTTCTTCAGTGAAACACCCTCGTGGAAACTAAATATCAACAGAACTAACAATGTACATAACTGCCATTCCATAATGACAGAATGCATCACAATTGTGCATCAATTCGTTTTTGGAAACAATAAGGTACTTATAACTGGGCTGAAACATCCCCGTGGAAACTAAATATAAACAGAAATAACAATCTACATCACTACCATTGCACAACAATGGAATGCACCACAATTGTGCATCAATTCGTTATTAAAAACAATAAACAGTGTAGAACCAGGTCGAAACTAACTCTTCCTTTTACCGTTTATGTTTAGTTTGACCCTTAGCTCCTCCGCCCAGTGAATCTTTTTGCTAGTTCCCCGTGATAATAGCTAACAACCCCAGCCCCCAAACCCAAGAGACGCATACTTAACTGTTCAGCTAATTTCCCACAAACAAACTAAACATTGCTATCATGGGGCACACAGCCCAACTAGGGTTTATCAAAACCCCAAAAATTCCTCTCAAATTGAAGCACTAGCAACGAATCCAAACCCGGTAGAATTTCTAAAACCCAAAAAAGGGCATAAGCAAACAAACCGCGAAAAACAACAAGAACGTACGTAAACTTCAGAAAAACCCAATAATCAATAACCATATCAAGTGAAAAACCACTGACCAGCGCCAACGATGAGCGTGAGCTTGCCGAGAGGAAGCGCCATCTGGACTGGGTATGTAAAAATCGGTAATTGTTAAAAAAATCAACAAGAAGAATCAAACATTTGAATTTTTCCCCACAGGAAAACAGGACATGAAGAAATCCCCAAAAAGATCAACAAAGGTTTCCGCGAGGGCGTGAGGTTATTGTTCGTCTCAAGAATTCGAGTACAGTTGAGAAAAGGGGAAATCTGAAATCAAAAGACTGAAATATTTAAGGGAAACCCTATTTTAGTGGCTGTAGAGTAGAGAATATGCTTCGAGAACTGAGGGATGAGCTGAATTTACGAGTATGCCCTTTCTGGCTTATTGCCCAAGTCAGTGTTGGACACCTTGCTCCTAAAGACCATTGTTGTCATTTGATCAACCACAAAAAAGAAAAACATTTTGTATTTATTTAATTAAAGGAAATAGAAGAAAAATAAGATAAATAGTTTATCACATTTTATACAATAAATTAGGGTAAATTCTCTGAGCCATATAACAGTCGAGTCTCCTATGCATTCTGAGACGGTTTAAGCTCTTTAAGTCTGTGGCCACAGCGATTGATCGAGTAGGGAATGGTTTCGTACGTCGGTCAATAGAGCAAACGTGTCTCGAGTTATTGAGTATAGTTGTCTAGTCCAGGATGGGAACGGACGCCCAATTCCATGTCCTAGACCTAGACTGGGAGACGGATGATGGAAGGACCGTACTCGTATGGTACTCGAGAGCCTAAACGTTCATGCCAACATTCACCTAGTTTCTAGTGCCATGGACCGTTGCTAGACGGCCACCCATGGTGACTGACGTTTTTTCGATTAATGGTTAATTGAAAAACAGTTAGTTAAATTGAATTTAACCAACCAATTGTGTTGGACACAAGCCCAAGTCTAGCTGAGGTTGAACCTAACGAGTCACACACAAATCACAATGGGGTTGGTAATTAATTCTAGAAGAAGCGAATTAATTTAATTGGATTAAATTAATTCAAGCAGAAAATAAATGATTGGATCATTTATTGAGAAATCCATTTGATGGATGATCCAATAATTAATTAATTGGATTAGTTAATTGTTGGATTAAGAACCTTTAAATTAATTGGATTAATTTATCGGTTTTGGTTTAATTAATTGATTGGATCAATTAATTAGTGTTTGAGCTTATGTTTATTTAATTGGATTAAATAAACTATTGAATTTCAATAAGGATTAAAATTAATTAGATTAATTTGGAACCTATGGATCTTGATTGGTCTTGATTTAATTTGATTAAATCAAAACCGGTCAAAATTGATCCATGGCTTGAAGTCCAAGCTCTAGAGGTTGGAGCAAGTTGAAGAGGAGTTTCAACTCCTCCACATATGAAGGCCATGATGGTTCATGGAGAGATAGTGTGCATGTGTATGTAAGTTAGCCTTGGAGGTTAATTTTGGAGGTTGAATTTTGAATTCAATTTCCTACATACACAAAAACAATGCACATAATATGGATGGCACATACTTGCACCCTGCCTAAAAACACTCAAAAATCTCTGCAAAATTTCTCCTTTTTGTGTTCATACATTTGGAAGGATTGAACTAAAAAACATTCCAAAAGGCACTAAACAATAGTGTTGTTTTGGAAGTGTTTCTTCTTCACTTCTCTTTTTCTATCTAGCAATAGATTAGAGTATTTCTCCATAGTGTGGTGTGGACAATACTTAGAGGAATTCTATGTTGAATTTTCAAGTGAACAGAAGGAGAAACAGAAAGGGAACAACGCAAGAACCGGTTGTACGTGTTATGAGCAAATGTTGGTTTTCTTTATGTTTTCATGTATCTTTTGTTCATATCCTTTTAGCCACATGTCCAACAATCTTCTCATCTTCTATTTATGCTTTGACAAACACCAAATGCTCGGGAACTTCAAAGGGAACACCCCTTTGAACCCGTTTTAATTACGCCTTAAATTCACATTTTTACGCTTCCGTTGCGTTCCTGGGCCGTACCCGATTCTTTCATCGAGTCCTTATCACTGACTGATAGATGACTCATTTTTGGCTATAAATATATTCATATCGACTCTAATAATCAGTATAACATCTACTCTTCGATTATACGACTAGGACTCCATTTTATTCAACCTAAAAATGCACTAGGACTACATCAAGAACATTCTTTTGAGCCATGGACTCATCTTTATACATTTGTGCAACGACAAACTGAAGGGAGGGGGATCGGCCCGGGAACGTGGCGGAAGCGCGGTGGTGATAAAACGTGCGGAATAAAAGAATTTAAATCGCGTTCAAGGGGTGTGCCCTTGAACGTTCCTAGAATATCGGTGTATTAACACACCTCTCGGGTCAAAATTTAACGGACCGGGTTCTACCGTTATCCAATTACGACGAACCCAAAATTAAATCCAATTTAATTTAATGTCCACTTAAATAATTCCCGTTGATATTTTAATCCAATTAAAAGATCCAACATCTCAACTTTCCATATTAATCGATAAATCCTATTTACCGATTAAGCGAGACCCCGATACAATATCGGCCCGTGTGTGACCCTTTAGGTTCACGCTCAGCTAGACTTGGACTCATGTCCAACAGGAGCCCGTCACCATGGGTGGTCGTCTAGCAACGATTCATGACACTAAAGACTAGGTGAATGTTGGCGTGAACATTTAGGCGCTGATTCCGTACGGGTACGGTCCTATTGTCGACCGTCTCCTGGCCTTAGTCTAGGGTATGGAATTGGGTGTCGGTTCCCATCCTTGACTAGGCAACTATGCTTCATACCCGAGATGCGTTTACTCTATCGATCGACGTAGGAAACCCTTTCCTACTCAATCAATTGCTATGGCCATAGACTTTCAGAGACTAAACCATCTTAGTGTGCATAGAAGACATCATCGTCATGTACTGACAGGGGATAGATCCTATCTTGGAATCCACCGTCCTCGCTACATACTCCAACTGCACTGGACAAGGCTTATAATGACCATCTTACAGAATCACCTCTCGCCAGATCCAAGATACAGTCTTCATATGCACGTGACTGCCATGATTCCTCAAGTCCAAGGACTAATCCCGTACTATCGGAACCAGGAATTCCAGTCATACCGACCAAGCTTGCAAGGTTTCCATATGACGATTCCCGCGAGTCACTTTAGTCAGTCGACCACCTTGTTAACTAACCCACTAAAATTGCATAGACGACCTTCGTCTGTCGCCGATGAAACTCGGCACTCACCCAGTGAATGCAAAACTTAGTGCAAATCTCAATAGGACACTCGATGCCCAGTCTCGAGGTCCTCGACTTGGAATGTTTCAGACTAACCCTCAGAAGTTGGTTTCATAGCTGCCATCCAATGCGCAACCCAACTTTCTTAACGTTTTAATTTCATTCCAAATGAATAAAACGTTACACACTTAACACTCGGAAGATTACCATACTCCCACTGACACCAATGCTCGTTATTGACCGAGTCATACATCGTATGGGTTCGTCAAAACGAATATTCCAGTTACATGAAATCTCAAACCCACTTTGAATTTCAAGACAGATCCGGCGGCTCCAAGCCATTGATCCAATCCCGATGTCCAACATCGCTTCTCCATATGTCCTTTGGATCATGCTCCAATTGACCGGTCGGACCCAGAAACCTGTACTCATCAGGTATATAAGGTATTCTACTCGTCCCTGGGAGGACTGGAATATAGTTAGTGGAAAATAACCTGATGTTTGCATTTATTTTGCACTAGACCTACACAAATTAGACACCGTGTCTAGTCTGTCTTCCTACTAGTCCCTTAACGTATGCAGGACCATCCCATATACTAAAGAACTTTGTAGGATACAGGTTTTCCAAACCATATCCAATATGGTAACTAGATCATGACTTTAAGAAAGTGCATGTTTCTCAACCTAGCAACTTTCAAGTCCATGTCTAGATGGGCTAAGGTAACTTCAGTGAAATACCGAGCGAACCAAGTCCAACAGGGTTCGTTTTCTCCCTTATCAGAGACCATTCAACCATGGCCGCTTCAACAAGAATTTCACTATTCGAGAATTCCATTCTCATTCAGATATTCGAGAATTCCCACTGAATACACGTCCTCTCAATCTAATCTAAAGGTAACAAAATTGATTCACCAATCCAAGTCTAATATCCCAAACCTACCAAAGGTTATTAGACTTGTGAATCCTCTTTTAGTCTTGTGTATTCAGTAACCTTACGGATATCCTTTTTGGATCCAATCCAATAAG
This sequence comes from Sesamum alatum, assembly GCA_034509735.1. NCBI lineage: Eukaryota > Viridiplantae > Streptophyta > Magnoliopsida > Lamiales > Pedaliaceae > Sesamum > Sesamum alatum. The sequence continues at coordinate 2,753,454 of JACGWO010000012.1, read as the reverse complement.
GTATTGGCACTCCCACTAAATACACACTCTCTCGATCTTATCGAAAGGAGACCAGTTTGGTTCACTACTCCAAGTCTAATTCCCCGAACCTACCAAAGGTTCTTAGACTTGTGAACCCTCTTTTGGTCCTATGTATTCAGTCATCCACAGAAGTCTTTTTTGGATCCAATCCAATAGACTGTCGGCAAGCCCACTTTGTCTTACAAAATGGCTCTTTAGTCTTTTCCTCCTCAGAGAAGATTTGCAAGCTAGCAGATCCAAATTATCTATTGCTAGACTCTTTGGATCTTCCAACTTCCTCATCCTTAACTAAAGGAAACTGACCTAGCCATGGATGCCAAATCAGTAAGTCCATCTTGATTATATCCATTTTTAGTCATTTGTTTTGAGTTCTCATAATCCAATTATGGGACCGGGTCAAGTGTTTATGTACCAAACCTAGCAGACAAGAATCTCCATTCTTTGTCAAATAAAAGTAATTTTATTGATCAAATTATTGTATCCAAATTTGTCCAACAATAAATGGAACATATTTTGATCATGCTAGGTTATATAATTCCCGCAGACACAATCTTAACATAATCACTACTAAGCCTAACTAGTCTTTAGTCTTTGTAGCAACAGTTTCACCATTGCTAGACCTTAGGATCGCCTGTCTTAGCTTTCTATTCCTTATTATCACCTGTGAACCACTCATAGGTTATGAACGACTGGTATCCAATACCAAAGAACAGAACAATGATCATGTTGATACTCAATTCAAATGTCACCTTCATTGGAGAGGGGCTTTAGGAAACTCCCTCTTCCAATGTCTCTTTTCTCACAGTTAATGCAAACATCATTCGGAACCTCTGACTGCCGAACCCTTTTCCTCTTTCCTTTACCTCAGCTTAGTAGTGTAATAGGAGCACTCAAAGTGCTGGCAGCAGTTGATATTGCCTGAGCCTTCTTCCTCTTCCTGCGTTCGGCACCCTTGCCTTTCGCTTTAGAGGTCGAAGCCTCCTCACTAGTACCATCGGCGCAGATTTTTCAATCATTGCCTTGTACTGGACCAACATTTTTATCAACTCATGAAGGTTTTTCTCAAGCCCACTCATGTTGTAGTTGACTATAAATGGGTCGAGTGATGGGAGAAGAGACTGAAGGATCACGTCGATGTACATCTCTCTTTCGAGATCAGCTTGGAGGTCTTTGAGCTTTTCCACAAGAGATAGCATCATCACTCCATGCTCTTGTACCGATGGTCCTACTGTCGACCGTCTCCCGGCCTTAGTCTAGGGTATGGAACTGGGCGTCGGTTCCCATCCTTGACTAGGCAACTCTGCTTCATACCCGAGATGCATTTACTCTATCGATCGACGTAGGAAACCCTTTCCTATTCAATCAATTGCTATGGCCATAGACTTTCAGAAACTAAACCATCTCAGAGTGCATAAGAGACATCACCGTCATGTACTGACAGGGGACAGATCCTATCTTGGAATCCACCGTCCTCGCTACATACTCCAACTGCACTGGACAAGGCTTATAATGGCCATCTTACAGAATGATCATCTCTCGCCAGATCCAAGATACAGTCTTCATATGCACGTGACTGCCATGATTCCTCAAGTCCGAGGACTAATCCCGTACTATCAGAACCAGGAATTCCAGTCATACCGCCCAAGCCTGCAACGCTTCCATATGACGATTCTCGCGAGTCACTTCAGTTAGTCGACCACCTTGTCAACTAACCCGCTAAAATTGCATAGACGACCTTCGTCTGTCGCCGATGAAACTTGGCACTCACCTAGTGAATGCGATACTTAGTGCAACTCTCAATAGGACACTTGATGCCCAGTCTCCAGATCCTCGACTTGGAATGTTTCAGGCCAACCCTCAGAAGTTGGTTTCATAGCCACCATCCAATGCGCAACCCAACTACATGGGATATCCAATTGATCTGTGGGCATTTCTTGTGAAGTTGAAACACTGTTCAATGATGAATACTTACTCTATTCATTAGGATAATATTGTATTAATAAAGATTGACGAATAGTTCTCAAAACCGCCAGTCCAATTGGCATTCTGGTCACCTATTCTAACACAAACTCCTTAAAATAAATTTAGACACTAATACACTTTTATCTTTGCCATATCGAGGGCTTAGTGAACCTTCGTAATCAATCGTACGTCCAGATACATGCCTAATACTCAACACACTAGTAGGATAAACCTTGTATTTCCAGTCCTTATCATTGACTGATAGATTACTCATTTCTGGCTATAATTATATTCGTATCGGCTCTAATAATCATATTGAATCCACTCTTTGATTATACAACTAGGATTGCATGTTATTGAACCTAAAAATGCACTAAGACAACTTCTAGAACACTCTTTTTGAGACATGGACTCAGCTTTGTGCATTTGCGCAACGACAAACTCCTTTAAACAAATTTAGACACTAATGCACTTTTATCTTTACGTAATCGAGGGCTTGGTGACTCTTCATAATCAATCGTACATCTGGATACATGCCTAATACTCATCACAATAGTAGGAAACACCTTGTGTTTCCAGTCCTTATCATTGACAGATAGATGACACATTTTTTGCTATAAATATATTCGTATCGATTCTAATAATCAATATTAATTCCACTCTTCGATTATACGACTAGACCTCCATCTTATTCAACCTAAAAATGCACTAGGACTACATCAAGAACGCTCTTTTGAGCCATGAACTCAGCTTTATACATTTTTGCATCGACAAACACCTTTAAACAAATTTAGAACCTAATGCACGTTTATCTTTGCCATATCGAGGGCTGGATGAACCTTCGTGATCTATCGTATGTTCGGATACATGCCTAATACTCAACACAATAGTAGGAAACACCTTGTGTTTTCAGTCCTTATCATTAACTGATAGATGACTCATTTATGGCTATAATATATTTGTATCGACTTTAATAATCAATATTAAATCCACTCTTCGATTATACGTCTAGGAATTCATCTTATTCAACCTAAAAATGCACTAGGACTACATCTGGAACGCTCTTTTGAGCCATGGACTCAGCTTTGTACATTTGCGCAACGACAAACTCCTTTAAACAAATTTAAACACTAATGCACTTTTATCTTTGCCTAATCGAGGGCTTGGTGACTCTTCATAATTAATCGTACATTTGGATACATGCCTAATACTCAACACAATAATAGGAAACACATTGTGTTTTCAGTCCTTATCATTGACTGATAGATGACTAATTTCTTCCTATAAATATATTCGTATCGACTCTAATAATCAATATTAAATCCACTCTTCGATTATCCTACTAGCACTCCATCTTATTCAACCTAAAATGCACTAGGACTACATTTTGAAGTCTCTTTTCAGCCACGAACTCATCTTTGTACATTTGCGCAACGACAAACTTCTTTAAACAAATTTAGATACTAATGCATTTTTATCCTTGCCATATCGAGGGCTTGGTGAACCTTCATGATCAATCATACGTCTGGATACATGCCTAATACTCAATTGAATAGTAGGAAACACTTTGTGTTTCTAGTCCTTATCATTGACTGATAGATGACTCATTTCTGGCTATAATTATATTCGTATAGACTCTAACAATCAACATTGAATCCACTCTTCGATTATACGACTAGGATTCAATGTTATTGAACCTAAAAATACACTAGGACTACATCTAGAACACTCTTTTGAGCTATGGACTCAGCTTTGTACATTTGCGCAACGACAAACTCCTTTAAACAAATTTAAACACTAATGCACTTTTATCTTTGCCTAATCGAGGGCTTGGTGACTCTTCATAATTAATCGTACATTTGGATACATGCCTAATACTCAACACAATAATAGGAAACACATTGTGTTTTCAGTCCTTATCATTGACTGATAGATGACTAATTTCTTCCTATAAATATATTCGTATCGACTCTAATAATCAATATTAAATCCACTCTTCGATTATCCTACTAGCACTCCATCTTATTCAACCTAAAATGCACTAGGACTACATTTTGAAGTCGCTTTTCAGCCACGAACTCATCTTTGTACATTTGCGCAACGACAAACTTCTTTAAACAAATTTAGATACTAATGCATTTTTATCCTTGCCATATCGAGGGCTTGGTGAACCTTCATGATCAATCATACGTTTGGATACATGCCTAATACTCAACAGAATAGTAGGAAACACTTTGTGTTTCTAGTCCTTATCATTGACTGATAGATGACTCATTTCTGGCTATAATTATATTCGTATAGACTCTAACAATCAACATTGAATCCACTCTTCGATTATACGACTAGGATTCAATGTTATTGAACCTAAAAATACACTAGGACTACATCTAGAACACTCTTTTGAGCTATGGACTCAGCTTTGTACATTTGCGCAACGACAAACTCCTTTAAATAAATTTAGACACTAATGCACTTTTATCTTTGCCTAATCGAGGGCTTGGTGACTCTTCATAATCAATCGTACGTCCGGATACATGCCTAATACTCAACCCAATAGTAGGAAATACCTTGTGTTTCCAGTCCTTATCATTGACTGATAGAGGTCACATTTTTTACTATAAATATATTCATATCGACTCTAATAATCAATATTAAATCCACCCTTCGATTATACGACTAGGACTCCATCTTATTCAACCTAAAAATGCACTAGGACTACATCTAGAATTCTCTTTGGAGCCATGGACTCAGCTTTGTACATTTGCGCAATGAAAAAACTCCTTTAAAAAAATTTAGAAACTAAAGCATTTTTATCCTTGCCATATCGAGGGCTTGGTGAACCTTCATGATCAATCATACGTTTGGATACATGCCTAATACTCAACACAATAGTAGGAAACACTTTGTATTTTCAGTCCTTATCATTGACTGATAGATGACTCATTTCTGGCTTTAAATATATTCGTATAGACTCTAATAATCAATATTAAATCCACCCTTCGATTATACAACTAGGACTCCATCTTATTCAACCTAAAAATGCACTAGGACTACATGTAGAATTCTCTTTTGAGCGATGGATTTAGCTTTGTACATTTGCGCAACGACAAACTCCTTTAAATAAATTTAGACACTAATGCACTTTTATCCTTGCCTAATCGAGGGCTTGGTGACTCTTCATAATCAATCGTACATCTGGATACATGCCTAATACTCAGCACAATAGTAGGAAACACCTTGTGTTTGCAGTCCTCATCATTGACTGATAGATGACATATTTTTGGCTATAAATATATTCGTATCGACTCTAATAATCAATATTAAATCCACCCTTCGATTATACAACTAGGACTCCATCTTATTCAACCTAAAAATGCACTAGGACTACATGTAGAATTATCTTTGGACCCATGGACTCAGCTTTGTACATTTGCGCAACGACAAACTCCTTTAAACAAATTTAGACACTAATGCACTTTTATCCTTACCATATCGAGGGCTTGGTGAACCTCCATGATCGATCGTATGTCCGGATACATGCCGAATGCTCAACACAATAGTAGGAAATACCTTGTGTTTCCAGTCCTTATCATTGACTGATAGATGACTCGACTTTAAAAATATTTGTATCGACTCTAATAATCAATATTAATTCCAATATTCGATTATATGACTAGAACTTCATCTTATTCAACAAGAAATGCATTAGGACTACATCTAGAACACTCTTTTGAGCTATGGACTCAACTTTGTACATTTGCGCAACGACAAACTCCTTTAAATAAATTTAGACACTAATGCAGTTTTATCTTTGCCACATCGAGGGCTTTGTGAACCTACATGATCAATCGTACATCCGTATACATGCATAATACTCAACACAATAGTAGGAAACACCTTGTGTTTCCAGTCCTTATCATTGACTGATAAATGACTCATTTCTGGCTATAAATATATTTGTATCGACTCTAATAATCAATATTAACTCCACTCTTTGATTATACTACTGGAACATCATCTTATTCAACCTTATGCACTAGGACTACATCTAGAACACTCTTTTGAAGCATGGACTCAGCTTTGTACATTCTTGCAACGGCAAACTCCTTTAAACAAATTTTAGATACTAATGCACTTTTATCTTTGCCATATCGAGGGCTTGGTGAACCTTCGTGATCAATCGTACGTCCGGATACATGCCTAATACTCAACACAATAGTAGGAAACACCTTGTGTTTTTAGTTCTTATCATTGACTGATAGATGACTCATTTTTTGCTATAATTATATTCGTATAGACTCTAACAATCAACATTGAATTCACTCTTCGATTATACGACTAGGATTCAATGTTATTGAACCTAAAAATGCACTAGGACTACATCTAGAATACTCTTTTGAGCTATGAACTCAGCTTTGTACATTTGCGCAAAGATAAACTCCTTTAAATAAATTTAGACACTAATGCACTTTTATCTTTGCCTAATCGAGGGCTTGGTGACTCTTCATAATCAATCGTACGTCCGGATACATGCCTAATACTCAACCCAATAGTAGGAAATACCTTGTGTTTCCAGTCCTTATCATTGACTGATAGATGACACATTTTTTACTATAAATATATTCATATCGACTCTAATAATCAATATTAAATCCACCCTTCGATTATACGACTAGGACTCCATCTTATTCAACCTAAAAATGCACTAGGACTACATCTAGAATTCTCTTTGGAGCCATGGACTCAGCTTTGTACATTTGCGCAATGAAAAACTCCTTTAAACAAATTTAGAAACTAAAGCATTTTTATCCTTGCCATATCGAGGGCTTGGTGAACCTTCATGATCAATCATACGTCTGGATACATACCTAATACTCAACACAATAGTAGGAAACACTTTGTATTTTCAGTCCTTATCATTGACTGATAGATGACTCATTTCTGGCTTTAAATATATTCGTATCGACTCTAATAATCAATATTGAATCGATTATACAACTAGGACTCCATCTTATTCATCCTAAAAATGCACTAGGACTATATGTAGAATTCTCTTTTGAGCGATGGATTTAGCTTTGTACATTTGCGCAACGACAAACTTCTTTAAATAAATTTAGACACTAATGCACTTTGATCTTTGCCTAATCGAGGGCTTGGTGACTCTTCATAATCAATCGTACATCTGGATACATGCCTAATACTCAGCACAATAGTAGGAAACACCTCGTGTTTGCAGTCCTCATCATTGACTGATAGATGACATATTTTTGGCTATAAATATATTCGTATCGACTCTAATAATCAATATTAAACCCACCCTTCGATTATACAACTAGGTCTCCATCTTATTCAACCTAAAAATGCACTAGGACTACATCTAGAATTCTCTTTTGAGCTATGGACTCAACTTTGTACATTTGAGCAACGACAAATTCCTTTAAATAAATTTAGACACTAATGCAGTTTTATCTTTGTCACATCGAGGGCTTTGTGAACCTTCATGATCAATCATACATCCGGATACATGCATAATACTCAGTACAATAGTAGGAAACACCTTGTGTTTCCAGTCCTTATCATTGACTGATAAATGACTCATTTCGGGCTATAAATATATTTGTATCGACTCTAATAATCAATATTAACTCCACTCTTTGATTATACGACTAGAACATCATCTTATTCAACCTTATGCACTAGGACTACATCTAGAACACTCTTTTGAAGCATGGACTCAACTTTGTATATTCTTGCAACGACAAACTCCTTTAAACAAATTTAGACAGTAATGCACTTTTGTCTTTGCCATAATTAAGGCTTGGTGAACCTTTCTGATCAATCATACGTCCGGATACATGACTAATATTGAACACAATAGTAGAAAACACCTTGTGTTTTCAGTCCTTATCATTGACTAATAGATGACACATTTCTGGCTATAATTATATTCGCATCGACTCTAATAATCAATATTGAATCCACTCTTCGATTATACGACTGGAACTCCATGTTATGGAACCTAAAAATGCAGTAGGACTACATCTAGAACACTTTTTTGAGCCATGGACTCAGCTTTGTACATTTGCACAATGAAAAACTCCTTTAAATATTTTTAGACACTAATGCACTTTTATCTGTGCCTAATCGAGGGCTTGGTGACTCTTCATAATCAATCGTATATCTTGATACATGCCTAATACTCTATACAATAGTAGGAAACACCTTGTGTTTCCAGTCCTTATCATTGACTGATAGATGACACATTTTTGGCTATAAATATATTCATATCGATTCTAATAATCAATATTAAATCCACTTTTCGATTATACGACTGGAAATCTATCTTATTCAATCTAAAAATGCACTAAAGACTACATCTAGAACACTCTTTTGAGTAATGGACTTAGCTTTGTACATTTGCGCAACGACAAACTGCTTTGAACAAATTTAGACACTAATGCATGTTTATCTTTGCCATATCGAGGGTTTGGTGAACCTTCGTGATCAATCGTATATCCAGATACATGCCTAATCCTCAACACAATAGTAGGAAAAACCTTGTATTTTCGGTCCTTATCATTGACTGATAGATGACTCATTTCTAGCTATAAATATATTCGTATCGACTCTAATAATCAATGTTAAATCCACTCTTCAATTATACGACTAAGACTCCATATTATTCAACCTAAAAATGCACTAGGACGACATCTAGAACGCTCTTTTGAGCCATGGACTCAGCTTTGTACATTTGTGCAACGACAAACTCCTTTAAACAAATTTAGACACTAATGCACTTTTATCTTTGCCACATCGAGGGCTTGGTGAACCTTCATGATCAATCGTACGTTCGGATACATACCTAATACTCAACATAATAGTAAGAGACACCTTGTGTTTCAGTCCTTATCATTGATTGATAGATGACTCATTTCTGGCTATAATTATATTCATATCGAGTCTAATAATCAATGTTGAATCCACTCTTCAATTATACGTCTAGGATTCCATGTTATTGAACCTAAAAATGCACTAGGACTACATCTAGAATACTCTTTTGAGCCATGGACTCAACTTTGTACATTTGCGCAACAATAAACTCCTTTAAATAAATGTAGCCACTAATGCACTTTTATCTTTACCTAATCGAGTGCTTGATGACTCTTCATAATCAATTGTACGTCCGGATACATGCCTAATACTCAACACAATAGTAGGAAACACTTGTGTTTCCAGTCCTTATTATTGACTGACAGATGACTCATTTTTTGCTATAAATATATTCGTATCGACTCTAATAATCACTATTAAATCCACCCTTCGATTATACGACTAGGACTCCATCTTATTCAACCTAAAAATGCACTAGGACTACATCTAGAATTCTCTTTTGAGCCATGGACTCAGGTTTTTATACATTTGCGTAACGACAAACTCCTTTAAACAAATTTAGACACTAATGCACTTTTATCCTTGCCATCTCGAGGGGTTGGTGAACCTTCATGATCAATCGTACATCCGGATACATGCCTAATACGCAACACAATAGTAGGAAACACCATGTGTTTCCAGTCCTTATCATTGAATGATAGATGACTCATTTCTGGCTATAAAAATATTTGTATCGACTCTAATAATCAATATTAAATCCACTCTTCGATTATACGACTAGGACTTCATGTTATTCAACCTAAAAATGCATTAGGACTACATCTAGAACGCTCTTTTGAGCTATGGACTCAACTTTGTACATTTGCGCAACGACAAACTCCTTTAAACAAATTTAGACACTAATGCACTTTTATCTTTGCCACATCGAGGCTTGGTGAACCTTTATGATCAATCGTACATTCGGATACATGCCTAATATTCAACACAATAGTAGGAAACACCTTGTGTTTCCAGTCCTTATTATTGACTGATAGATGACTCATTTCTGGCTATAAATATATTGGTATTGACTCTAATAATCAATATTAAATCTGAAAGCCTAGGATAGGCGTGTGGATCGTCTCGGGAGGAGCGCGAATGCGGAAGCGCGGTATAATAAAATTGCAAGAATTTAAAACATGACATAAACAAGAATTAAATATAAACGTTCAAGGGGTGTTCCCTTGAACCTCCTGGGCATTCAGTGTATCTCATGAACAAAATAAAAAAAGAAAATCATGGAGGCCATAGGGTTGAAAACCGATACCAACAAAACGAGAAAACGTACCCGGTTGTCGTTTTGTCTTCGAGCGGCTACTTGCGTTGTTCCCCGTTTTGCTCCAAGATCTCGAATTGAGACCCTCTAAATTGTACACGCAATCCGCCCACGTATCTTGATCCTCGAGTTAACGAAAAGCCAAGTGTATATTATTTGGAGAGGACGAATCGATCAAACGCTATGAGTTAACGTGATCAACCCTCCTTAAGTTCAATTGTATGAAACAAAAGAACAAAGAATATTTCTTGGGAAAGAGGGAGAGCGGCGGAGAGGGAGAGGAGAGACGTGTGATGTGTGTGTGTGTGTGTGTGTGTGTGTTTCTTGAATCTCATCATCTTTTCACAAGTGAAAGGGCAAGGAGTATATATAGAGGAGGAATCCATTCCTCGTCAAACTCCAACTCTTGGAAGTCTATTTTGACTAGAATTTTGACCTAGGCAAAGTCCTAGTCAAAGTAGCTCTTTGATTTGGTGAAACCAATCCTAGCCATCCATCTCTCCTTTTAATCTCAACCATCCATTTATTTTATAGAATATTTAAATCTAATTTAAATAATTCATAGGGCAATAAATAAATAAATAATAATATTTATTTTAAACCCATTTCAATAAATTCCAATAAATCCAATTTATTGGTAAAATTCCTTTTCATCCAATTAAAGGAATTAATTTTCCCAAGAAAAGAAAGATCCAATTAAAATCTAATTTAATCATCTCATCTCTCTCCAAATATTTAATTCTAAATTAAATACGTTATGTGTGCGGATTGTGTGTGACTCTTTAGGTTCACCTTCAGCTAGACTTGGTCGAATTCCTAGAATCCGTCCGTCACCATGGGTGGCCGACTAGCAACGGTACATGGCACTAGAGGCTAGGTGAATATGCGTGGGGGTGGACATTTAGGCTCTGCAGTATATTTATCCTTCTGCCTACGGTCTCACCACTAAGGGTCTAGGGCACGGAAACGTAGGTACCCATATTGGACCTAAGTGTCGGCTTGTCCTACACTAAACGCCGCAGGGAATCCTTCCCTTCTGTTCAGTTACTATGGCCACAGATTTAGGGACAAGACTCAGAGCACAGTGAGATGCTACTGTCAGCATTCTGACACGAGACAAATTCTTTCTTGGAAACTACTGTCACATTGCACATCATGGCTGCACTAGATATCGCTTATGACTACTCAATAACTATGACTTGGTAATCTTTCACCATACCTAAGATACAAACACGGTGTAAAGGTAGACTCAGCAGTTCCTCAAGTCCAAGGATTAACCTGTACCGTTGGAACCGGGAACTCAAGTCATACCTATCTGACCCTACTCAAGGTCCTCCGTAAGACGGTTCCCGCGAGTCACCTCAGTCAGCTGCTCCTTAGCAAGCTGAGCCACTAACACTGCATAGACAACCCTCGTCACCCGTTGATGAAACATGACGGCAAATGCTTAGTGCAAGCCTCAAGTGGATTCTCGATACCCATTTCCCGAGATTCCTTGACTTGGAGATTTTCAGACTGATTTAGCGAAACTGATTTCATGAACCTACCTCCAAGCGTAGTTCAAGTTCCCGAAATGTGATCTCAGTCTGTGGGCTTTGTTTGTATAGTGAACAGTTATAAAGCACTAAAGTGAACACAGACAAAGTATGAGCCAGATGAAGATCACTTTCTTATTCATCAAAGTTTATTAAAACTCTGAAATTGTTCAGACATAGGTTACAATTCGCTTCATAAAAATGGTTTCATGGTCACCTTTTCTAACAAAATCCACTCCTTGATTATTATGTCTTTCGGATTATAATCCAATTGACCGGACTGACCCAGAAACCTGTACCTCTCAGGTATCTAGGATATTCTGGTCATCCTTAGGAGAACTGGAATATAGTCAGTGAGTAAACTTGACTTCAAATGATGCTTGCTATATCGTACTGAGGTGTCGCTCTACTTGATTCGTCAAAGAGCTACTCCTCACACTGGTTATCCTCTGAAATCCTATTTTCCTTAGGACAAACACATGAACCTGTGCAAACCTAGTTTGCCTCCCACTAGTCCCTTGACGTATGCAAGACCATCCTACATACTCAAGTACTTTGTAGGATATAGGCTTGCCATGCCATATCCAATATGGTGTCTGGGCTACGATCTTTAGAAAGTGCCATGTTTTACAACTTGGCTACCGTATTAAGAACACGCCCAGATGAGGCAAGGTAGTTCAGTGAAACACCGACCGAACCATGTCCAACAAGGTTTGATTCCTCCCTTATTAGAGACACCGTTCAATTATGGCGTTCTAGGAAGAATTCCATTGAGTGAGAATTCCATTCCTATTTAGATACATCAAGAACTCCCACTAAATACACACCACTCGATCCAATCGAAGGTTAATTTTGCAACCAGTTTGGTTCCCACTTCAAATCTAATTCCCTGAACCTTCCAAAGGTCCTTAGACTTGTGAACCCTCTTCTGGTCTTGTGTGTTCAGTGACCCATAGATGTCTAACTAGATCCAATCCAACAGACCACTAGCAAGCATACTTTGTCCTACAAAGAGCTTCTTGGCCATCTTCCTGCCCAGGAAGGACTTGTAAGCTAGCAGGCTCAAATTGTCTATTTCTAGACTCCTTGAATCTACTAACCTCCTTGTCCTATCTAGAGGAATGTGACCTAGCTTTGCATGCCAAATTTATGAGTTTGTCTTGATTATCCATTTTATCATTTGTTTTGAGCATTCATAATATAATTATGGATAGTATTGAAACAATTATGTAAGCAACCCAGCAGACAAGAATAACCATTCTTTTTTCAAATAAAAGAAACTTTTATTGATCAAAACCATGTAATCCTAATTGTCCAACAATAGAAAAACATAATTTGATCATGCTAGGTTACATAATTATGACCTATCAACTCTATCCTAACATGATCACTAATGGCTAAGTCTAACTGATCCTATAGCTGCTACAGCAACAGTCCTGCCATCGCTTAGCTTTAGAACCATCTTCGTCTTAGCCTTCTACTCCTTTCCATCACCTGGAAACCATTTACAGATATGAGCTCTACAACTGATATCCAATACCCAAGAAGTAGAATAGTAATCATATTAAAGCTCAAATCAAATGTACCTTGTTGGAGAGGAGTTTAGGACACTCCCTCTTCCAATGTCCCTTTTCACGGCAATATGTGGAAACATCTTTTGCAATCCTTGACTGCCGAACCGCCTTCCTCTTTCCTTTGCCCATGCCCAGCATGGCAACAGGAGCGCTCTGAGCGCTTGCAGCGGCTGATTCTGTCTTACCCTTCTTCCTCCTCCAGTGTCCGGCTCCTTTGCCTTTTGCTCTTGAGGTTGAAGCCTCCCCCCACCAATCGTTGCCTCGTATTGGACCAACATGTTCATCAACTCATGAATGTCTTTTCAAGCCCATTCATGTTATAGTTAACGATAAACGGGTCAAATGAGGGAGGAAGAGACTGAAGGATCACGTCGATGTACGTCTCTTTTCCAAGATCAGCTTGGAGGTCTTTGAGCTTCTCCACTAGGGATAACATCATCACTCCATGCTAGTGTACAGACGACCCTTCTGTCTTCTTAGCTCCGAAAAATGCCTTCGCCGCAGCATATCTAATATGCCGGTCCGGTACCGCATAAACGTCTTTCATGCGGAGCATTATCGAGCTGACATCATCCAGCCGATCATACTATTTCTTGATCTCTTTAGTCATGGATGCCAGTATGATGTTGTGGACCTTGCGGTTGTCCTCTTGCCAGTAATTAAACGTCAAACGCTCTTTTGATGAGGACCCCTCCGGCAAGACCCAAGGAAGAGGCTTATCCAGAACGTAAGCCTGGTTTTCGAAATCGAGGACAATCCTCAGATTTCGTAGCCAATCATTGTAGTTTGTTCCGTCAAATTTGTTAGTCTCAAGAATTATAGCGAGTGGATTCTTAGACATCTACATTCAAAATGTAAAGCAAAAATTTAGTAGATTATTATAATATTAGATTCAAGTTAAGACTTGGTCTTTAGTCATTAACGTCTCCCACTATTTCTTCAAAAAAAGCCCACCACTATCAAATGGGGTTTTCGGGAAACCGTTTCCTAGTGGGCTTGGGATCCACAAATGCAATTCTCCATGCCTCGCTTTTATGATTCACATAGGAAAAGTTTTGTGGGAGGTATCTAATACCATTCTCATCCAATGAGATTCCCAAGATATTTTGGCTCACCTCTTTCACATGATTTCGAGGACTCCAAGCGAATCATGTTACTTCAGCGTTAGGCCCGACCCATCAACCAAATCATATCTCAACTGTCCCCCCCCCCCCCCCCCCCCCCCCCCCGACTCGTGAGACAGGGAAACAGGAGCATATTCCTTTGTTCGTGAGATAGCACAACTTTCTTCCATTCCAAAACGTGCCACGACTCATGAGACCACGAATGGCTGAAAGTAGCTTCATTACTACATTGTTATGGATGGAAGGCTTGGAATTATCAAACCATTTGATGTAATTCCATTTTGGGCCAAATATATACTTACACCATCCAAGTGAGAGTTATTATTTAGTAAGACGACCTCATCATTATTAGTATTTTGCATGCTCAAGTTTTAGACATTCAATGTAAATAGATGCATTCAAAACACATCATACATCAAAGTATTAAAACATTAAACACATGCAAAACAAGCCTAGCATGCCCTTGTAGGATGATCACAAGCCCGTTCCTAAGTGATCCACTAAGCCCGCAGTGGATCTATGGTCAATCTAGGGTAAGCCTACACTATTACAATTTTTACATCCCATTATCATTCTAAAGGGGCCTTGTAAAATCCTCCGTTGTTCTTCTTGACCTACCACCATGGGCTCCGTCCAACGGACCTTCCAGACGGCCGTGCGCGCGCCTGCTGCCCCTGTCGGGCGGCCGACACCGTTTTCACCAAATATATTTTTTTAAATTTCTGCTATGAAACTGAAACATAAACATGCATTTAAAGAAAATCCAATTCTAAAAAAAAATCCATGGATATCCATAATTTCAAAAGCAAAATTAACACATATTTTCTACACTTATTATCATGTTTTAAAGCCATAAATCAAGCTTTCCAAAATCAATTTAAACATGCTCTTTATGCTTAGCACATAATAACATTTAAATCCTATATCCAAAACACCGAACCAGGCTTTGATACCACTGAAAGAATTGGGTACGGCCCGGGAACGCAACGGAAGTGTAAAAAATGCGAATTTAAAGGCATAATCTTAAACGGGTTCAAAGGGGTGTTTCCTTTGAAGCTCCCGGGCTTTCGGTGTTTGTTTATAGCATAAATAAAGAAGGAGAAGATTCTTGACATGTGGTTAAAGGATTAAAAATAAAAGATATATGAAAACATAAAGAAAACCAACCTTATGTTCATTGCACGTAGAACCGGTTTTTAGCGGTGTTCCCTTTCCGTTTCTCCTTCCGTTCACTTGAGGATCCAAATTAGAATCCCTCTAATTTGTACACACCACATTATGGAAGAGTGTATCCCCTAATCTATTGCTAGATAGAAGTAGGGAAAAGAAGAAAAAACACTTCCAAAACAACACTATTGTTTAGTGCCTTTTGGAATGTTTTTAGTTCAATTCTTTCCAAAAGGTATGAACAAAAAAAGGAGAGTTTTTCAGAGAATTTTGGAGAGTATTTTGATTGAAAAATTCGTGCAAGTTGGTGCCATACAAGTTATGTGAATGGTTTTGTGTATGTAGAGTTGTTGAATTCAAAATTCAACTTCTCTTGTCAACTTCCAAAGCAACCTACATACACACACCACTATCTACATAACGATGCACCATTATAGCAAATAAAACAACCCACCAAACAATATAAAGGCTGGTCACATGTGCCTCACATGTGGAGGATTTTAATTCCTCCTTCACTTGCTATAAATTGTATTTTTCCATGGACTAGGACTACTAGTCTTGGACTTTTATTAATCTAATTAAATTAAGTCCAAACAAAGTCCATTGGGTATTAATTAATCCAATTAATCTCAATCCAATTGAAGCCCATAATTTTGTTTAATCCAATTAAATAAACATATGTCCGAACTCTAATGAATTGATCCATTCAATTACTTAATTCAAACTCGATAAATTAATTCAATTAATTTAAAGGTCTAAGTCCAAAAATTAACTAATCCAATTAATTAATTCTTGGACCATCCATCAAATGGATTTCTCAATAAATGATTCAATCATTTATTTTTCTCCTTGAATTAATTTAATCCAATTAAATTAATTCGCTTCTTCTAGAATTAATTCCAAATTAATTCTACCAATTCCATAGTGATTTGTGTGTAACTCTTTAGGTTCACCCTCAGCTAAACTTGGGCTTGTGTCCAACATAATCTTGATGGGACGCCTACACAATCTTGATGGGTTGGTCGACTGGGGTCGAGCCGACTGGATTGACTCGCGGGGATCATCATATGGAAGCCTTGGAGGCTTGGTCGGTATGATTGGATTGAAAGCCTGCGGAAGGCGTGTTGATCGGCCCAGGAGTAGCGCGAATGAGGAAGCGCGGTATAATTAAAATTTGCAAGAATTTAAACATGCATAAACGATATACAATAAACACGTTCAAGGGGTGTTCTCTTGAATCTCCCGGGCGTTTGGTGTATCTCATGAATAATAAAACATACATAGATTTCATGGAGGCCTTAGGGCTTAAAGAAAAGGGCGAAAACATTAAACCAGAAAACCTACCGATTGTCGTTTTCGTCTTCAAGCCGCTACTCGCGTTGTTCCCCGTTTTGCTCCAAGATCTCGACTTTGAGACCCTCTAATTCATACACGCAATCCGCCCACGTATCTTGCTCCTCGTGCTAGCGAAAGAACAAATGTATATGATATTTGGAGAGGAAGGATCGATCAAACGTTATTGATTAACGAGATCAATCCTCCTAAAGTTCAATTGTAAAACACAAAAGAACTTGGAAGAGAGGGAGAGAGATTCGACCGAGAGAGAGGGGGAAGAGGCCGAGATGTGTGTGTGTGTGTGTGTGTTTGGAATTTCATCATCTCTTCTAAAGAGAACATCTAAGAGTATTTATAGAGGTGGAATCCTATTCCTCTTCTAATTCCTACTCTTTGAAGACTCCTCCTTAAATAGGATTTGACCTAGTCAAATTTCAGTCAACTACTAGCTTCTTGGTCAAACCAATCTTAGCCATTGATTTCTCTCTTTAATCTCAACTATTAATTAATTTAATGGAATATTTAAATCTCATTTAAATAATCCTAAAGGCAATAAATAAATATATCAAATATAAATATTTATTCCAAGCCCATTAAATTGATTTCCAATAAATCTAATTTATTTAGATAAATTCCTTTCATCTAATAAAAGAGTTAATTTCTTCCCAAGAAAAGAAGGACCCGATTAAATCCAATTTAATCATTCTATTTCTCCAAATATTTAATTCCAAATTAAATACGTCATGTGTGCGGATTATGTGTGACTCTTTAGGTTCACCTTCAGCTAGACTTGGTTGGATTCCTAGAATCCGCCCGTCACCATGGGTGGCCGTCTAGCAACGGTCCATGGCACTAGAGACTAGGTGAATATGCGTGGGGATGAACATTTAGGCTCTATAGTATATCTATCCTTCTGTCTATGGTCTCACCACTTAGTGTCTAGGGCACGGAATATGTAGGTACCCATTTTGGACCTAAGTGTCGGTCTGTCCTTTACTAAACGCCGCAGGGAAACCTTCCCTTCTGTTCAGTTACTGTGGCCACAGATTTTAGGGACAAGACACACAGAGTATTGTGAGACACAATTGTCAACACCTTTTGACAGGAGACAAATCCTTTCTTGGAAACTACTGTCACGTTGTACACTGTGGCTGCACTAGATATGGCTTATAAGTATTCAAGTGCATTTTGACAATCTCTCACCATACCTAAGATATAGTCTCGATGTACAGGTAAACTCAACAATTTCTCAAGTCAAAGGATTTGACCTGTACCGTTGGAACCGGGAACTCACGTCATACCTAGCCGACCCTACTCAAGGTCCTCCGTAAGATGGTTCCCGCGAGTCACCTCATCAGCCGCTCCCCAGCAGGCCGACCTACTAACACTGCTTAGACGACCCTCGTCACCCGTCGATGAAACACGACAGCAGATGCTTAGTGCAAGTCTCGAGGGGAATCTTGGTACCCATTTTCGAGATTCCTTGACTTGGAGATTTTCTGATTCGGCGGAATTGATTTCATTGACCTACCTCCAAGCGTAGTCCCAGTCCCCGAAATGTAATTTCAGTCTGTGGGTTTTGTTTGTGTAGCGAACAATTATAAAGCAGATAAAATAAACACAAACAATGTATGCGCCAAATGAATTTCACTTTCTTATTCATCAAGGTTTTATCCAAAACTTCGAAATTGTTCAGACATAGGTTACAATTCGCCTACCAAGATTGGCTACATGGTCACCTATTCTAACATGAATTTCCCCGGTTCCGATAGTACGTGAGTAGTCCTCAGACTTGAGAAACCATGGCAGTCATGTGCACAGGACGACTGTATCTTGGATCTTGCGAGAGGTGATCATTCTGTAAGATGATTATTATAAGCCTTGTCCAGTGCAGTCAGAATGTGTAGCGAGGATGGTGGATTCCAAGAAGAGGATCCGTCCCCTGTCAGTATGTGATAAATGTATCTCCTATGTAGTCGAAGGCACGTTCATGCTGTTTAAAGTTGTGGCCACAGTGGTTGGTCGAACAGAGAATAGTTTCCTGTGTCGACGCAATGAAGCATGCATAGTCTCGAGTATTAAGCATAGATGCCTAGTCAAGGATGGGAACCGACGCCCAATTCCATACCCTAGACTAAGGCTGGGAGACGGTAGACGAAAGGACCGTGCCCGTACGGAATCGGCGCCTAAATGTTCACGCCAACATTCACCTAGTCTCTAGTGCCATGGACCGTTGCTAGATGGCGACCCATGGTAACGGACCCAAGTCTAGCTGAGGGTGAACCTAAAGGGTCACACACAAATCACCGAGAAGGTTGAGAGATTGACTTGGAGTCAATCTCGAAGGATAAATAAGTAATTGGATTACTTAAGGGATAGTCCATTGGATGGAGGGCCGATATTGTATCGGGCCCTCATTTAATCGGTAAATGGGATTTATCGATTAAATATGGAAAGTCGAGACGTTGGATCATTACTTTGTTTGTGTTCACTTGCACCTATTTATCCATATCTGTTCACTACGCAAACAAAGCCCACGGACTGAGAATCAATTTCGGGGACTGGGACTACGCTTGGAGGTAGGTCCATGGAATCAGTCTTCCCGAATCAGTCCGGAAATCTCCAAGTCAAGGAATCCCGAAAATGGGTACCGGGATTCCATTTGAGACTTGCACTAAGCATCTGCTGTCGTGTTTCATCGACGGGTGACGAGGATCGTCTAAGCAGTGTTAGTGGGTTAGCATGCGAGGACGCAGCTGACTGAGGTGACTCGCGGGAACCGTCTTACGGAGGACCTTGAGTATGGTCTGCAAGGTATGACGAGTATTCCCGGTTCCAACGGTACAGGTCAAGTCCTTTGACTTGAGGAATTGCTGAGTTTACCTGTACATCAGGGCTGTATCTTAGGTATGGTGAGAGATTGCCAGAATTCTCTTTGGTAGTCATAAGCCATGTCTAGTGCAGTCCTGGTGTGCAAAGTGACAGTAGTTTCCAAGAAAGGATCTGTCTCCTGTCAATAGGCTTGACAGTTGAGTCTCATGTATACTCTAGGTCTTGTCCCTAAAACTGTGGCCACAGTGACTGAACAGAAGGGAAGGATTCCCTTGCGGCGTTTAGTGAGGACAGACCGACACTTGGGTCCAAAATGGGTACCTGCATTTTCCGTGTCCTAGACTCTAAGTGATGAGACCGAAGACAGAAGGACAAGCGTACTGTTAGAGCCTAAATGTTCATCCCTGAATATTTCACCTAGTCTCTAGTGCCATGGACCGTTGCTAGATGGCCACCCATGGTAACGGACGGATTCTAGGAATCCGACCAAGTCTAGCTGAATGGTGAACCTAAAGAGTCACACACTATCCACACACAATTAAATATTTAATTTGGAATTAAATATTGGAGTGAAGGAATGATTAAATTAGATTTAATCGGGACCTTTATTTTTCTTGGAGAAATAATTCTTTCTATTTTGATAGAAGGAATTAAATTGATAAATTGGATTTATCAAAGGGATTTATTTAATGGGCTTAAATAATATTTATATTTATTTTAGCCTCTTGGAAATATTTAAATAGGTTTTAAATATTTCCATTAAATTAAATTAAATCAAATCAACGGTTGAGATTAATGGGAGAGATGGATGGCTAGGATCGTTTTGACTAGGTCAAAACACTAGTTTGACTAGGACTTTGACTAGGTCAAAATCCTAGTCAAATTAGAGTTCTTAAAAGAGGAGTTTAAAGAGGATTAAAACTCCTCTTCTATATAAACCCCTAGCATCCTACAATTTACATGATGATGAATCTTCAACACACACACTACTACACACACACACGGATCTCTCCCTCTCATCTCTCGTTCGCCTCTCTCTCTCTCCAAAGAAAATTATTTTCTTTGTTCTCTTGTTCTTGGAACATTAGAACTTGATGAATCAATACCGTTAATTCATAACGTGTCGTTGATTCATCCACTCCAAAATATAAACTTGTTCGTTGCTAGCACGACGTGCAAGATACGTGGGTGGATCGTGTGTCACGATTTGGAGGGTCTCAAGAACGAGATCTTGGTGCAAAACGGGGAACAACGCGTGTAGCCGTTGAAGACGAAAACGACAACGGGTAGGTCTCGTTTATGTTTTTCGTCCTCTTTGATTTTCCAACCCTATGGCCTCCATGATTTATTTTATGTTATTCGTTCATGAGATACACCGAACGCCCGGGAAATTTCAAAGGCACACCCTTTGAAACGTGTTTTAATTTAAAAGCATGTTTAAATTCCGCATTTATTTTTAATTATACCGCGCTTCCGCATTCGCGCTTTTCCCGGGACGATCTACATAATCTTTCAGGATCTTTTGATTGGATCAAAAGATCAACGAGAATCATTTAAGTGGACATTAAATTGGATTTAATTTTGGATTCATCGTAATTGCATTATGGTAAAACCCGATCCGTTAAATTTTGACCCGAGAGGAGAATTAATTCCTATTTTGGAATAGGAAGAAGTTGGACTTCTTCCCATATTGAGCATGGCCGAAAATGTTCCCTTGGAGGAAGCAAAATTCAGTTATGTTTCATGCTAGGTGGTGGTTGACTTACCTCTTTTGGAAAGAGACAAATCAACTCCAATCAAGCCCTTTCATTTTGGTATGATTTGATCATACCTTAAAAGTTGATCGGCTTGATTGAAGAATTAATGGTGATTGATTGGGATGTATCGAGATATCCTTGAATGAACCTAGACACATTCCAATAATCACATTAATTATGTATAAATATGAGTATATACTAACACCTTATGCAAGAGAATCATTGTTCATCTTTTCTAAGAAAAGAAGAAGCAAAAATTGGCCTCTCTTCTCTCTCTAATTCTCGGCCTTCTCTCACTCTCCCACTTGTGTTCTTCATTTGATCTTGGATCAAAAAGGAAGAACAAAGTAGGTTTAAGAGAACACTAATTCATAGTGTTTATTCTCTTAACCGATTCCTTCATAAACCTCTTTTCTTCTAGCAAGGAGAACGTGAGTTTCTTCCGTTGTGGTGTGGATCACCTTTGGAGAGTCCACACGTTTGGACTTTGTGAACATTCGAGAGATGGAACAATGTAAGTAGCCGCGCACACATGAAATCTACAAAGGTAACGGTTAATTACGCTTTTGTAGATTTACATTTCATTTATGCCCTATGTATAGTATATGTTTTAATATT
Source organism: Sesamum alatum (assembly GCA_034509735.1). Classification (NCBI taxonomy): domain Eukaryota; kingdom Viridiplantae; phylum Streptophyta; class Magnoliopsida; order Lamiales; family Pedaliaceae; genus Sesamum; species Sesamum alatum. Next base: position 2,731,323 of record JACGWO010000012.1, on the reverse strand, counting down.
AATACATCCTCCATCGAACGCCCGGTGAGCACCACCCAAGGGTACACCCCTTGGGATTTATTTTCGCATTTCTCACTTCCGCTCGCGCTCCCAGGCGGATCCGCTTGTCCTTCAAGTGGTATCAGAGCCCGGTTCGATGTAAGGGGCATAGATCTATGTGCTTGGCATGATCTACTTGCTTTTATGACTTTAATGACATGTTAGATTACATGAATATATGAATAAATATGATGAATCAATTGTTTAAATTTCTCAAATTGGATCTAGAATTACATGCTCGTTTTCAGTTTATTACTGTTGATTTGTGTTGAAAATGGTGTCGAAAAATTATGGAAAAGCGGATAACAGCGGCAACGGTTGGCTTCCGCCCCTGCCGGCCGCTCACTGGCTGGCAGGCGCATTACCGGGCACGCGGGTTCACACCCGTGCGCAGGCCTGGCGGTGTGCCTGCCAGTGTGCGTGCTTGCAGGGGCGGCCGCGCATACCAAGGGCGCCTGCGCGCGCTGTGCGCGCAGGCATGCCGCTGCCGGCCGAGCCCAACGCGGCACGGGGCGCATGCAGGGTGCGCAGGCTGGCAGCCTGCGCACGCACGCGCGCATTGTCCTGTGCGTGCGGCTGGCAGGCAGGCACAACGGTTGGGCCGTTTTGTGCTGTTCTTCGACGTTTTCCGAAAAATTTGATTTTCTGTTTTTTTTTTGCACAATATTCTGAAAATGTATTAATTTTGCACATTTGATTTTGGAATAATTGGATTGTTCCTTAGATCAAATTTGCTTAATGAATTTGGGATTAATACATGCATTGGATGCATTGTTTATAATGTCCATTGAATTTGAAATTTGAATTTTGCATATTGTTTATGTATTTATGCTTTGTGATGTTGGACATCACTTGGATATTTTGAATATCCATGGTTAAGCATGATTATTTGGAATAATTATGTTATGTGCGTTGATGGGATCAACATGGGATGATCACAAGTGCCCTAGACCTTGTGTATGGGTGAATGTATGATTATTTACATTTTTGTTGGGTGGTGCCTGTGTGCCTCTTGTTTTGGGACTATGATCTCCCGTATTTTAGCCTCATGATGTTAAGTCTTATTTTTATTTCCCATGTATTACTTTCAATTGTAATGAGAGTAGATAGGATTGGTGAGGTTTTAATTTTAACAAGCTTATGGAGTCAGAGGCCCAAGGTGGAGCATCAAGGCGTGAAACAAAAGTATTACAAGGCCCATTGGAATGACAATGGGTATATATTATTTTGTAATAATATAGGACCACCCTAGACAGACCATAGACTCACTGGGGGCTCAGTGGGTTGCATAGTTTGGGCTTGTAATCATCCTAACAGAGGTATGCTATGTTTTCTGCATGTGGCGTATTTATTTATCACTTTAAATATTGGATATTTATGCATGCTAAAACACCTTAATGTGATGAGGTCTCGGTCATTCATTAAGCTCTCATTTGGTTGGACCAAATTAAATATTAGGCCCAGAACGGACTTGGATCAAAATGGTATTTTGATCTGTCCGAGCTTTCCATCCACAGCAATGTGGTGAGGAAGCTACCACTACTCAAGTGTGGTCTCACGAGTCGTGGCACACTTGGACTAGGGGAATGCTGCACCATTGTTGTGAACAAAGAGACTGCACTCGTTGTTTTCCTGTCTCACGAGTCGTGGGGGGTGACAGTTTGAGGCATGATTTGGTTGATGGGTTGAGCCCAACACTGAGTAACATGGTTCGTTTGGAGTCCTCGGAACCATGCGAATAGGTGAGGCAGAATATCTTGGGAATCTCATTGGATGAGAATGATATTGGATATCTCCCACGAGGTCTTCTTCATGTGAATCGTAAAAGTAGGGCATGGAGATTACGCTTGTGGATCCCAAGCCCACTAGGGAAATGGTTTCCCGAAACTCTCTTGAGAGTGGCGGACTTTCGTATAAATAGTGGGAGAGTTAAAGACTAAAAGACCATGTCTTCAACTTGAAAAATAATATTACCATCATCTGCTAATTTCTGCTTTACATTTTATAAATGTAGATATGTCTAAGAATCCATTAACCATGGTACTTGAGACTAATAAGTTCAACGGAACGAACTAGTCGGACTGGCTAAGAAACCTGAGGATTATCCTCGATTTTGAGAACCAAGGCTTCATCTTGGACGAGCCGCCGCCGAGCAACTTACCGGAGGGGTCCACGCCAGAAGAACGTTTGACGTTCGAGAAATGGCATGAGGACAACCGGAAAATGCGCAGTATCATATTGGCTTCAATGTCTAACGACTTCCAGAAGCAATATGAGAGGCTGCACAACGTCTCTGCCATAATGCTCCGCATGAACGAGGTTTATGCGGTTTCAGATAGGCATATTAGATATGCCACCACAAAATCATTATTTGGCACCAAGCTTGCTGAAGGATCATCTGTACAAAGTCATGGGGTTAAGATGCTCTCCATAGTGGAGAAACTCGAGGACCTTAAAGCTGGGCTTAACAATGACACGTACATTGATGTGATCCTCCAGTCGCTTCCTCCGTCCTATGACCCGTTTGTTGTAAACTACAACATGAATGGACTTGAGAAGTCTATTCATGAGTTGATCAACATGCTGGTCCAATACGAGGCAACGACCCACAAGTCGGCGCCGGCGGTATTGATTGGAGAGGCTTTGACCTCCAAGGCGAATGGCAAGATTGTTAGAATAGGTGACTAGAAAGCCAATATGTTTGGCGATTTGTAACCTATTTGACAACTTGATGTAAATGTAATATTTTTATGTGATGAATAAAATAAGTGTTCGTCACTATTGGTGCCTACTTTGTTGCGCTCATTTCACATATGTCAAAATAGTATTTTACTTATATCGCAACAAAGCCCACAAACCACGGTTAACAACTCATGCAGTTGGGCCACGCATTGGATGGTGGTCATGAAACCAACTGATTAAGAGTTGGGTCTGAAACGTTCCGAGTCGAGGATCTCGAGACAGCGCATCAAGAGTCCTATTGAGACTTGCGTCAAAAGTCGTGTCCATTAGATGAGTGCCGTGTTTCATCAGCGATAGGCGTGGGATGCCTACATGATCTTGATGGGTTTGGTCGACTGGGATCGAGCCGACTGGACTAACTCGCGGGGATCATCATATGGAAGCCTTGGAGGCTTGGTCGGTATGATTGGATTTCCTCGGTTCCGATAGTACGGGAGTAGTCCTTAGACTTGAGGAACCATGGCAGTTGCGTGCACAGGATGACTGTATCTTGGATCTTGCGAGAGGTGATCATTCTGTAAGATGATCATTATAAGCCTTGTCCAGTGCATTCAGAATGTGTAGCAAGGACGGTGGATTCCAAGAAGAGGATCCGTCCCCTGTCAGTATGTGACAGATGTATCTCCTATGCACTCGGAGACACGTTTATGCTGTTTATGTTAGAATAGGTGACCATGAAGTCAACTTAATGAAGCGAATTGTAACCTATATCTGAACAATTTCAGAGTTTTAATAAACCTTGATGAATAAGAAAGCAATGTTCATCTAGCTCATACTTTGTCTGTGTTCACTTTACTGCTTTATAACTGTTCCACTGCACAAACAAAGCCCACAGACTGAGATCACATTTCGGGAACTGGAACTACGCTTGGAGGTAGGTTCATGAAATCAGTTTTGCCAAATCAGTCTGAAAATCTCCAAGTCAAGGAATCTCGGGAAATGGGTATCGAGATTCCACTTGAGGGTTGCACTAAGCATCTGCTGTCGTGTTTCATCGACGGGTGACGAGGGTCGTCTATGAAGTGTTAGTGTGGTCAGCTTGCTAAGGAGCAACTGACTGAGGTGACTCGCGGGAACCGTCTTACGGAGGACCTTAAGTAGGGTCAGATAGGTATGACTTGAGTTCCCGGTTCCAACGGTACAGGTTAATTCTTGGACTTGAGGAACTGCTGAGCTTACCTGTACACCGTGTCTGTATCTTAGGTATGGTGAGAGATTACCAAGTCATAGTTACTGAGTAGTCATAAGCCATATCTAGTGCAGTCATGATGTGCAATGTGACAGTATTTTCCAAGAAAGGATCTGTCTCCTGTCAGAACACTGACAGTAGCGTCTCACTGTGTTCTGAGTCTTGTCCTTAAATCCGTGGCCACAGTAACTGAACAGAAGGGAAGGATTTCCTGCAGCGTTTAGTGTAAGACAAGCCGACACTTAGGTCCAAGATGGGTACCTATATTTCCGTGCCCTAGACCCTAAGTGGTGAGACCGTAGGTAGAAGGATAAATGTACTGCAGAGCCTAAGTGTTCACCCCCACGCATATTCACCTAGTCTCTAGTGTCATGGACCGTTGCTAGACGGCCACCCATGGTGACGGACGAATTCTGGAATTCGACCAAGTCTAGCTGAGGGTGAACTTAAAGAGTCACACACAATCCGCACACATAACGTATTTAATTTAGAATTAAATATTTGGAGAGAGATGATACGATTAAATTAGATTTAATCGGATCTTTGTTTCCTTGGAAAAATTAATTCCTTTAATTGGATGAAAAGGAATTTTACCAATAAATTGGATTTATTGGAATTTATTGAAATGGGTTTAAAATAAATATTATTATTTATATTATTTTATTTCTTGCCCTATAGATTATTTAAATTAGATTTAAATATTCCATAAAATAAATGAATGGTTGAGATTAGAAGGAAAGATGGATGGCTAGGATTTGTTTGATCAAATCGAAGAGCTACTTTAACTAGATCAAATCCTAGTCAAAATAGTCTTCCAAGAGTTGGAGTTTGAAGAGGAATGGATTCCTCCTCTGTATATACTCCTTGCCCTTCACTTGTGAAAGATGATGAGATTCAAGAAACACACACACACACACACACACACACACATACATCACACGTCTGTCCTCTCCCTCTCGGCCACTGTCCCTCTTTCCCAAGAAATATTCTTTGTTCTTTTGTTTCATACAATTGAACTTGAGGAGGGTTGATCACGTTAACTCATAGCGTTTGATCGATCCGTCCTCTCCAAATAATATACACTTGGTTTTTTGCTAGCACGAGGATCAAGATACGTGGGCGGATTGCGTGTACAATTTAGAGGGTCTGAATATGAGATCTTGGAGCAAAATGGAGAACAACGCAAGTAGCGGCTCGAAGACAAAACGACAACTGGGTAGGTTTTCTCATTTTTGTTGGTATTGCTTTTCAACCCTATGGCCTCCATGCTTTTCTTTATTTATTTTGTTCATAAGATACACCGAGTGCCCTGGAGGTTTCAAGGTGAAAGATTATGTGGATCGTCCCGGGAGATGAGCGCGTATAGCTGAAGCGCGGAAGAATGCGTAATAAAAAATTACAAAGCATAATTAAATGGAATTTAAATCATGCATAACATACATAAACGAATCAAGGGGTGTGCCCTTGATTCTCCCGGGCGTTCGGTGTATCTCATGTTCAATAAAACACAACATGGAGGCCATAGAATTAGAACCGAAAAACATAATTAAAGAACCTACCCGGTTGTAGTTTTGTCTTCGTTTTGGCTACATGCATTGTTCCCAGTTTTGCACCAAGATCTCAAAGAAGAGACCCTCTAAATCATCTCATTCGCTCCACCGGAAAGCAAACAACCCTTGTACTAGCAAGAAATTATTTGGGGAGAAGAGACATCGATACACGCTATGAATTAACGCAATCAATGTCTCTTATGCTCTTAACTTGAATAAATCAAGAAGAACAAAGTAGTATTCTTGGAGAGTAAAATAGGGATGGACGAAAATTTGAGGGAGAATTGAGAGATGAGAGTTGTAGAGAATAGTAGGTGTGAGTGTGTGTTTTTGAGTATTTATAGAAGATGGAATTTCCTATTCCTTCTCAAACTCTTCCAAAGAGACACACTTTGACTAGGATTTTGACCTAGTCAAATCCTAGTCAAATTAGGCTTTGATTAAGTCAAATTAATCATGGCCCCTCATCTCATCATTCTCTGGATCAAATCTTGTCCATCCATTTTGATGGGCTTTATGGAATGGCCTATTTAATTCTAAATTAAATATTCCCATGGACTTTATATTAAATCATATTTAATATACTAAGCCCATTAATTAATTAATGGAAAGGACTTATTTAATTCTAAATTAAATAGTCCCATGGACTTTATATTAAATCCTATTTAATATACCAAGCCCATTAATTAATTCCATAGAATGGGATTATTAATTCTAAATTAAATAGTCCCATGGACTTTATATTAAATCCTATTTAATATACCAAGCCCACTAATTAATTAATTCACCCTTTTAATCTAATTAAAAGGAAAGCCCTTGCTTTATAAAATTCATAAATCTAATTTATGAACTCAAGCCCGATTATCCCAAATAATCCATCGACGCTTGAATCTCCAAGAAGTATAATTTAATTTCATTAAATTAAACCTTCTCCCGGAATTAATTCCAAATTAATTCCCTTTCATTTGGTGTAGCGGGTGTGACTCTTTAGGTTCACCTGTCAGCTAGACTTGGATCTACTTCTTGTTATTTCATAACCAAAGTAGTCCGTTACCATGGGTGGCCATCTAGCAACGGTCCATGGCACTAGAGACTAGGTGAATTTATGGTGTGAACATTTAGGCTCCGAGTTATACGCAGGTGCGGTCCTACCGACGCTCGATACGTACGGGTACGGTCCTACTGTCGCCTGTCTCCCGGCCTTTAGTCTAGGGGTCGGTTCCCATCCTTGACTAGGCAACTATGCATAATGCTCGAGATTGGTTTAACTCCACGTAGGAAATCCTTTCCCACTACATCAAGTGCTATGGCCATAGACTTTGTGAGTCTAAACCATCTCCGAGCGCATAGGAGATCTTGCTGTCATATCTTTGACAGGGGACAGATCCTATCTTGGAATTCACCGTTCTTACATACTCCGACTGCACTGGACGAGGCTTATGATGACCATGTAATATAACCGGTCAAATTTCACCATATCTAAGATACAACCTTAGTATGTAGGGACTGCCGTGATCCTCAAGTCCGAGGACTAATCCCGTACTATCAGAACCAGGAATACAAGTCATACCGACCAAGCCCGAGTGGCTTCCATATGACGATTCCCGCGAGTCACCTCAGTCGGCCGCTCCCCAGCAGGCCGACCCACTAACACTGCTTAGACGATCCTCGTCACCCGTCGATGAAACACGACAACAGATGCTTAGTGCAAGTCTCAAATGGATTCTCGATGCCCTGTCTCGAGATTCCTTTGACTTGGAGTATTTCAGACTGATTCGGCGAAACTGATTTTCATGAACCTACCTCCAAGCGTAGTTCCAATTTTCCAAAATGTTATTTCAGTCTGTGGGCGTTTGTTGTGACATCGTAACGATGCAAGCAGTAAGTACAACAAACTCATGCCTATGAATCCTTACTACATTCATTAACATAATATTACTTGTTCACAGATTGACGAATGGTTCTCAGAACAGCCAATACCATTGACTTTCTGGTCACTTATTCTAACAGATAGATGTTAGACGTCTATGCAATGTTAGTGGGTTAGTTGACAAGGGTGTTAGCTGACTGAACTGACTCGCGGGAATCGTCATATGGAAGCCTTGGAGTCTTGGTCTGTAAGACTAGAATTCCCGACTCCGATAGTACGAGATTAGTCCTCGGACTTGAGGAATTATGAAAGTCACATGCATATAAAGATTGTATCTAGGGTTTGGCCAGAGATGTCCGTATCTGGGATACGTTCATCATAAGCTTTATCGAGTGCAATCGGAATATGTATTGATGACGGTGGATTCCAAGATAGGATCTGTCACCTGTCAGTATATGACAGTCGAGTCTCCTACACACTTTGAGACGGTTCAAGCTCTTTAAGTCTATGGCCACAACGATTGGTCGAGTAGGGAATGGTTTCCTACGTCGATCAATAGAGCAGACGTGTGTCGAGTTATTGAGCATAGTTGTCTAGTCTAGGATGGGAACCGATGCCCAATTCCATGTCCTAGACTTAGACTGGGAGACGAATGATGGAAGGACCGTACTCGTATGGAACTCGGGAGCCTAAATGTTCACGCCGACATTCACCTAGTCTCCAGTGCCACGGACCGTTGCTAGACGACCACCCATAGTGACGAGCGTTTTCCGATTAATGGTTAATCGGAAAACAGTTAATTAAATTGAATTTAATTGACCAATTGTGTTGGACGCAAGCCCAAGTCTAGCTGAGGGTGAACCTAATGAGTCACACACAAATCACTTTGGATTTGGCGGAATTAATTTGAAATTAATTCTAGAAGAAGTGAATAAATTTAATCGGATTAAATTTATTCAAGAGAGAAAATAAATGATTAGATCATTTTGAGAAATCCATTTGATGGATGGTCCAAAAATTAATTAATTGGATTAGTTAAATTTTTTGGACTAAGATCCTTTAAATTAATTAGATTAATTTATTGCCTTTCGGCTAGAATAATTGATTGGATCAATTATTCTTAATTTGGACTTATGTTTGTTTAATTTGATTAAATAAACTATTGGGATTCAATTGAATTGAGATTAATTAGATTAATTATTGCCCAATGGATACATGTTTGGACTTTATTTAATTTGATTAAATACAAGTCCAAAAACATAAAGATCCAAGTCCATTTTCCATGGAAGTTGAAGCTAGTTAAGGAGGAGTTTGAACTCTTCACATATCACATGATGAGCACGAAAATTTGCTGATTTGTGGGTGGTTTTATCTTGCTATCATGTGTAGTGGATGTGCTAGAAGTGTGTGTATGTGGAAGTTGCCTTCGAGGTTACTTATATAGGTGGTTTTTTGAACTCTACATTCTACATACACAAAACAACTTTGCTAGACATTGACTTACTAACTTGCTTTATATTTTGCTGGAGATTTAAGCCATAAACATCTCTTAAAATTCTCTCTAAGTGTTCTTTTCTTTTGAAAAGAAAAGAACTTAAAACATTCTAAAGATCACTAATTGATAGTGTTGCTTTGGAATTATTTTCTTCTTCTCTTCACTATATTTTATCTAGCAATAAACTATAATTTGGATCCTTTGTGTGGTGTGGCCAATACTTAGAGGAGTTCTAAGTTGAGCTCGCAAGTGGACATACGAAGAAGGAAAAGAAGAAACAATATTAGAAGCCGTTCTACGTAAAACGAACAAAGGTTGGTTTCTATTTACATTTTATGTCTTTCGTTTTTAATCCTTTTGCCACATGTCCAGCATCTTCTCCTTCTTTATTTATGCTCTTGACATGCATCGTACGCCCGGGAACTTAAAAGGGAACACCCCTTTGAATCCTATTTATATTATGTTTAAATTAACATTTTTTACGCTACCGTTGCGTTCCCAGACCGTACCCAATTCTTTCAGAAGTATGGGCCAGATGGAGAGCCCATAATGATGAATCCAAGGCGTTCCATGGAGACCCAAAGGAGAAAGAGACCAAGGCCCATTAGCATGTTGTTGGGTTGCTATTATTAAATGTAATAGTGTAGGACCAACCCTAGATTGACCATAGATCCACTGCGGGCTCAGTGGGTCGCATAGGATTCGGGCTTGTGTGTTAGAATAGGTGACCAGAAAGTCAATGGTATTGGCTGTTCTGAGAACCATTCGTCAATCTGTGAACAAGTAATATTATGTTAATGAATGTCGTAAGGATTCATAGGCATGAAGTTTGTTGTACTTACTGCTTGCATCATTTTGATGTCACAACAAACGCCCACAGATTGAAATAACATTTTGGGAAATTGGAACTACGCTTGGAGGTAGGTTCATGAAATCATTCTCGCCGAATCGGTCTGAAATACTCCAAGTCAAAGGAATCTCGAGACAGGGCATCGAGAATCCATTTGAGACTTGCACTAAGCATCTACAGTCGCATTTCATCGACGAGTGACGAGGCTCGTCCATGCAGTGTTAGTGGGTCAGCCAGCTAGGTGGCTGCTGACTGAGGTGACTCGCGGGAATCATCATATGGAAGCCACTCGGGCTTGGTCGGTATGACTCGTATTCCTGATTCCGATAGTACGGGATTAGTCCTCGGACTTGAGGATCACGGCAATACCCTGCATACTAAGGCTGTATCTTGGATCTGATGAAATTTGACCACGTTATATCACATGATCATCATAAGCCTTGTCCAGTGCAGTCGGAGTATGTAAGAACGGTGTATTCCAAGATAGGATCTGTCCCCTGTCGAAGGATATGACAGCGAGATCTCCTATGCTCTCTGAGATGGTTTAGACTCACAAAGTCTATGGCCATAGCACTTGATATAGTGGGAAAGGATTTCCTACACCGAGTTAAACCTACCTCGAGCATTAAGAATAGTTGCCTAGTCAAGGATGAAATCCAACGCCCAATTCCATGCCCTAGACTAAAGGCCGGGAGACAGGTGACAGTAGGATCGTACCCGTACGTATCGAGCGACGGTAGGACCGTACATGCATGTAACTCGGAGCCTAAATGTTCACACCACATATTCACCTAGTCTCTAGTGCCATGGACCATTGCTAGATGGCCACCCATGGTAACAGACTACTTTGGTTATGGAATAAAAAGAAGTAGGTCCAAGTCTAGCTGAAAGGTGAACCTAAAGAGTCACACCCGCTACACCAAATGAAAGGGAATTAATTTGGAATTAATTCCGGGAGAAGGTTTAATTTAATGAAATTAAATTATACTTCTTGGAGATTCAAGCCTCGATGGATTATTTGGAATAATCGGGCTTGAGTTCATAAATTAGATTTATGGATTTTTATAAAGCATGGGCTTCCCTTTTAATTAGATTAAAAGGGTGAATTAATTAATGGGCTTGGTATATTAAATAGGATTTAATATAAAGTTCATGGGACTATTTAATTTAGAATTAAATGAAGTCCATTCCATTAATTAATTAATGGGCTTGGTATATTAAATAGGATTTAATATAAAGTCCATGGGATTATTTAATTTAGAATTAAATGGGGCCCATTCCATAAAGTGAAGGGAAGCGGATCGGCCCGGGAACGCGGCGGAAGCGTGGTGGAGATAAAATCTTGCTAGAATAAAAGAATTTAAATTGCGTTCAAGGGTGTTCCCTTGAACGTTCCCGGGCTATCGGTGTATAAACGCAGAATATAAACATATATAAAATAAATAAGCGTTCGTGGCTATAGAATAAAGAAGAAATCGAGAGCATAAATATAAATTGGAATACCTTTCTCGATTTTTTATTTTGATCGGCTACACGCATTGATTCCTCCCGACGTTTGTCCACGCGAGGTCCCAACGTAGAGACCCTCTAACGTAGTCCACACCACACAGGGAGAGATCTCGTTTTTCTTGCTAGAAAAAAACGGATCAGGATGAAATCAAAGAAGAGATTACACTATCAAATTAGTGTTCCTTCTTGATCTTACTTTGTTCTTCAATTGATCCTAGATCAAAGAAGCAACAAAGAGGATTTAGGGAGTAGAGAGAGGGAGAGAGAGAGAGAGTGTGTGTATAGAGAGTGTTCATCCTTTTCCTAGAAAAAGATGAATAATGAAATTCATCATCAATAGGTGTTAGTATATCATATATATACATAATTAATGTGATTATTGGAATGTGTCTAGCTTCATCCAAGGATGTCTAGATACATCCCAATCAATCACCATCAATTCTTCAATCAAGCTTACCAACTTTTAAGGTATGATCAAATCATACCAAAAGGGAAGGGCTTGATTGGAGTTGATTTATCTCTTACCAAAAGAGACAAGTCAACTAACACCTAGCATCCAACATGGTCGATTTTTGCTCACTCCAAGGTGGCAATTTTCAGCCATGCTTATTTAGGGAAGAAGTCCAACTTTTTCCTATTACATAAATGGAATTTACACACCTCTCGGGTCAAAATTTAACGGACCGGGTCCTACCATAATCCAATTACGACGAACCCAAAAAATTAAATCCAATTTAATTTAATGTCCACTTAAATAATTCCCGTTGATCTTTTAATCCAGTTAAAAATCCAACATCTCAACTTTCCATATTAATCGATAAATCCTATTTACTGATTAAACGAGGGCCTGATACAATATCGGCCCGTCCATCCAATGGACAATCCTTAAGTAATCCAATTACTTATCATCCTCTGAAATTGACTCCAAGTCAATTCCATCATCTCCTCGGTGATTTGTGTGTGACCCTTTGGGTTCACCCTCAGCTAGACTTGGGCTCGTGTCCAGCAGGAGCCCGTCACCATGGGTGGCCGTCTAGCAATGGTCCATGGCACTAGAGACTAGGTGAATGTTGGCGTGAACATTTAGGCGCCGATTCTGTACGGGTACGGTCCTACTGTCGACCGTCTCCCGACCTTAGTCTAGGGTGAAATTGGGCGTTGGTTCCCATCCTTGACTAGGCAACTATGCTTCATACCCGAGATGCGTTTACTCTATCGATCGACGTAGGAAACCCTTTCCTACTCAATCAATTGCTATGGCCATAGACTTTCAGAGTCTAAACCATCTCAGAGTGCATAGGAGACATCACCGTCATGTACTGACAGGGGACAGATCCTATCTTGATATCATGGTTTAAAAATTTCCATGCGTTTGCATCGAAACTATGGAAACGTTTCAATTTTCGATGTCATGCAAACAAAAATACATGATAGTTTCAAAATTATATAGTTTCCTTCGAAACACTTCATTTTTCTTAATTTTCCTTCGAAATCTTTGAGTTTCCTAAGAAACATTTTATTTTTCCTAATTTTTCCGCAAAACTTTTGTATCGTACTTTTAGCTACAAGTATATAAATTCTTGTGTCATATATAAGTATTTCATTTAATGATAACAAATTTAATAGTACGCTATATTAGTAATGTTATATGTCCAAATATCAACATAATATAAATATTTTATAACACATATTTAAAAATAAAATATTTATATCATTTGTTGTCAATAGCAACTACATCAATTAATAATTCCAAATACATAATTATACTACATAAAAATAATGTTAATTGGCTATATGATACAAATTAAACTAAATATATTTGAATAAAAAAGAGAAAGGTAATATTTTTAATTTTTTCTATAACTATTATGTATGTTTCTTTAATTTTATAATTTTTCTGTAGCGTTTCCGAAACGTTTCCGAAAAGTTTCTAATATTTACAAGCTCGAAACATGTGTTGGAAACAAAACTTTAATCCATGCTTGGAATGCACCGTCCTCGCTGCATACTCCAACTGCACTGGACAAGGCTTATAATGACCATCTTACAGAATGATCACCTCTCGCTAGATCCAAGATACAGTCTTCATATGCATGTGACTGCCATGATTCCTCAAGTCCGAGGACTAATCCCCTACTATTGGAACCGGGAATTCCAGTCATACCGACCAAGCCTCCAAGTCTTCCATATGATAATTCCCGCGAGTCACTTTAGTCAGTCGACCACCTTGTGAACTAACCCACTAAAATTGCATAGACGACATTCGTCTGTTTCTGATGAAACTCGACACTCACCCAGCGAATGCAATAATTAGTGCAAGTCTCAATAGGACACTCGATGCCCAGTCTCGAGGTCCCTGACTTGGAATGTCTCAGACCAACCCTCAGAAGTTGGTTTCATAGCCGCCATCCAATGCGCAACCCAACTACATGGGTTATCTAATTGGTCTGTAGGCATTTGTTATGACGGTGAAATACCGTTCAACGTTAGTAATAAGCACAACAAACACAGTCCCAGTAATGAATACTTACTCTATTCATCAGGATAATATTATATTAATAAAGATTGACGAATAGTTCCCAAAACCGCCAATCCAATTGGCTTTCTGGTCACCTATTCTAACAATCTCCCAGTTGACCTCAAAGGCAATTACCCATGTAACTCAGAACCTTCTGAGAATGAGTAATCTGCGATACCGGCTCAGTCTCACAGGTGTACTTTATTTTTCTGCTGAGGTAATACTGTCCAACCGTATCTCGCCTCTTCCTACCATCACTACCTACCGATGGTGGCTGTCTAAGAATTTTTCATGGATCTTGTGATGAGATCTCGGGCCCAAAAGGCTTTAGCCATAGCCTAGTTGTCAACCTCAAGGCAACTACTGGCTCGGCCATGCTAGGCACTATATCCATCCAATGGGTGCTATTTTCATCCAAACCACTTTCCAGAAATAACTTCCAAAGTTGCCATATATTCGACCTTCATCATGAAATATCGTGGTATCCTGCTTGGAACCTTTCCAAGCTACCACACTCACCATTAAGTCCGAACATACATAGGTATTGAGACTAAATATTATTCACATGATTCTAGAAGGTAGTATCGCTATAGCCTTTTAGAATCAACTCTCCATAAACTGTGCATCGAGAACACTTCTCTAATCCTTATTCAGGTCTTAAAGACTGCTCTCAACTGTTGTCTATTGCCTCGTCGGTACACACCCGATATCCGTTGTTATGTACGATGCATAAACAACATCAGGACTTGTGCACCGAACAACATACCCATGCTGCGTACGGCAAAGACATAGGGGATGTAAACATCCAAGCTTCCGCATTAGTCAATGGTGACTAAGTTTTGGACAACTTGGCCCTATTCATGGAGAATTGCGTGAACAATGCTCGTGTTTCTAGTGTTTCTTAACATCTTAATTTCATTCCAAATGAATAAGACATTACACACTTAACACTTGGAATACTACCACACTCCCACTGACAGCAATGCTCGTTATTGACCGAGTCATACATCGTATGACTTCGTCAAAAACGAATATTCCAGTTACATGAAATCTTGGAGAGAGAGAGGGCGGTCGAGAGGGAGAGAAACGAGAGAGGGAGTGTATTGTGTGTGTGTTGGAATTTCAAGAATCATCATCCTCTAATGTGTAGAAGGCTAGGGGTTTATATAGAGGAGGAGTTTAATTCTCTTTAAACTCCACGTCTTTAGAAGCTTAATTTGACTAGGATTTTGACCTAGTCAAAGTCCTAGTCAAAGAAGAATTTGACCTTGTCAAATTCAATCCTAGCCTTTGATCTCTCCCATTAAATCTCAACAATTAATTTAATTTAATGGAATATTTAAATCCTATTAAATATTCCAAGAAGCCAAATAAATATAATAAATAAATATTAATATTTATTCTAGGCCCATTAAATTATTTTCCTTAATAAATCTAATTTATTAATTTAATTCCCTTTATCAAATAGAAGGAATTAGTTTTCCAAGAAAATATAGGACCCGATTAAATCCAATTTAATCATTCCTTTACTCCAATATTTAATTCCAAATTAAATACTAAGTGTGTGTGGATAGTGTGTGACTCTTTAGGTTCACCTTTCAGCTAGACTTGGTCGGATTCCTAGAATCCGTCCATTACCATGGGTGGCCATCTAGCAACGGTCCATGGCACTAGAGACTAGGTGAAATATCCGGGGATGAACAGTTAGGCTCTAATAGTACACTTGTCCTTCTGTCTTCGGTCTCATCACTTAGGGTCTAGGGCACGGAAAATATAGGTACTCATTTTGGACCTAAGTGTCGGTCTGTCCTTACTAAACGCCGCAAGGGAAACCTTCCCTTCTGTTCAGTTACTGTGGCCACAGATTTTAGGGACAAGACACAGAGCATACATGAGACTCAACTGTCAATGCCTTTTGACAGGAGACAGATCCTTTCTTGAAAACTACTGTCACTCTGTACACCAGAGCTGCACTAGACATGGCTTATGACTACTCAAGAGTATTTTGGCAATCTCTCACCATATCTACGATACAGACCTAATGTACAAGTAAACTCAGCAGTTCCTCAAGTCAAAGGACTTGACCTGTACCGTTGGAACTGGGAATACGCGTCATACCTTGCAGACCATACTCAAGGTTCTCCGTAAGACGGTTCCCACGAGTCACCTCAGTTAGCTGCTTCCTAGCATGCTAACCCACTAACACTGCTTAGACGACCTTCGTCACCCGTCGATGAAATACGACAGCAGATGCTTAGTGCAAGTCTCAATGGGAATCTCGGTACCCATTTTCGAGATTCCTTGACTTGGAGATTTCCGGACTGATTCGGTAAGACTGATTTCATGGACCTACCTCCAAGCGTAGTCCCAGTCCCCGGAATCGATTCTCAGTCCGTGGGCTTTGTTTGCGTAGTGAACAGATATGTAATAGCAGATATAAGTGAACATAAACAAAGTGTTGCCATATGAACTTCACTTCTTTATTCATAAATATTTTTATCAAACACCTGAAATTGTCTAGACATAGGTTACATATTCCCGTCAAAATTGGCTTACATGGTGACCTATTCTAACAATCTCCCACTTGACCTTTAAAGCCAATCGCCCATATGTCTAATTCCCATCTTCTCAAGATGTTGCGTATGAGCGCTCTGCGACATAGGCTTTGTCAGCGGATCTGCTGTGTTGTCTGCTGAGTTGACTCGGTCCATCCGGACGTCACCTCTTCCTATTATTTCTCTAAGAAGACGGTAGTGTCTAAGAATGTGTTTGGAACGGTGATGAGATCTCGGTTCCTTTGCTTGCGCTATGGCACCATTGTTATCACAAAAGATGACAACAGGCTCGGCGATGCTAGGCACCACACCCAACTCTTGGATGTAGTTTCTCATCCAAACCGCTTCTGAAGCTACTATGTATTCAGCCTCTGTAGTGGAGTCAGCAGTGGTTGCTTGCTTGGAACTTTTCCAAGCCACTACTCCTCTATTGAGCTTGAATACATAACCCGATTGAGACTTGGCATCATCGTCATCAGACTGGTAGCTAGCGTCGCTAAAGCCTTCCAGGATTAGCTCTCCATTGCCATAGACCAAGAACATTTCCTTAGTCCTCCTTAGGTACTTAAGGATGCCCTTAACAACATTCCAATGTGCTTCTCCTTCGCAGGACTGATATCTGCTTGTTACGCTCAAAGCGTACGCAATGTGAGGCCTAATGCAGTGGACGGCATATTGGATGCTACCTACGGCAGAAGCATAGGGGATGACTTTCATCCTTTCAAGTTCCTCATCAGTCTGTGGGGACTGTTTCTTGGACAACTTGATCCCATGCCTCATGGGAAGGAATCCTCGTTTGGAGTTGTCCATTCGATATCTCTTTAGGACTTTCTCCATGTGCGAGTTTTGGGCGAGTCCTAACATCCTTTTAGATCTGTCCCTGACAATCTGGATGCCTAGGATGTATGAGGCTTCACCCAAGTCCTTCATGGAAAACTGGGTTGACAACCATTCTTTTGTGTTTCCTAACATTCTAACGTCATTACCAATGAGTAGAATGTCATCCACATAAAGCACTAGGAACACTATTGAGCTCCCACAGGCCTACTTGTATACACAAGGGTCAGATTCCTTTTTGATGAAGTCATAACCCCGTATTACTTCATCAAATCGAATGTTCCAACTTCGGGATGCTTGTTTGAGACCATAGATGGACTTCTGGAGACGACAGACTTTCTGTTCTTCTCCAGTGACCGTGAAACCCTCCGGCTGATCCATATAGATCTCTTCTTCAATGAAACCGTTGAGAAAGGCCGTTTTCACGTCCATCTGCCATATCTCATAGTCATACCATGCTGTTATGGCGAGCAGGATCCGAATGGACTTAGCCATGGCTACTGGCGAGTAGGTATCCTCAAAATCGACCCCGGGTCGTTGAGTGTATCCCTTAGCTACAAGCCTAGCCTTAAAGGTTGTGACTTCTCCATCAACGCCGAGTTTGCTCTTGTAGACCCACTTACAGCCCACTGGCTTAACACCTTTCGGTGGATCTACAAGACTCCAGACTTGGTTCTCGCTCATGGAGTCCATTTCGGCTTTCATGGCCTCAAGCCATTTCCCGGAGTCGATGTCAGACATCGCTTCTCCATATGTCTTAGGATCGTTATCCGAAAGATCGGTTGCTCCTAGAAAGCCATATCTCACTGGAGGTCTGGACTCTCTAGTGGACCTACGGAGAACGGGAACGTCAGTGGTGACTGTGGGCGCTGACTGTATCGGAGCCGGCGGTTCAGGAACCAGGGCTGGCCGTTCCTGAGGTTGTCTTTCATGCCTAGCATGTTGAACTTCTCGAGGTTGGTCAGCCCTTCGGGTATCTATCCTGAATCCTCTAAGTGAGGGTTCCGCGACTATACCCGATGGCTGAATTCCATCACTTGATTCCTCAAGGATCAGCTCATCAGGTTGGATATCCTCCGGGAAGCCTTGCTCCAAGAATACTGCATTCGTTGAAACAAATACCTTTTGTTCCAAAGGGTCATAGAAGTAATAACCCGCAGTTTCTTTAGGGTATCCAACGAGCCTGCATAAGCTAGACCTAGATTCTAGCTTATCTCCCACTAACCTCTTGACGTATGCGGGCTTACCCCACACTTACAAGTAGTTGTAGGTTGCAGGCTTGCCGTGCCATATCTCATATGGCGTTTGGGTCAATGCATTGGTAGGCGCCAAATTCAACAATTTGGCTGCCGTTTCTAGTGCATAGCCCCAAAAGGATAAAGGCAATTTGGTAAAACTCATCATGGACCGAACCATGTCCAACAGGGTTCGATTCCTCCTTTCAGAGACACCATTTAATGGTGGTGTTCCGGGAGGTGTCCATTCTGATATTATACCATGTTCTTTTAGATAATCTAGGAACTCCGTGCTAAGGTATTCACCGCCTCGGTTTGACCGCAGGACTTTAATTTTGCAGTTGGTCTAGTTCTCCACTTCAAGTCTGAATTCTTTAAACCTCTCAAGAGCTTCAGACTTGTACCTCATCAGATAAACATAACCATACCGTGGGTGATCATCGGTAAAGGTTATGAAGTAGGAGAACCCACCTCGGGCCTGCGTCCTTAGTGGTCTACATACGTTTGTATGGACCAAGTCCAACAGAGTTGTGGCAAGCCTGCTTTGTCCTACGAAGGGCTTCTTGGTCATTTTCCCTCTTAGACAGGATTCACAAGTTGGTAGATCACTCAAGTCCCCAACCTCTCGGTTCTTTGAGTCTACCAACCTTTTCATCCTATCTTGGGATATGTGACCTAGCCTAGCGTGCCACAGACGTGCGTTCCCGTTATTATCTAATTTTCATTTGTGTTGAGTGTTGAGAACGAAATTCGTTTATTGCAAGATATAGAGCCCGTTATGCAATGTACCGAGTAGATGAGCAATTCCACACCTCATCAAATAAAAGCAATTTTTATTGATTCTAAACTCATAACCACTATTGTCCAACAATGGAATGGAAATGATGTTTTTAATCATACTAGATACAAAATAAACTTGATCTAAATCTATGCTAATACTATCACTAATCACTAGAGTAGCGGATCCCACTGCTTCTGCCGAGATGGCCTTGCCATTCCCAAGCTTCAAGATCATGTCCCCGCTATGCAGTTTTCTACTTCTTTCCAACACCTGCAAGTCATTGCAAATGTGAGCTCCACAGCCGGTATCTAATACCCAAGAGGCAGAATTAGTGACCATATTAACCTCAATCACATAAATACCTTGGTTCGAGAAGAGTTTGGGGCACTCTCTCTTCCAATGCCCTTTCTCACGGCAGTTGATACATATGTCATATGCCTTCGACTGTTGCTTGGAGACAACCTTTCCCTTTCCTTTGCCTTTCCCCTCATTGGCAATGGGAACACTCTTAGTGTTCGTAGTTGCTTTGACGGCCTTTCCCTTCCCTTTCTTCTTTTTCCAACGTCCGGCTCCTTTGCCTTTCGTATTGGAAGTAGAAGCACCTCCAAACAATACCGAAGGCGTGGACTTCTTAGTCGTTGCCTCGTATTGCACCAACATATTGATCAACTCATGAATGCCCTTCTCAAGTGCGTTCATGTTGTAGTTGACGATAAATTGGTCAAAGGAGGGTGGGAGTGACTGAAGGATCACATCTATGTACGTTTCATTATCGAGACCTGCCTTTAGGTCCTCGAGCTTTTCCACCAGGGTAAGAATTTTAACCCCGTGCTCTTGTACAGAGGATCCTTCTGTCATTTTAGTTCCAAAAGAACGCCTTGGTCGCGACATACCTAGTATGTCGATCCGGGACTGCATAGCAATCCTTAAGGTGAGCCATTATGGAAGGGACGTCGTCTAGCCTTTCATACTGCTTCTGAATCTCATTGGTCATCGAAGCAAGTATATGACGCTACGGACCTTCCGGTTATCCTTATGCCAAGTCTCGAACGTCTCACGTTCTTCTGGCGTGGATCCTTCCGGCAAGGTCCTAGGGAGAGGCTCGTCCATGACGTAGCCTTGGTTCTCGTAATCTAGGACTATCCTGAGATTGCGCAACCAGTCGTTGTAATTTGTTCCATTGAATTTGTTTTTCTCAAGAATGGTTGAAAGTGGGTTCTTAGACATTTTTAAATCTATATTTAGAAAACAGCGCGCGATCAGCAGAAAATAAAAGACGGTGGTTTGATAAAATAATTAAATGCTTGATCTTTAGTCATTTAATCCTCCCACTATTTATACGAAAACACGGTACTCTCAAACGTGATTTTCGGAAAATTCTTTCCTAGTGGGCTTAGGATCCACAATGATTTTTCCCATACCCACTTTTACGATTCGCATGGAAAAGATCCTGTGGGAGGTATTCCATACCATTCTTATTCCACGAGATTCCCAAGATTATTGCCTCACCCTTTCATATGATCCCGAGGACTCCAAGCGAATCATGCTAATTGGGCGTTAGACCCAACCCAATCGACCGAGCCACAGACCCACTGGTACCCCCACGACTCGTGAGACAGGTAACAGCAGTCCATTTTTCGTTCATGACATAATGCAGCTTCTTTTAAGTACAATAACGTGCCACGACTCGTGAGACCACGCTATTGACCTAAAACAGCTTCCTCACTATGCCATGGATTGGAAGGCATGGACAAACTCCTAGAGTTCATGTCCATTTTGTTTAGGGTCTAATATTTCAACATTGGTCCAACCAATGTGAGAGTAGTAAATGACCGAGATCTCATAATAAATAAACATTCACACATTCATCCATAATGCGTAAATTAAATCATCCATAGCAGTTATATGATAAATAAAAAACCCATTCATCCATCATAATAACCACATGCAAAATTAAAGCCTAGCACTCCCCTGTTGGATGATCACGAGCCCGAATCCTAAGCGACCCACTGATCCCGCAGTGGATCTATGGTTAATCTAGGGTTGGTCCTATACTATTACATTAATAGCAACTCAATCATCATGCTGATGGGCCTTGGTCTCTTTTCTCTTTCTTCACTTCATGGAAAACTCTAAGGGACCTCCCGTCTGGGCTCTCCATGTGGTCCTTCCTTCTTCTCCACCAATTACAAAAATAGATTCCTCACTCCTAGTCTACTCTCATTACATATTAAAAAATAGAAACCCCAGCGAAAACCCGGGGGGAGTACATAAGGAGGGAGGTAGAATGCCTTATTATTCCAAGGCAACTAGAAAGAGAGAAGGAGAAAGCAGTAAAAGAGGCACACAGGCCCAACAGAAAATTAAACCATACATTCGGTCAAGGGCTCGTGATCATCCATTTCCATCCAACACACATAATCACATGATCTAATCACATAATTACAATATACCAACAATTCATGATTTCCAATCATAATCATTCAAGATAAGAAATAAATGAACATGTGCGTAACGTGTGAAAAATAAAACATAAATATTGGTAACAATATTTTCTCGTTTTAGGAAAACCTTTCCTCATTATTTCAAGTAAAATAACCCCGGGATTCCAAATCCAATATATTTTACTCCTAAAATAATGTCTTTAGGAAATTAGGCAAAATTGAACCCAAAAAAATGAATTTTTCAGAATTAATTCAAAATTAAAACTGAAAATAAATTAAAAAAGAAAAAAGAAAACAATACTAGGGTTCAAAACCCTAGCTGCAGCACTGGCCGCCGCCGCCGGCAGGCAGGGCAGCAGGCTCAGCCTGCCGCACCTGCGCGCAGCGCAGGCACTGCCTGGCCGGCAGCATGCTGCGCGGCCTGGTGTTCCGGCAGGCCGTCGCGCGCGCAGGCTCCCGTGCCTCGCGCGCGCCTGGAGGAGCTGCCTAGTGTCCGTCCGCGCGCGACTCTCCGCCCCGCAGCCGTGCGCGCGCTCGCGCAGACACCCTCGTCTGCGTGCGCGCGCGCCTGGAGGCGCGGCCCTGCGTGTGCACCTGCACGCAGCCACTACGCGACCGGCTGGGCGGGCGCGCGCAGGCTTCCCTTGCCTGCGAGCGTCTGCCCTGCCGGCAGTGCATGACTGCGCGCGGCCAGCCCTCCCGGCTGGCCGGTTGCGGTGTTTCTCGTTTTTCGTTTAATTTTTTCATCCCCGTTTCCCAAGAAAAACAGAAGATATCAATTTTCAGAAATTCACACGAATTGAAAGCAATAAAACGACATGCTTTAAAATTAAGAAAATCAAGATTTAATTAAAAACATGCCAAGATCACGTTTCATGCTTAAAACGCACATAAACCCTAGGCCTATACACCGAACCGGGCTCTGATACCACTGAAAAGGATGCATGGATCGTCCCGGGAAAATTGCGCGAATGCGGAAGCGTGGTATAAAATAAAATACGGAATTTAAAACATGCTTTTAAATTAAAGAACACGTTTCAAGGGGTGTGCCCTTGAATTTCCCGAGTGTTCGGTGTATCTCATGAATAAATAACATACAAATAATCATGGAGGCCATAGGGTTGAAAATTAAAAGAGACGAAAATATTAAAACGAGACCTACCCATTGTCGTTTTCGTCTTCAACGGCTACACGCGTTGTTCCCCGTTTTGCACCAAGATCTCGTTCTTGAGACCCTCCAAATCATGACACACGATCCACCCACGTATCTTGAAGTCGTGCTAGCAATGAGCAAGTATAATTTATTGGAGTGGATGAATCAACAACATGTTATGAATTAACGGTATTGATTCATCAATGTTCTAATGTTCCAAGAATAAGAGAAAAAGAAAAGATGTTTTTCTTGGAGAGAGAGAGGGCGGACGAGAGGGAGAGAAACGAGAGAGGGAGTGTGTTGTGTGTGTGTTGGAATTTCAAGAATCATCATCCTCTAATGTGTAGGAGGCTAGGGGTTTATATAGAGGAGGAGTTTAGTCCTCTTTAAACTCCAGCTCTTTAGAAGCTTAATTTGACTAGGATTTTGACCTAGTCAAAGTCCTAGTCAAAAAAGAATTTGACCTTGTCAAATTCAATCCTAGCCTTTGATCTCTCCCATTAAATCACAACCATTAATTTAATTTAATGGAATATTTAAATCTTATTAAATATTCCAAGAAGCCAAATAAATATAATAAATAAATATTAATATTTATTCTAGGCCCATTAAATTAATTCCCTTAATAAATCCAATTTATTAATTTAATTCCCTTTATCAAATAGAAGGAATTAATTTTCCAAGAAAATATAGGACCTGATTAAATCCAATTTAATCATTCCTTTACTCTAATATTTAATTCCAAATTAAATACTAAGTGTGTGTGGATAGTGTGCGACTCTTTAGGTTCACCTTTCAGCTAGACTTGGTCGGATTCCTAGAATCCGTCCATTACCATGGGTGGCCATCTAGCAACGGTCCATGGCACTAGAGACTAAGTGAAATATCCGAGGATGAACATTTAGGCTCTAACAGTACACTTGTCCTTCTGTCTTCGGTCTCATCACTTAGGGTCTAGGGCATGGAAAATGCAGGTACTCATTTTGGACCTAAGTGTCGGTCTGTCCTTACTAAACGCCGCAAGGGAAACCTTCCCTTCTGTTCAGTTGTGGCCACAGATTTTAGGGACAAGACACAGAGCATACATGAGACTCAACTGTCAATGCCTTTTGACAGGAGACAGATCCTTTCTTGGAAACTACTGTCACTCTGTACACCAGAGCTGCACTAGACATGGCTTATGACTACTCAAGAGTATTTTGGCAATCTCTCACCATATCTACGATACAGACCTAATGTACAAGTAAACTCAGCAGTTCCTCAAGTCAAAGGACTTGACCTGTACCGTTGGAACCGGGAATACGCGTCATACCTTGCAGACCATACTCAAGGTCCTCCGTAAGACGGTTCCCGCGAGTCACCTCAGTTAGCTGCTTCCTAGCATGCTAACCCACTAACACTGCTTAGACGACCTTCATCACCCATCGATGAAATACGACAGCAGATGCTTAGTGCAAGTCTCAAGGGGAATCTCGGTACCCATTTTTGAGATTCCTTGACTTGGAGATTTCCGGACTGATTCGGTAAGACTGATTTCATAGACCTACCTCCAAGCGTAGTCCCAGTCCCCGAAATCGATTCTCAGTCCGTGGGCTTTGTTTGCGTAGTGAACAGATATGTAATAGCAGATATAAGTGAACGTAAACAAAGTGTTGCCATATGAACTTCACTTCTTTATTCATAAATGTTTTTATCAAACACCTGAAATTGTCTAGACATAGGTTTCATATTCCCGCCAAAATTGGCTTACATGGTCACCTATTCTTACACAATGCTCGTGTTTCTAGTGTTTCTTAACATCTTAATTTCATTCCAAATGAATAAGACGTTACACACTTAACACTTGGAAGACTACCACACTCCCACTGACAGCAATGCTCGTTATTGACCGAGTCATATATCGTATGACTCCGTCAAAAACGAATATTCCAGTTACATGAAATCTCAAACCCAGTTTGAATTTCAAGATAGATCCCACGGTTCCAAGCCATTGATCCAATCCCGATGTCCAACATCGCTTCTCCATATGTCGTTTGGATCATGCTCCAGTTGATCGGTCAGACCCAGAAACCTGTACTCATCAGGTATCTAAGGTATTCTGGTCGTCCCTGAGAGGACTGGAATATAGTTAGTGGGAAATAACCTGATGTTTGCATTTATTTTGCACTAGACCTGCACAAATCAAACACCGGGTCTAGCTTGTCTTCCTACTAGTCCCTTGACGTATGCAGGACCATCCCATATACTAAAGAACTTTGTAGAATATAGGTTTTCCAAACCATATCCAATATGGTAACTAGATCCTGACTTTAAGAAAGTGCATGTTTCTCAACCTAGCAACTTTCAAGTCCATGTCTAGATGGGCTAAGGTAACTTCAGTGAAATACCCAGCGAACCAAGTCCAACAGGGTTCGTTTTCTCCCTTATCAGAGACCATTCATCCATGACCGCTTCAAGAAGAATTTCATTGATTGAGAATTCCATTCTCATTCGGATATTCGAGAACTTCCACTGAATACACATCCTCTCGATCTAATCAAAAGGTAACCAATTTGATTCACCACTCCAAGTCTAATAACCCGAACCTACCAAAGGTTCTTAGACTTGTGAATCCTCTTTTAGTCTTGTGTATTCAGTAACCTTTCAGATATCCTTTTTGGATCCAATCCAATAGGGTATTGGCGCTCCCACTAAATACACACCCTCTCGATCTAATCGAAAGGAGACCAATTTGGTTCACCACTCCAAGTCTAATTCCCGAACCTACCAAAGGTTTTTAGACTTGTGAACCCTCTTCTGGTCCTATGTATTCATTATTCCACAGAAGTCCTTTTGGATCCAATCCAATAGACTATCGGCAAGTCCACTTTGTCTTACAGAATGGCTCTTTAGTCTTTTCCTCCTCAGAGAAGATTTGCAAGCTCGCAGATCCAAATCATCCATTGCTAGACTCTTTGGATCTTTCCACTTCCTCATCCTTAACTAAAGGAAACTGAACTAGCCATGGATGCCAAATCCATAAGTTCATCTTGATTATATCCATTTTTAGTCATTTGTTTTGAGTACTCATAATCCAATTATGGGATAGTGTCAAGTGTTTATGTACCAAACCTAGCATATAAGAATCGCCATTCTTTGTCAAATAAAAGTAATTTTATTGATCAAATTATTGTATCCAAAATTGTCCAACAATAAATGGAACATATTTTGATCATGCTAGGTTACATAATTCCCGCAGACACAATCTTAACATGATCACTAATAAGCCTAACTAGTCCTTAGTCTTTGCAACAACAGTTTCGCCATTGCTAGACCTTAGGATCGTCTGTTTTAGCTTTCTATTCCTTATCATCACCTGTGAACTATTCACAAGTTATGAACGACTGGTATCCAATACCAAAGAACAGAACAGTGATCATGTTATACTCAATTCAAATGTCACCTTCATTGGAGAGGGGCTTTAGGAAACTCTCTCTTCCAATGTCCCTTTTCTCACAGTTAATGCAAACATCATTCGGAAGCTCTGACTACGGAACCCTTTTCCTCTTTCCTTTACCCCAGCCCAACGGTGTAATAGGAGCACCCAAAGTGCTGGCAGCGGCTGATGTTGTTTGAGTCTTCTTCCTCTTCTTGCGTCCGGCACCCTTGCCTTTCGCTTCAGAGGTCGAAGCCTCCTCACTAGTACCGTGGGCGGCAGATTTTTCAATCGTTGCCTTGTACTGGACCAACATTTTTATCAACTCGTGAAGGTCTTTCTCAAGCCCATTCATGTTATAGTTGACTATAAATGGGTCGAGTGAGGGGAGAAGAGACTGAAATATCACGTCGATGTACACCTCTCTTTCGAGATTAGCTTGGAGGTCTTTGAGCTTTTTCCACAAGGGATAGCATCATCACTCCATGCTCTTGTACCGACGATCCTTCTATCATCTTTGCTCCAAAGAATGCCTTCATTGCAGCATATCTAACATGCCGGCCTGGGACCGCATAGACTTGCTACGATTGAAGCATCATCGAGCTAACATCCTCCAGCCTATCATAGTGCTTCTGCATCTCATTATCAATGGATGCCAGTATGATGCTGCAGACCTTCTAGTTGCCATCAAGCCTCTTCTTGAACGTCAAATGTTCTTTGGGCGATGACCCTTCCGGTAAGGTCTGAGGAAAAACCTTACCTAGAATATAAGTCTGGTTCTTTGAAATCTAAGACCATCTTAAGATTTCACAGCCAGGCGATACGTTCCATGGTCTTATTAGTCTCAAGTATAAGGGTTAGTGGATTCTTAGACATCAACAGTTAAACAGAAAAACATTAAGTAGATTATAACAATATTATGTTCAAGTTAAGACTTGGTCCTTTAGTCATTAACCCCTCCCACTATTTCTACGCAAGCCCATCACTCTCAAATAGGGTTTCGGGAAACCATTTCCTAGTGGGCTTAGGATCCACAAGCGCAATTCTCATGCCCCGCTTTTACGATTCACATGGAAAAAGCCTCGTGGGAGGTATCCAATACCATTCTCAACCGATGAGATTCCCAAGATATTCTGCCTCACCTCTTCACATGATCCCGAGGACTCCAAGCTAATCACTGGTCGCGCGGCCGAACGCGTGTGTAGGCAGGGGCCTGCGCGCGCCCGGCCAGCGCGCCCAGCGTGCGCGGACAGCGCGCGGGCTGTGCCGGCCGCGCGTGCTGACATGGGCGCCTGTGCGCGTTTTGTGATGTTGGACATCATGGTTATTTTATGGCATGAGCATGAGTAGATCTTAACATGTATTAATATTGCACAAACGTTGGATTTTGGAATTCTTGAATATATGGGCAGATTCTTGAATTATAGGTTTTTGTGTTTCAGAAATTTAATTGCAATAAAACATTTAAACATGAAAAACGGTGGTGGTCGGCAGGGAGGCCGCACAACAGGCAGTAGGCGTGCGCTTGCGTGCGCGGGCGCGGGCCCGTGCGCACAGGCGTGCGCACTGGACTGTGTGGGCGTGCTGCTGTGTAGCAGCTATAAGAGGACAGCACTCTACGCATGGGCGAGGGCCCGTGCGTGCGCAGGTGCCCGTCCTGTGCAGGTTGTGCGCCTAGCCAGTCGTGCTAGACCATTTTTTGGTTTTTTTGTTGTTTTCGTGCTTTTTCAGAAATTATGATTTTTCTGTATAATTCTGGGAATTTTTCTGAATTAATTAACTTGGGGAATTTTAATTTTGGTTGAGTTTTTATATTTCCTAGAATTAATATTGCCTTGTTAATTATGGAAAAGGATTTTCCAACAAAAATCGTAGTGCATAGGTTGCACCATTATCCAATGTTTGGTGTGACTATTTTGCATGTAATTTCTGCATTTATTTTATGGTATGGGAAACCATGGATATTTGAATAGCATTTTTTACACGAGATATGTATTTGTGCTATTTGTTTTAATTTGATTGACGAAGGATGATCACAAAGCCCCTAGGCCGCATGTATAGTTTATTTACATTCATTTGTTGGGTTGTGGCCTGTGTGCCTCTTTATTTCCTCTCTGTCTCTCTTCTAGTTGCCTTGGAATAATAAGGCTTTCTCTCTCCCTCCTAATGTACTCCCCCCAAATGTTTAATTGGGGTTTCTTATTTTATGATGTAATGCGAGTAGAATTAGGGGTGAGGTTTTATTTTTGTAAATAAAAGCTGCAAGAGAAGACAAGTCCAAGGTGTTGGAGGCCCATGGAGGTAGCCATCAGATGGCCCACGGAGGATCCATGGAGAAGGAGCCCGGTGTAGGCCCACGATGGAGAGCCCAAAAAGATAAAGAGGACTTACAAGGCCCATTGCATGTAATGGGTTATTAAACCTTGTAATAGCATAGGGCCTACCACTAGATTGACCATAGATCCACTGCGGGCTCAGTGAGTCGCATAGGTTTGGGCTTGTGATCATCCTACAGGGGCGTGCTAGGCTTTATTTCGCATGCGATGTGTTTTATATGCTTATGATTATTCTATATGCTTGATGTATGGTTACATTTATGCTTAGAATATTTCTTCTATAACGCATGCAAAACACTTAATATGTGATGAGGTCTCGTTCTATCAAAATTCTCATTTGGTTGGACCAAGCTAAATATAGACCCTTAATAAATGGAGTAGGACTCTGGGAGTCTTTCCAAGCCTTCCATCCATGGCAAAGTGAGGAAGATCTTTCAGGTTGATAGCGTGGTCTCACGAGTCGTGGCACGACTATCGTGCTTAAAAGAAGTTGCACTTTGTCATGAACGAGGAGTAGACTGCTGTTACCTGTCTCACAAGTCGTGGAGGTAGCAGTGGGTCTATGAATCGGTTGATGGGTCGGGTTTAACGCCCAAATAACGTGATTCGCTTGGAGTCCTCGGGATCACGTGAAAGGGTGAGACAATCATCTTGGGAATCTCGTGGAACGAGAATGGTATGGAATACCTCCCACAGGTTCTTTTCCCATGCGAATCGTAAAAGCGGGGTATGGGGAGATCGCTGTGGATCCCGAGCCCACTAGGAAAGGATTTTCCAAAAACAGCGTTTGAGAGTACCATGTTTTCGCAGAAATAGTGGGAGAGGTTAAAGACTAAAGACCGAGACTTAACCAAAATATTACTTCATTCTGCTTATTATTTTCTGTTTTATATATTTGTGAATGTCTAAGTATCCACCGAATACATCACTAAGAGGCTTATTAAAAGGGAACCAATTACACGAATTGACTGTGAAATCTTAAGATGGTCTTAGATTTCCAGAACCTTAACTCACATAACTGGATGAGGACGTTCCTCAGCCCTTTCCAGAGGGGTCGACAACTAAGGCAACGCTTGGCGTTCAAAAGTTGAAGGATGACCACCGGCAAGTAGGATATAATGATGTTTGCTCAAACTTTGCTTCGTTTGCATCATGTGAAAGAAATTGTGGATCGTCCCGGGAAAAGCGCGAATGCGGAAGCGCGGTATAATTAAATTAAATATCGAATTTAAACATGCTTTTAAATTAAAACACGTTTCAAAGGGTGTGCCTTTGAAATTTCCCGGGCGTTCGGTGTATCTCATGAACGAATAACACAAAATAAATCATGGAGGCCATAGGGTTGGAAATTAAAGAGAGGACGAAAAATTAAAACAAGACCTACCCGTTGTCGTTTTCGTCTTCAACGGCTACAAGCGTTGTTCCCCGTTTTGCACCAAGATCTCGTCTTTGAGACCCTCTAAATCGTGACACACGATCCACCCACGTATCTTGCACGTCGTGCTAGCAACGAACAAGTTTATGTTTTTGGAGTGGATGAATCAATAACACATTATTGATTAATGGTATTGATTCATCAAGTTCTTAATGTTCCAAGAACAAAAAGAACCAAGAAAATATTTCTTGGAGAGGGAGAGAGAATCGGACGAGAGAGAGGGAGAGAGAATCCGTGTGTGTGTGTTGTAGTGTGTGTGTTGGAGTTTCATCATCCTTCAACTTGTAGGATGCTAGGGGTTTATATAGAAGAGGAGTCTAATCCTCTTTAAACTCCTCTTTCAAGAACTCTATTTTGACTAGGATTTTGACCTAGTCAAAGTCCTAGTCAAAGTAGTGTTTTGACCTAGTCAAAACAATCCTAGCCATCCATCTCTCCCATTCATCTCACCGTTGATTTAATTTAATTTAACGGAATATTTAAAACCTATTTAAATATTTCCAAGAGGCTAAAATAAATATAAATATTATTTAAGCCCATTAAATAAATCCCTTTGATAAATCTAATTTATCAATTTAATTCCTTATATCTAATAGAAGGAATTATTTCTCCAAGAAAAAAATAAAGGACCCGATTAAATCCAATTTAATCATTCCTTCACTCCAATATTTAATTCCTAATTAAATATCTAAATGTGTGTGGATAGTGTGTGACTCTTTAGGTTCACCTTTCAGCTAGACTTGGTCGGATTCCTAGAATCCTTCCGTTACCATGGGTGGCCATCTAGCAACGGTCTATGGCACTAGAGACTAGGTGAAATATTCAGGGATGAACATTTAGGCTCTAACAGTACACTTGTCCTTCTGTCTTCGGTCTCATCACTTAGAGTCTAGGGCACGGATAATGCAGGTACCCATTTTGGACCTAAGTGTCGGTCTGTCCTTACTAAACGCCGCAAGGGAATCCTTCCCTTCTGTTCAGTTACTGTGGCCACAGATTTTAGGGACAAGACACAGAGCATACATGAGACTCAACTGTCAATACCTATTGGCAGGAGACAGATCCTTTCTTGGAAACTACTGTCACTTTGCACACCAGAACTGTACTAGACATGGCTTATGACTACCAAAGAGAATTCTGACAATCTCTCACCATATCTAAGATACAGCCCTAACGTACAGGTAAACTGAGCAATTCCTCAAGTCAAAGGACTTGGCCTGTACCGTTGGAACCGGGAATACACGTCATACCTTGCTGACCATACTCAAGGTCCTCCGTAAGACGGTTCCCGCGAGTCACCTCAGTCAGCTGCGTCCTAGCATGCTAACCCACTAACACTGCTTAGACGACCCTCGTCACCCGTCGATGAAACACGACAGCAGGTGCTTAGTGCAAGTCTCAAATGGAATCCCGGTACCCATTTTCGGGATTCCTTGACTTGGAGATTTCTGGACTGATTCGGGAAGACTGATTCCATGGACCTACCTCCAAGCGTAGTCCCAGTCCCCGAAATTGATTCTCAGTCCGTGGGCTTTGTTTGCGTAGTGAACAGATATGGAAAACAAATATAAGTGAACACAAACAAAGTGATGCCAAATGAAATTCACTTCTTTATTCATTAATGATTTATCAAACACCTGAAATTGTCTAGACATAGGTTACATATTCCTGCCAAAATTGGCTTACATGGTCACCTATTCTAACATCATGTCTATATGGTCCCGGACCAGCATGTGGGGTAAAATGCAACGAAGGCATTTTTTGAAGCTAAGATGACGGAAGGGATGTCTGTACAAAGAACATGGAGTAAAGATGCAATCCCTAGTGGAGAAGCTCAAAAGATCTCCACGTCGGTCTTGAGATAGAGACGTGCATTGACATGATCCTTCAGTCTCTTCCTTCCTCCTATGAACCATTAATTATCAACATGAATGAGCTTAGAAAAGATCTTCATAGGTTGGTAATTATGTTGGTCTAGTATGAAGCAACGATTGCAAAATCTGCGCCATCGGTACCAGTAGGAGAGGTTTCAACCTCCATAGCGAAAGGAAAGGGTGCCAGACGCCAAAAGAGGAAGAAGGGTAAGGTGACATCAACTATTAATCACTTCAAGTGTTGTTCCTTTACAACGCAAGGTGGAGGTAAAGGAAAGAGCAAAAGGTTCAAGTAGTCACATTCATAGATTTCTAAGAACGTAAGCATTCACTGCCGTAAAGAGGGCCATTGGAAAGGGGAGTATCCTAAACCCCTCTCCAATATAGGTAAAATTTGATAATAGTATTAACATGATCACTTTTACTCTATTTGGCATTTGATACCGTTCCTGTCACTAATCTGCGGGTGGTTTGCAGAAAGTGAATAAGGACTTAAAAGCCAAGAACAGTTCTAATGGCAAGGTCCATTGATGAAAACGACTAGAGACTTGTTGGGCCCATAATGATGATCATGTTAGGAATTACGTAATCTAGCATGATCAAAAGTATGTCTCTTTGTTTGACAAATGTTTTATTTCATACATATTTGATCAAACAAAATTATTGAATATTGATTCATGTTTGCTAGTAGTTACACGTAAATTCCTAGAATAGCATCCCATAAAAGGTTTTATGGATACTCAAAATTCAAATTATCTAAATGGATTAATCAAGACCAACTTACAGATTTGGTATCTACAACAGCTAGGACGTTTCCTCTTATTAAAAGATAAGTAAATTGGAAAGTTCGATGAATCTAGAAATAGATGATTCGAATCGACTAAATTTACAAGTCTTTTATGAAGAAGAAAGTCCCAAAGCACTTTGTTGGACGAAGTAGGCTTGCCAAATAGTCTATTGGAAGGGATCCAATAAGAAAACTGTAGGTTACTAATACACAAGACCATAAGAGGGTTCAAAAGTCTAAAAGTCCCATAAGAGGTTTGGGAATTAGACTTAAGGAGGTGTACCATAAATGGTTGCTAAATTAAACCTGTTTCGATAGGATCGAAAAGGCCGTGTATTTAGTGGAGCTCTTGAGCATCCAAGTTGAGAATGGAATTCTCAATGAAACGTTTCCTATAAAGGCCAAGTATGATGGTCTCTGATAAAGGGAACGATCGAGCTTTTTTGGACGAAGATCGATCGAAGTTTCACCAAATTACTTTAGCCCGTGAAGACGTAGACTCAAAAATTGCCAACATAAGGAACGTGGCACTTTACTAGGAGTCACGCACAGGGAGCCATGGTTTGGCAAGCCTGTGTCCCGACAAAGTCCTTGAGAATGCAGAAGGATCCTACATGTGTCAAGGGACAAGTGGGAGACAAATTAGACTCGTTGTCTGGTTTGTATAAGTTTACGACAGAATAATGCTAAACGCTAATCGCATTTCTTACTTAATTGATCATATTCCAGTCCCCTTAAGAACGAACCGGAAAGTCATAAGAGGTACGAGTGATCGGGTTAAGTTCGATCAAAATTGGATAGAAATCCAAATGACCTGCGGAATGTGATGATGGACATCGGAGTAGGATTTATGGAGAGGAGCCATAGAATCTGCTAGGAAATTCAAACAAGGTTTGAAATACCACATAACTGGAATATTTGTTTTGACGAGCTCATACGGAGCATGACTCGGTCTTAAACGACGTAGGTGATCAGTGGGAGTAGAAATGGTGTTCCATGTGTTTAAGTGTGTAATATCTTGATTCATGGATGAATTCAAGATATTAGGAATCACTAAAACACAAACCGTAACTCACGAAAATTCTCCATGACATTTTAGGATTCCCACATACATATCATGAATTGAGCTTTTTCAAAGACTCAGTCATGGTAGACTGATGAGAAAACTCAAATATGTAGAGGGACAAGTTGTTCGAGACTCAGTCATGGTAATACTGATGATAAAGCTTAGATACTATGAATAAAGTATCAAGTCATTCGAGACTTAGTCACGGTGGACTAATGAGAAGGCTTGGATGTTGAGTATCCCCTACGTTTTAACCCTACGCAAACATACGATATGTTTACTTGGTGCATAGGAACCTATGTTGAGTGTGCTTCTTGCATGGCTCAACAGAAATCGGTAATGCACTAAAGGGTTGAAGACAGCAATCAAGAACGATCCTTAGTACCTAAATAAGGACTAAAGATGGGTTCATGATGCACCGTCTGTTGAGAGTTTCTTTGGAAGGCTAAAGCGATACTAGCTTCCAGAGAATAAGTGAAAACTAGTTAGTCTCAAGGTATGCACAGTCAAGCCCAATGACGAGTGCATCGGATAGTGGTCACTGATGAAGACCGCATCCATAGGATGGACGTGGCGCCTAGCACGGCCAAGCCATGTTCGCCTATATAGCAGGCAACTTGGCTATGGGAGTATTGGCACGAGATCTCATCACAAGATCCACGAAAATATTCTTAGACAACCACCATCTCTAGGAGGCAATGGTGGATAGAGGTAACATGGTTAGACCGTATTGCTCCGCCAAGGAAATATAAGCGGACCCACAACACCTTAGTCGGTATCGTAGATTACTCATACTCAGACGATTCTAAATAAAGTGGGTAATTAACTTAATGGTCAAGTGGGAGATTGTTAGAATAGGTGACCAGAAAGTCATGGTATTGGCTGTTCTGAGAATCATTCTTCAATCTGTGAACAAGTAATATTATGTTAATGAATGTAATAAGGATTCATAGGCATGAAGTTTGTTGTACTTACCGCTTGCATCGTTACGATGTCATAACAAAAGCCCACGGACTGAAATAACATTTCGGGAAATTGGAACTACGCTTGGTAGGTTCATGAAATCAGTCTCGCCAAATCGGTTTGAAATACTCTAAGTCAAAGGAATCTCGAGACAGGGCATCGAGAATCCATTTGAGACTTGCACTAAGCACTAGGTGAATTGGCGTGAACATTTAGGCGCCGATTCCGTACGGGTACGATCCTTACGTCTACCGCCTCCCGGCCTTAGTCTAGGGTATGGAATTGGGCGTCGATTCTCATCCTTGACTAGGCATTTATGCTTAATACTCGAGACCACGTATACTTCATTGCGTCGAGACAGGAAACCATTCCCTGTTCGACCAACCACTGTGGCCACAGCTTCAAACAGCATGAACGTGTCTCCGAGTGCATAGGAGATACCTCTGTCACATACTGACAGGGGACAGATCCTCTTCTTGGAATCCACCGTCCTCGCTACACATTCCGACTGCACTGGACAAAGCTTATAATGATCATCTTACAGAATGATCACCTCTCGCCAGATCCAAGATACAGCCGTCCTGTGCACGTGACTGCCATGATTCCTCAAGTCTGAGGATTACTCCCGTACTATCGGAACCGGGGAAATCCAATTATACCGACCAAGCCTCCAAGGCTTCCATATGATGATCCCCGCGAGTCAGTCCAGTCGGCTCGACCCCAGTCGACCAACCCATCAAGATCGTGTAGGCGTCCCACGCCTGTCGCCGATGAAACACGGCACTCATCCAATGAACACGACTCATGATGCAAGTCTCAATAGGACACTCGATGCCCTGTCTCGAGGTCCTCGACTTGGAACGTTTCAGACCCAACTCTTATTCAGTTGGTTTCATGACCACCATCCAATGCGTGGCCCAACTGCATGAGTTGTTATCCATGGTCTGTGGGCTTTGTTGCGATATAAGTTTAACACCGTTTTAATAAATGTAAGATGAGCGCAACAAAGAAGGTACCATTGGTGACGAACACTCATCTTATTCATCACATAATAATATTACATTCACATCAAGTTGTCGGATAGGTTACAAATTGCCAAACCTATTGGCTTTCTGGTCACCTTTTCCAACAACCACCCACTTGACCTAAAGCCAATCACCCATTGACCTCGAACCTCTTATTTAGATGGTGAGTATGGGCAACTTGCGACATGGGCTTAGCAAGTGGATCTGCTATGTTTTCTGCGGAGCTGACTCTGTCCAACCTAACGTCACTCCTGCTATCCATCTCTCTAAGAGATGGTAGCGTCTAAGAATATGCTTAGATCGTGATGAGATCTCGGTTCCTTTGCTAGCGCTATCGTCCCGTTTTTATCATAAAAGATAATTACAGGCTTAGCAATGCTAGGTACTACATCCAACCCTTGGATGTAGCTCATCAACCAAACCACTCCTGAGCAGCTTCCGAAGCTGCTATGTATTCAGACTCTGTGGTGGAGTCCGCTGCGGTAGCCTGCTTGGAACTCTTCCAAGCAACCACGTCACCATTAAGTCTGAACACATAACCAGACTGAGACTTGGCATCATCGTCATCCGACTGGAAGCTAGTGTCGCTATAGCCTTTCAGCTACTTTAGGATAGTCTTGACTGCACTCCAGTGTGCCTTCCCGGCACACGACTGATATCGACTTGTTACGCTCAATGCGAAAGCCACATTAGGTCTAGTGCACTGAACGGCATACTATATGCTGCCTACAGCTGAAGCATAGGGGATGTCCAACATCCTTTTAAGCTCCTCATCAGTTTTAGGAGATTGCTTCTTGGATAACTTAATTCCATGCCTCATAGGAAGGAATCCTCTTTTTGAGTTCTCCATCTTGAATCTCTTCAAGACTTTCTCAATATACGAGGACTGGGCCATTCCTAACATCCTTCTAGATCTATCCCTGTAGATCTTGATGCCAAGGATGTAGGATGCCTCGCCCATATCCTTCATGGAGAATTGCGTTGACAACCAAGCTTTAGTGGTACCTAACATCTTAGCATCATTCCCAATGAGCAAGATGTCATCCACGTAAAGCACTTGAAACGCAACTGAGCTCCCACTGATCTTCTTGTGTACACAAGGATCGGACTCGTTCTTGATGAAATCATATCCCCGTATGACTTCATCAAAACGTATGTTCCAGCTTCGGAAAGCTTGTTTGAGGCCATAGATGGACCTTTGGAGACGGCAGACCTTCTGCCCTTCTCCAACAGTTGTGAAACCTTCCGGCTGATCCATATAGATCTCTTCCTCTACGAAACCGTTGAGGAAAGCCGTTTTCACGTCCATCTGCCATATTTCATAGTCATACCATGCTGCTATGGCAAGCAGTATCCGAATGGACTTGACCATTGCTACGGGCGAGTAGGTTTCCTTAAAATCGACTCCGGGTCGTTGAGTGTAACCTTTCGCCACAAGCCTGGCTTTAAAGGTTGTAACCTCCCCGTCAGCTCCAAGCTTACGTTTGTAGACCCATTTACACCCTACGGGTTTAACCCCTTTAGGTGGATCTACTAGGGTCCCAACCTTGTTTGTACCTATCGAGTCCATCTCGGATTTCATGGCCTCAAGCCACTTGTCCGAATCGATGTCCGACATCGCATCTCCATACGTCTTCGGATCATTATCCAACTGATCGGTTAGGCCCAGAAATCCATACCTATCAGGTGCATCGGATAATCTGGCCGACCTACGGAGGACTGGAACAATATCAGTGGGAACTTCTAGCTCAGATGTCACTGCCGCCTCTTGGGGTGCCTCACTTGATTCCTCAAGGAGCACCTCATCGCGTCGACTATCCGATGGAAAACCTTTTTCCAAGAACACTGCGTTTCGCGAGACAAAAACCTTTTGCTCGGAGGGATCATAGAAATAATACCCCACAGTTTCTTTTGGATAGCCAATGAACCTGCATAAACTAGACCTCGAGTCCAGTTTATCTCCCACTAATCTCTTGACATATGCGGGGCAACCCCACACTTTCAAGTATTTGTAGGAGGCAGGCTTGCCATGCCATATCTCATATGGCATATGGGATACCTTTTTAGATGGCGCCAAGTTCAAAACTTTGGCTGCCGTCTCAAGAGCGTATCCCCAGAAGGAAAGGGGGAGTTCGGTAAAACTCATCATGGATCGGACCATGTCCAACAAGGTCCGATTCCTCCTTTCAGACACCTCATTAAGCTGCGGTGTTCCAAGAGGGGTCCACTGAGAGAGAATCCCATTCTCTTTTAGATAATAAGTAAACTCACCACACAAATACTCTCCACCTCGATCCGACCGAAGGGCTTTGATCTTTCGACCGGTTTGGTTCTCTACTTCAAGTCTGTATTCCTTAAACCTTCCAAAGGCTTCAAACTTGTACCTCATCAAGGAAACATAACCATACCGTGAGTGATCATCAGTAAAGGTTATGAAGTACGAGTACCCACCTCTAGCCTGAGTATTTAGTGGACCACAGACATCTGTATGGATCAAATCCAACAAACCACTGGCTAGCGTACTTTGTCCAACAAAGGGTTTCTTGGTCATGTTTCCCTTTAGACAGGATTCGCAGGTCGGTAGGTTGTCAAAATCGTCTATTTCTAGACTCTTTGAGTCCACCAACCTTCTTATCTTATCTTTAGAGATATGACCTAACCTCGCATGCCATATCTGTGCGTTATTATGATCATCACATTTTCGTTTGTGTTCTGCAGTCATAATCCAATTAGACTGTTGAAGTATGTACAGACCGTTGACCAATGTACCAAGCAAATGAGAAATACCATCTTTGATAATGAAAAAATCGTTTTTATTGATGGTAAATTCATATCCCTCCTTATCAAGGACCGGGATGGAAACAATGTTTTTTAATCATGCTAGGTACATAGAAACAGTCGTTCAGTACAATCCTAACATGACTACTAATGGCTAACTCTAGTGATCCTACGACCTCAGCAGCAACGGCCTTGCCATCGCCTAGCCTCAGGATCATCTCATCCTTGGTTAGCCTTCTGCTTCTTTGCAGTGCCTGCAAATCATTGCAGATGTGAGCACCACACCCGGTATCCAATACCCATGAAGCAGAATTAGTAATCATATTAACTTCAACCACAAACACACCTGAGTTGGAGAGGAGTTGTGGGCACTCCCTCTTCCAATGCCCTTTCCCTTGGCAATGCATGCAGACATCATTTGCCTTGGACCGCTGAGAACCACGGGCCTTCCCTTTCCCTTTGCTTGGTCCAACCGAAGCAATAGGGGTGCCTGGAGCGCGAGCAGGGGCCGCAACCGTCTTCCCTTTGCCCTTCTTCCTCTTCCAGCGTCCGGCCCTCTTGCCATTCGCCTTGGAGGTCGAAGCCTCTCCTATCAATACCGCCGGCACCGACTTGTGGGTCGTTGCCTCGTATTGGACCAGCATGTTGATCAACTCATGAATAGACTTCTCAAGTCCGTTCATGTTGTAGTTTACAACAAACGGGTCATAGGATGGAGGAAGCGACTGGAGGATCACGTCAATGTACGTGTCATTATTAAGCCCAGCTTTAAGGTCCTCGAGTTTCTCCACTAGGGAGAGCATCTTGACCCCATGACTTTGTACAGAGGCTCCTTCAGCAAGCTTGGTGCCAAAGAATGCTTTTGTGGCGGCATATCTAATATGCCTATCCGGAACCGCATAAAC
Source organism: Sesamum alatum (assembly GCA_034509735.1). NCBI lineage: Eukaryota > Viridiplantae > Streptophyta > Magnoliopsida > Lamiales > Pedaliaceae > Sesamum > Sesamum alatum. The sequence goes on along the minus strand of JACGWO010000012.1, from coordinate 2,691,972 downwards.
CTCGTTCATGCGGAGCATTATGGCGGAGACGTTGTCCAGCCTCTCATACTGTTTCTGGATGTCGTTAGACATCGAAGCCAGTATGATACTGCATACTTTCCGGTTGTCCTCATGCCACTTCTCGAACGTCAAACGTTCTTCAGGAGTGGACCCCTCCGGTAAGTCGCTCGGTGGCGGCTCGTCCAAGACGTAGCCTTGGTTCTCGAAACCGAGGACAATCCTCAGGTTTCTCAGCCAGTCCGAGTAGTTCGTTCCGTTGAATTTGTTAGTCTCAAGAATCATGGTTAACGGGTTCTTAGACATATCTACATTATTAAAAAATGTAAAGCAGAAATTAGCAGATGATGGTAATATTATTGTTCAAGTTGAAGACTTGGTCTTTTAGTCTTTAACTCTCCCACTATTTATACGAAAGTCCGCCACTCTCAAGCGGAGTTTCGGGAAACTATTTCCTAGTGGGCTTGGGATCCACAAGCATTATCTCCATGCCCCGCTTTTTACGATTCACATGAAGAAGACCTTGTGGGAGATATCCAATTTCATTCTCATCCAATGAGATTCCCAAGATATTTTGCCTCATCTATTCACATGGTCCCGAGGACTCAAAGCGAACCATGTTACTCAGTGTTGGGCCCGACCCATCAACCAAATCATGCCTCAAACTGTCGCCCCCCACGACTCGTGAGACAGGGAAACAATGAGCGCAGTCTTTTTGTTCACAACAATAGTACAGCTTTCCCCTAGTCCAAGTGTGCCACGACTCGTGAGACCACACTTGGGTAGTGGTAGCTTCCTCACCACATTGCTGTGGATGGAAGGCTCGGACAGATCAAAATACCATTTTGATCCAAGTCCGTTCTGGGCCTAATATTTAATTTGGTCCAACCAAATGAGAGTTTGTGTATGACCGAGACCTCATCACATTATTGTGTTTTAGCATGCATAAATATCCAATATTTAAAGTGATAAATAAATACGCCGCATGCAGAGAACCTAGCATACCCCTGTTTAGGATGATCACAAGCCCAACCTATGCGACCCACTGAGCCCGCAGTGAGACTATGGTCTGTCTAGGATGGTCCTAAATTATTACAATAGTAATATACCCATTGTCATTCCAATGGGCCTTGTAGTGCTCTTGTTTCACGCCTTGATGCTCCTCCTTGGGGTCTCCGACTCCAAATGCTTGTTAAAATATAAAAGCCTCACAAATCCTATCTACTCTCATTACAATTGAAAGTAATACATTGGTAATAAAGAAAACAAGCCTTAACATCATGAGGCTGAAAATACGGGAGATGATAGTCCCAAAAACAAGAGGCACGCAGGCCCCACCCAATAGAAAATAAATAAACATTCATTCATCCATACACAAGGTCTAGGGCTTTGTGATCATCCCATGTTGATTCCATCAACTCTCATATAACATAATTATTCCAAATAATCATGTAATAAAACCAATGGATATTCCAAATATCCAAGTGATGTCCAACATCACAAAAGCATAAACATATAAATAATATGCAAAATTCAAATTTCAAATTTAATGAACATTTTACACAATGCATCCAATGCATGTATTAATCCCAAATTAATTAAGCAATTTTAATTCAAGGAATAATCCAATTATCCCAAAATCAAAAATGCAAAATTAACATATTTTCAGAATATTGTGCAGAAGATATAGAAAATCAAATTTTCCGAAAAAAGTCAAAAAAAGGGCACAAAACAGCCCAGCCGTTGTGCTGGCCTGCCTCCCGCGCGCACAGGGCAGTGCGTGCGCGCGCGCAGGCAGCAAGCCTGCGCGTCCTGCGTGCGCGCGCTCTGTGCCGCGCGCTGGCAGCGGCCGACTGCGCACAGCGCGCACGCGCGCCCGTGCGCGCGGCCGCTGCCGACCGATCCCAATTTTTTTTTTTTTTGTTTTTCAAAACTGTTTCAGCACAATAACAATAATATTTTTTTGAAAATAAGCTTGCAATTTTAGATCCAATCTAACAAAATAAAGCATGCTAAAAGTCCATTAAATCCAAATAATTGAATTATCATATTACTCATATATTTATACAATCTAACATGCCAATAAAACCATTAAAAGCAAGTAGATCATGTCAAACACATAGATCTATGCCCCTTACATCGAATCGGGCTCTGATACCACTTGAAGGACAAGCGGATCCGCCCGAGAGCGCGAGCGGAAGCGAGAAAGCGAGAAAGTGAGAAAAGTGTGTAAATTTAAATCAAATTCAAAATACGCGAATCCCAAGGGGTGTACCCTTGGGTGCTCAACCGGGCGTTCCATGTAAGATGTGTAAATATTAAAATATATATTTAAGCACATAGGGCATAGATATATAAATAAAATCAATCAAAGCGTAATAAACCGTTACCTTTGATTGTTTAGCGTATGCTCCCGGCTACTTGCGTTATTCCTTCTCCGGAATGATCACGAAATCCAAACGTATGGATTCTCCAAAGGTGATCCACACTACACCGGAAGAAACACACGTTCTTCTTGCTAGAAAAGAACGGGTTTAGAAGGAATCGGTTTAATAGAAGAACACTATGAATTAGTGTTCTCTTAAACTTACTTTGTTCTTCTTCTTGATTCAAAATCAAGTGAAGAACACAAGTGTGAGAGAGGGAGAGAGCACGAAATTTGAGAGAGAGGAGAGGGATTTTTGTCTTCTCTTTTTCCTAGAAAAAGATGAATAATGAATCACTTATGCTTGGTGTTGTATATTCTAATATATATACATAATTAATGTGATTATTGGAATGTGTCTAGGTTCATCCAAGAATGTCTAGATTCATTCCAATCAATCACCATCAATTCTTCAATCAAGCCTACCAAAATTTATGGTATAATCAAATCATACCAAAAGGGAAGAGCTTGATTGGAGTTGATTTGTCTCTTTCCAAAAGAGATAAGTCAACATACCACCTAGCATGAAGCATGGCTGATTTTGCTTCCTCCAAGGGAGCATGTCGGCCATGTTTAATTAAGGGAAGAAGTCCAACTTCTTCCTATTCCAAAATAGGAATTATTTCTCCTCTCGGGTATAATTTAACGGACCGGGTTTTATCGTAATCCAATTACGATGAACCCAACATTAAATCCAATTTAATGTCCATTTAAATTATTCCTGTTGATCTTTTAATCCAATTAAAAAGATCCAACGTCTCAACTTTCCATATTTAATCGAAAATCTAATTTACCGATTAAACGGAAGCCCGATACAATATCGGCCGGTCCATCCAATGGACTTTCCCTTAAGTAATCCAATTACTTATTTTATCCTTCGAGATTGACTCCAAGTCGATCTCTCAACCTCCTCGGTGATTTGTGTGTGACCCTTTAGGTTCACCCTCAGCTAGACTTGGGTCCGTGTCCCACAAGGGGCCGTTACCATGGGTGGCCGTCTAGCAACGGTCCATGTCACTAGAGACTAGGTGAATTGGCGTGAACATTTAGGCGCCGATTCCGTACGGGTACGATCCTTCCGTCTACCGTCTCCCGGCCTTAGTCTAGGGTATGGAATTGGGCATCGATTCCCATCCTTGACTACGCACCTATGCTTAATTCTCGAGACCACGTATGCTTCATTGCGTCGAGACAGGAAACCATTCCCTGTTCGACCAACCACTGTGGCCACAGCTTCAAACAGTATGAACGTGTCTCCGAGTGCATAGAAGATACCTCTGTCACATACTGACAGGGGACGGATCCTCTTCTTGGAATCCACCGTCCTCGCTACACATTCCGACTGCACTGGACAAGGCTTATAATGATCATCTTACAGAATGATCACCTCTCGCCAGATCCAAGATACAGCCGTCCTGTGCACGTGACTGCCATGATTCCTCAAGTCTGAGGATTACTCCCATACTATCGAAATCCAATCATACCGACCAAGCCTCCAAGGCTTCCATATGATGATCCCGCGAGTCAGTCCAGTTGGCTCGACCCCAGTCGACCAACCCATCAAGATCGTGTAGGCGTCCCACGCCTGTCGCCGATGAAACACGACACTCATCCAATGAACATGACTCATGATGCAAGTCTCAATAGGACTCTCGATGCCCTGTCTCGAGGTCCTCGACTTGGAACGTTTCAGACCCAACTCTTAATCAGTTGGTTTCATGACCACCATCCAATGCGTGGCCCAACTGCATGAGTTGTTATCTATGGTCTGTGGGCTTTGTTGCGATATAAGTTAAACACCGTTTTAACAAATGTAAGATGAGCGCAACAAAGAAGGTACCATTGGTGACGAACACTCATCTTATTCATCACATAATAATATTACATTCACATCAAGTTGTCGGATAGGTTACAAATTACCAAACCTATTGGCTTTCTGGTCACCTATTCCAACAGTCCATGCAGTGTTAGTGGGTCAGCCAACTAGGTGGCTACTGACTGAGGTGACTCGTGGGAATCATCATATGGAAGCCACTCGAGCTTGGTCGGTATGACTCGTATTCCCGGTTCCGATAGTACGGAATTAGTCCTCGGACTTGAGGATCACGACAGTACCCTGCATACTAAGGTTGTATCTTGGATCTGGTGAAATTTGACCGCGTTATATCACATGGTCATCATAAGCCTTGTCCAATGCAGTCAGAGTATGTAAGAACGGTGTATTACAAGATAGGATCTGTCCCCTGTCGAAGGATATGACAGCGAGATCTCCTATGCGCTCTGAGATGGTTTAGACTCACAAAGTCTATGGCCATAGCACTTAATGTAGTGGGAAAGGATTTCCTACGTCGAGTTAAACCTATCTCAAGCATTAAGCATAGTTGCCTAGTCAAGGATGGGAACCGACGCCCAATTAAAAGATCCAACATCTCAACTTTCCATATTAATCGATAAATCCTATTTACCGATTAAACGAGGGCCCGATACAATATCGGCCCGTCCATCCAATGGACAATTCCTTAAGTAGTCCAATTACTTATCATCCTCTGAAATTGACTCACCCTCAGCTAGACTTGGGCTCGTGTCCAACAGGAGCCCGTCACCATAGGTGGCTGTCTAGCAACGGTCCATGGCACTAAAGATTAGGTGAATGTTGGCGTGAACATTTAGGTGCCGATTCTTTACGGGTATGGTCCTACTGTCGACCGTCTCCCGGCCTTAGTCTAGGGTATGGAATTGGGCGTCGGTTCTCATTCTTGACTAGGCAAACCCGAGATGCGTTTACTCTATTGATCGATGTAGGAAACCCTTTCCTACTCAATCAATTGCTATGGCCATAGACTTTCAGAGTCTAAACCATCTCAGAGTGCATAGGAGACAACACCTGAAAGATTGTGGATTGTTCCGGGAAATAGCGCGAATGCGGAAGCGCGGTATAAAAATTAATACAAAAATTAAAACATGCTTTTAATAAAATAAAAGAACACGTTCAAGGGGTGTACCCTTAAAGTTCTCGGGCGTTTGGTGTATCTCAAGAATCAAAAAGCATAAAAGAAATTATGGAGTCCATAGGATTAAAAATAAAGAGAAACGAAAATTTAAACCGGAACCTACCGATTGTCGTTTTCGTCTTCTAACCGCTACTCGCGTTGTTCCCCGATTTGCTCCAAGTCTCGTATGTGAGACCCTCCAAACAGTAACACGCAATCCACCCACGTATCTTGCACGTCGTGCTAGTGAACGAACAAGTATTTTTGGAGAGGATGAATTAATCACACGTTATTGATTAACGGTATTAATTCTCCTAAGTTCAATTGTTCCAAGAACAAAAGAACAAGAAATTATTTTCTTGTTGTGAGAGAGAGAGGGCGGACGAGTAGGGAGATAGGAGAGAGCCGAGTATGTGTGTGTGTGTGTGTGTGTGTTGGAATATCATCATCCCTCAAATAGTGAGGGGCTAGGACTATTTATAGAGGAGGAGTTTAATCCTCTTTAAACTCCAACTCTAAAGAAGACTATTTTGACTAGGATTTTGACCTAGTCAAAGTCCTAGTCAAAGTAGTATTTGACCTAGTCAAATCAATCCTAGCCATCCATCTCTCCCTTTCCATCTCAACCATTGATTTAATTTGATGGAATATTTAAAACCTATTTAAATATTCTCAAGGCCAAATAAATAAATATAAATATATATTCTAGGCCTATTAAATTAAATTTCTAATAAATCTAATTTATTAGATTAATCCCTTTTACCAAATAAAAGGAATTAATTCTCCAAGAAAATAAAGGACCCGATTAAATCCAATTTAATCATTCCTTTTCTCCAATATTTAAATCTAAATTAAATACTTAATGTGTGTGGATTGTGTGTGACTCTTTAGGTTCACCTTTCAGCTAGACTTGGTCGGATTCCTAGAATCCGTCCGTTACCATGGGTGGCCATCTAGCAACGGTCCATGGCACTAGAGACTAGGTGAATATACGGGGATGAACATTTAGGCTCTAACAGTACACTTGTCCTTCTCTCTACGGTCTCACCACTTAGGGTCTAGGACACGGAAAATGCAGGTACCCATTTTGGACCTAAGTGTCGGTCTGTCCTTACTAAACGCCGCAAGAGAAACCTTCCCCTCTGTTCAGTTACTGTGGCCACAGATTTTAGGACAAGACACAGAGCATCCGTGAGACTCAACTGTCAATGCCTTTGACAGGAGACAGATCCTTTTTTGGAAACTACTATCACTCTGTACACCAGAGCTGCACTAGACATGGCTTACGACTACTCAAGTGCTTCTTGGCAATCTCTCACCATATCTAAGATACATACCTGACATACAGGTAAACTCAACAGTTCCTCAAGTTAAAGGACTTGACCTGTACCGTTGGAACTGGGAACACACGTCATACCTATCTCACCCTACTCAAGGTCTTCCGTAAGACGGTTCCCGTGAGTCACCTCAGTCAGCTGCTTCCTAGCAGGCTAACCCACTAACACTGCTTAGACGACTCTTGTCCCCCGTCGATGAAATACGACAGCAGATGCTTAGTGCAAGTCTCAAGGGGAATCTCGGTACCCATTTTCGAGATTCCTTGACTTGGAGATTTCCGGACTGATTCGGCGGGACTGATTTCATGGACCTACCTCCAAGCGTAGTCCCAATCCCCGAAATATGTTTTCAGTCCGTGAGCTTTGTTTGTGTAGTGAACAGATATGAAATGCAGATAAAGTGAACACATACAAAGTAATGCCAAATGAATTCACTTCTTTATTCATTAATAAATTTATCAAAACACTGAAATTGTCTAGACATAGGTTACATTTTGCCCGCCAAGATTGGCTATATGGTCACCTATTCTAACATCACCTCTCGCCAGATCCAAGATACAGTCTTCATATGCACGTGACTGCCATGATTCCTCAAGTCCGAGGACTAATCCCGTACTATCGGAACCGGGAATTTCAGTCATACCGACCAAGCCTCCAAGCCTTCCATATGATGATTCCCGCGAGTCACTTCAGTCAGTCGACCACCTTGTCAACTAACCCACTAAAATTGCATAGACGACCTTCGTCTGTTTCTGATGAAACTCAGCACTCACCCAGTGAATGCAATACTTAGTGCAAGTCTCAATAGGACACTTTATGCCCAGTCTCGAGGTCCTCGACTTGGAATGTTTCAGACCAACCCTCAGAAGTTGATTTCATAGCCGTCATCCAATGCGCAGCCCAACTACATGGGTTATCCAATTGGTCTGTGGGCATTTGTTATAACGTTGAAACGCCGTTCAACGTTAGTAGTAAGCACAACAAACACAATGCCAGTGATGAATTCTTACTCTATTCATCAGGATAATATTGTATTAATAAAGATTGACGAATAGTTCCCAAACCGTCAATCCAATTGGCTTTTTGGTCACCTATTCTAACATAAAGCCCATCAAAATGGATGGACAAGATTTGATCAAGGGATTGATGAGATGAAGGGCCATGATTAATTTGACTTAACCAAAGCCTAGTTTGACTAGGATTTGACTAGGTCAAAATCCTAGTCAAAGTGTGTCTCTTTAGAAGAGTTTTGAGTAGGAATAGGAAATTTCATCTTTTATAAATACTCAAAAACACACACACACACACACACACCTACTAATCTCTACAACTCTCATCTCTCAATTCTCTCTGAAGTTCTCGTCCATCTCCCTCATACACTCTCCAAGATTTCTACTTTGTTCTTCTTGATTTATTCAAGTTAGAACATAAGAGACGTCGATTGCGTTAATTGATAGCGTGTATCGATGTCTCTTCTCCCCAAATTGCTTTCCGGTGTAGCGAGTGAGATGATTTAGAGGGTCTCTTTCTTGAGATCTTGGTGCAAAACGGGGAACAATGCATGTAGCCGAACAAAGACAAAACTACAACCGGGTAGGTGCTTTAATTACATTTTTCGATTTAGATTCTATGGCCTCTATGTTGTATTTTATTGAATATGAGATACATCGAACGCCCGGGAGAATCAAGGGCACACCCTTGATCCGGTTATGTATGTGATGCATGCTTTAAATTTCATTTAATTATGTTTTGCAATTTTATTATGCAATCTTTCACGCTTCCGCTGTTCGTGTGCATCTCCCGGGCTGATCCACATAACGTTTCATTGTGATCATTCAACAGGAGCGTGCTAGGCTTTAATTTTGCATGTGGCTCTTATAGTGAATGAATGGTTTATTTATCGTACCATTGCTATTGCATGCAAACCTTTTATAATGCATTGTGTATGTATATATGTATGTGGGATCTCAGTTATTAGAACTCTCACTTGGATAGACCAAGTTAAAATATTAGACCCTTCATAAATGGACTTGGACTCTAGGAGTTCGTCCATGCCTTCCATCCATGGCAAAGTGAGGAAGCTAGTTTCAGTCGATAGCGTGGTCTCATGAGTCGTGGCACGACTATCGTACTTAAAAGAAGTTGCACTTTGTCATGAACGAGGAGTAGACTCTTGTTACGTATCTCACGAGTCGTGGAGGTAGCAGTGAGTTTATAAATCGGTTGATTGGGTCGGGTCTAACGCCCGAATAATGTGATTCACTTGGAGTCCTCGAGATCACGTAAAAGGGTGAGGCAGTTATCTTGGGAATCTCGTGAAACGAGAATAGTATGGCATACCTCCCACAGGTTGTTTCCCATGCAAATCGTAAAAGCGGGGTATGGGGGAGATTGCTATGGATCCCAAGCCCACTAGGAAAAGAGTTTCCCGAAAACAACATTTGAGAGTGTCGTGTTTTCGTATAAATACTAGGAGTATTAAATTACTAAACTCCAAGTGTTTAATTTTATTAAAACTTTCGATTTCAATTCTGCTGATTGTAGCTCTGTTCTTTAAATGTAGATTTAAAATGTCTAAGAACCCACTATCAACCGTACATGAGACAAACAAGTTTAATGGAACCAATTACAACGACTGATTGCGCAATCTAAGGATAGTCCTCGATTATGAGAACCAAGGCTACGTGATGGACGAGCTGCTTCCTAGGACCTTGCCGGAAGGATCCACGCCAGAAGAACGTTAGACGTTCGAGACTTGGCATAAGGATAACCCGAGAGTCCGTAGCATCATACTTGCCTCTATGACGAATGAGATTCAGAAGCAGTATGAAAGACTAGACGATATCCTTTCCATTATAGCTCACCTAGTGGATTGCTATGCGGTCCCGGACCGGCATACTAGGTATGTCGCAATGAAGGCGTTCTTTGGAACTAAAATGACCGAAGGGTCCTCTGTACAAGAGCATACGGTCAAGATGCTTACCTTGGTGGAAAAGCTCGAAGACCTCAAAGCAGGGCTCGATAACGAGACGTACATTGATGTGATCCTTCAGTCACTCCCACCCTCCTTCGACCAATTCATTGTTAACTACAACATGAATGCTCTTGAGAAGGGTATCGATGAGTTAATTAATATGTTGGTGCAATACGAGGCAACCACCAAAAAGTTTGCGCCATCGGTGTTGTTTGGAGATGCTTCGACTTCCAAAACGAAAGGCAAGGGTGCCGGACGTTGGAAAAGGAAGAAGGGAAAGGGAAAAAGCCGTCAAAGCAGCTATCAACACTAAGAGTGCTCCCATCACCAAAGTGGGGAAAGGCAAAGGGAAAAGGAAGCAACAGTTGAGGGCAAATGACATATGTATTTATTGACGTGAGAAAGGGCATTGGAAGAGGGATTGTCCCAAACTCCTCCACAAGCAGGGTATCTTTGTGATTGAGGTTAATATTGTTAGAATAGGTGACCATGTAAGCCAATTTTGGCAGGAATATGTAACCTATGTCTAGACAATTCTTTGGTATTTGATAAAACATTTATGAATAAAGAAGTGAAAATTCATATGGCAATACTTTGTTTACGTTCACTCATCTGCATTTACATTTCTGTTCACTACGCAAACAAAGCCCACGGACTGAGAAATGATTTCGGGGACTGGGACTACGCTTGGAGGTAGGTCCATGAAATCAGTCTTACCGAATCAGTCCGGAAATCTCCAAGTCAAGGAATCCCAAAAATGGGTACCGGGATTCCCTTTGAGACTTGCACTAAGCATCTGTTGTCGTATTTCATCGACGGGTGACGAACGTCGTCTAAGCAGTGTTAGTGGGTCAGCATGCTAGGAAGCAGCTGACTGAGGTGACTCGCGGGAACCGTCTTACGGAGGACCTTGAGTATGGTCAGCAAAGTATGACGTGTATTCCCGGTTCCAACAGTACAGGCCAAGTCCTTTGACTTGAGGAACTGCTGAGTTTACCTGTGCATCAGGTCTGTATCTTAGATATGGTGAGAGATTGCCAAAATACTCTTGAGTAGTCATAAGCCATGTCTAGTGCAGCTCGGGTGTACAAAGTGACAGTAGTTTCCAAGAAAGGATCTGTCTCCTGTCAAAAGGTATTGACAGTTGAGTCTCATGTATGCTCTGTGTCTTGTCCCTGAAATCTGTGGCCACAGTAACTGAACAGAAGGGAAAGGTTTCCCTTGCGGCGTTTAAGAAGGACAGACCGACACTTAGGTCCAAAATGGGTACATGCATTTTTCGTGCCCTAGACCCTAAGTGATGAGACCGAAGATAGAAGGACAAGTGTACTGTTAGAGCCTAAATGTTCATCCTCGAATATTTCACCTAGTCTCTAGTGCCATGGACCGTTGCTAGATGGCCACCCATGGTAACGGGCGGATTCTAGGAATCCGACCAAGTCTAGCTGAATGGTGAACCTAAAGAGTCACACACTATCCACACACACACTTAGTATTTAATTTGGAATTAAATATTGGAGTAAAGGAATGATTAAATTAGATTTAATCGGGTCCTATATTTTCTTGGAGAAATTAATTCCTTCTATTTGATAAAGGGAATTAAATTAATAAATAGGATTTATTAAAGGGTTGATTTAATGGGCTTAGAATAAATAATAATATTTATTTATTATATTATATTTATTCGTTTAGCCTTTTGGAATATTTAATGGGATTTAAATATTCCATTAAATTAAAATCAACGGTTGAGATGGAAAGGGGAGATGGAAGGCTAGGATTCGTTTAACTAGGTCAAATACTAGTTTGACTAGGACTTTGACTAGTCAAACTAGAGTTCTTAGAGTTGGAGTTTAAAGAGGATTAAACTCCTCCTCTATATAAACCTCTAGCTTCCAACAATTGAAGGATGATGATTCTTGGAAACACACACTCTCCCCTTCTCCTTACCTCTCGTCCGCCCCTCTCTCTTTCTCCAACAAGAAAATATTTTTCTTAGTTCTTTTGTTCTTGGAACATTAGAACTTAGATGAATCAATACCGTTAATTGATAACGTGTTGTTGATTCATCCACTCCAAAAATATACACTTGTTCGTTGCTAGCACGACGTGCAAGATACGTGGGTGGATCGTGTGTCACGATTTGGAGGGTGTTAAGAACGAGATCTCGGTGCAAAACGGGGAACAACGCGAGTAGCCGTTGAAGACGAAAACGACAACGGGTAGGTCTCGTTTTACTTTTTCGTCCCTCTTTAATTTTCAACTCTATGGCCTCCATGATTTCTTTACATGCTTTATAATCATGAGATACACCGAACGCCCGGGAACCTCAAGGGCACACCCCTTGAGCGTGTTTCTTTTAATTTAAAAGCATGCTTTATTTTTCGTATGTTTATTTTTATCGCGCTTCCGCATTCGCGGGACGATCCACCGATTTCTTTCAAATATGGTTACTAACACTGCCTTTTGGGTATTAGATACCGGCTGTGGAGCTCATATTTGCAATGATTGCAGGTGCTGAAAAGAAGCAGAAAACTGAGTAGCGGAGAGATGATCCTAAAGATTGGAAATGTCAAGGCCATCTCGGCAGAAGCAATAGGATCCACCACCTTATTAGTTAGTGATCGTATTAGTATAGAATTAGAGCAAGTTTATTACGTACCTAGCATGATTAGAAACATCATTTCCATTCCATTGTTAGACAATAGTGGTTATGAGTTTACAATCAGTAAAAATTACTTTTATTTGATGAAAGGTGGAATTACTCATCTGCTTGGTACACTAAATAACGGTCTCTATGTCTTACAACAAACGAATTTCGTTCTAAACACTCAACACAAAGATAAAATAGATAATAACGGGAACGCGCAACTATGGCATTCAAGGCTAGGTCATATCTCCCAAGATGGGATGAAAAAATTGGTAGACTCAAATAACCTAGAGATTGGGAACTTAAGTAAACTACCAACTTGTGAATCCTGTCTCGGAGGGAAAATGACCAAGAAGCCCTTTGTAGGACAAAGCAGGCTTGCCACAAGTCTATTGGAATTGGTTCATACAGACGTATGTGGATCACTAAGGACGCAAGCCCGAGGTCGGTTCTCCTACTTCATAACCTTCACCGATGATCATTCGCGGTATGGTTATGTATACCTAATGAGGTACAAGTCTGAAGCTCTTGAGAGGTTTAAAGAATTCAAACTTGAAGTTGAGAACCAAATCGGCTGCAAAATTAAAGTCCTACGGTCAGACCGAGGCGGGGAATACCTTAGTACTGAGTTCCTTAATTATCTTAAAGAAAGCGTTATAATCTCTAAATGGACACCTCTCGGGACACAATAGTTGAATCGGGTCTTTGAAAGGAGGAATCGAACCTTGTTAGACATGGTCCGATCCATGATAAGTTTTACCAAATTGCCCTTGTCTTTTTGGGCTACGCATTGGAAAACGCAGCCAAGTTATTAAACTTGGCGCCAACCAGTGCATTGACCCAAACACCATATGAGATATGGCACGGCAAGCCTGCATCCTACAACTACTTGAAAGTGTGAGGTAGCCCTGCATACGTCAAGAAGCTAGTGGGAGACAAGCTAGAATCAAAGTCTAGTTTGTTCAGGTTCGTTGGATACCCTAAAGAAACCACGGGTTATTATTTCTATGACCCCTTGGAACAAAAGGTGTTCGTTTCAAGGAATGCAATATGTTAGAATAGGTGACCATGTAAGCCAATTTTGGCAGGAATATGTAACCTATGTCTAGACAATTCTTTGGTATTTGATAAAATATGTATGAATAAAGAAGTGAAAATTCATATGGCAATACTTTGTTTACGTTCACTTATCTGCATTTACATTTCTGTTCACTACGCAAACAAAGCCCACGGACTGAGAAACGATTTCGGGGACTGGGACTACGCTTGGAGGTAGGTCCATGAAATCAGTCTTACCGAATCAGTCCGGAAATCTCCAAGTCAAGGAATCCCGAAAATGGGTACCGGGATTCCCTTTGAGACTTGCATTAAGCATCTGCTGTCGTATTTCATCGACGGGTGACGAAGGTCGTCTAAGCAGTGTTAGTGGGTCAGCATGCTAGGAAGCAGCTGATTGAGGTGACTCGCGGGAACCGTCTTACGGAGGACCTTGAGTATGGTCAGCAAGGTATGACGTGTATTCCCGGTTCCAACGGTACAGGCCAAGTCCTTTGACTTGAGGAACTGCTGAGTTTACCTGTGCATCGGGTCTGTATCTTAGATATGGTGAGAGATTGCCAAAATACTCTTGAGTAGTCATAAGCCATGTCTAGTGCAGCTCGGGTGTACAAAGTGACAGTAGTTTCCAAGAAAGGATCTGTCTCCTGTCAAAAGGTGTTGACAGTTGAGTCTCATATATGCTCTGTGTCTTGTCCCTAAAATCTGTGGCCACAGTGACTGAACAGAAGGGAAGGCTTCCCTTGCGGCGTTTAGTGAGGACAGACCGACACTTAGGTCCAAAATGGGTACCTACATCTTCCGTGCCCTAGACCCTAAGTGATGAGACCGAAGACAGAAGGACAAGTGTACTGTTAGAACCTAAATGTTCATCCTCGAATATTTCACCTAGTCTCTAGTGCCATGGACCGTTGCTAGATGGCCACCCATGGTAACGGACGAATTCTAGGAATCCGACCAAGTCTAGCTGAATGGTGAACCTAAAGAGTCACACACTATCCACACACACTTAGTATTTAATTTGGAATTAAATATTGGAGTAAAGGAATGATTAAATTAGATTTAATTGGGTCCTATATTTTCTTGGAGAAATTAATTCCTTCTATTTTGATAAAAGGAATTAAATTAATAAATAGGATTTATTAAAAGGGTTGATTTAATAGGCTTAAGAATAAATTATAATATTAATTTATTATATTATATTTATTTAGCCTTTTGGAATATTTAATAGGATTTAAATATTCCATTAAATTAAAATCAACGGTCGAGATGGAAAGGGGAGATGGAAGGCTAGGATTCGTTTGACTAGGTCAAACACTAGTTTGACTAGGACTTTGACTAGGTCAAAATCCTAGTCAAATTAGGTTACTTAGAGTTTGAGTTTAAAGAGGATTAAACTCTTCCTCTATATAAACCCCTAGCTTCCAACATTTAAGAGGATGATGATTCTTGAAAAACACACACAACACACACTCTCCCTCTCCTACCTCTCGTCCGCCCCCTCTCTCTTTCTCTAGCAAGAAAATATTTTTCTTAGTTCTTTTTGTTCTTGGAACATCAAGAACTTAGACGAACCAATACCGTTAATTGATAACGAGTTATTGATTCGTCTACTCCAAAAATAATACTTGTTCGTTGCTAGCACGACGTGCAAGATACGTGGGTGGATCGTGTGTCACGATTTGGAGGATCTCAAGAACGAGGTCTTGGTGCAAAACGGGGAACAACGCGAGTAGCAGTTGAAGACGAAAACGACAACGGGTAGGTCTCGTTTAAGATTTTCGTCCCTCTTTATTTTTCAACTCTATGGCCTCCATGATTTATTTAATTGTTTTATGATCATGAGATACACCGAACGCCCGGGAACCTCAAGGGCACACCCCTTGAGCGTGTTCTTTAAATTAAAAGCATGCCTTTATTTTAATATGTTTATTTTTACCGCGCTTCCGCATTCGCGCAATTCCCGGGACGATCCACCGGATTTTCTTTCACAATATTCTTGGAACAAGGGTTTCCAGAAGGTGTCCAACCTGATGAACTGATCCTTGAGGAATCAAGTGAGGCAAATCAGTTATCACCAGCAGCTGCGGATACCTCGCTTAGAGGTTTCCGGATAGATACCCAGAAGGCTAAGCAACCTCGAGAAGTTCAGCATGCCAGGATAGATACCCACTGACGTTCCCGTTCTCCGTGAAGGACAAGCGGATCCGTCCGGGAGCGCGAGTGAAAGTGAGAAAGCGTAAATGCAATACGTAATTTAAAATTAATTGCATATAAAGTGAAATCCCAAAGGGTGTACCCTTGGGTGCTCAACTGGACGTTCGATGTAGGATGTATTAATGTTTAAAACCATACACTTAACACATAGGGCATAGATGAAAATAACAAAGAATCTACTAAAGCGTAATAAACCATTACCTCGTAGATTTCTCGTGTGCTCGGGTACTTGCGTTGTCCTTCACCGGAATGCTCACAAATCCAAAAGTATGGATTCTCCAAAGGTGATCCACCCCACACCGGAAGAAACTCACGTTCTCCTTGCTAGAGGAAAACGGGTTTATGAAGGAATCGGCTTAAGATAAGAACACTATTAATTAGTGTTCTCTTAAGCTTACTTTGTTCTTCCTTTTGATTCAAAATCAAGTGAAGAACACAAGTAGAAATGGGGAGGAATGGCCGAGAGTTAGAGGAAGAGGAGAGAGCCAAAAATGCTTCTTCTTTTTTCTAGAAAAAGATGAATTATAATTCATATATGCAAGGTGTTGTATATACTCCTATATATACATAGTTAATGTGATTATTGGAATGTGTCTAGGTTCATCCAAGGATGTCTAGATACATTCCAATCAATCACCATTAATTCTTCAATCAAGCCTACCAAATTTTATGGTATGATCAAATCATACCAAAAGGGAAGGGCTTGATTGGAGTTGATTTGTCTCTTTCCAAGAGAGATAAGTCAACACACCACCTTGCATCAAACATGGCTTATTTTAGCTTCCTCCAAGGGAGCATTTCGGCCATGCTTAATTATGGGAAGAAGTTCAATTTCTTCCTATTCCAAAATAGGAACTATTTCTCCTCTCGGGTCAAATTTAACAGATTGGGTTTTATCGTAATCCAGTTATGATGAACCCGACATTAAATCCAATTTAATGTCCACTTAAATTATTCCCGTTGGTCTTTTGATCTAATTAAAAGATCCAACGTCTCAACTTTTCATATTTAATCGAAAATCCAATTTACCGATTAAACGAGGGTCCGATACAATATTGGCCCGTCCATCCAATGGACTATCCCTTAAGTAATCCAATTACTTATTTATCCTTCGAGATTGACTTCAAGTCAATCTCTCAACCTCCTTGGTAATTTGTGTGTGACCCTTTAGGTTCACCCTCAGCTAGACTTGGGCCCGTGTCCCACAAGGGCCCGTTACCATGGGTGGCCGTCTAGAACGGTCCATGGCACTAGAGACTAGGTGAATTGGCGTGAACATTTTAGGCACCGATCCCGTACGGGTA
The DNA here is from genome assembly GCA_034509735.1 of Sesamum alatum. Classification (NCBI taxonomy): domain Eukaryota; kingdom Viridiplantae; phylum Streptophyta; class Magnoliopsida; order Lamiales; family Pedaliaceae; genus Sesamum; species Sesamum alatum. The sequence continues at coordinate 2,675,025 of JACGWO010000012.1, read as the reverse complement.
CGGTCCTTCCATCTACCGTCTCCCGGCCTTAGTCTAAGGTATGGAATTGGGCGTCGGTTCCCATCCTTGACTAGGCATCTATGCTTAATACTCGAGACTACGTATGCTTCATTGCGTCGACACAGGAAACCATTCCCTGTTCGACCAAGTGCATAGGAGATACCTCTATCACATACTGACAGGGGACGGATCCTCTTCTTGGAATCCACCGTCCTCGTTACACTTTTCGACTGCACCGGACAAGGCTTATGATAATCATCTTACAGAATGATCACCTCTTGCCAGATCCAAGATACAGTCGTCATGTGCCCGCGACTGCCATGATCCCTCAAGTCTGAGGACTACTTCCGTACTATCAGTTGGTTTCATGACCACCATCCAATGCATGGCCCAACTGCATGAGTTGTTAACCGTTGTGTGTGGGCTTTGTTGCGATATAAGTAAAATGTTGTTTTAACAAATGTGAAATGAGCACAACAAAGTAAGCACCAAAAGTGACGAATACTCATTTTATTCATCACATAATAATATTACATTTACATTGAGTTGTATAATAGGTTACAAATCGTCAAACCTATTAGCTTTCTGGTCACCTATTCTAACAATCTCCCACTTGACCTAAAGCCAATCACCCATTGACCTCAAACCCATCTTATCCAGATGCTGAGTATGGGCAACTTGCAACATGGGCTTAGTAAGTGGATCTGCTATGTTTTCTGTGGAGCCGACTCGGTCCATCCGAACCTCGCCCCTGCTAACCATCTCTTTGAACAGATGGTAGCGTCTAAGAATATGCTTGGATCAGTGATGAGATCTCGGTTCCTTTGCTTGCGTTATTGCCCTGTTGTTATCGCAGAAGATAACTACTGGCTCAGCGATGCTAGGTACTACACCCAACTCTTGGATGTAGCTCTTCATCCAAACCGCCTCCTTAGCAGCTTCCGAAGCTGCTATGTATTCAGACTCTATGGTGGAGTGCGCCGTGGTAGCCTGCTTGGAACTCTTCCAAGCAATCATGCCACCATTAAGTCTGAACACATAACCAGACTGAGACTTCGCATCATCGCCATCCGACTGGAAGCTAGCGTCGCTATAGCCTTCCAGTATCAACTCTCCACCGCCGTAGATCAAGAACATGTCCTTAGTCCTTTTCAGGTACTTCAGGAAAGTCTTGAATGCACTCCAGTGTGCCTCCCCGGCACACGACTGATATCGACTAGTTACGCTCAAAGCAAAAGCTACATCAGGTCCAGTGCACTGAACAACATACTGTATGCTGCCCACGGCTGAAGCATAGGGGATGTCCAACATCCGTTTAAGCTCCTCATCAGTCTCAGGAGACTGCTTTTTGGATAACTTAATTCCATGCCTCATAGGAAGGAATCCTCGTTTTGAGTTCTCCATCTTGAATCTCTTCAAGACTTTCTCAATATACGAGGACTGGGCCATTCCTAACATCCTCCTAGATCTATCCCTATTGATCTTGATGCCAAGGATGTAGGATGCATCGCCCATATCCTTCATGGAGAATTGCGTTGACAACCAGGCTTTAGTGGTACCCAACATCTTAGCATCATTCCCAATGAGCAAGATGTCATCCACATAAAGCACCAGAAACGCAACTGAGCTCCCACTGATCTTCTTGTATACACAAGGATCGGACTCGTTCTTGATGAAATCATATCCCCATATGACTTCATCAAAACATATGTTCCAGCTTCGCGAAGCTTGTTTGAGGCCATAGATGGACCTTTGGAGACGGCAGACCTTCTGCTTTTCTCCAACAGTCGTGAAACCTTCCGACTGATCCATATAGATCTCTTCCTCTACGAACTGTTGAGGAAAGCCGTTTTCACGTCCATCTCCCATATTTCATAGTCATACCATGCTGCTATGGCAAGCAGTATCCGAATGAACTTCGCCATTGCTACAGGCGAGTAGGTTTCCTCAAAATTGACCCCGGGTCGCTGAGTGTAACCTTTCGCCACAAGCCTGGCCTTGAAGGTTGTAACCTCCCCGTCAGCTCCAAGCTTACGTTTGTAGACCCATTTACACCCTACGGGTTTTACCCTTTTGGGTGGGTCCACTAGGGTCCAAACCTGGTTTGTACCCATCGAGTCCATCTCGGATTTCATGGCTTCAAGCCACTTATCCGAATCAATGTCCGACATCGCTTCTCTGTATGTCTTTGGATCATTATCCAATTGACCGGTCAGGCCCAGAAATCCATACCTATCAGGTGCATGGGATACTCTGGGCGACCTACGGAGGACTGGAACAATATCAGTGGGAACTACTGGCTCAGATGTCACTGCCGCCTCATGGGGTACCTCACTTGATTCCTCAAGGAGTACTTCATCACATCGACTATCCGATGGAAAACCCTTTTCCAAGAACATTGCGTTTCACGAGACAAAAACCTTTTGCTCGGAGGGATCATAGAAATAATACCCCGCAGTTTCTTTTGGATAGCCGATGAACCTGCATAAACTAGACCTCAAGTCCAGTTTATCTCCCACTAATCTCTTGACATATGCGGGGCAACCCCACACTTTCAAGTATTTGTAGGAGGCAGGTTTGCCATGCTATATCTCATATGGCGTCTGGAATACCTTCTTAGATGGCGCCAAGTTCAAAATTTTGGATGTCGTCTCAAGAGCGTATCCCCAGAAGGAAAGGGAGAGTTCGGTAAAACTCATCATGGATCGGACCATGTCCAACAAGGTCCGATTACTCCTTTTAGACACACCATTAAGTTGTGGCATTCCAGGAGGGGTCCACTGAGAAAGAATCCCATTCTCTTTTAGATAATCAGTAAACTCACCACTCAAATACTCTCCACCTCGGTCCGACCGAAGGGCTTTGATCTTTCGACCGGTTTGGTTCTCTACTTCAAGTCTGTATTCCTTAAACCTTCCAAAGGCTTCAGACTTGTACCTCATCAGGTAAATATAACCATACCGTGAGTGATCATCAGTAAAGGTTATGAAGTACGAGTACCCACCTCTAGCCTGAGTATTTAGTAGGCCACAAACATCCGTATGGATCAAATCCAACAGACCATTGGCTAGCGTGCTTTGTCCAACAAATGGTTACTTGGTCATCTTTCACTTCAGACAGGATTCGCAGGTCGGTAGGTTGTCCAAATCGTCTATTTCTAGACTCTTTGAGTCCACCAACCTTTTTATCCTATCTTTAGAGATATGACCTAACCTCGCATGCCATATTTGTGCGTTATTGTGATCATCACGTTTTTATTTGTGTTTTGCAGTCATAATCCAATTAGATTGTTGAAGTATGTACAGACCGTTGACCAATGTACCAAGCAGATGAGAAATACCATCTTTAATAATGAAAAAAAAATATTTTTATTGATGGTAAATTCAAATACCTCCTTATCAAGGATTGGGATGGAAACAATGCATTTAATCATGCTAGGTACATAGAAACAATCGTTCAGTATAATCCTAACATGACTACTAATGGCTAACTCCATTGACCCTACGGCTTCCGCAGCAACGGCGTTCCCATCGCCTAGCCTCAGGATCATCTCATTTTTGGTTAGCCTTCTGCTTCTTTGCAGTGCCTGCAAATAATTGCAGATGTGAGCACCACACCCGATATCCAATACCCATGAAGCAGAATTAGTTATCATGTTTACTTCAACCACAAACATACCTGGGTTGGAGAGGAGTTGTGGGCACTCCTTCTTCCAATGCCCCTTCCCTTGGAAATGCATGCAGACATCATTTTCCTTGGACCGCTGAGAGCCACGGGCCTTCCCTTTCCTTTTGCTCGGTCCCACCGGAGCAACAGGGGTGCCTGGAGCGCGAGCAGGGGCCGCAACCGTCTTCCCTTTCCCCTTCTTCCTCTTCCAGCGTCCGCCCTCTTGCCATTCACCTTGGAGGTCAAAGCCTCTACTATCAATACCGCCAGCGCCGACTTGGGTCGTTGCCTCGTATTGGACTAGCATGTTGATCAACTAATGAATAGACTTCTCAAGTCTGTTCATGTTGTAGTTTACAACAAACGGATCATAGGAAGGAGGAAGGGAATGGAGGATCACGTCAATGTACGTGTCATTATTAAGCCCAACTTTAAGGTCCTTGAGTTTCTCCACTAGGGAGAGCATCTTGACCCCATGACTTTATACAGACGCTCTTTCAGCAAGCTTGGTGCCAAATAATGCTTTTGTGGCGGCATATCTAATATGCCTATCCGAAACTGCATAAACCTCGTTCATGCGGAGCATTATGGCAGAGATGTTGTCCAGCCTCTCATACTGCTTCTGGATGTCGTTAGACATCGAAGCCAGTATGATACTGCATACTTTCCGATTGTCCTCATGCCATTTCTCGAACGTCAAACGTTCTTTTGGCGTGGACCTCTCCGGTAAGTCGCTCGGCGGCGGCTTGTCCAAGACGTAGCCTTGGTTCTCGAAACTGAGGATAATCCTCAGGTTTCTTAGCCAGTCCGAGTAGTTCGTTCTATTGAATTTATTAGTCTCAAGTACCACGGTTAATGGATTCTTAGACATATCTACATTAATGAAAAATGTAAAGCAGATAGCAGATGATGACAATATTATTGTTCAAGTTAAAGACTTGGTCTTTTAGTCTTTAACCCTCCCACTATTTATACGAAAGTTCGCCACTCTCAAGCGGAGTTTCGGGAAACCATTTCTTAGTGGGCTCGAGATCCACAAGCGTAATCTCCATGCCCCGCTTGTACGATTCACATGAAGAAGACCTCGTGGGAGATATCCAATATCATTCTCATCCAATGAGATTTCTGAGATATTTTGCCTCACCTATTCGCATGGTTCCGAGGAATCCAAGCAAATCATGTTACTCAGTGTTGCACCCGAGCCATCAACCAAATCATGCCTCAAACTGTCGCCCCCCACGACTCGTGAGACAGGGAAACAACGAGTGCAGTCTTTTTGTTCACAACTATGGTGCAGCTTTCCCTTAGTCCAAGTGTGCCACAACTCGTGAGACCACACTTGGGTAGTGGTAGCTTCCTCACCACATTGTTGTGGATAAAAGGCTCGGACAGATCAAAATACCATTTTGATCCAAGTCCGTTCTGGCCTAATATTTAATTTAGTCCAACCAAATGAGAGTTTGTGTACGACCGAGACCTCATCACATTATTGTGTTTTAGCATGCATAAATATCCAATATTTAAAGCGATAAATAAATACGCCGCATGCAGAAAACATAACATACCCCTATTAGGATGATCACAAGCCCAACCTATGCTACCCACTGAGCCCGCAGTGAGTCTATGGTCTGTTTAGGGTGGTCCTAAATTATTACAATAATAATATACCCATTGTGATTCCAATGGGCCTTGTAATGCTCTTGTTTCATGCCTTGATGCTTCACCTTGGGGTCTCCGACTCCATATGCTTGTTAAAATTAAAAACATCACTAATCCTATCTACTCTCATTACAAATGAAAGTAATACATTGAAATAATAACAAGCCTTAACATCATGAGGCTGAAAAATACGGGAGGTGATAGTTCCAAAACAAGAAGTACGCAAGCCCCAGCCAACAGAAATTAAATGATCATACATTTATCCATACACAAGGTCTAGGGCTCTTGTGATCATCCCATGTTGATTCCATCAACGCACATAATAAAATTATTCCAAATAATCATGCATTAAACCAATGGATATTCCAAATATCCAAGTGATGTTCAACATCACAAAAGCATAAATATATAAACAATATTCAAAATTAAAATTTCAAATTTAATGGACATTACAAACAGTGCATCCAATGCATGTATTAATTCTAAATTAATTAAGCAAATTTAATCTAAGGAATAATCCAATTATTCCAAAATAAAATGTGTAAAATTAATACATTTTTAGAATAATGTGCAGAAAATACAGAAATCAAATTTTCCAGAAAATATCGAAAAACGGCACAAAACGGCCCAGCCGTTGTGCCCACCGGCCAGCCGCGCGCACAGTAATCCAATTACTTATTTATCCTTCGAGATTGACTCCAAGTCAATCTCTTAACCTCCTCAGTATTGTGTGTGTCCCTTTAGGTTCACCCTCAGCTAGACTTGGCCCGTGTCCCACAAGGGCTTGTTACCATGGGTGGCCGTCTAGCAACGGTCCATGGCACTAGAGACTAGGTGAATTGGCGTGAACATTTAGGCACCGATTCCGTACGGGTACGGTCCTTCCGTCTACCGTCTCCCAGCCTTAGTCTAGGGTATGAAATTGGGCGTCGGTTCCCATCCTTGACTAGGCATCTATGCTTAATACTCGAGACTACGTATGCTTCATTGCGTCGACACAGGAAATCATTCCCTGTTCGACCAACCACTGTGGCCACAGCTTTCGGGGACTAGGACTATGCTTGGAGGTAGGTCCATGAAATCAGTCCCGCCGAATCAGTCCGGAAAACTCCAAGTCAAGGAATCTCGAAAATGGGTATTGGGATTGAAAGAAAATCCGGTGGATCGTCCCGGGAATTGCGGCGAATGCGGAAGCGCGGTAAAAATAAACATATTAAAATAAAAGGCATGCTTTTAATTTAAAGAACACGCTCAAGGGGTGTGCCCTTGAGGTTCCCGGGCATTCGGTGTATCTCATGATCATAAAACAATTAAATAAATCATGGAGGCCATAGAGTTGAAAAATAAAGAGGGACGAAAATCTTAAACGAGACCTACCCGTTGTCGTTTTCGTCTTCAACTGCTACTCGCGTTGTTCCCCGTTTTGCACCAAGACCTCGTTCTTGAGATCCTCCAAATCGTGACACACGATCCACCCACGTATCTTGCACGTCGTGCTAGCAACGAACAAGTATTATTTTTGGAGTGGACGAATCAATAACTCGTTATCAATTAACGGTATTGGTTCGTCTAAGTTCTTGATGTTCCAAGAACAAAAAGAACTAAGAAAAATATTTCTTGCCTAGAGAAAGAGAGAGGGGGCGGACGAGAGGTAGGAGAGGGAGAGTGTGTGTTGTGTGTGTTTTTCAAGAATCATCATCCTCTTAAATGTTGGAAGCTAGGGGTTTATATAGAGGAAGAGTTTAATCCTCTTTAAACTCAAACTCTAAGTAACCTAATTTGACTAGGATTTTGACCTAGTCAAAGTCCTAGTCAAACTAGTGTTTGACCTAGTCAAACGAATCCTAGCCTTCCATCTTCCCTTTCCATCTCGACCGTTGATTTTAATTTAATGGAATATTTAAATCCTATTAAATATTCCAAAAGGCTAAATAAATATAATATAATAAATTAATATTATAATTTATTCTTAAGACTATTAAATCAACCCTTTTAATAAATCCTATTTATTAATTTAATTCCTTTTATCAAATAGAAGGAATTAATTTCTCTAAGAAAATATAGGACCGATTAAATCTAATTTAATCATTCCTTTACTCCAATATTTAATTCCAAATTAAATACTAAGTGTGTGTGGATAGTGTGTGACTCTTTAGGTTCACCATTCAGCTAGACTTGGTCGGATTCCTAGAATCCGTCCGTTACCATGGGTGGCCATCTAGCAACGGACCATGGCACTAGAGACTAGGTGAAATATTCGGGGATGAACATTTAGGTTCTAACAGTACACTTGTCCTTCTGTCTTCGGTCTCATCACTTAGGGTCTAGGGCACGGAAGATGCAGGTACCCATTTAGGACCTAAGTGTCGGTCTGTCCTCACTAAACGCCGCAAGGGAAACCTTTTCCCTTCTGTTCAGTTCACTGTGGCCACAGATTTTAGGGACAAGACACAGAGCATATATGAGACTCAACTGTCAACACCTTTTGACAGGAGACAGATCCTTTCTTGGAAACTACTGTCACTTTGTACACCCGAGCTGCACTAGACATGGCTTATGACTACTCAAGAGTATTTTGGCAATCTCTTACCATATCTAAGATACAGACCTGATGCACAGGTAAAACTCAGTAGTTCCTCAAGTCAAAGGACTTGGCCTGTACCGTTGGAACCGGGAATACACGTCATACCTTGCTGACCATACTCAAGGTCCTCCGTAAGACGGTTCCCGCGAGTCACCTCAGTCAGCTGCTTCCTAGCATGCTGACCCACTAACACTGCTTAGACGACCTTCGTCACCCGTCGATGAAATACGACAGCAGATGCTTAGTGCAAGTCTCAAAGGGAATCCCGGTACCCCATTTTCGGGATTCCTTGACTTGGAGATTTCCGGACTGATTCGGTAAGACTGATTTCATGGACCTACCTCCAAGCGTAGTCCCAGTCCCCGAAATCGTTTCTCAGTCCGTGGGCTTTGTTTGCGTAGTGAACAGAAATGTAAATGCAGATAAGTGAACGTAAACAAAGTATTGCCATATGAATTTTCACTCCTTTATTCATACATATTTTATCAAATACCAAAGAATTGTCTAGACATAGGTTACATATTCCTGCCAAAATTGGCTTACATGGTCACCTATTCTAACAATCTCCCACTTGACCTTTAAAGCCAATTGCCCATATGCTTAATCCCCATCTTCTCAAGATGTTGCGTATGAGCGCTCTGCGACATAGGCTTTGTCAGCGGGTCTGCTGTGTTGTCTGCCGAGTTGACTCGGTCCATCCGGACGTCACCTCTTCCTACCATTTCTCTAAGAAGATGGTAGCGTCTAAGAATATGTTTGGAACGGTGATGAGATCTCGGTTCCTTTGCTTGCGCTATAGCGCCGTTGTTATCACAGAAGATGACAACGGGCTCGGCGATGCTAGGCACCACACCCAACTCTTGGATGTAGTTTCTCATCCAAACCGCTTCCTTAGCAGCTTCTGAAGCTGCTATGTATTCAGCCTCTGTGGTGCAGTCAGCAATGGTTGCTTGCTTGGAACTTTTCCAAGCTACTACTCCTCCATTGAGTTTGAATACGTACCCCGATTGAGACTTGGCATCATCGTAATCAGACTGGAAGCTAGCGTCGCTAAAGCCTTCCAAAATTAGTTCTCCATTGCCATAGACTAGGAACATTTCCTTAGTCCTTCTTAGGTACTTAAGGATGCCCTTAACAGCATTCCAATGTGCCTCTCCTGCGCAGGACTGATATCTGCTTGTTACGCTCAAAGCGTATGCAATGTCAGGCCTAGTGCAGTGGACCGCATATTGTATGCTACCTACGGCGGAGGCATAGGGGATGACCTTCATCCTTTCAAGTTCCTCATCAGTCTGTGGGGACTGTTTCTTGCATAACTTGATCCCATGCCTTATTGGAAGGAATCCTCGTTTGGAGTTGTCCATTCGATATCTCTTTAGGACTTTCTCCATATACGAGTTTTGGGTGAGTCCTAACATCCTTTTAGATCTGTCCCTGATAATCTGGATGCCTAGGATGTAGGAGGCTTCACCCAAGTCCTTCATGGAAAACTGGGTTGACAACCATGCTTTTTGTGTTTCCTAACATTCTGACGTCATTACCAATGAGCAGAATGTCATCCACATAAAGCACTAGGAACACTATTGAGCTCCCACTGACCTTCTTGTATACACAAGGGTCGGATTCGTTTTTGATGAAGTCATATCCCCGTATTACTTCATCAAATTGAATGTTCCAACTTCGGGAGGCTTGTTTGAGGCCATAGATGGACTTCTGGAGGCGACAGACTTTCTGTTCTTCTCCAGTGACCGTGAAACCCTGCGGCTGATCCATATAGATCTCTTCTTCAACGAAACCGTTGAGGAAGGCCGTTTTCACGTCCATCTGTCATATCTCATAGTCATACCATGCTGCTATGGCGAGCAGAATCCGAATGGACTTAGCCATGGCTACAGGCGAGTAGGTATCCTCAAAATCGACCCGGGTCGTTGAGTGTATCCCTTAGCTACAAGCCTAGCCTTAAAGGTTGTGACTTCTCCATCAACGCCAAGTTTGCGCTTGTAGACCCACTTACAGCCCACTGGCTTAACACCTTTCGGTGGATCTACGAGACTCCAAACTTGGTTCTCGCTCATGGAGTCCATTTCGGCTTTCATGGCCTCAAGCCATTTCCCGGAGTCGATGTCAGACATCGCTTCTCCATACGTCTTAGGATCGTTATCCAAAAGATCGATCGCACCTAGAAAGCCATATCTCACTGGAGGTCTGGACTCTCTAGTGGACCTACGGAGAACGGGAACGTCAGTGGTGACTGTGGGCGTTGACTGTATCGGAGCCGGCGGTTCAGGAACCGGGACTGGCTGTTCCTGAGGCTGTCCTTCATGCCTAGCATGTGGGACTTCTCGAGGTTGGTCAGCCCTTCGGCTGTTAATCCTGAATCCTCTAAGTGAGGGTTCCGCGGCTGTGTCTGATGGCTGGATTCCATCACTTGATTCCTCAAGGATCAGCTCATCAGGTTGGATATCCTCCGGGAAGCCTTGCTCCAAGAATACTGCATTTCTTGAAACAGACACCTTTTGTTCCAAGGGGTCATAAAAGTAATAACCCGCAGTTTCTTTAGGGTATCCAACGAACCTGCATAAGCTAGACCTAGATTCTAACTTATCTCCCACTAACCTCTTGACGTATGCGGGGCTACCCCACACTTTCAAGTAGTTGTAAGATGCAGGCTTGCCGTGCCATATCTCATATGGCGTTTGGGTCAATGTGCTAGTAGGCGCCAAATTCAATAATTTGGCCGCCGTTTCTAGTGCATAGCCCCAAAACGATAAGGGCAATTTGGTAAAACTCATCATGGACCGAACCATGTCCAACAGGGTTCGATTCCTCCTTTCAGAGACACCATTTAACTTCGGTGTTCCTGGAGGTGTCTATTCTGATATTATACCATGTTCTTTTAGATAGTCTAGGAACTCCGTACTAAGGTATTCACCGCCTCGGTCCGACCGAAGGATTTTAATTTTGCAGTTAGTTTGGTTCTCCACTTCAAATCTGAATTCTTTAAACCTCTCAAGAGCTTCAGACTTGTACCTCATCAGGTAAACATAACCATACCGTGAATGATCATCGGTGAAGGTTATGAAGTAGGAGAACCCACCTCGAGCCTGCGTCCTTAGTGGTCCACATACGTCTGTATGGACCAAGTCCAACAGACCTGTGGCAAGCCTGCTTTGTCCTACAAAGGGCCTCTTGGTCATTTTCCCTCTTAGACAGGACTCACAAGTTGGTAGATCGTTCAAGTCCCCAACCTCTAGGTTCTTTGAGTCTACCAACCTTTTTCATCCTATCTTGGGATATGTGACCTAGCCTAGCGTGCCACAGACGTGCGTTCCCGTTATTATCTAATTTTCGTTTGTGTTGTGCATTGAGGACGAAATTCGTTTGTTGCAAGATATAGAGTCCGTTGTGTAATGTACCAAGTAGATGAGCAATTCCACACCTCATCAAATAAAAGCAATTTTTATTGATTCTAAACTCATAACCACTATTGTCTAACAATGGAATGGAAATGATGTTTTTAATCATACTGGGTACAAAATAAACTTGTTCTAAATCTATGCTAATATTATCACTAATCACTAGAGTGGCGGATCCTACTGCTTCTGCCGAGATGGCCTTGCCATTCCCAAGCTTCAGGATCATGTCCCCGCTACCCAGTTTTCTGCTTCTTTTCAACACCTGCAAGTCATTGCAAATGTGAGCTCCACAGCCGGTATCTAATACCCAAGAGGCAGAACTAGTGACCATATTAACCTCAATCACATATATACCTTGGTTCGAGAAGAGTTTGGGGCACTCTCTCTTCCAATGCCCTTTCTCACGGCAATTGATACATATGTCATATGCCTTTGACTGTTGCTTGGAGACAACCTTTCCCTTTCCTTTGCCTTTCCCCTCTTTGGCAATGGGAACACTCTTAGTCTTCGTAGCTGCTTTGACGGCCTTTCCCTTCCCTTTCTTCTTTTTCCAACGTCCGGCACCCTTGCCTTTCGTATTAGAAGTTGAAGCACCTCCAAACAATACCGAAGGCGTGGACTTCTTAGTCGATGCCTCGTATTGCACCAACATATTGATCAACTCATGAATGCCTTTTTCAAGTGCGTTCATGTTGTAGTTGACGATAAATTGGTCAAAGGAGGGTGGGAGTGACTGAAGGATCACATCTATGTACGTTTCATTATCGAGACCTGCCTTTAGGTCCTCGAGCTTTTCCACCAGGGTAAGCATTTTAACCCCGTGCTCTTGTACAGAGGATCCTTCTGTCATTTTAGTTCCAAAGAACGCCTTGGTCGCGACATACCTAGTATGCCGGTCCGGGATTGCATAGCAATCCTTTAGGCGAGCCATAATGGAAGGGACATCGTCTAGCCTTTCATACTGCTTCTGAATCTCATTGGTCATCGAAGCAAGTATGATGCTACGGACCTTCCGGTTATCCTTATGCCAAGTCTCGAACGTCTCACGTTCTTCTGGCGTGGATCCTTCCGGTAAGGTCCTAGGGAGAGGCTCGTCCATGACGTAGCCTTGGTTCTCGTAATCTAGGACTATCCTGAGATTTCGCAACCAGTTGTTGTAGTTTGTTCCATTGAATTTGTTATTCTCAAGAATGGTGGAAAGTGGGTTCTTAGACATTTTAAAATCTACATTTTAGAAAACAGCGCGCGATCAGCAGAAAATAAAAGACGGTGGTTTGATAAAATAATTAAATGCATGGACTTTAGTCATTTAATCTTCCCACTATTTATACGAAAACACGGTACTCTCAAACGTGATTTTCGGGAAATCCTTTCCAAGTGGGCTTGGGATCCACAGTGATTTTTCCCATACCCCGCTTTTACGATTCGCATGGAAAAGATCATGTGGGAGGTATTCTATACCATTCTCGTTCCACGAGATTCCCAAGATTATTACCTCACCCTTTCACATGATCCCGAGGACTCCAAGCGAATCATGTTAATTGGGCGTTAGACCCAACCCAATCGACCGAGCCACGGACCCACTGGTACCCCCCACGACTCGTGAGACAGGTAGCAGCAGCCCGCTTTTCGTTCATGACATAATGCAGCTTCCTTTAAGTACAATAACGTGCCACGACTCGTGAGACCACGCTATTGACCTAAAGCAGCTTCCTCACTATGCCATGGATTGGAAGGCATGGACAAACTCCTAGAGTTCTGTCCACTTTGTCTAGGGTCTAATATTTTGACATTGGTCCAACCAATGTGAGAGTAAGTAATGACCGAGATCTCAAATAAATATCTACACATACATTTCATAATGCGTAAATAAACCATTCATAGCAGTTATACGATAAATAAATAATCCATTCATCCATCATCATAACCACATGCAAAATTAAAGCCTAGCACGCCCCTGTTGGATGATCACGAGCCCGAATCCTATGCGATCCACTGAGCCCGCAGTGGATCTATGGTCAATCTAGGGTTGGTCCTATACTATTACATTAATAGTAACCCAATCATCATGCTGATGGGCCTTGGTCTCTTTTTCTCTTTCTTCACTTCATGGAAAACACCAAGGGGCCTCCCGTCTGGGCTCTCCATGTGGTCCTTCCTTCTTCTCCACCTATTATAAAAAAAAGGAAACCTCACTCCTAGTCTACTCTCATTACATATTGAAAAAATCCGGGGGGAGTACATAAGGAGGGAGGTAGAATGCCTTATTATTCCAAGGCAACTAGAAAGAGAGAAGGAGAAAGCAGTAAAAGAGGCACACAGGCCCAACAGAAAATAAACCATACATCCGGTCTTAGGGCTCGCGATCATCCATTTCCATCCAACACACATAATCACATGATCCAATCACATAATTATATAATACCACCAACATATGATTTCCAATCATAAATATCCAAAATAATTAATGAATATGTGCACAACGTGTGAAAAATAAAACACAAATATTGGTAATAATATTTTCTCGTTTTAGGAAAACCTTTCCTCATTATTTTAAGTAAAATAACCCCGGGATTCCGAATCCAATTTATTTTACTCCTAAAATAATGTCTTTTAGAAAAATAGGCATAATTGAACAAAAACGATTTTTCAGAATTAATTCAAAATTAAAACTGAAAATAATTAAAAAAATAAAAGAAAATTACTACTAGGGTTTTGAAACCCTAGCAGCAGCAGCTGTCGCCGCCGCCGGCGGCACGCGCGCAGGGCAGCAGGCTCAGCCTGCCGCCCCTGCGCGCGCGCAGGCACTGCCTGGCCGGGCGCCGCGCGCAGGTCCCTTGCCTGCGTGCGCGCGCGCCTGGCCGGCAGCGCGCTGCGCGGCCCGGCATGCCGGCAGGCCGCCGCGCGCAGGCTCCCCTGCCTTGCGCACGCGCTGGCCTGCTGGCTGCCGGCCGTGCCGTGCGCAGTGCGCGCGCAGACGCGCACTGGGCACGCCTGTCGGGAGCGCGCGCGCAGACTCCTTCGTCTGCGTGCGCGCGCGCCTGGCGGCGCCGCCCAGGGCCCGTCCGCGCGCGGACTCGCAGGCGCACGGCCTTGCGCGCACGCGCGCGCATGAGCGCGCCTGCCGGGCGCACGCGCGCAGACACCCTTGTCGTATTTGAGACTTGCACTAAAGCATCTGCGGTCGTATTTCATCGACGGGTGACGAAGGTCGTCTAAGCAGTGTTAGTGGGTTAGCCTGCTGGGGAGCAGCTGACTGAGGTGACTCGCGGGAACCGTCTTACGGAGGACCTTGAGTAGGGTCAGCAAGGTATGACGTGTATTCCCGGTTCCAACGGTACAGGACAAGTCCTTTGACTCTCGTCCACCCTCTCTCTCTCCTCAAACAAGAAAATAATTTCTTGTTCTTTTGTTCTTGGAACAATCGAACATAGGAGAATTAGTACCGTTAATCAATAACGTGTTATTAATTCATCCTCTCCAAAATAATACTTGATCATTCGCTAGCACGACGTGCAAGATACGTGGGTGGATTGCGTGTTACAATTTGGAGAATCTCACGTACGAGATTTGGTGCAAAATGGGGAACAACGCGAGTACCGGTTAGAAGACGAAAACGACAAAAGGTAGGTTCCGATTTAATTTTTCGGCCCTCTTTATTTTTAATCCTATGGCCTCCATGATTTCTTTTATGCTTATAATTCATGAGATACACCAAGCGCCACTCACTTAGAGGATTCAGGATAGACACCCGAAGGGCTGACCAACCTCGAGAAGTCCAACATGCTAGGCATGAAGGACTGCCTCAGGAACAACCAGCCCCGGTCCCTGAACCGACGACTCCAATACAGTCAGCGCCCACAGTCACCACTAACGTTCCCATCCTCCGTAGGTCTACTAGAGAGTCTAGACCGCCAGTGAGATATGGCTTTCTAAATACAACCGGTCTTTTGGATAACGATCCTAAGACATATGGAGAAGCGATGTCTGACATCGACTTCGGGAAATGGCTTGAGGCCATGAAAACCGAAATGGACTCCATGAACGAGAACCAAGTCTGGAGACTTGTAGATCCACCGAAAGGTGTTAAGCCAGTGGGCTGTAAGTGGGTCTACAAGCGCAAACTTGGCGTTGATGGAGAAGTCACAACCTTCAAGGCTCGGCTTGTAGCCAAGGGATACACTCAATGACCCGGGGTCGATTTTGAGGATACTTACTCGCTAGTAGCCATGGTTAAATCCATTCGGATCCTGCTCGCCATAGCAGCATGGTATGACTATGAGATATGGCAGATGGACGTGAAAACGGCCTTCCTTAACGGTTTCGTTGAGAAAGAGATCTATATGGATCAGCCGGAAGGTTTTCACAGTCACTGGAAAAGAACAGAAGGTCTGTCGCCTCCAGAAGTCCATCTATGGCCTCAAACAAGCATCCCGAAGTTGGAACATTTGCTTTGATGAAGTAATACGGGGCTATGACTTCATCAAGAACGAATCTGACCCTTGTGTATAAAAGAAGGTCAGTGGGAGCTCTATAGTGTTCCTAGTGCTTTATGTGGATGACATTCTACTCATTGGTAATGGCGTTAGAATGTTGGGGGACACAAAAGCATGGTTGTCAACCCAGTTTTCCATGAAGGACTTGGGTGAAGCCTCTTACATCCTAGGCATCCAGATCATCAGGGATAGATCTAAAAGGATGTTAGGCTCACCCAAAACTCGTATATGGAGAAAGTCTTAAAGAGTTATCGAATGGACAACTCCAAACGAGGATTCCTTCCCATGAGGCATGGGATCAAGTTGTCCAAGAAACAGTCCCCGCAGACTGATGAGGAACTTGAAAGGATGAAAGTCACCCCCTATTCTTCTGCCGTAAGAAGCATCCAATATGCGGTCCACTGCACCAGGCCTAACATTGCTTACGCTTTGAGCGTAACAAACAGATATCAGTCCTGCGCAGGAGATGCACATTGGAATGTTGTTAAGGGCATCCTTAAGTACCTAAGGAGGACTAAGAAAATGTTCTTAGTCTATGGCAATGGAGAACTGATTCTGGAAGGCTTTAGCGACGCTAGCTTCCAGTCTGATGATGATGATGCCAAGTCTCAATCGGGTTACGTATTCAAACTCAATGGAGGAGTAGTGGCTTGGAAACGTTCCAAGCAAGCAACCACTGCTGACTCCACCACAGAGGCTGAATACATAGCAGCTTCAGAAGCTACCAAGGAAGCGGTTTGGATGAGAAACTACATCCAAGAGTTGGGTGTGGTGCCTAGCTTCGCCGAGCCCGTTGTCATCTTCTGTGATAACAACGGAGCAATAGCGCAAGTAAAGGAACCGAGATCTCATCACTGTTCCAAACACATTCTTAGACGCTACCATCTTCTAATAGAAATGGTAGGAAGAGGTGACGTTCGGATGGACCGAGTCAACTCAGCAGACAACACAGCAGATCCGCTGACAATGCCTATGCCGCAGAGCGCTCATACGCAACATCTTGAGAAATGGGGATTAGACATATGGGCGATCAGCTTTAAAGGTCAAGTAGGAGATTGTTAGAATAGGTGACCATGTAGCCAATCTTGGCGGGCAAAATGTAACCTATGTCTAGACAATTTTAGTGTTTAGATAAAACTATTAATGAATAAAGAAGTGAAATTCATTCTAGCATTACTTTGTTTGCATTCACTTTACTGCTTTATCTATCTGTTCACTGTGCAAACAAAGCCCACGGACTCAAAGCCCATTTCGGGGACTGGGACTACGCTTGGAGGTAGGTCCATGAAATCATTCCCGCCGAATCAGTCCGGAAAACTCCAAGTCAAGGAATCTCGAAAATGGGTACCGGGATTCCCTTTGAGACTTGCACTAAGCATCTGCTGTCGTATTTCATCGACGGGTGACGAAGGTCGTCTAAGCAGTGTTAGTGGGTTAGCCTACTGGGGAGCAGCTGACTGAGGTGACTCGCGGGAACCGTCTTACGGAGGACCTTGAGTAGGGTCAGCAAGGTATGACGTGTATTCCCGGTTCCAACGGTACAGGACAAGTCCTTTGACTTGAGGAACTGCTGAGTTTACCTGTGCATCAGGTCTGTATCTTGGATATGGTGAGAGATTGCCAAGAAGCACTTGAGTAGTCATAAGCCATGTCTAGTGAGCTCTGGTGTACAAAGTGATAGTAGTTTCCAAGAAAGGATCTGTCTCTGTTAAAAGGCATTGACATTAAATATTAAAAGGCACTGAACAGAAGGGAAGGCTTCCTTGCGGCGTTTAGTAAGGACAGACCGACTCTTAGGTCCAAATGGGAACCTGCATTTTTCGTGCCCTAGACCCTAAGTGGTGAGACCGTAGACAGAAGGACAAGTGTACTGTTAGAGCCTAAATGTTCATCCTCGAAATTTCACCTAGTCTCTAGTGCCATGGACCGTTGCTAGATGGCCACCCATGGTAACGGACGGATTCTAGGAATCCGACCAAGTCTAGCTGAAAGGTGAACCTAAAGAGTCACACACAATCCACACACATCAAGTATTTAATTTAGAATTAAATATTGGAGAAAAGGAATGATTAAATTGGATTTAATCGGGACCTTTATTTTCTTACGAGAATTAATTCCTTCTATTTGATAAAAGGAATTAATCTAATAAATTGGATTTATTAGAGGATTAATTTAATAGGCCTAGAATAAATATTTATAATTTATTATATTTATTTGGCCTTTGGAATATTTAATAGGATTTAAATATTCCATTAAATTAAATTAATGGTTGAGATTGAAAGGGAGAGATGGATGGCTAGGATTAATTTGACTAGGTCAAATACTACTTTGACTAGGACTTTGACTAAGTCAAAATCCTAGTCAAAATAGACCTCTTTAGAGTTGGAGTTTAAGAGGATTAAACCCCTCCTCTATATATAGTCCTAGTCTTTCACTATTTGTAAAGTGATGAAATTCCAACACACACACACAATTCGGCTCTCTCCCTCTCCCTCTCGTCCGCCTCTCTCTCTCTCCTCAAACAAGAAAATAATTTCTTGTTCTTTTGTTCTTGGAACAATCAAACATAGGAGAATTAGTATCGTTAATCAATAACATGTTATTAATTCATACTCTCCAAAATAATACTTGTTCGTTCGCTAGCACGACGTGCAAGATACGTGGGTGGATTGCGTGTTACAATTTGGAGAATCTCACGTACGAGATTTGGTGCAAAACGGGGAACAACGCGAGTACCGGTTAGAAGACAAAACGACAATCGTTAGGTTCCGATTTAATTTTTCGTCCCTCTATATTTTTAATCCTATGGCCTCCATGATTTCTTTTATGCTTTTAATTCATGAGATACACCAAGCGCCCTGGAACTTCAAGGGTACACCCCTTGAACGTGTTCTTTTATTTAATTAAAAGCATGCTTTAATTTTTGTATTTAATTTTATACCGCGCTTCCGCATTCGCGCTATTTCCCGGGATGATCCACAATTTTTCACCTGATAGGTATGGATTTCTAGGCCTGATCGGTCAATTGGATAATGATCCAAAGACGTATGGAGAAGCGATGTCGGACATCTATTCGGATAAATGGCTTGAGGCCATGAAATCCGAGATGGACTTGATGGGTACAAATCAGGTTTGGACCCTAGTGGACCCACCCAAAGGGGTAAAACCCGTAGAGTGTAAATGGGTCTACAAACGTAAGCTTGAAGTTGACGGGGAGGCTACAACCTTCAAAGCCAGGCTTGTGGCGAAGGGTTATACTCAGCAACCCGGGGTCGACTTTGAGGAAACCTACTCGCCTGTAGCAATGGTTAAGTCCATTCGGATACTGCTTTCCATAGCAGCATGGTATGCCTATGAAATATGGCATATGGACGTGAAAATTGCCTTCCTGGTTTCGTGGAGGAAGAGATCTATATAGATCAGCCGGAAGGTTTCACATCTGTTGGAGAAGAACAGAAGGTCTGCCGTCTCCAATGGTCATCTATGGCCTCAAACAAGCTTCCCAAAATTGGAACATACGTTTTGATGAAGTCATACAGGGATATGATTTCATCAAGAACGAGTCCTATCCTTGTGTATACAAGAAGATCAGTGGGAGCTCGATTGCGTTTCTGGTGCTTTACGTGGATGACATCTTGCTCATTAGGAATGATGCTAAGATGTTGGGTACCACTAAAGCTTGGTTGTCAACGTAATTGTCCATGAAAGATATGGGCGAGGCATCCTACATCCTTGGCATCAAGATCTACAGGGATAGATCTAGAAGGATGTTAGGAATGGCCCAGTCCTCGTATATTGAGAAAAGTCTTTGAAGGAGATCAAGATGGAGAACTCAAAATGAGGATTCCTTTGTTAGAATAGGTGACCATGTAAGCCAATTTTTGGCGGGTATATGTAACCTATGTCTAGACAATTATAGGTGTTTTGATTAAATCATTAATGAAATAAAGAAGTGAATTTTCATTTGGCATTACTTTGTTTGTGTTCACTTGCACCTATTTTTCCATATCTGTTCACTACGCAAACAGAGCCCACGGACTGAGATTCGATTTCGGGGACTGGGACTACGCTTGGAGGTTAGGTCATGAAATCAGTCTTTCCCGAATCAGTCAGGAAATCTCCAAGTCAAGGAATCCCGAAAATGGGTACCGGGATTCCATTTGAGACTTGCACTAAGCATCTGCTGTCGTGTTTCATCGACGGGTGACGAGGATCGTCTAAGCAGTGTTAGTGGGTTAGCCTGCTAGGACGCAGCTGACTGAGGTGACTCGTGGAACCGTCTTACGGAGGACCTTGAGTATGGTCTGCAAGGTATGACGAGTATTCCCGGTTCCAACGGTACAGGTCAAGTCCTTTGACTTGAGGAATTACTGAGTTTACCTGTACATTCAGAACTGTATCTTAGATATGGTGAGAGATTGCCAAGAATTCTCTTTGGTAGTCATAAGCCATGTCTAGTGCAGTCCTAGGTGTGCAAAGTGACAGTAGTTTCCAAGAAAGGATCTGTCTCCTGTCAATAGGTTTTGACAGTTGAGTCTCATGTATGCTCTAGGTCTTGTCCCTAAAACTGTGGCCACAGTGACTGAACAGAAGGAAGGTTTCCCTTGCGGCGTTTGTAAAGGACAGACCGACACTTAGATCCAAGATGGGTACCTGCGTTATCCGTGCCCTAGACACTAAGTGATGAGACCGAAGACAGAAGGACAAGCGTACTGTTAGAGCCTAAATGTTCATCCCTGAATATTTCACCTAGTCTCTAGTGCCATGGACCGTTGCTAGATGGCCACCCATGGTAACGGACGGATTCTAGGAATCCGACCAAGTCTAGCTGAATGATGAAACTCCAACACACACACACAACACACACACACGGTTTCTCTCTCTCTCCCATCTCTCTCGTCCGCCCTCTCTCTCTCTCAAGAAAATAGTTTTCTTGATTCTTTTGTTCTTGGAACATTAGAATCTTGATGAATCAATACCATTAATTGATAATTGTTATTGATTCATCACTCCAAAATTATACACTTGTTCGTTGCTAGCACACGTGCAAGATACGTGGGTGGATCGTGTGTCACGATTTGGAGGGTCTCAAGAACGAGATCTTGGTGCAAAACGGGGAACAACGCGTGTAGCCGTTGAAGACGAAACGACAACGGGTAGGTCTCGTTTTAAATTTTCGTCCCTCTTTAATTTTCAACCCTATGGCCTCCATGATTTATTTTATGTTTATACGTTCATGAGATACACCGAATGCCCGGGAAAATTTCAAAGGCACACCTTTGAAACGTGTTTTAATTTAAAAGCATGTTTAAATTCCATTTTAATTTTTAATATAACCGCGCTTCCGCATTCGCCGCTTTTCCCGGGATGATCCACATAATCTTTCAGTGGTATCAGAGCCCGGTTCGGTGTATATAGGCCTAGGGTTTATGTGCGTTTTAAGCATGAAAACGTGAAATAGCATGTTGTAATTAAATCTTGAATTTCTTGATTCTTGAAGCATGTTATTTTATTGCTTTTAATTCGTGTGAATTGCTGAATATTGGTATTTTCTGTTTTTCTTGGGAATCGGGATGGGAATTATCTGAAAAACGAGAAAAACGTCACAAGCCGGCCAGCCGGGAAGGCTGGCCGCGGCGCAGCGAGCGCTGCCGGCCGCGCAGGGGCAGCGCGCAGCCGGGGTTGGCTGCGCGCGGGCGTGCGCGCATGGAAACGCCTCCAGGCGCGCGCGCGGGCAGACAGAGGTGTCTGCGCGCGCGCGCAAGGCTGGCGGGCGGAGAGCCCGCGCGCGAACGGGCACCAGGCGCGCCGCCAGGGCGCGCGCGCACGCAGACGAGGCGTCTGGCGCGCGCGCGCGCCCGGCAGGCACGCCCAGTGCGCGTCCTGCGCGGCGCGCTCTGCGCGCGGACGAAGGGACGCGGCCGGTGGCCAGCAGGCCAGCGCGCGCGCACAGGCAAAGGAGCCTGCGCGCTGCGTCGGCCCGTGCCGGCCAGGCGCGCGCGCACCGCAGGCAAGGGGCCTGCGCCGCGCGCGCCGCCGCCAGGCAGTGCCTGCGCGCGCAAGGGCGGGCAGGCTGGGCCCTGCTGGCCCTGCGCGCACGGCCTGCCGGCTGCTGCCGGTGGCGGGGCCGGCGGCTGCTGCAGCTAGGGTTTTTTTGAAACCTAGCATTATTATTTTATTTTTAAATTTATTTTCAGTTTTAAATTTTGAATTAATTCTGAAAAAATTCGTTTTTTTGGGTTCAAATTTTGCCTAAATTCCTAAAGACATTATTTTAGGAGTAAAATAAATTGGATTTGGAATCCGGGGTTATTTTACTTAAAATAATGAGGAAAGGTTTTTCCTAAAAACGAGAAAAGAATATTATTACCAATATTTGTGTTTTATTTTTCACACGTTGCGCACATGTTCATTTTATTTTCATCTTGGATTGATGTGATTGGAAATCATGTGTTGTTGGGAATATTTATGATTATGTGATTGGATCAATGTAATTATGTGTGTTGGATGGAAATGGATGATCACGAGCCCTAGACCGAATGTATGGTTTAATTTTCTGTTGGGCCTGTGTGCCTCTTTAAACTGCTTTCTCCTTCTCATCTTTCTAGTGCCTTGGAATAATAAGGCTTTCTAACCTCCTCCTTATGTACTCCCCCGGGGTTTCGCTGGGGTTTCTAAATTTTTTTATATGTAAATGAGAGTAGACTAGGAGTGAGGTTTCATTTTTTGTAATTGGTGGAGAAGAAGGAAGGACCACATGGAGAGCCCAGACCGGAGGTCCTTGGCGTTTTCCATGAAGTGAGAGAAAGAGAAAAAGAGACCAAGCCCATCAGAATGATGATTGGGTTACTATTATTGTAATAGTATAGGACCAACCCTAGATTGACCATAGATCCACTGCGGGCTCAGTGGATCGCATAGGATTCGGCTTGTGATCAATCCAACAGGGGCGTGCTAGGCTTTAATTTTGCATGTAGTTATTGTGATGGATGAATGGTTTTATTTATCATGTATAACTGCTATGGATGAATTTCATTTATGCATTTTTTTGGATAAATGTATGGATATAGTATGAGATCTCGGTCATTATTACTCTCACATTGGTTGGACCAATGTTAAAATATTAGACCCTAGATAAAGTGGGACATGAACTCTAGGAGTTCGTCCATGCCTTCAATCCGTGGGCATAGTGAGGAAGCTGTTTTAGGTCAATAGCGTGGTCTCACGAGTCGTGGCACGTTATTGTACTTAAAAGAAGCTGCAGCTATGTCATGAACGAAAAATGGGCTGCTGGCTACCTGTCTCACGAGTCGTGGGGGTACTAGTGGGTCCATGGCTCGTCGATTGGGTTGGGTCTAACGCCTAATTAGCATGATTCGCTTGGAGTCCTCGGGATCATGCAAAAGGGTGGAGGCAATAATCGTTGGGAATCTCGTGGAACGAGAATGGTATGGAATACCTCCCACAGGATCTTTTCCATGCGAATCGTAAAAGCGGGGTATGGGAAAAATCGTTGTGGATCCCAAGCCACTAGGAAAGGATTTTCCCGAAAACTACGTTTGAGAGTACCCGTGTTTTTCGTATAAATAGTGGGAGGATTAAATGACTAAAGACCAAGCATTTAATTATTTTTTAATCAAACCACCGTCTTTACTTTTCTGCTTGATCGCGCGTTGTTTTTCAACATGTAGATTTTAAAATGTCTAAGAACCCACTTTCAACCATTCTTGAGACAAACAAATTTAATGGAACCAACTACAACGACTGGTTGCGCAATCTCAGGATAGTCCTGGATTATGAGAACCAAGGCTACGTCATGGACGAGCACTACTCCTAGGACCTTACGGAAGGATCCACGCCAGAGGAACGTGAGACGTTCGAGACTTGGCATAAGGATAACCGGAAGGTTCGTAGCATCATACTTGCTTCGATTGACCAATGAGATTCAGAAGCAATATGAAAGGCTAGACGATGTCCCTTCCATAATGGCTCGCCTTAAGGAATTGCTATGGCAGCCCGGACCGGCATACTAGGTATGTCGCGACCAAGGCGTTCTTTGGAACTAAAATGACAGAAGGATCCTCTGTACAAGAACATGGGGTTAAAATTGCTTACCCTAGTGGAAAAGCTCGAGGACCTAAAGGCAGGTCTCGATAACGAAACGTACATAGATGGTGATCCTTCAGTCACTCCCAACCCTTCCTTTGATCAATTTATTGTCAACTACAACAATGAATGCACTTGAGAAGGGGTTATTCATGAGTTGATCATTATGTTGGTGCAATATCGAGGCACGACTAAGAAGTCCACGCCATTCCGGTATTGTTTGGAGGTGCTTCTTACTTCCAAGACGAAAGGCAAGGGCGCCGGAACGTTGGAAAAAGGAAGAAAGGGAAGGGAAAGGCAGTCATAGCAGCTACGAACACTCAGAGTGTTCCCATTGCCAAAGAGGGGAAAGGCAAAGGAAAGGGAAAGGTTGTCTCCAAGCAACAGTCAAAGGCATATGAACATATGTTATCAACTGCCGTGAGAAAGGGCATTGGAAGAGAGAGTGCCCCAAACTCTTCTCAAAACCAAGGTATATTTGTGATTGAGGTTTGAACATGGTCACTAATTCTGCCTCTTGGTATTGGATACCGGCTGTGGAGCTCACATTTGCAAATGATTTGCAGGTGTTGAAAAGAAGCAGAAAACTAAGTAGCGGGGACATGATCCTGAAGCTCGGAAATGGCAAGGCCATCTCGGCAGAAGCAGTAGGATCCGCCACTTTAGTTATTAGTGATACCATTAGCATAGAATTAGAGCAAGTTTATTTTGTACCCAGTATGATTAAAAACATCATTTCCATTCCATTGTTAGACAATAATGGTTATGAGTTAAAATCAATAAAAATTGCTTTTATTTGATGAGGTGTGGAATTGCTCATCTACTTGGTACATTACATAATAGGCTCTATATCTTGCAACAAACGAATTTCGTTCTTAACGCTCAACACAAACGGAAATTAGATAATAACGGGAACGCACGTCTGTGGCACGCTAGGCTAGGTCACATATCCCAAGATAGGATGAAAAGGTTGGTAGACTCAAAGAACCTAGAGGTTGGGGACTTGAGTAAATCTACCAACTTGTGAATCTTGTCTAAGAGGGAAAATGACCAAGAAGCCCTTTGTAGGACAAAGCAGGCTTGCCACAAGGTCTGTTGGACTTGGTCCATACAGACGTGTGTGGACCACTAAGGACGCAGGCCCGAGGTGGGTTCTCCTACTTCATAACCTTCACCGATGATCATTCACGGTATGGTTATGTTTACCTGATGAGGTACAAGTCTGAAGCTCTTGAGAGGTTTAAAGAATTCAGACTTGAAGTGGAGAACAGACCAACTGCAAAATTAAAGTCCTACGGTCAGGACCGAGGCGGTGAATACCTTAGTGCCGAATTCCTAGATTATCTAAAGGAACATGGTATAATATCAGAATGGACACCTCCCGGAACACCACAGTTAAATGGCGTCTCTGAAAGGAGGAACCGAACCCTGTTGGACATGGTTCGTTCCATGATGAGGTTTTACAAATTGCCCCTATCGTTTGGGGTTATGCATTAGAAACGGCAGCCAAGTTATTAGAATTTGGCGCCTACTAGTGTAGTGAGCCCAAACGCCATATGAGATTATGGCACGGCAAAGCCTGCATCCTACAACTACTTGAAAGTGTGGGGTAGCCCCGCATACGTCAAGAGGTTAGTAGGAAGATAAGCTAGAATCGCAGGTTCTAGCCTATGCAGGTTCGTTGGATACCCTAAAGAAACTGGCGGGTTATTACTTTTATGACCCTTTGGAACAAAAGGTATTTGTTTCAAGGAATGCAGTTATTCTTGAGAGCAAGGCTTCCCAGAGGATATCCAACCTGATTGAGCTGATCCTTGAGGAATCAAGTGATGGAAACTCCAGCATGCAGAATAGCCGCGGAAACCTCACCGAGAGGATTCAAGGAGTAATGAACGGAGGACTGACCAACCTATGAGAAGTCCAAACATGCTAGGCATGAAAGGACAACCTCAAAGCAGGACAGACCCCGGCCCCTGAAAACCGCCGGCTCCGATACAGATCAGCGCCCCAGTTACCACTAAACGTTCCCGTTCTCCGAGGTCCACTAGAGAATCCAGACTCCAGTGAGATATGGATTTCTAGGTGCGACGATCTTCTGGGATAACGATCCTAAGACATACGGGAAGATGTCAGAACATCGACTCTAGGAAATGGCTTGAGGCCATGAAAACCGAAATGGACTCCATGAGCGAGAACCAAGTTGGAGACTTGTAGATCACCGAAAGGTGTTAAGCCAGTGGGCTGTAAGTGGGTCCTACAAGCGCAAACTCGGCGTTGATGAGAGGTCACTACTCAAGGCTAGGCTTGTAGCTAAGGGATAGCACTAACGAACCCGGGGTCGATTTTGAGAATACCTACTCGCCAGTAGCCATGGCTAAATCCATCGGATTCCTGCTATTGCCATAGCAGCAATGGTATGACTATTGAAATATGGCAGATGGACGTGAAAACGGCCTTCTCAACGGCTTCGTTGAAGAAGAGATCTATATGGATCAGCCGGAGGGTTTTCACGGTCGCTGGAGGGAAGAACAGAAAGTCTGTCGTCTCCAGAAGTCCAGTCTATGGCCTCAAACAAGCTTCCCGGAGTTGGAACATTCGATTTAGATGAGGTAATCACGGGGTTATGAACTTCATCAAAACGAATCGGACCCTTGTGTATACAAGAAGGTCAGGTGGGAGCTCCATAGTGTTCCTAGTGCTTTACGTGGATGACATTCTGCTCATTGGAAAATGACGTCAGAATGTTTAGGAAAACACGAAAGCATGGCTGTCAAACCAAGTTTTCCAATGAAGGACTTGGGTGAAGCATCCTACATCCTAGGGCATCCAGATTGTCAGGGACAGATCTAAAAGGATGTTAGGGCTCACCCAAAACTCGTATATGGAGAAAGTCCTAAAGAGATATCGAATGGACAACTCCAAACGAGGGTTCCTTCTATGAGGCTGGGATCAAGTTGTCCAATGAAACAGTCCCCGCAGACTGATGAGGAACTTGAAAAGATGAAAGTCATCCCCTATGCTTCTGCCCGTAGGTAGCATCCAATATGCGGTCCACTGCACCAGGCCTGACATTGCATACGCTTTGAGCGTGACTAGCAGATATCAGTCCTGTGGCAGGAGAGGCACATTTGGAATGCATGTTAAGGGCATCCTTAAGTACCTAAGGAGGACTAAAGGAATGTTCTTAGTCTATGGCAATGGAAAACTAATTCTGGAAGGCTTTAGCGACGCCAGCTTCCAGTCTGATGACGATGATGCCAAGTCTGGCAATCGCGGGGTATGTATTCAAGCTCAACGGAGGAGTAGTGGCTTGGACAAAGTTCCAAGCAAGCAACCAACTGCTGACTTCCACCACTGAGGCTGAATAATTAGCAGCTTCAGAAGCTAGCAAGGAAGCGGGTTTTGGATGAGAACTACATCCAAGAGTGGAGGTGTGGTGCCTAGCATCGCCGAGCCCGTTGTCATTTCTGTGATAACAACGGTGCAATAGGCAAGCGAAGGAACGAGATCTCACCAACCGTTCAACACATTCTTAGACGCTACCATCTTCTTAGAGAAATGGTAGGAAGAGGTGGACGTTCGGATGGACCGAGTCAACTCAGCAGACACACAGCGACCCACTGACAAAGCCTATGTCGCAGAGTGCTCATACGCAACATCTTGAGAGATGGGGATTAGGCATATGGGTGATTGGCTTTAAAGGTCAAGTGGGAGATTGTTAGAATAGGTGACCATGTTAAGCCAATTTTTGCGGGTATATATGTACCTATGTCTAGACAATTATAGGTTTTTGCATAAATCATTAATGAATAAGAAGTGAATTTTCATTGGCATTACTTTGTTTGTTTCACTTGCACCTATTTTTCCATATCTGTTTCATACGCAAACAGAGCCCACGCGACTGAGATTCGATTTCGGGGACTTGGGACTCGCTTGGAGGTAGGTCCATGAAATCAGTCTTCACCCGAATCAGTCCGGAAATCTCCAAAGTCAAGGAATCCCGAAAATGGGTACCGGGATTCCATTTGAGACTTGCACTACGAAGCATCTGCTGTCGTGTTTCATCGACGGGTGACGAGGATCGTCTAAGCAGTGTTAGTGGGTTAGCGCTGCTCAGGGACGCGCAGCTGACGAGGTGACCTCGTGGGAACCGTCTTACGGAGGACTTGAGTATGGTCTGCAACGGTATGACGAGTATTCCCGGTTCCAACGGTACAAGGGTAAGTCCTTTGACTTGAGGAATTACTGAGTTTACCCTGTACATCAGAACTGTATCTTAGATATGGTGAGAGATTGCCAGAATTCTCTTTGGTAGTCATAAGCCATGTCTAGGCAAGTCCTGGTGTGCAAAGTGACAGTAGTTTCCAAAGAAAGAATCTGTCTCCTGTCAATAGGTTTGACAGTTGAGTCTCATGTATGCTCTAAGGTCTTGTCCCTAAAACTGTGGCCACAGTGACTGAACAGAAGGGAAGGTTTTCCCTTGCGGCGTTTAGTAAGGACAGACCGACACTTAGATCCAAGATGGGTACCTGCGTTATCCGTGCCCTAGACACTAAGTGATGAGACCGAAGACAGAAGGACAAGCGTACTGTTAGAGCCTAATTGTTCAATCCCTGAATATTTCACCTAGTCTCTAGTGCCATGGACCGTGCTAGATGGCCACCCATGGTAACGGACCGGATTCTAGGAATCCGACCAAGTCTAGCTGAATGATGAAACTCCAACACAGCACACACAACACACACACACGCTCTTTCTATCTCTCTCCATCTCTCCTCGTCCGCCCTCTCTCTCTCTCAAGAAAATAGTTTTCTTGATTCTATTTGTTCTTGGAACATTAGAATCTTGATGAATCAATAACATTAATTGATAATGTGTTATTGATTCATCCACTCCAAAATTATACACTTGTTCGTTGCTAGCACGACGTGCAAGATACGTGGATGGAATCGTGTGTCACGATTGGAGGTTCTCAGAACGAGATCTTGGTGCAAAACGGGAACAACGCGTCCTAGCCGTTGAAAGACGAAACGCACGCGGTAGGTCTCGTTTTAAATATTTCGTCTCCCTCTTTAATTTTCAACCTATGGCCTCCATGATTTAATTTTATGTTTATACGTTCATGAGATACACCGAATGCCGGGAAAATTTCAAAAGGCACACCCTTTGAAACGTGTTTTAATTTAAAAGCATGTTTTAAATTCCGTTTTAAAATTTTTAATTATACCGCGCTTCCGCATTCGCGCTTTTCCCGGGACGATCCACATAATCTTTCATCCTTCCTATGAGGCATGGAGTTAAGTTATCCAAGAAGTTAGTCTCCTAAGACTGTGAGGAGCTTAAACGGATGTTGGACATCCCCTGTGCTTCAAGACGTAGGCAGCATACAGTATGTCGTTCAGTGCACAGACCTAATGTGGCCTTTCACTTTTGAGCGTGACCAGTCGATATCAGTCGTGTGTTGGGGAGGCACACTAGTGTGCGTTCAAGACTATCCTGAAGTACCTGAAAAGGACTAAGACATGTTCTTGATCTACGATGGTGGGAAAGTTGATACTGGAAGGCTTATAGCGGACGCTAGCTTCCAGTCGGCATGACAATGATGCCAAGTCTCAGTCTGGTTTTGTATTCAGACTAAATGGTGATGTGGTTACTTGGAAGGGTTCCAAGTAGGCTACCACAGCAGACTCCAGCATAGAGTTTGAATACATAGCGGCTTTGGGAAGCTGCTAAGGAACACATTTTGGTTGATGAGCTACATCCAAGGTTGGGTGTAGTACCTAGCATTGCTAAACCTGTAGTTGTCTTCTATTTGATAAACAGCGGGGCGATAGCGCTAGTAAAGAACCAAGATCTCATCACGATCCAAGCATAATCTTAGACGCTAACCATCTGCTTAGAGAGATGTTTTTAGCAAGGAGTGACTTCGGTTGGACCGACGTCAGCTCTGTAGAAAACATTGCAGATCCACTTGCTAAGCCCATGTCGCAAGTTGCCCATACTCACCATCTGGATAAGAGTTCGAGGTCAATGGGTGATTGGCTTTAGTCAAGTGGAGATTGTTAGAATAGGTGACCACCAGAAAGTTAATAGGTTTGACGTTTTGTAAGCCTATTTTTAACAACTTGATGTAATCTAATATTATGTGATGAATAAAATGAGTATTTGTCACCAATGGTACATACTTTGTTGGGGCGCTCATTTTTACATATGTTAAAATATTGTTTTACTTATATCGCAACAAAGGCCCACAGACCACAGTTAACAACTCATGCAGTTGGGCCACGCATTTGATGGTGGTCATGAAACAACTGATTAAGAATTGGGTCTGAAACGTTCCAAATCGAGGACCTCGAGACAGGGCATCGAGAGTCCTATTGAGACTTGCATCAAGAGTTGTGTTCATTGAATGAGTGCCATGTTTCATCGGCGACAGGTGTGGGACGTCTACATGATCTTGATGGGTTGGTCGACTGGGGTCGAGCCGACTGGACTGACTCGCGGGGATCATCATATGGAAGCCTTGGAGGCTTGGTCGGTATGTTTGGATTTTTCCCGGTTTCGATAGTACGGGAGTAGTCCTCAGACTTGAGGAACTATGG
Organism: Sesamum alatum; assembly: GCA_034509735.1. Classification (NCBI taxonomy): domain Eukaryota; kingdom Viridiplantae; phylum Streptophyta; class Magnoliopsida; order Lamiales; family Pedaliaceae; genus Sesamum; species Sesamum alatum. The sequence continues at coordinate 2,644,496 of JACGWO010000012.1, read as the reverse complement.
CATCACGTGCACAGGACGGTTGTATCTTGGATCTAGTGAGAGGTCTATTCATTCTGTAAGATGATCATTATAAGCCTTGTCCAGTGCAGTCAGAAGTGAGCGAGGACGGTGGATTCCAAGAAAAGGAATCCGTCCGCTGTCAGTATGTGACAGAGGTATCTCCTAGTGCACTCGGAGAAAAGTTTTCATGTTGTTTAAAGTTGTGGCCACAGTGGTGGTCGAACAGGAATGGTTTCTTGTATTGACGCAATGAAGCATGCGTAGTCTCGAGTATTAAACATAGATGCCTAGTCAAGGATGGGAACCCGACGCCCAATTTTCATACCTAGACTAAAGCCGGGAGACGGTAGGCGGAAGGACCATACCTATATGGAATCGGCGCTAATGTCACGCCAACATTCACCTGTCTCTAGTGCCATGGACCGTTGCTAGAAAACGGCCACCCATGATAACGGCCTTGTGGACACGGGCCCAAGTCTAGCTGAGGGTGAACCTAAAGGGTCACACACAAATCACCGAGAAGGTTGAGAGATTGACTTGGAGTCAATCTCAAGGATAAAATAAGTAATTGTATTACTTAAGGATAGTCCATTGGATGGACGGGCCGATATTGTATCGGGCCCTCGTTTAATCGGTAAATTGGATTTATCAATTAAATATGAAAAGTCGAGACGTTGGATCTTTTGATTGGAACGAAAGATAACGGAATTATTTAAGTGCACATTAAATTGGATTTAATTTGGGTTCGTCGTAATTGGATTACGGTAAAACCCGGTCCGTTAAATTTTGACCCCGAGAGGAAAATAATTCCTATTTTTGGAATAGGAGAAGTTGGACTTCTTCCCATATTGAGCATGGCCGAAAATGCTCCCTCTTGAGGAAGCAAATTTCAGCCATGTTTCATGCTAGGTGGTGGTTGACTTACCTCTTTCGGAAAGAGACAAATCAACTCCAATCAAAGCCCTTCCCTTTTGGTTGATTTGAACATACCTTAAAAGTTGATAGGCTTGATTGAAGAATTAATGGTGATTGATTGGGATGTATCTAGACATCCTTGGATGAACTAGACATATCAAATAATCAAATTAATTATATATATATAATATATATATAATATACTAACACCTTATGCAAGAGAATCATTGTCATCTTTTCTAGAAAAGAAGAACAAATTAGCTTTAAGAGAACACTAATTCATAGTGTTTATTCTCTTAAAAACCGATTACTTCATAAACTCGGTTTCTTCTAGCAAGGAGAACGTGAGTTTTCTTTCCGGTTGGATCACCTTTAGAGAGTCTATACAGTTGGACTTTGTGAACATTCCGGAGAAGAAACAACGCAAGTAGCCGCGCACATTGTGAATCTACAAAGGTAACAGTTAATTACGCTTTTGTAGATTTACATTTCATCTATGTCGTATGTATAATATATGTTTTAATATTAATACATCTTACATCGAACGCCCAATTGAGCACCCAAGGGTGCACCACTTGGGATTTTGCTTTTATATGCGATTTAATTCATGCTATCGTATTTATTTTTGCACTTCTCGCTTCTGCTCATGCTCCCGGGCAGATCCGTTTGTCCTTCACGTAGATCAAGAACATTTCCTTAGTCCTATTCAGGTACTTGAGGATAGTCTTGACCACAATCTAGTGTGCCTCCCCGGCACACGCTTGATATTGACTTGTCACGCCAAAGCGAAAGCCACGTCAGGTCTAATGCGCTGGACAACGTACTGAATGTTGCCTATGGCTGAAGCATAGGGGATGTCCAACATCCGTTTAAGCTCATCATTAGTATTAGGAGACTGCTTCTTGACAGCTTAATCCATGCCTCATAGGAAGGAATCCTCGTTTTGAGTTCTCCATCTTAAATCTCTTCAAGACCTTCTCAAATATACAAGGACTAGGCCACTCCTAACATCCTTCTAGATCTATCCCTGTAGATCTTGATGCCAAGGATGTAGGATACCTCGCCCATATCCTTCATGGAAAATTGTGTTGACAAACCAGCTTTAGTGTTCCCAATATTCTTAGCATCATTCCCAATGAGCAAGATGTCATCCACGTTAAAGCACAAGAAATGCAACAGAGCTCTTCACTGATCTTCTTGTATACACAAGGATTCGAACTCGTTCTTGATGAAATCATATCCTCGTATGGACTTCATCAAAACGTAAATGTTCCAGCTTTGGGAAGCTTGTTTTGAGGCATAGGTGAACCTTTGCCAAGATGGCATACCATCTGCTCTTCTCCAACAGATGTGAAACTTTCAGTTGATCCATATAGATCTCTTCCTCTACGAAACCATTGAGGAAGGCGATTTTTCACGTCCATCTGCCATATTTTATTATCATACCGTGCTTCTATGGCAAGCAGTATCTGAATGGACTTAGCCATTGCTACGGGCGGTAGGTTTCTCAAATTGACCCCGAGTCGTTGAGTGTAACCTTTCGCCACAAGCCTGGCTTTGAAGGTTGTAACCTCCCCGTCAGCTCCAAGCTTACATTTGTAGACCCATTTACACCCTACGGGTTTTACTCCTTTTTGGTTGGGTCCCCTAGAGTCCAAACCTAGTTGCACCCGTCGAATCCAACTGCGTACTATCGAAGTTAGGAATTTCAGTCATACCGACCAAACCTCCAAGGCTTCCCATATTGAGATTCCCATGAGTCAGTTCAGTCAGCTGACATCCTTGTCAACTAACCCTACTAATATTGCATAGACGTCATCGTTGTCACGATGAAAACACGACACTCATCCAATGAATGAAATCTTAGTGAATGTCTCTATAGAACCCTCCGATGCCCATCTCGAGGTCCTCGACTTAGAACATTCAAACCAACCATCAAAAGTTGGTTTCATAGTTGTCATCCAATGCGCAACCAAACGACATTGGTTATCCAATTGCGTATGTGGGCATTTGTTGTGACATTAATGAAAGAATCGGGAACACAACGGAAGCGTTAAAAATGTGAATTTAAGACATAAAATTAAATCGGGTTCAAAAGGAGTTCCCTTTGAAGTTCCCGGGCGTTCGGTGTATGTAAAATCATAAATTAAAGAGGAAGAAGAATGCTGGACATGTGGCTAAAAGGATATGAACAAAGAATACATGAAAACGTAAACAAAACCAACCTTTTGATCATAACACGTAGAACCGGTACGGCGTTGTTCCTTTCCCATTTCTCCTTTCGTTCACTTGAGGATCCAAAATTAGAATCCCTCTAATTGTTTTCATACCACACCATGGAAGAGTTCTCTAAACCATTGCTAGATAGAAGTAGAGAAAAGAAGAAGAAACACTTCCAAAACAAACTATTAATTAGTGCTTTTTGGAATATTTTAGTTCAAACCTTCCCAAAAGGTATGAACACAAGAAGGAGAGTTTTTCAGAGATTTTGGAGAGTATTTTTTACAGAAATTTTGTGCAAGCCAAGGCCGTACAAGTTATGTGAATAGTTTTGTGTATGTAGAGTTGTTGAATTCAAAATTCAACTCTATAGTTTAACTTCCAAAGCAACCTACATACACTCACCGCAATCTATATAACATGCACCTTTATAGCAAATAAACCATATAAAGGCTAGTCACATGTGCCTCACGTGTGGAGGATTTTAATTCCTCCTTCACTTGTTTTAAATTGTATTTTTCCATGGACTAGGACTACTAGTCTTGGACTTATATTTAATCCAATTAAATTAAGACCCAACAAAAGTTCATTCGGCATTAATTAATCCAATTAGTCTCAATCCAATTGAAGCCCATAAGTTTATTTAATCCAATTAAATTAACATAAGTCCAAACTATAATTAATTGATTCAATCAATTAATTAATCCAAACCTAATAATTAATCCAATTAATTTAAAGATTCTAAGTCTAAAAAATAATTAATCCAATTAATCTTGGACCACATCCATCAAATGAATTTGCTTAATAAATGATCCAATCATTAGTTTTCCTCTTTGAATTAATTTAATCCAATTAAATTAATTCGCTTCTTCTAAAATTATTCCAAATTAATTCTACCAATCCATAGTGATTTGTGTGAGACTAGTTAGGTTCACCCTCAACTAAACTTGGGCTTGTGTCCAATAATAGTTGGTCAATTAAATCCAATTTAATTACTGTTTTCCAAATCAATCATTAATTAGCAAAACGCCCGTCACCATGGGGTGGCCGTCTAGCAACGGTCCATGGCACTAGAGATTAGGATGTTTGGCGTGAAACATTTAGGCTCCGATTTACCATACGAGTATGGTCCTTCCATCATCATCTCCCGGGTCTAAAGCCTAGGGCATGAATTGGGCGTCGGTTCCCATCCTGGACTAGACAACTATGCTCAATAACTCGAGAGACGTTTGCTCTATTGATCGACGTAGGAAACCATTCCCTACTCGACCAATCGTTGTGGCCACAGACTTAAAGAGCTTTAAAACCGTCTCAGAGCGGCATAGGAGATCGACTGTCATATACTGACAGGTGACGGATCCTATCTTTTGGAATCCACCGTCCTCATACATATTCCGACTGCACTAGATTAAGGCATAAATGAACGGTATCCCAATACAGACATTCTCTTGCTGGATCCTAAATACAGCCATTTCATATGCATTGTGAACAGCCGATGATTCCTCAAGTCCAAGAATTAATCTCGTACTATCAGAGTCGGGAATTCCAGTCATACCGACCAAGCATCCAAGCGCTTCCATATGATGGTTCCCACGAGTCAGTTCAGTCAGCTAACACCCTTGTCAACGTAACCCACTAATATTGCATTAGACGTCCAGCATCTATCGCCGATGAAACACGGACTCATCCAATAATTTGCAAATCCTTAGGTGCAAGTCTCTATAGGACCCTCGATGCACTATCTCAAGGTCCTCGACTCTTGGAACATTTCAGGACCAACCCTCATAAGTTAGTTTCATAGCTGCCATCCAATGTGCAGCTCAACTACATGGGTTATCCAATTGGTCTGTGGGCATTTGTTGTGACGTTAAAAATGCCGTTTAACGTAATTAGTAAGCACAACAAACATATAGTGCCAAGGATGAATGCTTACTATATTCATCATGTCAATATTACTTTAATAAAAAGATTGTTAAATTAGTACCCAAAACCGCCAATCCAATTAGCTTTCTGGTCATCTATTTTCTAACAATCTCCCACTTGACCTAAAGCCAATCACCCATGTCGCTCAGACTTATCTGAGCATGAGTAATCTGCGATATCCGGCTCGGTCTCACGGGTTCTAACCTTATTTCTGCAAGATGATGTTGTCCAACTGCACGTCACCTCTTTCATTACCATTGCTCAAGCAGATGGTATTTGTCTAAGAATTTCTCTTAGATCCCTGATGAGATCTTGGTCCTTTAGCTTGTGCTACAGCCATGTTTCATCCTCCAAGCTAATTACTGGGTTTGCTATGCTAGGCACCACACCTAACCACTGGATGTGTCATTTTTCATCCAAACCACTCTCTGGAGCAACTTCTAAAGTTGCCATACATTAACTTTCATGGTCCGTCGATGGTATCCCGCTTTGAAACCTTTCCAAGCCACCACCTTACCATTAAGCCTGAATATATGTTCATATTGAGACTAGATATTATTCATATGATACTGGAAGCTAGTATCACTATAGCCTTCCATAATCAACTCTCCATAGAACGTGCATCAAGAACACTTCTTTAATCCTTATTCGGGTATTAAAGATTGTTCTCAACAGCAGTCTACTGCCTCTTTGGTACACACCCAATTTCCATCGTTATGTCCAAAGATACACAACATCAAGTCCAATGCACCAAACAGCATACTCATGTTGCCTACGGCAAAGACGTAGGGGATGTCAAACATCTAGGCTTCCTCATCAGTCAACCCTGACTGAGTCTTGCACAGCTAACCTATATATAGGAATACCAATTCCTTTTATGGAGAATTGCGTGAACAACATTTGTGTTTCAGTGTTTCCTAACATCTTAAATTCATTCCAAATTAATAAGACGTTACACATTTTAAACACCAGGAACACAACCAAACTCCCACTGACCCTCAAGATCGTTACTGATCGAGTCATACCCCTATGAACTCATCAAAACAAATATTCCAGTTACATGGAGTTCCAAACCTAGTTTGGATTCCACGTCGAATCACACGGCTCCAAGCCATTGATTCGATCCAATGTCCAATATTACTTCTCCTTATGCCTTTTGGATTGTAATCCAATTGACTAGACTGATCTAGAAATTTGTACTTCTCAAGTATTTAAGGTATTCTGGTCGTCCCTCGGAGCACTGGAATATAGTCAGTGGGGAAATGTGATTTCAACTTATGTTTGCTATATCGTACTGAGGTGTTGCTCTACTTGATTCACAAGGAGATACTCCTCACACCAGTTATCCTGTAAAATCCAATTTCCCTTAGGACAACACATGACCTGTGCAAACCTAGTTTGCTTCCCACTAGTCCCTTGATGTATGTAAGACCATCCCACATACTCAAGTACTTTGTAGGATACAAGTTTTCCATGCCATATCCAATATGGAGTCTAGGCCACGATCTTTAGAAAGTGCCACGTTTTACAACTTGGCTATTGTCTTAAGAACACGACCAGATAGGCCAAGGTAGTTCAGTGAAATACCGATCGAACCATGTCCAACAAGGTTCGGTTCCTCCCTTATCACAGACACCATTCAATTGTGATGTTCCAGGAAGAATTCCACTTAGTGAGAATTCCATTCCCCTTTAGATACATCAAGAGCTCCCACTAAATACACATCACTCAATCCAATCGAAAGTTAATTTGCAACCAGTTTGGTTCCCACTTCAAATCTAATTCCCTGAGCCTTCCAAAAGCCCTTAGACTTGTGAACCCTCTTCTGGTCTTGTATATTCAGTGACCCATGGATGTCTAACTAGATTTCAATCCAACAAATGCAAGTATACTTTGTCCTACAAAGAGCTTCTTGGCCATCTTCCTGCTCAGGAAGGACTTGCAAGCTAGCAGGCTCAAATTGTCTATTTCTAGACTCCTTGAATCTACTAACCTCCTTATCCTATCTAGAGGAATGTGACCTAATTTTGCATGCAAAATCTGTGAGTTTATCTTGATAATCCATTTTATCATTTGTTTTGAGCATTCATAATCTAATTATGGGATAGTATTGAAACAATTATGCAAACAACCTAGCAGACAAGAATAACCATTCTTTGTCAAATAAAAGAAACTTTTTTTTTATCAAAAACATGTAATCCTAATTGTCTAACAATAGAAAAACATAATTTGATCATGCTAGGTTACATAATTGTGACCTATCAACTCTATCCTAACATGATCACTAATAACTAAGCCTAACTAGTCCAATAGCTTCTGTAGCAATAGCCCAGCCATTGCCTAGCTTTAGAATCATCTCAGTCTTAGCGTTCTACTCCTTTTCATCACCTACAAACCATTTGCAGATATGAGCTCTACAGCTGAATAGTAATCATGTTAAAGCTCAAATCAAAATGTACCTTGGTTGGAGAGGAGTTTAGGACCCTCCCTCTTCCAATGCCCCTTTTCACGGCAATATATGCAAGCATCTTTTGTAACCCTTGACTGTCGAACCGCCTTCCTCTTTCCTTTGCCCATGCCCAGCATGCTAACAGGAGCGCTCTGAGCACTTGCAACGGCTAATTCTGTCTTCCTCTTCTTCCTCCTCCAGCGTCCAGCCCCTTCACCTTTCGCTTTTAAGGTCAAAGCCTCCCCCACCAATACAGACGGCTCAGACTTTTCAATCGTTGCCTCGTATTGGACCAACATGTTTATCAACTCATGAATGTCTTTTTCAAACTCATTCATGTTATAGTTAATGATAAACGGATCAAATGAGGGAGGAAGAGACTGAAGGATCACGTCGATGTACGTCTCTTTTCCAAGATAAGCTCGGTGGTCTTTGAGCTTCTCCACTAGGGATAGCATCATCACTCCATGCTGGTGTACAGACGACCCTTCTGTCATCTTAGCTCCAAAAAATGCATTCGTTGCAGCATATCTAATACGCCGGTCCGGTATCGCATAAACGTCTTTCATGCGGAGCATTATTGAGCTAACATCATCCAGCCGATCATACTATTTCTGGATCTCATTAGTCATGGATGCCAGTATGATGTTATGACCTTGCGGTTGTCCTCCTTCCAGTCATTGAACGTTGAACGCTCTTCTGACAAGGACCCCTCCGGCAAGACCCGAGGAAGAGGCTTATCCAGAACGTAAGCCTGGTTTTTTGAAATCAAGGACAATCCTCAAATTTTGCAGGTAATCGTTATAGTTTGTTCCGTTAAATTTGTTAGTCTCAAGAATTACAGCGAGTGGATCCTTAGACATCTACATTCAAAATGTAAAACAGAAATTCAGAAGATTATTATAATATTCAATTCAAGTTCAGACTTGGTCTTTTGTCATTAACCCCTCCCACTATTTCTTTAAAAAGCCTACCACTCTCAAGTGGGGTTTTTAGAAAACCATTTCACAGTGGGCTTGGAGTCCACAAACGTAATTCTCCATGCCCCACTTTTACGATTCACATGGGAAAGGCTTTGTGGGAGGTATCCAATACCATTCTCATCCTATGAGATCCCCAAGATATTTTACCTCGCCTCTTCACATGATCCCAAGGACTCCAAGCGAATCATGTTACTTAGCGTTAGGCCCGACCCATCAATCAAATGAATATCTCAACTATCGCTCCCCGCGACTCGTGAGACGAGGAAATAGGAGCATATTCCATTTGTTCACAACAACACTGCAGCTTTCTTTCATTCCAAACGTGCCACGACTCGTGAGACCACGAATGGGTGAAAGTAGCTTCCTCACTACATTGCTATGGATGGAAGGCCTGGAATAATCAAACCATTGATTTTAATTCCATTTTGGGCCTAATATTTACTTGGACCATCCAAGTGAGAGTTTACTGTTAATTAAGACCGAGACCTCGTCATTATTAGTATTTTGCATGCTCAAGATTTATACATATAATGTAATAAGATGCATTCCAAACACACCATACATCAAAGCATAAAAAATTTAAGCACATGCAAAACAAGCCTAGCACGCCCCTGTTAGGATGATCACATGCCCAATCCTAAGTGATCCACTGAGCCCACAGTGGATCAATGGTCAAACTAGGGTAGGCCTACACTTTACAATATTTACATCCTATTATCATTCTAATGGGGCCTTGTAAAAATTCCTCCTTTGTTCTTCTTGACCTTCTACCGTGGGCACCGTCTATCGGACCTTCATCTCCTTGGAAGCTTACATTTAATAAAAATAAAGCCTCACAACCTAATCTACTCTCATCACAACTTAAAAGAAACCACAATCATAACTAAGGGGAGTACATTAAAAGAGAGGAAGAAAGCCTTATTATTCCAAGGCTAAAAACGAAAGAAGGAATAAAAAACAAAGAGGCACGCAGGCCTCACCCAACAATAGATAAACCATACATAGGCCAAAAAAGGGCTAGTGATCATCCTTATTGTTTATCAAATAAACAACAACAAAGCACATTTATATCAAATATAAACATGCAACAAATAAATACATCCCATGTATATATTCATAGATATTCAATATCTAAAGCCATAAACATAATAAAAATTCAGAAAATACCATATTAATAATGCAATTAAAAATATGGATATCAACTATAACATCCAATATACAAACCATTTTTTTGTTTGGAAATCATTTCCAAAATAATCCAAGGCATAAAATAAGTTTAGAAAAATCCAATATAACTAAACATTAAAATATGCCAAAATTAATAATTTCAAAAAATTAGCAGAAATACAGAAAGTCAAAATTTTCACAAAAAACGATGCAAAACGGCCCAGCCGTTCAGGCCGGCAGACAATTGGTCGCACGCAAGCGCGCGCACGGCCTAGCTGCGCGCGCGCCTGGTGTCCTGCCGGGCGGCCGACACTGTTTTTCATAATTTTTTTTTTAATTTCTACTATAAAAAACTGAACCATAATCATGCATTTATAGAAAATTCAATTCTCATAAAATGCATGGATATCCATAATTTTAAAAGCAAAATAAACACATGTTTTTTAAGCAAATAATCATGCTTAAAAGCCATAAATCATGCTTTTCAAAAGCAAATATATATATATATATATATATATGTTCTTCATGCTTAACACATAATAACATATAAATCCTATAGCCACAACACCGAACCCGGCTCTAATACCACTAAAAGAATCGGGTACGACCCGGGAACGCAACGGAAACGTAAAAACGTGAATTTAAGGCATAAATTAAATCGGGTTCAAATGGTGTTCCCTTTGAAGTTCCCGGGCATTCGATGTATGTCAAAGCATAGATTAAAGAGGAGAATAATGTTGGACATGTGGCTAAAGGATATGAACAAAGAATACATGAAAACGTAAAGAAAACCGACCTTTGATCATAACACGTAGAATCGGTACGTGCGTTGTTCTCATTCCCGTTTCTCCTTCCGTTCACTTGAGGATCCAAATTAAAATCCCTCTAATTTGTCCATACCACACCATGGAAGAGTTCACTAAACTATTGTTGGATAGAAGTGGAAAAAAGAAGAAGAAACACTTCCAAAACAACACTATTAATTAGTGCTTTTGGAATGTTTTAGTTCAAACATTTCCAAAAGTTATGAACACAAGAAGGAGAGTTTTTCCAGAGATTTTGGAGAGTATTTTTGATGGAAAATTTTGTGCAAGCCAAGGCCATACAAGTTATGCGAATAGTTTTGTGTATGTAGAGTTGTTGAATTCAAAATTCAATTTCTATAGTTAACTTCCAAAGCAACCTACATATACTCACCACTATCTATATAACCATGCACCTTTATAGCAAATAAACTACCCATCAAACCATATAAAGGCTGGTCACATGTGCCTCACATGTGGAGGATTTTAATTCCTCCTTCACCTGTTATAAATTGTATTTTTCCATGCACTAGGACTACTAGTCTTGGACTTTTATTTAATCTAATTAAATTAAGTCCAAACAAAGTCCATTGGGCATTAATTAATCCAATTAATCTCAATCCAATTGAAGCCCATAAGTTTATTTAATCCAATTAAATAAACATAAGTTTGAACTCTAATTAATTGATCCAATCAATTAATTAATCCAGACCCGATAAATTAATCCAATTAATTAAAGGTTCTCAGTCCAAAAAATAACTAATCCAATTAATTAATTCGTGGACCATCCATCAAATGAATTGTCAATAAACGATCCAATCATTTATTTTTCTCCTTTAATTAATTTAATCCAATTACATTAATTCGCTTCTTCTAGAATTAATTCCAAATTAATTCTACCAATTCCGTAGTGATTTGTGTGTGACTCTTTAGGTTCACCCTCAGCTGGACTTAGGCTTGTGTCCAACACAATTGGTCAATTAAATCCAATTTAATTAACTGTTTTTCAATCAACCATTAATCGAAAAATGTCTGACACCATGGGTGGTCGTCTAGTAACGGTCCATGGCACTAGAGGCTAGGTGAATATTGGCGTGAACATTTAGGCTCCCGATTACCATACGAGTACGGTCCTTCCATCATCCGTCTCCCATTATAAGTCTAGGGCATGAAATTTGGCGTCAGTTATCATCTTGGACTAGACAACTATGCTCAATAACTTGAGACACGTTTGCTCTATTGATCGACGTAGGAAACCATTCCCTACTCGACCAATCGTTGTGGCTACAGACTTAAAGAGTTTCAACCATCTCAGAGCGCATAGGAGACTCAACTGTCCTATACTGACAGGTGACGGATCCTATCTTGGAATCCATCGTCCTCAATACATATTCCGACTGCACTTGATAAGGCTTATAATGAACGTATCCAAATACGGACATCTCTTGCCAGATCCTAAATACAACCATCATATACATATGACTGCCATGATTCCTCAAGTCGAAGGACTAATCTCGTACTATCGGAGCCGGGAATTCCAGTCATACCGACCAAGCCTCCAGGGCTTTCATATGACGATTCCCGTGAGTCAATTCAGTCAGCTAACACCCTTGTCAACTAACTGACTAATTTGCCTAGATGTCCAACGTCTGTCGCCGATGAAACACGACACTCATCCAATGAATGCAATCCTTAGTGCAAGTCTTTAGAGGACCATCGATGCCCTGTCTCGAGGTCCTCGACTTGGAATATTTTAGACCCTCAGAAGTTGGTTTCATAGCTGTCATCCAATGTGCAGCTCAATTACATGGGTTATCCAATTGGTCTGTGGGCATTTGTTGTGATGTTAAAACGTCATTTAATGTAATTAGTAAGCACAACAAACACATAGTGTCAAGGATGAATACTTACTATATTCATCATGTCAATATTACTTTAATAAAGATTGCTAAATAGTACCCAAAACCGTCAATCCAATTGGCTTTCTGGTCATCTATTCTAGCAGTTAAAATGTTGTTTAACGTAATTAGTAAGCACAAAAAAAATATAGTGCCATGGATGAACACTTACTATATTCATTAAGTCAATATTATTTCAATAAAGATTGCTAAATAGTACCAAAAACTGCCAATCCAATTGGCTTTTTGGTCACATATTCTAAAATAATATTAGTGCAAAATTGCATTAGAGGAGTTTTTTGTGTAGATTTATTTAGAGGAGTTCTTCATTGCACGAATGTTCTTAGTTGAGACGATGAGTCCAAAGGGTGTACTAGAGGCATTCAAAATGCATTTTGTGTCGCAGAATCAGGAGTGCAAGTCGTCAATCCAGGTGTCGTTTTAACTTTGATGATTGAAGCGCAAGCGGGTATAAGTATTGGGGAAAATTAAAAAAAAAAAAAAAAAGAATCAGCCATCCATGTATTGTTAGATGGCCACGTAACGTGTCAATGTTTCATCGTGTTGCCTAGAATATTTTTCCAACAACATACTACAACATAGTTGTTTTTTCTTTAGAAGAAGGTATCATATTCCTTCTTTTCGCTTCTAGTTCTTGTTTTTTGTATCAAGATTAATTTATAACGATACGGATATAGATTTCAATCCAAGTTTAAAGACTTGCATATAGAAATAAACCTTACGCCTTTTATTCTAATTACATCATATATCAGCCAATATAAAGAGTGGAAACAATGGGTAATTCATATCTCTTGTGGAGTGTAGGTAAAGCCTACCTTTATGCAAGGGCCCGACTTGTTGGAGTTTAGATTTTCCTATTTGGACCTTGAGGCAAGGCCAATTTCAAGGGCCAGGTCATAATAGGCCCATTATGAAGAGGCCTATTCTGTCATGAAACGGGAAAATGAGTGACTAAGCCTTTAGCCCACTTTCAGGACTACATTTTTAAATAAGATCCAAGTAAGAGATCCACTAGTATTATTATTATATATGTATTAGGGTTAAATACATTTTACATCTTAAAAGTATGCCAACCTCACCAATTACCTCTTAAATTAAAAAAATCTTCACTTACCCCCTATTTTTCTCATAATCTTTTAAATTATATGAAAATGAACAAAAGTAACCTTAACTATTTATAATATGATATATTCATTATAATACACTCTATAGTAAAATATATCAATTAATTTGACTTCGAGTTTTATTCACTTAGAGTGTTAATAAATAAGATTAGTCACGTATTAATAAAATCAATTTTAGTACTTTTGAATTGAAATAAATTTATAAACTTATGTTAGTGCATTACACTAGATGTAATTATAATGACAAAAATATTGATAGTACCATCGAGCCTATTGTTTTTGTGCCCAAATGTCAAATGAGGTAATTTTAGGGTTAATGAGGTACACTTTTTTTTTTTCAAGTAGTAACTCTATTTCGCCCCTTAACCTAACCCTAGGTTCAATGCGTTAGGCTTGTCGATTGGTGGACAATACCTAGACTTAAACCTATTTTGATAGTTATTACTCAGGCCCGTACCTAATATTTACATTAGATCTAGACTCGAACACATACCTATTGAAATAATTTTTTGGATATAGGTAGAGCCTATATCCTAACATACCCGTGAGTATGGATATTGGTATGAGTAAAAATTTAATATGAAAAATACATTTTTATTTATTAATTTAAAATTGTTAAATTTATAAATATTTGCTAAATCAATATGACTATTTATACAATTAAATTCAAAATAATTATTTTGTACTTAATTAATTTATATTAGTCCAGTATTAATTTATAAATATAGCAGTTGAATAAAATTTTCAATCAAGTTGATTGATATATTTTACTTTAGAGGGCATTAAAATGAATATATCATATTATAAACAGTCAAGGGTATTTTTGTCCATTTTTATTTAATTTAAACGATTATCTCAGAGATACAGGGATAAGTGAATGTTCTTTTGCTTTAGGGAGTAATTGATGGGGGCGGCTCACATTAGGGGTGTACAATGTATTTAAGTTGCTAAGAGAAATATATTTGCCTAAATGTTAGGATATATTATCTTTTCATGTTAAAGATTAATCCACATTGCGCAAGATCCTCCTATTAAAAAAGATGCTTGTATCGGCACATGTACACTATATCTAGTGAAAATAAAAAAATAAAAATCAAATAACAGAAGGAAAAAAAAAAAAAAAAAATCTATTTTCTTCCTCCTAAATTTCTCGAGCTCTTCTTAGCTCGAATAGGAAAACACCACCCTAAAATCATGTCCGTATCACCCGCCCTGAGAAGGGTATGGGCAATGATCCTCGTTAAATCTTGATCCAATAAGATGATGACGTCTTCGCCTTATAGATAGGCCAGACAATTGGGAACTTCTCCTGCCAATAGGATGTTTCTTTTAAGTCAAGTATCTTCCTCTCACGCAGCAAATGGTTGTTTCATTCACTTAAGAGTACCCTAATTTAGGTCCAACTCATCTTCAAGCAGGCACGGGTGACAAGTGAGTCGAGTCGTCGTCAGCCCTAGGTCTCGTTATCAAGTCATGGATGCAAGGACCCCTAATCTAGGTTCAACTCATTTTCAAGCAAGCACGAATGACATCAGACTGAATCCTCATCTGTCCCTAAATCTCGTTGTCAAGTCATGAACGTGGATGCCTATAATAGCACCGAAGGCCTAGAAGACTATTGTATTCTTCAAAAGAGAGAGGGATTTTGAGTTGGTTGTCCATATCCTAGGAGATAGTGTTATGAATCATCTTTCATGGTTTTTTACAGTTCTTTAACGGGAAATTCTAATTCAAATTGAGTTTAATTTAATCTAAACTAATTATATAACAAGTGCAATACACTTATCTTGTGATTGGTGTACAGTTCAAAAAAGTGACCAATCACATGACAAGTGTATTACACTTAATCTGTGATTGATTTGGTTCGACCAAACCTAATTCGATTAAGAATTTTCCGTTCTTTACACCTCTTGTTTTGAAATTTATGATCACCAAAACTTGGAACCCTTGATCCAAGGGAAAAGATTGAGAAGCAGAATTAACAAGATGACGGATCCCGAAAAGTTCCCCCCTACACATATCAATTAGTTGAATGTTACAGAAGGAGATTACAAAGAAAAACAGACTCTGGGTTTCACATAACAAGTTCACAGAACACCCTGCAGAAGCATCATCGCCGACCTCGACGACGCAATTACTCTCAAAAGTTTACGACACATCTGCAGCTTCTGCTCATTCATATACCTCTAAATATACACTCTTGAAGCGCTTCCTCTTCATGTCGTTGTGTGTGTCGGGGAACGGGGGGAGCGACAGATGGTGTAGAGATATCAAAAACAAAAAGGAACGAAAATTGGCTGCATATGTTTTCGTATAAACTCCAGTAACCGAGTATGATGCATATACCACAAAGATAATCTACGGGGCGGGAGCTCATGTGGAGGACGGAATCTGTGCTGTAATGAAACTGCTACCCGTTGGTGCCATCGAAACTTCCTAGAGCATTTTGTCGTCGTTTTTCTCGCCAATTTTCACCCCACATTTTAGCTTCGGCAACGGCTCGTTCCCTTTCGAGGTCCCGGTTCAACATTTTTGCAGTTTCCCTGGGAGAATCGTCCCTCTCAGATCCTTCCAAGTCCCATTTCCGGCCGGACGCACCGCCCTCTTCGTTCCTCAATATTTTTCCACCTCGCTCGTCTTTGCTTCTGTCGTCCTTATCCCCAGCAGTTCTACTGCTGTGGCCAGGAGCTAGACTCGGATCGTACGCCTGATTTGCAAGGTAAGAAAGTGCAGTTACCACATCGCCAATCAGCGGGCGAGCAGCAGCCTGTTCCTGGATGCACATGGACGCAACAGCTAAAGCTTGATAAAGCCCACGCATCGGGAATTTTCCTTGCAGCCTTGGATCCGCCAGTTTCGCAAACTTTCTACGGTCATTGAACAACGGCCGTGCCTGCATTACATGAAAAACACTGATGGGAAGCCGATAGATAACTCTTTAACCAAAAATACTAAATTTACAGAGAACCGAACCTGAAACCTATGACTATTGCAGATATGGATTATAACACTAGCATCCCCTTGATTATAGTTAAATTACAGGAAACGTCCATAATGTTTGAATAATTTTACTACCATCCCTTGTCAGTGATATTTTCATTGCGCTGACTGGCGTCAGTGTGATGTCATATGGGAGTCAATGCAATGACAAATCTCCCAGTGTGGGCATCCATGAAACAAAAGTATCACTGCCGGGGACTGTCGGTGCAATTATTCAAACGGGATCGGTTGTTTGTAATTTAACAATGGTTAAGGAGGTATAAACATAATTATCCGAAGAAAAGATCGAAAGGAGGTTTACCCATGCAACAAGGTTTTGTTCTCCCTGAGGTAGGGTGCTGTCGATGGCTTTACGCCCAGTGATGAGCTCTAAGAAGACGACCCCGAAACTGTAAACATCGGACTTCACCGTCAATTGCCCAGTCATGGCATACTCAGGAGCACAATAACCGTAAGTTCCCATGACCCTGGTAGACACATGTGATTTGTCTCCTGTAGGACCGAGCTTTGCGAGTCCAAAGTCGGAAAGCTTCGGAGAGTAGCCTTCACCTAGTAATATGTTAGACGACTTGAAATCCCTATAAATAACCGGAGGATTTGCCTTGTCATGGAGATACTCCAATCCTTTGGCTGCACCAGCCGCTATCTTCATTCGAGTGTTCCAATCTAGTGGCTCTTTATCAGGTGGAAGATCTGGGGTGGTCATTGTTGCCATTCAGCATCAATTTGAATATGCAATGATAAACTAAAAATAAAGAGAAGTTTGGGCAACATGTACTTTCCGATTCTAAATAATAGCAGAACATTTATCTACACTTAACATTCTTTGCAACATTTGTCGGCTCACACACAACACAGTTAAAACAGTCGAGATATGAACAAGAATACATGTGTTTCCCCTGCATATTTAGGTACATGTATATGTGTGTGGGGGTGAGAGAGAGAGAGTCTTGTGTTTTCACTTTGTAAAAACTAAACAAGGCTTATATAACACATACGACTACTGATAAAGTACATTTACCTTATTTTGTATCAACACAATCGCAGAAGCAATTAAAGAAAAGACGGTAATACATCAAGAAACCAACAATAGTTCATCAGATAATCTACTTTATGTCCAGAATGGCTGAGGAAAGCAAATATTTTAATATCCAATCAGGTAAAGGGAAAACAGAGTAGCAGAAAGAATGTTTACGTTTATGCTAGAGAAACAGCATAATTCAGAGAAATATGACTTCATTTGCTGATAGCAAATCGAGCGAAACAAGAAAATAACTAATTTTGGCTTGGTAAAGGTTTTTGTGACCCGGAGGCAGCTATCTTTGGTTTGACCAGAAATATAACTCTACTTCTTCGTCTTTAGTTTCCTCAGTGCAGAACAATGTCTCTATCCAAATACTTGTGGAAATATTTAAATGTAAAGGTATTTGCTTAACTGTGTATAACTTGTGTGGAAACAAAATGTGGACAAAAAGAAGAATAGAACAGTCAACCAACAGTTACCATGGAGGTGATCTTCTAACGATCCCAAGGGCATAAATTCATAGACAAGAAGCCTCTGATCCCCATCAGCGCAGTAACCCAATAAATTCACTAAGTTAGGATGGTGCAGAAGACTAAGCATTAGAACCTCAACCAGAAATTCTCGATTACCCTGAAGCCCATTCCTATCCAACTGCTTAACAGCAACAACCTGCCAAAGCATGAAAGTTTTTTACAAAAAAGCAAGCAGAATTGTCGACATCATTAAGAAAAAGATTGACGCATGCAAACTCAAGATATCTTGGTCAATATATTCATCAAGAATGCAAGTGATCAGCAAGTCCCGATAAATGACTTTCTCCTATGCCCAATTCATCAGCCACAAACCTCTTCAACACATCAAAATTTGACCAATAGACTAACCGGCCAGGTGAGATTAGCAACAAACGTTGAACATCTAAGGTAATTTAAGACTTGGCTTCTAACATATCCTAGTGAACACTTATGACAGAAGCTTTAGTACAGTCCAAGTGAGTTAGGCACGTCCCTTCAGCAGTCTTGCAATGCTTAGCTTATAAGCTTTTCTATAGCATGCACACCATCAGCTACATGAATATTCATCAAACATATTTCATAAAGAAAAAAATGTTGACAATGAGTAGACAATAAGCTCTAGTCTTCGTTCAATTTTTTCCAGGAAATGCTGCCTGGCTGAGCAGTCTCCCAGTCACCTACACCATGCATATAACTACCGTCCACAGGATTCCTAATTATTTGGCTAGCACCATTTGTGGTACAAACTATGTAAACAAAAATGTTACTTCATATGACAATTTGGTTTGCTAATTTGAAAGCAAAGGTAGTATATATATATGCTCCAAAATCGCCCAAGAACCAACAACTAGTTCACCGAAGAAACTTGCCTCATTTGAACCAAAAATCAAACATTCGACAATAACATCCACGTTTTCAGATAATTTGCAAAGTTAACATAACAATGTTTACCTGACCACTGGAAAGCCTCCCTTTGTACACGCGTCCGAATCCTCCCTCTCCCAAGAAACACTCCGGCCTAAAGTTATTTGTAGCATTAGCAAGCTCGCGGAAAGTAAACGTTTGTGCAGCAATCTGTGCATCAGCCAAGTCCTTGGGCCCTGATGCTTCCTTCCTTGGCCCGACGTTGCTCCTCGATTTCAACCTGTCTCCCCCTGCAAATTGCGATTGCGACAAGCCCAGATCCATCAAAATCATAAAACTTCAACAATGGTGGCAGAAACGAAACCAAACCAGCAAATATATTGCCATAAAACTCACTATATTAATCTTATTCCGAATGTTATGGATTAACAGAAAAACTGTCTATTTGTAGTGAACAAAGCAGGTTTGTCTTAATCTATACCCTACACCTAAATGTATCATTCAAGTAGATAATTTCCTAGATAAGCTCGAGATGACCTAATGGAGAACTGCCCTGAATATTTATTATTTCACAGTCAAATAATTAGCTTTCAAAAATAGCAATCAGATCAAAAACAGAAAAGCATAAACCCCCCCTTGAGATCTAATTTCATAATTGAAATAACAAAGAAAAAAGCAACCATCTTTCATCAACTCCCATCATAGAACTATGGGGTCTACATCAATTTGAATAGAAAAACTAATCTAGATAGCAACAAAAACAGAGAAAAAAAATATATCAATCAAAATCCCAAACAGGAAGAACTGTTCATAGAACCCATCACAAAATACTTAGATCAGATCAAACAACAGGCAACCCAACAACAAAACACAAACACACACACAGAAATGCATGAAGGAAGACACTGACCAGATGATAATTTTGATATACTTGAAGGGATACTTGGATGAACTTCCCTGTGATCATCTCTCTCTTTATGGGGATTGAGCTTCTCCTCCTCCCTTGAGTCAAAACAAGGAAAACAACCCATCTACCCTCACTCAAAGATCACTTCTTTTTTTCTCAAAAAACCCTTTTTCTTGAGCAAAAGCAGATTCACAACCAAGAACAATCAACCCCTCATCCTCTTCAATCCAATCCCACCATAAATGCCCAGAAAGATATTCTGTGGGTATGCTTTAAATTCAATAAAAAGATGCAATCTTTATTATCTTTTACCTATCCCAACTGATCAGATAAGATGTTTCAGACGAGTAGGATAAAAGGCAAAAAAAGAGAGAACCAACATAGAAACAAAGAGCAAACAAGATGAATATTCAATACAAGAAAATTAAAATAAACAAAAAAGAGTAGTTGAAGGAGCTAAACCAAGAACAATGGGTAGTAAGAAAAATAGCAAGAAACCCAAAAAAAAGAAAAAATGAACTTAGAGGAAGTTCCACTATTTTAGTTCTTGACAGATTGTAGAATCTATTGAAAATGGGCAGTGGTGTTGTGACAGAGTTTTAGCCGGCTTTGTCTTCGGCTTTTCATTTCATACGGTGTTTATAGCCAAAACCCCTCTCTCTCTCTCTCACACACACACACACACACACGCATTGATGTGTGTGCATATATACATACATACACATATATATATATAATATATATGTGTATTACTCTTCCATATTTATATCTGTCTATGTAGTATGTTCACATCCACACTTTTTCCCACCACCCCTTTGACCAAACCAATCGTACTTAGTAAATTTATTCACCTTCCCCATTTATGATGCTTTATTATTACAAAAAGATTGTATTTTGATTTTGTATTTGCACAGAATCCAGGCTTCATTTGAGACATATGACAACAATTAAATCTTCCTTGTTATTAGTATTTGCAATAAGATACCAAGGATTTTACTGTAATAATCTAGGAAAATAGATTTAAACTACCTTTAGATTAACTGATTTGGATTAGATTGAAGGTTGCACAAAAAGATTTTAAATGATTTTATATTAAATAATAAAATTCATTAATATTTAATTAAATTAAATTTAAATTTAAAATTGCAGCACATTTTTTGGATTTATTTGGAATTCTGGATTAATACTAAATTTGAAGGAATTTAAAATCTTTTAAACTATAGATTTGAACTATTTTTTGTTAAACAGCGATGGATTTCAGATGATTTGATATGGAGTAATTTTTTCTCTGTTTATTTTTCTCAAATCCAAATTCATCAATTTAAATTTGGATTGATGGATTTGGATTTGAAAAAAGGATTTTGAGAATGGATTTCAAATTACTCCATTTCATAAAAAGTTAAAACCTATAAATATTCAACAAAATCTATTTCAAAACTACAATTGAAGGATCTGGAATCCTTTAAATTTAGTTTATTGAAACAAAATCAAAAGATTTGTTATTAAGGATTTAAAATTCATAATTTCAAATCTTTCAATCTAAATACAATCTAAATGATTTGTTACTAGGAATTTGAAATCCGTAGTTCCAAATATTCAAATGTTACCGTAGTTCTTTTTATTTGGAGGAAACAAATTATAACTATATCATAATTTTAATCACTATCATTTAAGAGTGTATTTGGATGGATGGATTTGGATTTGAAGGAATGATTTGGAGAGAGGATTTTGAATGACTTCATTTGAAAAGTTTTTGAAATCCATCCATATTCATCAAAATACAGTTTAAAGGATTTGTTATTATGAAAGGATTTGAAATACTTTGAATTTGAAATTATCCAAACAAATTCAAAGGATTTGTTATTATGATATCAAATCCTTCAATCCAAATGCAACCTAAAATAATTTATATACTGACTATCAAAACATCAAATATCGATAATTAATCAATAATTACTATTAAAATAAATTAATAATTATCATTAAAATAGAATAATACGCATATAGGTGAAACTTAAATTTATAATTTTATAATTATGGAATCTCAATTTCACTGATAAATTAACCATCCTTGGCAAAAAAACTTTACTTATTTTTATAAGTAAAGTGTTGTTGAATGAATGGATAACAAAAACATGCAGGCAATTTGGAGAAATAATTCTAAATCCAAATTCATTGCATCAAGAAAATTTACAAGAGATTTAGTGAACCAAATAAAAAGTTTATTTCATTGCATCTAATTATGATTATCAATTCAGTAAAATTACTAGTAACATGTCTAATAAGTAAATAGGTAGGTATATTTACAAGTTACAGTTATTCATGCTACCTATATATATATATATATATATATCTCCAATTAATCCTTTTTCTTTTCTTACATCAAAAGATAAATTACAAGATTTTCGAGGGCCTAACCAATTTTAATTTCTTTTAAACTAGGATATTTCACAAAAGAAAATATAAACAATTGTGAATACCAGTACCAAAATATTGCAATCAACTAATCAAATTTAGGGAAAATCGTTTTTTTTTTTTCCCCATATTTTAGGGCCTTTTTTTATTTGGTCCCATTTATTGCATTTGTCTCATATTTAATTCAATTTGTTCAATTTTTTTTCAAATTTGGTTCCAAACAATATTTTTCGTCAAATTCTTAACGGAGCCGTCAAATTTGTTATTGGGGCAAGACTATGCCACTGTTGACGGCTCTGTTAACAATTTGACAGAAAATGCTATTTGGGATCAAATTTGAGAAAGAATTGAACAAATGTGACTAATTAATGTAAGACAATGCAACAAATGTGACCAAATAAAAAAAATCATAAGATGTAAGACAAAAAATGAAATTTTCCCTTAAATTTATTATTCTCCTATCAAACAAAATGAGAAATTAAAGTAGGGACAACACGGCACAAAATCCGTCGGGAGTCCTGCCTTAATTATAACACTGCAACAAAATATGATATTAGTGTGTATTAAAGTTGTCATTAAGAATATTATTAAGTTACAATAATTTTGATAATGTCACAATATAATTATTACTTACAAAAATTGTGTATAAAGTTGTCACTATAGACAATTAGTGGTACATCCATAGCGACAACTCAATAACAACACAAATGTTCATTGTCACTAAGTTGTCATTATACACGTGTTGCTTTTAGTGACAACTTTATACATCACTTTTCTCACTAATTCTTACTAACGATTTTTCCAAATGAATTATGACTATTAATATTATAAAATTAATTATTGTGACAAAATAAAATTTTTTGTATAAATAACTATTGACAATATCAAAGTTATCACTTGATTTTTTTCCACTAATCTTCTATCTTGTCATAACGTATGCGTGTTCAGGTTCCTATAACTCAAATATTGTCTCTCACGATCAATATCTAATCATTATAAAATAAAGGGGATAAATACAATTTACCCATGTGATATAAAAAATGAGCAAAAATTCCCCTGTAAAAAATAATTAATAAATTATCCTCTATAATCTTAAAATGAAGCAAATTGCCTCAATGTGTTTTCCCTTGATAGGGGGATAATTTGCTTCATTTATCAAAACACAGGAAGGTAATTTGCTAATTATTTTTTTATAGGGTGATTTTGCTCATTTTTTATATTACATGGGGTATATTTCATTTATCCCTAAAATAAAGACACAGGTAAAAATTAAATTTATCAAGTCAAAAATAAATATTTATGTACTAAAATTTGATGTAATAAGTAACAAAGAATAGGCTGATAATTTGTAGCCTGACATACAGAATTTTGCCCACTGTAATAACAAAAAGGGACTGTAATAATAGAGTTATGTTTGGTTAGTTTAATTGGATGAGAGACTAAAAAGAGAATTAATATTCGGGTCAAAAGGCGGGTCAGACGGAACATACGATGCGGAACTCAGTATGTGTAGACTGTAGAGGAATCGTTTGGACGAAAAAGATACGGGGGATTGTCCGGATTCGGGGCGTATTTCGCGGTTCCTCCAAATTCCTAACACCGCGTTTGTCACGGTAAAGTTTCATGTACATTGTTATCCGGACCCTAAAGAATCTGGGTTCATTCTCTTGAAATAGTGTGGGGTTTGTGCTTGTGCCATTTGAAGGAACACTGTAAGGTTGTTACCCAAATAAAATCTTTTAATCAAACGAGAATTTAGATTCGGTTATCATTGGTCATATATGGAAAGGGTTTAATGGATTTTACCTCCCAGTGATAATGTGAACGAACAAATTATCATTCTATGAAAAAAATAATAATAATAATTTATCTTCGTATATTTTTTAGCAATATACCTTTTTAGACAGGAAGGAAAATTGGTTCATTTTAAAATACAGGGAGTAAAATTACTTCATTTTAAAAAACACAGGGAGTTAAATTATTTTTTTCTTTTCCATAAGAAAAGTAATGCTCATTTATAATATCATATAGAATTAGCAAATTATATATATATATATATATAGAACAAGCTTGAAATCTGTTTTACGAAGAAATCATAATTTAAAAAAAAATAGAAATTTAGATGGTAATTATGAATGGTAATTTATCTAAGCATAATTTGAAAATGTTTTGAAGTCACTATGTCAAGATATACAGTGGGTTGGGTTGAGCCAGATTGGTCCAAGATCAGATTGACTCAATATAAAAATGGGCCGAGCTGGGCAAAGCCTGGTACTTTGGAATTGTCTGAGCCAATTATGACCACTTGGTCCTAGGCCGGGCCTTTCAATCCGGGTTCGTGGGCCATTAGCTTGGCCGATTTAATTTTTTGTCTTGTTTTAATAATGCATATCACGCAATTTTTGTTTTACTCTTCTATGTTAAATGTACAAGTATATGTTTTTTTAACTTTTTAAATTGTGACACTTTTATCTTTATTGTTCTACTTCTAAATTTTTAGTATATTTATTAAGTAATACTCTTTATTTATATTTTCCGGAGTTTATTTTAAATATTTTTTAGTCTTGTTTTATCTATGTTTATTGTCGTAATGTGTTAGTCAATTTATTATTTAAGTTCATTTTATAATTATAAATACTTTTTTTAGTAATAAATTTTTGTTCAATTAATTTATTATTTATCTATTTCATAATACGATAAAAAATTAAGTAATCATATAAAAGAATCCTTAGTTTGCAGTAATTGCTGCTTGTACAATATTTTCATTAACGAAAGTTACCTTATATCCAAAAAGAAAGAACACCTCAATTTCATTTTATTTTTTTTTTTGAAAGAATGGGCCTAGTTTGGGCTTAGACCAAGCCGGTCCATGGGTCGAGTTTGGGTTTAAGAATAAATCCAATTGAGGTCTGTTTAAAGGCAAAAGACCACCCCATGACTGACCATAAATAGTACTTGGTCGGTCTTGGGCAAGGCTTTTCCAAGCTAGATAGTGTCAGTTCTGAACCAACCTAACTCACTGTGCACCTTGACGGCTCTGTTTGGAGTGAATTTCAAAACCTAAATGGATTTTGTTGGGGAATTTGAGTTTTAAACCAGTTCATTTAGGTGAATAAGAATATTCCAATAAATGGGAAGTATGCGTGCAACACATTACCGAAATCAATTACCAATGTTTTCTCCTATTTATCAATGTTGACCCCTTTTTCTTTTGCCCTAATTTCAAAAATTGGAGTTGAGAGAGAAGATAAAGGAGGGGCATGGAGGAAAGTTGCTACTGTGGAAGCCCAACATTAAAGTAAACTTCATGGACGAACCTGAATCTAAGGCGAATATATGACGATTCAATAATGAAATCCTAACCTAGACAACGTACCCTTCAAGAAATTTCACTCAATCCTATCGTAAGCTTTACTCATTTATAATTTAATCACAACATGATCCTAACGACCCCTTCTTCTAGATTTGAGGAAATGATTAAACTCAAACGCCACAAGCACATTATCAGTGATCAGTATCTTAGATATGAACGTGGATTAGGAAGGTGAAACAATTGAGTTATTGAAGGGCTTTAACCTATTCGCATTTGTCTTCGATGCGAGTTTAAAAATCACATTGTACAAGCTAATGAGTCAAAATTGTGAAACAATTTCTAGGTTCTTACATTTGGGTATGAGTACAATATGAGTTGAAATCTAAAGAACGGGTACTGTCTAGATTGTTAAGTCTATTAAGTACACAGGATAAAGTAGCATGTCCTACAATGTCCCAAAAACACAACAAAAAAATGGGAGGCATTCCATCGGGGCCTGCGGATTTAAACAGAAATATTTAGGATAGAGCTTATTTTAACTCGTCTGTAGTGTAATCCTCTAAGAGCCTCTGATTCGTCTCATCAAGTTTACGGGATGGCATTACTCTTATCACTTCATGGAGCTCATCTTCGGAGGATTTTGCAGACGAGAATATGGTCTGGCTAGTCAGGAGACCAGTCAAATCTTTCCCAAAAAAATCCTATAAATACCGCATGTCCATTGGCATCATAATACCACACAAAAAACTCCATAGAGAGCAGTGATTCCCCCTCCCGCTCTCACTCTTGTAAGAGGGAGCTGGTGGTATAGACACCTCATTCTAGAGTGGAGCTTTGGCGCCTGGGGGAGCAGTTCCCCGAATCTCTAGGAGGGGAGGAGGAGCCGTGTGGCAATTGATTGAGTGACCACCTGGAGAGGGATCACGGCTATGGGCTGGCTGGAGGAGCCTCCCCTATTCCTCTTCGAGGCCTTTGAGAAGACTCGACATACTGTTTCTCTTTCGACTCACTAGAGGTCGGCATCCTCCCTGATGCCCCGCAGAAGAGACATGGGTCGCCTTGACTACCAAGGCTGCCTTTGATGCTTTCCTTGGGGTAGTTCTTGAACATGATCTGAGTTGGAAAGAAAAATATATCAAAATTAGAGACGTACAACAAAGGAAGAAAACACAATAAAAATCAATAAATCGAGTATACACAAAAGCTTTTCTAGAGGAACCTCCTTTGGACTCAAGTTAAAAGGGAACAAAAGCCTCTCATCCACCAACCCGTAGTAGTCACAAGGCTCTGGATTCAATCCCTTTAAGAGGCTACTCTTGATGCTCCAACTGCGAATGAAGAAGGGCCTATCGAGGGAGGTCAGGCAACCATTCGTGGGGAAAATCCCATTGGAAAAGAGGAAGCACAAAACAATAGCTCTCCTTCCAATTCTTGGGAGCATTAGGGGGCAGGGAGAAGCGAACTCCACGCCGAGGAGAAAAATAAAAAACACCGGGTCTGAACTTATTTAATTGAAAACAGGAATAAAAAGTTCCACCTGTAGGGGTTAATTAAATGTCGAGGGGTTAAATGCATTTTAGCCACTGAATTATCATATCCTATATTATGCTTCTTCAATTTTAAATTTTATTTTCATCACTGTTTACTGTTTTGAGCGTCGGAGTGTTAAAGTGATTTGTGTATGTTCTCTCTCCAAGACTTGTAAAAAACTAAGGCCAAATACCTCAATTTGAACATACCCAAACCAACAATTTTTTGTTCGCATCATACATGTAGCAAAAGATGGTAAAATCCTTAAACCTCAAAATTTTAAGCAAAAGCTAAAGATCTCCACACATTTATTTAATTATTTTGAACAATTTTATTTTTTTTTCCTTTTTGGTTGTCACCGGAGAGCAAACAAGTCTTTTTACTTTTCTCGTTCATTTTACCGATCACTACAATAAAATATGATATTAATTACAAAATATTATGTAACAATTTAAAATTTGTCATCTAAATACATATTAAGTTATGATAATTTTAATTTTGTCACTATATTATTATTAGTTGCAAAAATGGTATTGCACAAAATTCTCAATATAGATAAATAGTGACACATCTATAACGACTTAGTGACATTATTATTTGTTGCTACTAGATCGTTATTGTATATATCACTAATTGTCTCTAGTGACAACTTATTCATAATTTTTCACTAATTCTTGCTAATAACAACTTTTACAAAATAAAAGTCATTATTAAAATTATGAAATTCATTTATTGAAATAAAATAAAAAAAATATCACTAAATATATATAGTTAGTGACAATATTAAAATTGTCACCTTTTTTTGGCAGCTAATGATCTCTCTTTCTCTCCCTCTCTCTCCCTCTCTCACTTTTGAAAATGAAAGCGATGAATTATTATTTTTTAATAAATCAATTACAATCATTTATGTCAAATATCTATATCGAACAACGACAACTATAAAAATCATATATTAATCACCAATATCAAATAACTATATCTCATCAACATCTACTATTAAAGTAGAACGACACTTACTATAAAAGTAGAAAAATATCCCACGTGTTAGTGTGGTTCGAACCGATGACCTTAGAGTTGTGGGGTCCCAGTTTCACCAATTGACTTAGGTCTCATTGGCGCTAATGATCTCTTTTTTGACGGTGGGTGTTAGTGTAAATTGTATGAAGTCAAGTGATGATTTGCGTAATTTCACTATATTTCAAAGTACTATAATTATCCTAAAACAAAGTGTATATTTTTTTCAGACGTGAACTTAAAATAATATTGTGTATATAGATATATAGTACAACTATAATATTTTGGGATCTCAATTTTCCGACAGCATAAATAGTTCGTGTCGTTGTTGACTCGATCAATGTTCTTTTTTTTTTTTTTCCTAACAATATTTTATATAGCTCAATGCTTTTTCATTTTGTAGCAAAAAATAAAACTTAAAATATATCTCGTCGGTAGCAATTGGTTGATGGTGTGATTGTTAAACAACTTGGAAGACTTGACCAAAGCAAACTCTATTGCTTTATTATAAAGAGAAATATTGCAATAAAAGTTTATCTTTATCAATTTATTTGAAAAAATAACTATTATTAACCATAATTAAAAAAAATCGATATAAATACTTAATTTATCTACCATAAAAATAATTTTTGCCATAGCTATAAGTCATGGTCAATGTTTTTGCTATGACTTTTAGCCATGACAAATGCATTAGCCACACTCGTAAAAACTATGGCCAACAATCGTTGCGTGGCCATGATTATTGATTTTTTTCTATGACTATTTAGTTTTAACAATGACAATTAACCATAATTAAATGTCATATTCTTCTAATGCTTGAAATCAATTATCTCTTATTAAATATATTGTTTTAAAGTGTTAATTTACTACGTGATTAGGACCATATTAGATATTTCCAAGTTTTTTTTATCAGCTAAACATGGCGGAATATTCCATGGTCGGAATCCGTAAATTTATATTTTAAAACTTTCTTTTTTTTGGTTATTATTATCGAGCAGTTTTAGGGTTTGCATTTCCGTTGATATTTTTTTCTGCAAATTGTCAACGTAGGCTGTCCAATGGGCTTTGACAACGCAATCCATGCAACGTGCTTGTAAAATTTAATTAATGAATTGGATGAAATCACAATCAAGTTGCCTAGTCATATTCCTAATCCGAGATAACAAGAAAAGATCTAGGAAACCCCACACCCAACTCCAAGTTGAGTCTAGACGGTGTACGCCGACGAGGCATTTATCTCAATTTAGTATCTTAATATCTTTCGCTATTGGAATAAATATAATTTTTTATCATGATTAATTATATTAATACTCTCTAAAATTAGTTTTTTTTAAGGAGAAAATCAAAGTTTTATTTAAATTGGGCAATCCACCCGAATAATGTCTAACACAAAAGAAGGAGGAGCATGGTCCGCACTATAAGAAGAAGTTGAGCCTGCGAGTGCATGGATAGCTCTATTAGCAAGTTGTCACTATAAAAAAATGTGGGAATTGGAACGGATATAGACCGTTCCAAAAATCGTTCCAAATAGAAACGGTAAGTGGAACTGTTGTGAAATGGAAAACCGTTGATGACGTCACTTTCGAGTTAATGGTAGTACAAACGTATAGGAACGCACGACCGTTCCTATTTGTGTACCAACATATGTGTGCCAATATGTAAACCCATTACTGTTCTTAAAAGGGACCGGATATATTTTGGTATTCCATTTGGAACACGTGTGTGAAAGTTGGAACGGCTACTCGACCGGGAACATGTGCCGTTCCTTTATGTGTTCCAAATCCCGGCTCTATTTTGGAGCGGTTGCTTGACCGTTCCAATATGTAGTGCTAAATGAGACCCTTTTACGCCATGAGCAAAAATGTAATGCAATGATCGTTCCAAATTATGGGTATATAGGAAATGCAGTGTTGTTACAATTACCGTTCCCGATTGTGGTCCAATTAGGAACGGTAATATTGTGTGTGACTAATACCGTTCCTAATATGCCATAATGGCTATATTGTAACGGTAAGATTACCGTTTCTACATCTGTGCCTGAGACCGTTCCTAAAGCTGGATCAACGGCTATATAGTTATGTGTTCCAAATAATAATCCAATGCCCGTTTCAATATTAGCTATATATATGTCCCCTTCTTTCTCATTGTTCTTATCATTACTCTCAAACTCATTTTGTTGTAACTCCTCCTGTTGATTCTTTATATGCAAAATCGAACATATCAATTATTTACGGGAATTTTGCATTGATATTGATAGGTATTTTGCTCAAGTAAGAAGTTGAAATTCTATAATGGTTAGTTATATATATATATATATAATATTCTCGTCATTTAACTACTGTTGTGAATTACGTAGGAGCAATCATGTTAAGACAGTTGAGAAAATGGATGTATGATCGAGACGTCCTGGGTGTGACGCCGGAGTTTGAGGACGGTGTTACAATATTTTTAGAATGGGCCCAGTCTCAGCGTGCATATATGGACAGGGAGAAAATTAAGTGTCCCTGCCGGAAGTGCAAAAATGAATGGTTCAAAACACCAGACGGAGGTGAATTTTGATTTGTGTATGAAAGGATTTTTGCCAGAGTATTATAATTGGACTTCGCATGATGAGGAGAGGGTGCAGGAATTCTTTGAAGCATTGACAACGCCACATGTGCAGCAGCAACAAATGCCACTCGTTCAAAAGGAGGGTAGTTCGCATTGGAGTGATGCGGCTCAGATGGATTGGGCGCAGAGGATGATAATCAATGCCGCCGGGCCGTCTTTCTGGTCTTCGTACAACCAGGAGGGACCGGCTGATGATGGTACTCGGTATTGTCCATCTGATGTGGGTCCTAGTTCATATTACGATTCGGGACCCTATGATTATGTTTCTGGCTTGTCAGACCATTTTTTTAATGTAGTGAATGCTGCGGACCAACCGTTATGGAACGGGTGCACCACCTCTCAGTTGGCGTCAATTGCTTATTTGGTGAATATCAAGGCCGAAGGGGATTTTTTCGAGCATACATATGATCGGTTATGCCAGTGGGCTGATACTGTAATGCCCCGCGATCACACTTTCCCCGCCGATTATTACAATACGAAGAAATTGATAAGAAAATTGGGTTCACCAGTTCAGAAGATTGATGCTTGCAAAAACGGTTGCATGTTGTACTGGAAGGACGATATTGATTTGGAATATTGCAAGTTCTGTGGAGACGCTAGGTACAAGCCCACCAGGGACAGAAATCCTAGACACAAGAAGTCCTCGTATACCATTCTTAAGTATCTACCGCTTACCCCTCGGCTACAGAGGTTGTATGCGTCGGAGGCCACAACAGAGCATATGACTTGGCATGCGAGCCATCAGACGGGAAGGATCCATGTGTCATCCGTCCGATGCAGAGGTTTGAAAGCATTTCGATCGGACGTATCCTGATTTTGCAGTTGAGCCTCGTAATGTTAGACTTGGGTTGTGCATGGATGGGTTTGCACCGCACGGCCAGTATGGTAAAACTTACTCATATTGGCCCGTGATACTTACACCGTATAATTTCCCACCGGGAATGTGCATGAAGTCTGAGTATATGTTCCTAATAATGGTGATCCCTGGCCCATCGAATCCGAAACATCTTATCGATGTCTACTTGGAGCCGTTGATCGAGGAGTTGCAAAATTTATGGCATGTGGGTGTACGTAAGCATGATACTGTGACAAACCAGGCATTCATGATGCATGCAACATTGATGTGGACAGTGAACGACCTTCCTGCTTATGGGATGGCATCTGGATGGAGTACCGCCGGTGTTATGGGTTGTCCAGTTTGTATGGAGGACACACGGGAATTCTATTTACAGCACGGTCAGAAGACATGCTATTTTGATTGCCACAGGTATTCTTACCACCGGATCATCCTTATCGCAGGAACAAGAAAGTCTTCACTAAAAATCGAATGGAGAGGAAGGTTGCACGTCTGAGGCTGACTGGAGACCAGATCTGAACCCGTGTCGATGCGTTTACTGTGGCAGTCGAACAACCATTGAGTGAATCGGAAGGCTACGATGTCAACAATAAGTGGACGAAGAAAAGCATCTTCTGGGAGCTTGAATACTGGGGGGCGCATCTGATACATCACAATCTTGATGTCATGCATATTGAGAAGAATGCTTTCGATAATATATTCAATACTGTGATGGAGATTAAGGGGAAAACGAAGGACAATCTGAATGCACGGAAGGATCTCAAGATCATATGTAAATGACCGTAGCTAGAGGTGGACGAAAGGAGGCCGAACGTGATGCCCAAAGTGGTATACACTGATGAAGGATTAAAAGAAGAATATATATGCGTGGATTCGTTGTCTGAGATTTCCTGATGGGTATGCCTCTAACTTGGCTCGTTGCGTCGACAAGAAGGAATTAAGGATGCACGGCATGAAGAGCCATGATTGTCATGTATTTATGCAGAAGTTGATTCTGGTTGCCTTTCGTGAAATGCTTCCAGAGCACGTGTTGGGGGGCCTTGACTGAAGTGAGCCTTCTATTCCACATCCTATGCTCAACAACACTTGATGTGGCCAAGGTAAAAGAATTGGAAGATAGTGTAGCCGTCATCCTGTGCAACCTCGAGAAAATATTTCCTCCTTCTTTTTTCAACTCAATGGAGCATCTAATTGTTCACCTTCCATATGAGGCGCACATTAGGGGGGCCGTGCAATACAGGTGGATGTACCCCATTTGAGAGGTAATTAACTACTGTTAAATATATTATTTTTAAGTAGAAATTAATTTGTATTTTAATAAATACTCGTATGAATAGATTCCTATGCGATTTGAAGAAAAATATGAAAAATAAAGCACACGTCGAGGCATCAATTGTAGAGGCTTATATTGTCAAAGAAATCGGGCTTTTCTCCTCTCACTAACTGCACATTCTCTGCAAGCGAAGCAGACCCGGTCGGAACGATAATCTCACGAGCAACGACGATCGAATAGTACGGTCCATTTTCAATTACTCGGGCCGAGAATATGAAGCCTCAAAGAAGAGATGACTGAGCGGTGAGGAATTCATGTTATCGAGACATACGTCTTGTGTAATTGTGAAGTAGTTGCATCGTACTACGAGTAAGTGTCTTATACAAACGTAATTATCTCAAGCCTTCATTTCAATGTCAATTACATGTATATCTATAACTATCAGTTTTATTGTAATAGGTCATTCAATTCTTGAATGAACTGTTCGAGCAACACAATTCGGAGGACCCGATAATTGATCAACTAGTGGTAACATAATTCAAGGATTGGTTCAAGCGTCGTGTAAGTGTCACTTTCTTGTAAATGCGATCTGCTCATTAATTTGTAATCAAGTATTTCAATTGCTATATGATGAATTGCAGGTGAAACCCGAATTGAATCACATAAATGACGAATTATTGAAGTTGCATTATTGGGGCCCTAGAGCAGAAGTCACGACATACCCATCTTACTTCGTCAATGGCTTCAATTTCCACACTGAACGTCACAATGTCGGGAAGTCAACAATGAATTCTGGTGTTTGTGTGAAAAGCTAATCATATACAGACACGGATTCTGATTTCTACGGAATTTTGGAAGAGATAATTCAGCTAGATTACCCACTAATTTCAAACATGCACATTGTACTGTTTAATTGTCGTTGGGTCGATCCGGTCAGAGGCATGAAGATACACTCTCGTTATCATATCGTTGATGTCAACTTCAAAAAGCTCTACCAAAAGAATGAACCATTCATACTGGCTCAACAAGCAGTACAAGTCTACTATGCAGATAACCCGAGCATGAAGAGAGATAAAGTCGACTGAAAAGTTGTTTGCAAAATCAAGGCTCGAAGAATAATCGATGACTCGCGATGGACCAAGCTCACCTATCAGATGGATGAAGTCGTACCTAATCCAGATGTTGTAATAGATAACCAAACGTTTGAACTGCATAACCCAATGGGAATACAGTTGGTCGTTGATCATGGAGAAGGGACATCGCGCTCGCCAGACAGTGAATCCGAAGATGAAGATAGCTTTGACGAAGCTGAGTCCGATGAAGAGACTTATTGAATTTTCTAAAATTTTTCTATAATTTTTTTATAAACCTTATTGTAAAAATTATATTCGATATATGTATTTTTATTATTTTAAGAAATTATAATAAAATTTAAAAATTAGAACGGATACTATATACTACGACCGTTCCTAATACAGGTACAACTTTTTGAATAGGCGCCAAACATTGGGGAAATTTGAATTAGGAACGGTCCGAATTTCCTACGACCGTTCCTATTTCAGGTACAATTTTTAAAATATGGAAGCTACTTAAAAAGAAATTGAGGGAAATTTGAATTAGGAACGGCCAATGAAAACGTAAGACCGTTCCTAATCTAGGTACAATTTTTCAAATGGCTCCTACTGAAAAAATGGCTCCAAGTTCGAATTAGGAACGGTCATACCAATTGGTTGACCATTTCAAAGTGAGGTCCAATATTTTGTTTTGGCGCCCAATGAAAAATTGGTGGGAAAATCAACTTTTGGAGCAGTCCTTTTATAGCCGACCGTTCCTAGAGAAAATTGCTACGAATCGTTTCTAAGGCAATTAAGACCATTCCAAATTTGGTTACTATAATGTGTATTTTGCCTAATTTGGACGATATCTCAACATCCGTGAGCCAGATCGACACAATTTTTAAACATGTACAAGATTATGCATATGAATTGATATCCAACGATCTGATTTTCAATCAGCAACCTGGAATTAAGGATGCATCTGTTTTTATTATGATGAATACCGACCGAATACGATATCTCGAGATCCGCACATCGAAAATTTTCAAAACTACATAT
Source organism: Sesamum alatum (assembly GCA_034509735.1). NCBI lineage: Eukaryota > Viridiplantae > Streptophyta > Magnoliopsida > Lamiales > Pedaliaceae > Sesamum > Sesamum alatum. Next base: position 2,609,561 of record JACGWO010000012.1, on the reverse strand, counting down.
AATGTATTCTTTTATGTGTTATATCATATCTAACGGTCTGATTGGAATTTTGACGGTCTGATTATATCGTGCAGTACAACAATATAGGATGTTAGTTACATCTGTGAAATACTAACAAACATAAATTTACAAATATACTTCATATTGTGAACGTGTGTCTATTTTGCTGAAATTACTATGTAATTTCAAATTCTGTAAATATCCAATTGTGTACCCTTATTCAATTATATGAGTGTTCGGAACGTGTTTTTCTTAATTTATATATATATATATATATTATCTACGAAGATCCAAAAAAATTTGCAGTACATATAGGAACGGTCACCAATGGAAGTAGGAACCGTCAGCATTTACAGAACTGCAAACGACATCGTTTTGTATGGTAGGAACGGTTGTAGTAACACTTTGACTATTAACGAATCGTTCCTCTGAAGTGCTATATCAACAAATAGTCATATAAACGGCGTTGTTTTAATTTCAAAACGACGTCGTTTTTTCTTTTGGAAACGGGAGTAGGAACGGTTAGGTTTAACTAGGCCCGTGCCAAATTTATAATATAAATTCGACCCTTGGCAGATTTTTTCTCATTTTCTGCCTCTCTCTCTCTCTCTCTCTCTCTCTCTCTCTCTCTCTCTCTCTCTCTCTGTAACCCTCTCACTCTCTCTCTGTAAACCTCTCCCCCCGTTTCCGTAAGCCCCCATCTCAGGTCATCTGCCTCCCATCTCTCACTCTCTCTGAAAACGCCGCCATCCACTGTCGCCATCCATCCGCCAGTCGCCACCATCCACCGTCCGCAGTCGCCACTGACCAAGTAGGGTTTCAAAAAACCCTTGCAATTTATTTTATTTTTTCTGATTTTCCATTTTCTATCATCCATGTAATTTACTGTGACATTCCTGTAATACATTATTGCTTATAGTTTTTGGAATTTTTCTGTAATTATTGTAATATTAGGGCATGTTTTTATAATTTCTATAATATTAGGGCATTTTTATCTAATTTTTGTAATGTTAGAGGATACATTGTATATTTTGTAGGCAATTTTTTATTAATAACAGAAATTGTAATTTATGTATGTCATATTTTTGTGGATTTATTGCGAATGTTTTGACATTTTTGTGATTTATTAGAATTTTTAGATGTTATTAGAAATTTTAGGATAACTACAATAATTATTTTAAAAATATCATGTACTTTTTCTGAAAATAAATATAATTGTTGGGACATTTTCCGTATTATCTGCAATTTTTAAAAATTCTGAAAATTTGGAAATTTTTTGTAAATTAAAAAAATTTCAGAATTTTTTTGTAAATTTCCGAAATTCGGAAAATTTTCTATAATCTTAAAATTTTTTGTGATTTTTCTGATAATTTTCTGAAATTTTAAAATTTTTATGATTTTTCTGATAATTTTCTGAAAATTTAGGTAAGTTTATATAGTATTTTGTAAGGATATAGGCAAATATTGGTATTTAGTATAAATATATAGGAAAATAGAAGGATTTAGTGCAATTTTAGGGTAAAATTATGGTATTTAGTATAAATATATAGAAAAATAGAAGGATTTAGTGCAATTTTAGGAAAAAATTTTGGGATTTAGTATAAATATTTGGAAAAAATAGAAGGATTTAGTGTAATTAAGCGTCAATTTTAGGTTTTAGTATATATTTTAGGAAATAATTTTAGGATTTAGTAAACATTATAGGAAAATTTTCAAAAAAAAAAAAAAAATGGGATTCATTATCCATTTATTAGATTAATTTTGGGACTTAGTATACAATTTTAGGATTTAGTTTGCATAATTATTTCAAAAAATTAGAAAAATTATCATTATTCAAATAAATTGATACTTACATGTATTTTTTAACTTCATACCACAAATATTTTTTTAAAAAATTCTAGATCATGTTTGGTCGGAATTTCCCACCTCGAGGAGGTGGACGTGGCCGCGGTCGCGGCTCAACGGCCATACCATCGGCCGGTGTTGATTCCAGGATGGGGAAGCAGTGTTCCGACCACCACCACCACCACCACCACCGGCAGAGCAGGCACCTACAGCACCTACGCCGGATCAGCAGCCCGGTCCGTCTACCACTGTACCCGTCGAGGAGGGTGCCGGACCATCCATTCCTGCACCGGCGGTAGATCCGATCCATCCATGGGCTGCCCCACAACCACCACCCCCACCTGCCCTACCACTCCCGCCACCATCCGGGCGCCAGTATATCACACTCGCCGACGCGAGGTATATTTATATATTTTTTTAATTTTTTAATTTAAATTATTATTTTTATGTCACGCTAATTATTATATAATTTCAGGATGGATCGGAAGATACACGAGCGCATCAACGCGGCGATGCGAGGACATTATTCCCACCCTTGGGGCTGTTTGCACTAGGTGCCGCCAGAGCACTAGCATTTCTGGTTCGAGAGCTTGAAGGTAACGTAAATTTCAGTTAAATCATATCAATTAAATTTTTATTTTAAATATTTTAACAATCTGAGTATATATTTTCTTCTTTTCTTTTTAATACAGATGATGTACTTGTGGGACTGCGACGACGAGTCCATGTTCAAGATCTTCCACATCTGGGCGTGGAAGTTCCTCCGCAAGAAGTTCGTCCTGGCCAGACAGCCTCTGGTGAAGCCTCTTTGGCTGGCGAACGAAGTCTAGCGGCAGCTCCTGCTGTATTGGGACTCCCCGGAGTTCAAGGAAGAGTGCGCCAAGAACAAGGCTAACCGGTCCGCCAACCCAGCCGCATCTGCTACTGTGTACCACAAGGGTTCTGCCTCCGTCGGTATGCATAAGCGGAAGATGGTAAGATATTTAATCTTATTTAAAGTATTTATCATTATTAAATTAAAAATATAATAACTGTTTCCCATTTCTTTTTACAGGAGGAGCAACTCGGCCGGCCAGTGAAGCAGATGGAGTTATTCTCCAGATGCTACAAGAAGAAGGCCGACAACGACTGGAGCGGGCCAAGGGCAGCGGAGGTGGCGGTAAGTTGGAAATTAAATTTTCTAATTTATTTTTTTAATATTTGAAAATAACAATAATAATTTACTATTTTTGCAGGAGACGTTCCAGAAGTTGCTGGAGGATCACCAGTCTCAGACCACGGCCAATCTTGAGGATCGTTCGACCGAATCAGAAGGCTCGGTGGCGCAGACTGAGCAAAAGTTGTGGCTGGCTGCAGTCGGGGGCAAGAACAAGTGCCGGGTATTCGGTCTTGATTCTAAGGCCTACTATCTCAGCCAGACCGTTACCTCGCCATCACCACCGCCATCGCCAGCGTCAAACCTAGAGGATCGGATGGTCCGGGTGGAGGAGATGATGGTGGATATGATGGGCATGATGAAGGCCCTGCAGACCAATCACTCCACTGCCGGCCCGTCACGCCCTCCTAGAAACCCCCCTCCCCCTTCAGACGTTGACGATATGGACTAGGACGAGGGTGACGGGGAGTAGATTTAGGACTTTTATTTTTATTTTTGTAATTAAATTGGATAATATTTTTATTTAATATAATTTTTATTTCTAAATTATGTATTTTTTTCATATTTAAATAATAATTATAAAAAACCAAATTTAAAAATATTATTAAAAAATTAATATATATTTTAATGATAATAATTATTACTATAAAAAAAGTTAATAATTAATTATTTAGGAACGGTACTTTAGACGGACAGGGAGCGCATATAAACTGTTCCAATTTTTGTCCGTTTTAATGAAGTGATCGTTCCTATCACCGGGTAAACAACCATTCCAAATTAGGGACAAACCGTTCCTACATGTATTTCAAATTTAATACTTTCGTGGTTAGATTTTCGTTCTAAATACGATACCAAAAACCGCTCCACTATCGTATTCCAAATTACGAGTACAAAATCCGTTCCTAGTGACCCTGTCAAATTGTATTCCAATGACCGTTCCTAACTTGTATAGTTGACCGTTCCAAGTCGTATTCCCGAAGCAGTGCAAAAATGTATCTGCAACTTATGCTGACAATTCCAAACTGTGTTCTAACTACCATTCTAAATTGCGCGATTTACTTCTGATATGATCGTTCCAAACATTAATAAGGTGTTCCAAATACAAAAATTATAAATTCATATATACAAAGGTAATTAGGAACGGTAAAGCCATTGTATGTAAAAAACCGTTCCGAAATTGGAACGGTCCCCCTGTTTCCCTTCCTAATTATTAGGAACGCCTCTCCTTTCAACGGATAGCCTCTCGTTCCTAAACCGTTCCTAATACCAGCCCAAATGAATCCAGTGATCTGTTTACCGTTCCAAAAGTTAAAAAAATCGTTCATATTTCCGTTGCAATTCCCATATTTTTTTGTAGTGCGTCTAGCGAAACTGAAGGAAAGAGATATGCTGGTCGGCAAATGGGATCGAATCTCATGGATGATAGGGCCAACTGGGGAGAAATCCACATCAGAAGATTTGAGTTTTTGGATCACCTGGAGACAATCTCCTTCAATCACATCGGGAGACCAACTGAATTTGCGTAAGGTTTCAGCGGCCAGTCTAGCAGCCAATGCCGTGTTCTACTTTCTCAACTCCTGGGTAGAAGTTTGTTCTCCACATGACGCATTGACGGTATGAATCTCTGGCAATAATTCCAACTCCTGCGCCCTTTCTATCCCACTGGATCAAAGCGTCGAAATTGATCTTGATGGTGTCCGGTGCCGGAGTCAACCATTTAGGATCTAAGCGGGGGAGGGAGCCATGGTAACTACATTTGAAAAATCATGAAGGAGCTTATATGCTGAATTGACACAATCTTCTGGGGAGCTCTTCTTGTCTTCCATCACCAGTTTGTTGTGACGTCTCCACAGACTCCAGCAGATCATAATGAAATTGTTGAACTAGACGTGCTCGAGCTCTGTACAGACATTTCTCACCCAATCCTCCGTGCTTCGGTGAAACCTAGATATAACAAGCCAAGGGAAATGAGATATGGCCCATACTTGCCGAGCAAAAGGACACTCAAGGAATATATGTTTAGGATCTTCAGAAGGCCCCTCACACGTCAAGCACTGACAATCAACAATGCACCTTCGTTGGCACAAGTTCTAGGATGTGGCAGCGCATCTTTGCATAGCCTCCATGTGACCAGTTTAACCTTCTGCAGAACTTTCGCTTGCCAGATAAAACAAAAGGGAGGCCATTTGTGAGCTCGTTTGGCCACCCCCTTTGTACGCTAAATTCATGACCTCTAGTGCCAAATAGTATGCAGATTTCATTGTGAACCTTCCTTGCTTATTAAAGTGCCAGATTTGAGTGTCAGGTGTAGCTGAGTTACCCACTGGGATGGAAGTGATCAAAGCCGCATCATCAGGTTGGAACAACAGCGAAACCAAATCTGAGTTCCATCCTCCGCCTGAGTCCTTAAGAAAGTCCATCGCCTGTAGGTCCTGCAGAAAAATATTCCTTGGTGTAATCGGACGGAACGTGGTTGGTCTTGGGAGCCATTTGTCCGACCACACTCTAATAGTTTTTCCATCACCTAGCCACCACCAGACTCCTTTTTCGATAATAGACTGAGCTTCCAAGATACTCCGCGAAGTGTACGAGATGTTGGAGCCCTTCTTTGCACTAAGAAAATCAGAATCTCAGAAGTACCTAGCCTTCAAAATGTGTGAGATTAAGAGATCCGGATTTTTTAAAAATACGCCAACCTTGTTTTGCAAGCATAGCAAGGTTGAAAGCCGACAACGAGAGAAATCCCAAACCGCCTTCCTGTTTACTCCGACACATATTAGTCCACGCAGACCAATGAATTTATGTTTATTAGAGTCATCCCAAAAGAAATTAGAATGGATTTCAGTCGGAGAGCCCTTTTCAGAGGGAAGTTCACATTGAGAGTGACCCTTAGTTTCCATGCAGAAGTCCAATTGAGGCCATGCTCAAGGTGCTTTGTCTTAATGAATTTCCCAAGTTTGTTTCCTATGTGTTCTCCTATGGTATGAGTTTATAATCCAAGGGGTAAGTCATGTACAAGAACTGTAAATGGGACCAATCCAGACGTACATCCATAGGATGAACACCATCATCAATAGGTTCGAGGATAATCAAGCTCTTCTCGAAGGACCATGACTGGCCATCAAGCGCTCTTTGTTTGTCTAATACATGGTTGAAATTTGGGCGGAATCTATCCTCTTCACCCTTATGACCGTGTGACCCTTCATCGACTAAAGCAGACTCGCGAGAATGTTCTTGAAAGTATCAAAACTGGTATTTCGATGGGATAACACTCTCCCAACATGAAGTAGTTCATTCGTTGATCCAAAGCAATTAGCATTCCAGTTTGTTCCTAACAGTGTGATGCCCTCATCTTCTTATTCAGTTAAGGACAGACTAAGACCAAAATCCATACCACCACTCCTGTGAAATCCAATCCTGATGATGAGCGGATAAGGAGAGTACCGAGGAGCAACAAGTGTGAACCGAAGCGCTTAGAAGATAACACATGTAGTAGAAAATAAAACAATCAGATGTGAGGACCAAACCGAGATCAATATCCAAATAAAAAGGTTATAGAGGAGGAATGGAGATAGGCAAGGGGGTAACTGCTACATAGACTACGAAGGAATAACCAAGCGTCCATATGGAAGACTTAGCACTCTCATGCACAGAGAAAATTTTCTAAAATTAGGTTGTAAATAACAAGTATTCCATGGTATTTATAAAATAATACATCTCTTGAGGTTGTACTTGTTATTACAAGTGCACACCTTATCCAATGATGAAATTTTACACAAACTCCTGAGGTACACTACACTAACTTAATGCATTGGAGACTTCAACGAGATTCTAGATAACAAGGAAAAAAGAGGGTGGATTTTTACGGCCAAATTTGCAAATACAGGATTTCTGTCGTGCACTTGATGTCAGCGGGCTTCATGATCTTGGATTTATTGGAGGAGTCGTTTATGTGGTGTAACAGGTAGGAATACCCAACTATTGTGCGTGAATGGCTTGATCGAGCATGTGCATCAGATAGTAGGATTAACAGTTATCCAAGTGCCTCGATCCACCACATCTCCATAGTATTTTCAGATCACTCCCTTATCTTGCTGGACTTAGAACCATCGAATTCTAATAAACTTGGCCGTCGACCATTCCAGTTCGAAGCTGCATGCGTAGGCTTGGATGATGTGACAACCTTGTGAAAAAACGATGGTCAGGAGTTGCATGGGGGCCTAACATCTTTCTTTGACCGATTGAACACTTGGCATGAGGAGATGGAGCTTTGGAATAGACGGGTCAAAGGAAAGAGTTTTTGAAAGCAGATTGAGAAGTTGGAACTTAAGGTTCAGGAACTTAGGAAGGGCATTGCCTATGAGCATTCAAACATTGAGGAATCACGGTGTTGGAAACTATGGTGGGTTCAATTATATAACAAAATTTTTGAAGGAAGAGAAGAAGAGTATATCTTAGAAATTTTAAACTCTAAATTGCGCATCTCTATTCACTTGAATAACATCATAATACAAGACCTTTTATAGGCCTAAACATCAGCTAATAAGCATACAATTTCGTACGAAAAACAAATGCAAAACCAGAATTCTAAACATCATTCTCTGTTTCTGGCAACCATTGGTAAAATAGCATAACTTTCTGTAGAGATTTCCAATGAAAACTTGGACCATTTGAAACTAGACTCACAGAGATTTAATCCCTTATAAGACTAATTAGGAATGACAACTGTTTGCATTTTGAAAACGCATCTGAAAGTCTGCCGAAAACTAGAAGACAAGTTTAACTCTTTTGGCAATTCTCAACACCCCACTCATCTCAACTATTGAGGACTTGGTGTTACGCGAGGAACGGTTTTGGAAACAAATCGAAAAGAAGCACTAGTTACAACTAAGGGATAGAAATATAATTTCATGCAGTAACTACTGAAGGATTTAAGATAAACTTGATTAAAAAATTGATGGATTTCAATAACTGGGTTGTCGAGGATGTTGAGGGAATGCAACAAATGATCAATAAGCACTTCTATGAAGTTTTTCAATCTTGTCATCCATTGGAACATGATTTGGATTAGGGAACCAAATTTGTATCAAGGAAGGTGGAAGTAGGAATGAATCATGACCTCCTACAACCATACACTATAGCAGAAGTACGACAAGTGGTCTTTCAAATGGCCCCCTTCAAATCTCCCAATCTGGATGGTATGCCACCAATCTTTTATCAATTTTTAAGACATGTTATTTATTTTGTGGTTTGTATGTTGAACAATATTGATTTTGATAATTCTGTGAATAGAACTCAAATTATTCTCATCCCTAAATGCCAGAATCCAAAAATCTTGTCCCAATTTAGGCCATTAGTCTATGCAATGTAATTTACAAAATTGCATCTAAAACCATTTCAAATAGATTCAAACCAATTCTTGATCGTATTAATACACTGAATTAGTCGGCTTTTGCCCCGGTCGACTTATCACTGATAATGTCCTATTAGCTTTTGAGATTAGTCATTTCTTACGAACTAGATATGGGGGAAAAAGAGCCATACTACCATTAAACTTGACATTAGTAAGGTGTATGACAAGGTTGAATGGTGTTTCCTTGAAAGGATGCTAGTCAAACTTGGTTTCGTTTATGTCTTGCATCAAGTCTGTGTCTTACTCATTTCTTCTTAATGCTGTGAATTTGGTTCACTCACCCACACGACAGGACTCCATCAAGGAGATCCTCTTTACCTACATCCATTTCTCATGTGTAGGGAAGATTTTAGTGCGCTTTTACAGAATGTAGAATGAATGGGTCATATTCGAGGTATTTCCATTTGTAGAAGGGCACCCAACATTTCACATTTGTTATTTGTTGACGACACCCAGATTTACTGCCAAGCCACTACCTCCTCGGTTATACTTACTGGAGAAGTAAGCTAGAGCATCAGGCCAATGTGTAAGTTTCAGCAAATCATCCATGGTCCTTAGCAAAAACGTGTATCCAACAGTTCGAGACTCTTTGCCTGAGATTGTTGGACCTAGAAGGGAGGAACATTTAGAAATTGATCTTGGCTTATCTTCAGTTGTTGGCCGGTCAAGGAAAGGAGTTTTTTCCTTTATTCGAGAACGCGTATAAAGTGAGAAGAATTTATCACAAGCCGAAGAAGGTGGTAATTATAAAATCCGTTGTCCAAGTCATTCCTGACTATCGATGAGCGTTTTCCGACTCCATGGTTTGCTTCTCGCCGAGGTACAAAACATGGTTTTGAATTTTTTCTATCATAACAAGGATCAAAGGAAGAAACATTTGATAAGCTGGCTACAATTGTGCAAGAAAAAGGCTGAGTGGGTGCTTGGATTCTGTTCATTAAGGGCTTTCAATACGATATTATTAGCAAAGAAACTATGGAGACTCCTCACGAAACCGGACAACCTTGTTACACAGGTTTTGAAGGCTAGATACTATCTTTCTTCGTCACTTTAGACGGGAAGATTGGATGTCCACCATCATTGACTTGGAGATCATTGTTGGGGTCAAGAGACATCATCTTGAGGGGCTTTCGTTGGAGGATTGGTTTCGATAATTCTATGAAGATTTGGACGGACCAATGGCTTTCGCGACCTCGTACTTTCAAGCCTTTTACGCCCCTACCGAATGGCATGGAGAATATGGTTGTGGCAACGGTTATTGACCTGGGATTAGGTGAATGGGATAGATATATCATTGATGGTTTATTTGACTCCTCCGATAGAGACTTCATACTCCAGTTTCCCCTTGGACGCACAGATCAACCTCATCTCTTATGCTGGAATTTCTCAAAGGATGGTCTCTTCAGCGTCAAGGGTGCGTACTCTATTGCATTACATTTACATAATCCTTCCTCGACCAGTACAACTACTTAAGTTTCCCCTCATACTAGGACTTCTATTTTGCATGCAGACGCACCTTCGAAGGTTCGCCTTTTCTCTTGGAATCTAGCACTGGATGCATTACCTACGGGTCGAACCTCTCTTAACGGTTGAATGCTTCACACTTTGTGTGCCCTTCCTGCGGTGACCCTAATGAGACTACTCCCCATATGTTCCTCCATTGCCACTATCTAGACGAACCTGTAGTCAAATTTGAGAAAGAATGAAACCGATTTATCCTCATTTATCTCGTTTTTTGCTGAATTTTCCTCAATTAGACTCTCTCAACTCTATCTTGTGTAGTGAACACTAAGGCAACCAAAACATACCATTTTATTGAGGAAATCCCGCCTCTTTTTTTTTTTTTCTCCAAATTGGGGTTGCTCGTTAGTTTTAACAGTCAAACTAACGGCGGGTAGCAACAGTGATGAAAAATAGAAATGTCAGGTACCAAGTTTGATGAGTCGTAAACATGGGTATCAAAACTGAATTTGTGGCATAATTAGGGTACCAAAAGTGAAATTATCCCTATAATTTGCATTGCAAATACTTATTATAACAACTTAGTGTCCTTACTAAAACTCAAAACCAATAATATTTTTAAATTATTTATAATAATAAATTTATCACAAAAAATTATTGTAAGAAATTTGAAATCCTCACTAAACAAAATTCTTAGTGATTTATTTTTCTTTTTTGTTGGAAAATACTTGTAAACCCATTTTCAAAAATTCAATAAAGAAAATAGGTTTATATAATACAAGAATAATTACACAGCAAAGCCAATAGTTTAAATAATACTTTAATAGATAATTTCAATTGAAGAGATTCATTTTTTTTAATCTTTCAAGATTTTCAATTGAAGAAAATTGGTGTTTTTATTTGTAAATATCTATTTGTATTCTAATGTTTGGTTATCCTTTTCTCATACTTTAACTTATTCTTACAAAATTATTCCTACAAATTTTTGAAAATTTAACATTTGATCAAAATTGAAGGATTGAAGTCAAAGACCCCCTGCAGATATACACTACAAAAGAATGCGGGAATTGGTGCGGATAGTTATGATTGTTCCAAACCCCGGTCCTATTTGGAATGGTCACAGGAACTCTTGAGGAATGGGAACCTATTGCTGATGTCACGTTTCTGTTGTGATAAATCTGAACGTATTGGAACAACACAACCCTTACGACCATCGTGCCAAAAGTTGTGCTCCAACTAGTAGTCCACCAGTTGTTCCAAACCAGCAGCAGAAACAATTTGTATTACAATTTGGAACGCTTCTGTGTTTGTTGGAACGACTTGTGGATGTAAAACACCAACAGTTCCAAATCGGGGCCCAACAACCGGTACAGAAAGGAACGTGGAAAAGACCGTTCTAAAAAGAAGTAGAAAATGAGACGCTTTGTATCCTAATGAAATATTGTAATACAATTCCCATTCCTAATTATGATACTTGTCGAATTTATTTTGTGTTGCAAGAACCGTTCCTAAGTGAGTAACAATTTTTCACGGCAACCATAGATAGAAAATTTTGTATTACAATAACCGTTCCAATAGCAACACAATGGGTAGATTACAACGGTTATTTTTGTATCCTAGTGACCGTTCCAATTGATCTTACAATTTGGAATGGTGCGTGTAGGTAAGAGATTCTACACTACAACCCATTCCAAATACACAACAATGGCTATATTTCAACGGCTATATCCGAGTTCCTGTTGCCGCTCCTAGAGCCGTTCCTAATGCTGGTGCAACGACTAGATTTTAACGGCTAGTTTTGGAGTTCCAACTATCATTCCAATGCTCGTTCCAAAATTTCTTACATATATGTTCCCTTAATTTCATTTCTTCTCACTATCTATCCATCTCATTTATTCTCTCTCTCTCTCTCTCTCTCTCTCTCTCTCTCTCTCTCTCTCTCTTTCTCTCTCTCTCTCTCTCTTTCTCTCTCTCTCTTGCATTCTTATATGTATAAATGAAAATATCACTTTCTGGTCGATTAAAACGTGAAACACTTTCTGGTCGATTAAAAATACACACATGAAACACTTTCTCTCTCTCTCTCTCTCTCTCACTATCTTTGTTTAATTTTGGTAGATCTGTGAAGTTGCGTTCAGGTAACAACGTGAAACACTTTCTGGTCGATTAAAAAATACACACATTTAATTGGTTGTATGTATATTAATTTTTTCTTTTAGTTACTTTTGTCAATTACATGTATGTAATAATATATATATATATATATATGTAGGACTCATCATGTTAAGACAATTGAGAAGATGGATGTATGATAGGGACCTGCTAGGCATGACATCGGAGTTTGAGAATAGTGTTATTGTATTTCTTGAATGGGCCAAGTCTCAGCGTTCATATATGGACGGCGAGAAGATTAATTTCCATGTCGGAAGTGCGAAAACAAAAGGTTCAAAACACCAGACGAGGTAAGTTTTGACTTGTGTATGAAAGGGTTTGTACCGGAGTATTATAATTGAATTTTCCTTGACGAGGAGAGGGTGTAGGAGTACTTTGATGCTGTGACCGTGCCCCCTGTGCAGCAGTAGCAAATCCTAGCCGTTCAGGGGAGGGTAGTACGCACTAGGGTAATGCAGCGCAGATGGATTGGGCGCAGATGATGGTTTTCGATGCCGCTGGGCTGGCTTTTTGGTCTTCTTATAACCAGGGGGTGTGCCTGATGATGGTACGAGGTCTTGTTCTTCTGATGCTAGCCCTAGTTCATATTATGGTAGAGGGCCCTATGATTATGTGTCTGAGTTGTCAGATCGTCTTTTTGATGTAGTGCATGCTGTCAACCGACCATTGTGGAACGACAACACTGCATCTCAATTAGGTTTGATTGCTACTTTGGTTGATATCAAGGCCGTGGGGAGATTTTCCGGCCGAACATATGATCGACTGTGCTAGTGGGCTGATTAGATAATGCCCAGCTATCGCACATTCCCCCCGATTACTACAGTACGAAGAAATTGATAAGAGACTTGGGTTTACTTGTTAAGAAGATTGAGGTGTGTAAAAATGGATGCATGTTGTACTGGAAGGATGATATTGATCTAGACTACTGCAAGTTTTGTGGAGAAGCTATGTACAAACAGACCAGGGAGAGAAATTCTAGCCGCAAGAAGGCCTCGTATGCCATTCTTAGGTACCTGCCGCTTATCTCTTGGCTGCAGAGATTGTATGCTTCGAAAGCGACCACCGAGCGCATGACGTGGCATGCCCACCATCCGACGGAGAAGGGATCTATATGTTATCTATCCGATGCAAAGGCTTGGAGACATTTCAATCGGACATATCCCGATTTTGCATTTAAGCCCCATAATGTTAGAGTGGGACTGTGCACGGATGGGTTCACACTGCATGGGCAATATGGTCGTACTTACTCATGTTGGCCTGTTATACTTGCACCATACAATCTCCCACCGGGAATGTGCATGAATTTTGACTATATATTCTTGACGACGGTGATTCCCTGACTCTCCAATCCCAAGCGTCTGATCGATGTGTACTTGGAGCCGTTCATCGAAGACTTTGCAAAATTTATGGCATGTTGGTGTACGGCCGCATGACAATGCCATGAACCAGGCATTCATAACGAGCGCCACAGTGAGGTGGACAACGAACGACCTACCCGATGTTGGGATGGCTTCCGGATGGAGTACCCCATGTGTTATGGGGTGTTCAGTTTGTATGGATGACACACGAGCATTTCATTTACAACACGGTAGGAAGACATGTTATTTTGACTGCCACAGACAGTTTCTCCCACTGGACCATCCGTACTGCAGGAAAAAAGCTTTCGCTAAAATCGAGTTGAAAGGAAGGTCGCACGTTCGAGGCTGACTGGAAAGTAGATTCGAGCCCGTGTCAATGCATTTAATGTTGCAGTCGAACAACCGTTGACTGTACCAGAACTCTACAGTGTCGAGCACAAGTGGACGAAGAAAAGCATATTTTTGGAAGCTTGAATACTGGGTGACGCATCTGATATGGCACAATCTTAATGTCATGCACATTGAGAAGTGACAATATATTCAACACTGTGATGGACATAAAGGGAAAAACGAAGAACAATCTGAAAGCACGGAAGGACTTAAAGATCATATGCAATTAGCCGGAGCTTGAGGTGGACGAAAGGACACTAAATGTGATGCCCAAAGCCGTATACACTAACGAAGGACCAGAATAAGAGGATATGTGAGTGGATTCATTGTTCATTGTCTTAGGTTTCCTGATGGGTACGCATCTAACCTGTCCGGTTGCATCGACATGAAGGAGCTAAGGATGCACGTCATGAAGTTTTAAAAAATTCTAAAAATTATTTGGAGTTTTTTTTTTCTATTTTCTAAGAAATTTTATGAATTCAGTATTTTATGAAAATTATGTAATTTACAAAAATCTAGAAATTTTCAGAAATTTTCTGTATTTTTCAGAAATTATTTGGTAACTTTTAAGGTTGTTTATGAATTTAGGATTTTGTGAAAATTATGTAATTTTTTTTTTAAAAAATCTGAAATCTTTTAGAACTTTTTTGTATTTTTTTTTCTAAATTTTTGGTAACTTTTAAGAATTTTTATGCATTTAAGATTTTTTGATAATTATGTAATTTAGTATACATTTTAGAAAATTTTTTATTAATCTAACAATTATTTGATTAATTTTGGGATTTAGTATGTATACTTTTTAGAAAAAATTTCAATAATCTAACATTAATTATTAGATTAATTTTGGGATTTAATATACAATTTGGGATTTAGTATACTTTTTAGGAAAATTTTCAAATATCTAACAATTATTAGATTAATTTTGGGATTTACTATACATACAATTTTCGGATTTAGTGTCATTTTCTACAATTTTGGAATTTAAAATATATTTTAGTAAAAATTTCAATAATTACATTAATTACATAAATTTTAGAATATTTAGATAATTATATTCATTAGAATAATTTAAAATTATGAATAATTAGATAAATTACATACTTATTAGAATGGTTAGATAATTATTACAAGACCTTGAGAGAGATAAAATTATAAGAAGGAGCTGTTCTTTAAGGTAGCTGCCCTTAGGCTCTACCTTAATTTCAGTTTAATTAGAAAATTTAGATAATTAGAATAATTATGAAATTTGGGGAAATTTTTGTTATTAAAAAAATTTATTAATTACATTATTTATAAAAATTCATAAATTAATATCTCGAATAAATTTATAGATCATGTCTAGTGATACTCCGCCAACTACAGGACGTGGACAAGGCTGCGGCTGTGCCTGACCCGTCGGTTCCACCACCAGCGGGTGCTGCTTCCCAAGTTGTGGAAGTAGCATTTCCACCACCCCTACCACCACTAGCGGCTGACCCCTTAACTGCCGCACCGACGATAGATCCGGATGTAGATTCGTCTACTCATGCATTAGCGATATAGGAGGTTGGACCATCTACTCTCGCACCGACGGCAGATCCGACCCGTCCATTGGCTGTACCACCCCCAGCACCACCACCGGCACTACCAGTCCCCCCACCATCAGTGCGCCAGTATATCACCCTGGCCAACATGAGGTACTATTTATTTTTTAAAATCTTTGTTATTTTCTGGACTTTTTTTGGCTTAAACAATAATTAATATGTTATTTCAAGGTTGAGCGGAAGATACACGAACGTATCAATGCGATGGTGCGAGGACATTATCCCCACCACTGGGGATGTTCGCGGCAGGTGCCCCCAGAGCACCACCACTTTTGGTTCGAGAGCATGAAGGTATTTTATTTTTATTTTATCGTATAAATTAAATTTTTTAAAATATTGTAACAATTTCTTTCTTTTTGGTGATATTGCAGATGACGTACTGATGGGACTGTGACAATGAGTCCATGTTCCGGGGTATTCACATGTTTGCGGGCAAGTTCATCTGCAAGCGCTTCACCCTCGCCAGACAGTCTCTGGAGAGGCCCATTTGGCTGGTGAACGTGGTTTGGCGCCAGCTCTAGCTGTACTGGGCCAACGAGGAGTTGAAGAATGAGTTAGCCAAGAATAAGGTTAAGCGATTGGCTAACCCTGTGACAACATCTACTATCTACCGCTGGGGATCTTCCTTAGTAGGCATGCTTAGGAGGAAGATGGTAAGTAATTTTAATTTGTTTTAAAGCATTTATCAATATTTAATAAATATTTGGCTAATTGTTCTTTTCTTGTACAGGCATGACACAACTCGGTCGGCCTGTGAAGCAGATG
This sequence comes from Sesamum alatum, assembly GCA_034509735.1. Taxonomy (NCBI): domain Eukaryota; kingdom Viridiplantae; phylum Streptophyta; class Magnoliopsida; order Lamiales; family Pedaliaceae; genus Sesamum; species Sesamum alatum. The sequence goes on along the minus strand of JACGWO010000012.1, from coordinate 2,593,418 downwards.
GAGTTATTTTCCAGATGTTACAAGAAGAAGGTTGACGACTGTTAGAGTGGCCCGAGGGCAGCGGTGGCGGTGGTAAGTAATTATCATTTATTTTTTTGAATAATTAATAATAGTCTGGTTTGTTTTGCAGGAAACATTCCAGAAGCTGCTGGAGGATCACCAGCCTCAGGCCATAGCCTTAGGCCAGGATATTTCAGCCGAATCGGATGGCTCGGTGGCGATGACCGAGCAGAACCTGTGCCAGGCAGTGGTTGTGGGCAAGGACAAGGATCTTGTATTCGGCCTTGGTTTTGAGGCTCACGCCATTAGCAAGAACGGCACATCGCCATCGCCGCCGCCACCACCACACCCGAACATGGAGGATCGGATGGTCCAACTTTAGACAATGATGGTTGACATGATGGCCATGATGAAGGCCATACAGATCAACTCCTCCACTACCGGCCCGTCACAGCCTCCGACAGACCCCTGTAGCCAGACGATGACGACATGGACTATGACGATGAGGGGGTCGGGGTGTAGATTAGGTTGCTTTTTTAATATTTGTAATTAAATAGATAACTATTTTATTAATATGATATTTTCCGAAAGTATCTATATTTTATTGTTAATTTCATTCAATTATTCAATATTTAATTAATTAAATTAAAACAAATAATTAATTTTGCTAATTAATTATAATTATAAATTATTATTTCAAAACTAAAAAAATTAAAAATAAATAATTTAGGAACAATAGTTTGAATAGGTAAGGATTGCCTAAATATCGAGTGAACCATTCCGAACATGGATTCCACGAAGAAGTGATCCATTCCAAAGTGTAATCCAACTAGAGGTTCAATCTGTGTCACAAATACTGATCCAACATATTGGAACAAAAATAAATGCCATTCCAAAATTAATTACCAAATATCAAGGTTACCATTCCAAATCAAGTTCCGGCCGTTCCAACATTGCATTCAAAAATAAGGAACAAAATCGTGCCTAATTATATTCCAAAGTTAATGATCAAATATCATTTCTGCTGCTCCACAACTCATCCTAAAACCGTGCCAAACATGTATTCTAAATAAAGGACAACATTGTTCCTAAATACATTCCAACATGAGCTTCAACTAGAGCTCCATATGCCGTTTCAATACCTATCACCCGAACATAAACAAACCGTTTTAAAATGTATACCTAAAAGAGTTGTAAGATGAGTCTTTGAGACATTCAAATTTATGTCAATAGAGTTGCAAAGACCGTTCCAAATCATGTCAAAAAATAACGAATCAACCGTTTGAAAAATAAAAATGTGTTCCAAATACATAAATTATATATTTAAATAGACAAACATAATTAGGAACGATTATTACCATGTGAGTCAAAAACCACGACTAATTAGGAACGGTCGCTTTACTACTGTTCCTAAATACTAGGATCACCGTCAATTACGACGGAAGGCCTCCTGTTACATTACTGTTCCAAAGGCCGGTCCAACCCCGTTCTAAATTTAAAAAAAAGAAATCGTTCTTAAGCCCGGTACAATTTCCGCATTTTTTTGTGGCGACATAGAACTAGATACTGTAGCACACAGTACCTGTGCACATAATTTTTAGTAATATTTTTATTTATTGAAGCTCATAATTTGTTTCTATATATTAAAATTTGTCATTGCCGCACAACCTCATATACAAAAACAGTTTGATAATGTTTTTTAACAATTAATTATCAATACATATTTTACTCAAATTAAATTAAAAATTAAAAATTTGTACCACATATGTCATATTAATATCAATGATTGTATATACATGCAACACAAATACTAATGTGTTATTTCTATTTCAATTAACAATAAACTTAAATAAAATAGGAGTAAATTTAGTTTTTGATTACATATAATTGCATGAAATTAATTTTCTAAAGGAACTTGATTGAGTAGTTAATGAAGGACAGCGGATCCGCCCGGGAGCGCGAGCGGAAGCGAGAAAAGCGAGAAAAGTGCGTAAATTTAAATCAAATTCAAAATACGCGAATCCCAAGGGGTGTACCCTTGGGTGCTCAACCGGGCGTTCGATGTAGGATGTGTAAATATTAAAACATATATTTAAACACATAGGGCATAGATATACAAATGAAATCAATCAAAGCGTAATAAACCGTTACCTTTGATTGTTTAGCGTATGCTCCCGGCTACTAGCGTTGTTCCTTCTCCGGAATGCTCACGAAATCCAAACGTATGGATTCTCCAAAGGTGATCCACACCACACCGGAAGAAACACACGTTCTTCTTGCTAGAAAAGAACGGGTTTAGGAAGGAATCGGTTTAAGAGAAGAACACTATGAATTAGTGTTATCTTAAACTTAGTTTGTTGTTCTTCTTGATTCAAAATCAAGTGAAGAACACAAGTGTAAGAGAGGGAGGGAGCACGAAATTTTGAGAGAGAGGAGAGGATTTTTGTCTTCTCTTTTTCCTAGAAAAAGATGAATAATGAATCACTTATGCTTGGTGTTGTATATTCTCATATATATACATAATTAATGTGATTATTGGAATGTGTCTAGGTTCATCCAAGGATGTCTAGATTCATTCCAATCAATCACCATCAATTCTTCAATCAAGCCTACCAAAATTTATGGTATGATCAAATCATACCAAAAGGGAAGAGCTTGATTGGAGTTGATTTGTCTCTTTCCAAAAGAGATAAGTCAACATACCACCTAGCATGAAACATGGCTGATTTTGCTTCCTCCAAGGGAGCGTGTCGGCCATGTTTAATTAAGGAAAGAAGTCCAACTTCTTCCCATCCCAAATTAGGAATTATTTCTCCTCTCGGGTATAATTTAACGGACCGGGATTTATCGTAATCCAATTACGACGAACCCAATATTAAATCCAATTTAACGTCCACTTAAACTATTCCCGTTGATCTTTTAATCCAATTAAAAGATCCAACGTCTCAACATCTCAACTTTCCATATTTAATCGAAAATCCAATTTACCGATTAAATGAAAGCCCGATACAATATCGGCCCGTCCATCCAATGGACTTTCCCTTAAGTAATCCAATTACTTATTTTATCCTTCGAGATTGACTCCAAGTCGATCTCTCAACCTCCTCGGTGATTTGTGTGACCCTTTAGGTTCACCCTCAGCTAGACTTGGGCCCGTGTCCCACAAGGGCCCGTTACCATGGTGGCCGTCTAGCAACGGTCCATGGCACTAGAGACTAGGTGAATTGGCGTGAACATTTAGGCGCCGATTCCGTACGGGTACGATCCTTCCGTCTACCGTCTCCCGGCCTTAGTCTAGGGTATGGACTTAGGCGTCGGTTCCCATCCTTGACTAGGCATCTATGCTTAATACTCGAGACCACGTATGCTTCATTGTGTCGACACAGGAAACCATTCCATGTTCGACCAACCACTGTGGCCACAGCTTCAAACAACATGAACGTGTCTCCGAGTGCATAGGAGATACCTCTGTCACATACTGACAGGGGACGGATCCTCTTCTTGGAATCCACCATCCTCGCTACACACTCCGACTACACTGGACAAGGCTTATAATAATCATCTTACAGAATGATTACCTCTCGCCAGATCCAAGATACAACCGTCCTGTGCACGCGACTGCCATGATCCCTCAAGTCTGAAGATTACTCCCGTACTATCGGAACCGGGGAAAACCAATCATACCGACCAAGTCTCCAAGACTTCCATATGATGATCCCCGCGAGTCAGTCCAGTCGGCTCGACCCCAGTCGACCAACCCATCAAGATCGTGTAGGCGTCCCACGCCTGTCGCCGATGAAACACGGCACTCATCCAATGAACACGACTCTTTACGCAAGTCTCAATAGGACTCTCGATGCCCTGTCTCGAGGTCCTCGACTTGGAACATTTCAGACCCAACTCTTAATCAGTTGGTTTCATGACCACCATCCAATGCGTGGCCCAACTGCACGAGTTGTTATCCATGGTCTGTGGGCTTTGTTGCGATATAAGTTAAACACCGTTTTAACAAATGTAAGATGAGCGCAACAAAGAAGGTACCATTGGTGACGAACACTCATCTTATTCATCACATAATAATATTACATTTACATCAAGTTGTCAGATAGGTTACAAATCGCCAAACCTATTTGCTTTCTGGTCACCTATTCTAACAATCTCCCACTTGACCTAAAGCCAATCACCCATTGACCTCGAACCTCTTATTCAGATGGTGAGTATGGGCAACTTGCGACATGGGCTTAGCAAGTGGATCTGCTATGTTTTCTGCGGAGCTGACTCGGTCCAACCGAACGTCACTCCTGCTATCCATCTCTCTAAGAGATGGTAGCGTCTAAGAATATGCTTGGATCGTGATGAGATCTCGGTTCCTTTGCTAGTGCTATCGCCCTGTTGTTATCATAAAAGATAATTACAGGCTTAGCAATGCTAGGTACTACATCCAACCTTTGGATGTAGCTCATCAACCAAACCACTCCTTAGCAGTTTCCAAAGCCGCTATGTATTCAAAAACTCTATGGTGGAGTCCGCCGTGGTAGCCTACTTGGACCCCTTCCAAGTAACCACGCCACCATTAAGTCTGAATACAAAACCATACTGAGACTTGGCATCATCGTCATTCGACTGGAAGCTAGCGTCGCTATAGCCTTCCAGTATCAACCCTCCACCGCCGTAGATCAAGAACATGTCCTTAGTCCTTTTCAGGTACTTTAGGATAGTCTTGACTGCATCCAGTGATATCGGCTAGTTACGCTCAAAGCGAAAGCCACATCAGGTCTAGTGCACTGAACAACATATTGTATGCTGCCTACAGCTGAAGCATAGGGGATGTCCAACACCCTTTTAAGCTCCTCATCAGTCTTAGGAGACTGCTTCTTGGATAACTTAATTCCATGCCTCATAGGAAGGAATCCTCGTTTTGAGTTCTCCATCTTGAATCTCTTCAAGACTTTCTCAATGTACGAGGACTGGGCCATTCCTAACATCCTTCTAGATCTATCCCTTTAGATCTTGATGCCAAGGATGTAGGATGCCTCGCCCATATCCTTCATGGAGAATTGCGTTGACAACCAAGCTTTAGTGGTACCCAACATCTTAGCATCATTCCCAATGAGCAAGATGTCATCCACGTAAAGCACCAGAAACGCAACTGAGCTCCCACTGATCTTCTTGTATACACAAGGATCGGACTCGTTCTTGATGAAATCATATCCCCGTATGACTTCATCAAAACGTATGTTCTAGCTTCGGGTTTAACCCCTTTTGGTGGATCTGCTAGGGTCCAAATCTTGTTTGTACCCATCGAGTCCATCTCGGATTTCATGGCCTCAAGCCACTTGTCCGAATCGATGTCCGATATCGCTTCTCCGTACGTCTTTGGATCATTATCCAACTGACCGGTCAGCCCCAAAAATCCATACCTATCAGGTGCATGGGATACTCTGGCCGACCTACGGAGGACTGGAACAATATCAGTGGGAACCACTGGCTCAGATGTCACTGCCGCCTCATGGGGTGCCTCACTTGATTCCTCAAGGAGCACCTCATCGTGTCGACTATCCGATGGAAAACCTTTTTCCAAGAACACTGCGTTTCGCGAGACAAAAACCTTTTGCTCGGAGGGATCATAGAAATAATACCCCGCAGTTTCTTTCGGATAGCCGATGAACCTGCATAAACTAGACCTCGAGTCCAGTTTATCTCCCATTAATCTCTTGACATATGCGGGGCAACCCCACACTTTCAAGTATTTGTAGGAGGCAGACTTGCCATGCCATATCTCATATGGCGTCTGGGATACCCTTTTAGATGGCGCCAAGTTCAAAACTTTGGCCGCCGTCTCAAGAGCGTATCCCCAGAAGGAAAGGGATAGTTCGGTAAAACTCATCATGGATCGGACCATGTCCAACAAGGTCTGATTCCTCCTTTCAGACACACCATTAAGCTGCGGTGTTCCAGGAGGGGTCCACTGAGAGAGAATCCCATTCTCTTTTAGATAATCAGTAAACTCACCACTCAAATACTCTCCACCTCAGTCCGACCGAAGGGCTTTGATCTTTTCGACCGGTTTGGTTCGCTACTTCAAGTCTGTATTCTTTAAACCTTCCAAAGGCTTCAGACTTGTACCTCATCAGGTAAACATAACCATACCGTGAGTGATCATCGGTAAAGGTTATGAAGTACGAGTACCCACCTCTAGCCTGAGTATTTAGTGGACCACAGACATCTGTATGGATCAAATCCAACAGACCACTGGCTAGCGTACTTTGTCCAACAAAGGGTTTCTTGGTCATCTTTCCCTTTAGACAGGATTCGCAGGTCGGTAGGTTGTCCAAATTGTCTATTTCTAGACTCTTTGAGTCCACCAACCTTCTTATCCTATCTTTAGAGATATGACCTAACCTCGCATGCCATATCTGTGCGTTATTATGATCATCACGTTTTCGTTTGTGTTCTGCAGTTATAATCCAATTAGACTGTTGAAGTATGTACAGACCGTTGACCAATGTACCAAGCAGATGAGAAATACCATCTTTGATAATGAAAAAACCGTTTTATTGATGGTAAATTCATATCCCTCCTTATCAAGGACTGGGATGGAAACAATGTTTTTTAATCATGCTAGGTACATAGAAACAGTCATTCAGTACAATCCTAACACGACTACTAATGGCTAACTCTAGTGATCCTACGGCCTCCGCAGCAACGGCCTTGCCATCGCCTAGCCTCAGGATCATCTCATCCTTGGTTAGCCTTCTGCTTCTTTGCAGTGCCTGCAGATCACTGCAGATGTGAGCACCACACCCGGTATCCAATACCCATGAAGCAGAATTAGTAATCATATTAACTTCAACCACAAACACACCTGGGTTGGAGAGGAGTTGTGGGCACTCCCTCTTCCAATGCCCTTTCCCTTGGCAATGCATGCAGACATCATTTGCCTTGGACCGCTGAGAACCACGGGCCTTTCCTTTCCCTTTGCTCGGTCCAACCGGAGCAACAGGGACGCCCGGAGCGTGAGCAGGGGCCACAACCGTCTTCTCTTTGCCCTTCTTCCTCTTCCAGCGTCCGGCCCTCTTGCCATTCGCCTTGGAGGTTGAAGCCTCTCCTATCAATACCGCCGGCGCCGACTTGTGGGTCGTTGCCTCGTATTGGACCAGCATGTTGATCAACTCATGAATAGACTTCTCAAGTCCGTTCATGTTGTAGTTTACAACAAACGGGTCATAGGATGGAGGAAGCGACTGGAGGATCACGTCAATGTACGTGTCATTGTTAAGCCCAGCTTTAAGGTCCTCGAGTTTCTCCACTAGGGAGAGCATCTTGACCCCATGACTCTGTACAGACGCTCCTTCAGCGAGCTTGGTGCCAAAGAATGCTTTTGTGGCGGCATATCTAATATGCCTATCCGGAACCGCATAAACCTCGTTCATGCGGAGCATTATGGCGGAGACGTTGTCCATCCTCTCATACTGCTTCTGGATGTCGTTAGACATCGAAGCCAGTATGATACTGCGTACTTTCCGATTGTCCTCATGCCATTTCTCGAACGTCAAACGTTCTTCAGGCGTGGACCCCTCCGGTAAGTTGCTCGGTGGCGGCTCGTCCAAGACGTAGCCTTGGTTCTCGAAATCGAGGACAATCCTCAGGTTTCTCAGCCAGTCCGAGTAGTTCGTTCCGTTAAATTTGTTAGTCTCAAGAATCATGGTTAACGGGTTCTTAGACATATCTACATTAATGTAAAGCAGAAATTAGTAGATGATGGTAATATTATTGTTCAAGTTGAAGACTTGGTCTTTTAGTCTTTAACCCTCCCACTATTTATACGAAAGTCCGCCACTCTCAAGCGGAGTTTCGGGAAACCATTTCCTAGTGGGCTTGGGATCCACAAGCGTGATCTCCATGCCCCGTTTTTACGATTCACATGAAGAAGACCTTGTGGGAGATATCCAATATCATTCTCATCCAATGAGATTCCCAAGATATTTTGCCTCACCTATTCACATGGTCCCGAGGACTCCAAGCGAACCATGTTACTCAGTGTTGGGCCCGACCCATCAACCAAATCATGCCTCAAACTGTCGCCCCCCACGACTCGTGAGACAGGGAAACAGCGAGCGCAGTCTTTTTGTTCACAACAATAGTGCAGCTTTCCCCTAGTCCAAGTGTGCCACGACTCGTGAGACCACACTTGGGTAGTGGTAGCTTCCTCACCACATTGCTGTGGATGGAAGGCTCGGACAGACCAAAATACCATTTTGATCCAAGTCCGTTCTGGGCCTAATATTTAATTTGGTCCAACCAAATGAGAGTTTGTGTATGATCGAGACCTCATCACATTATTGTGTTTTAGCATGCATAAATATCCGATATTTAAAGCGATAAGTAAATACGCCGCATGCAGAAAACATAGCATACCCCTGTTAGGATGATCACAAGCCCAACCTATGCGACCCACTGAGCCCGCAGTGAGTCTATGGTCTGTCTAGGGTGGTCCTAAATTATTACAATAATAATAAACCCATTGTCATTCCAATGGGCCTTGAAGTGCTTCTTGTTTCACGCCTTGATGCTCCTCCTTGGGGTCTCCGACTCCAATTGCTGGTTAAAATTGAAACCTCACCAATCCTATCTACTCTCATTACAACTGAAAGTAATACATCGGTAATAAAGAAAACAAGCCTTAACATCATGAGGCTGAAAATACGGGAGATGATAGTCCCAAAAACAAGAGGCACGCAGGCCCCACCCAACAGAAAATAAATAAACATTCATCCATACATAAGGTCTAGGGCTCTTGTGATCATCCCATGTTGATTCCATCAACTCACATATAACATAATTATTCCAAATAATCATGCATAAATAACCAATGGATATTCCAAATACCCAAGTGATGTCCAACATCACAAAAGGCATAAATATACAAATAATATGCAAAATTCAAATTTTAAATTTAATGGACATTTTAAACAATGCATCCAATGCATGTATTAATCCCAAATTAATTAAGCAAATTTAATCCAAGGAATAATCCAATTATTCCAAAATAAAAAATGCAAAATTAATATATTTTCAGAATATCGTGCAGAAAATACAGAAAATCGAATTTTCCGGAAAAAGTCGAAAAAACGGCACAAAATGGCCCAGCCGTTGTGCTGGCCGGCCGCCCGCGCGCACAGGGCAGCGCGCGCGCGCGCAGGCAGCAAGCCCGCGCGCGCTGTGCCGCGCGCTGGCCCTCGGCCAGCAGCGGCCGGCTGCGCACAGCACACGCGCGCGCCCCTGCACGCGCGCCTGTGCGCAGCGTCCGCGCGCTGGCCGAAGCTCAGCGCGCGCAGGCGCCCGCCTGCGCACGGCCACTGCCGGCCCGACCAAATTTTTTTTTTTTTTTAAAAACTGTTTCAGCATAATAAAATTAATATTATTCTGAAAATAAGCATGCAATTTTAGATCCAATCTAACAAAATTAAGCATGCCAAAAGTCCATTAAATCCAAACAATTGAATCATCATATTATTCATATATTTATGTTATCTAACATGCCAATAAAGCCATTTAAAAGCAAGTAGATCATGCCAAACACATAGATCTATGCCCCTTACATCGAACCGGGCTCTGATACCACTTGAAGGACAAGCGGATCCGCCCGGGAGCGCTAGCGGAAGCGAGAAAAGCGAGAAAAGTGCGTAAATTTAAATCAAATTCAAAATACGCGAATCCCAAGGGGTGTACCCTTGGGTGCTCAACCGGGCGTTCGATGTAGGATGTGTAAATATTAAAACATATATTTAAACACATAGGGCATAGATATACAAATGAAATCAATCAAAGCGTAATAAACCGTTACCTTTGATTGTTTAGCGTATGCTCCCGGCTACTAGCATTGTTCCTTCTCCGGAATGCTCACGAAATCCAAACGTATGGATTCTCCAAAGGTGATCCACACCACACCGGAAGAAACACACGTTCTTCTTGCTAGAAAAGAACGGGTTTAGGAAGGAATCGGTTTAAGAGAAGAACACTATGAATTAGTGTTATCTTAAACTTAGTTTGTTGTTCTTCTTGATTCAAAATCAAGTGAAGAACACAAGTGTAAGAGAGGGAGGGAGCACGAAATTTTGAGAGAGAGGAGAGGATTTTTGTCTTCTCTTTTTCCTAGAAAAAGATGAATAATGAATCACTTATGCTTGGTGTTGTATATTCTCATATATATACATAATTAATGTGATTATTGGAATGTGTCTAGGTTCATCCAAGGATGTCTAGATTCATTCCAATCAATCACCATCAATTCTTCAATCAAGTCTACCAAAATTTATGGTATGATCAAATCATACCAAAAGGGAAGAGCTTGATTGGAGTTGATTTGTCTCTTTCCAAAAGAGATAAGTCAACATACCACCTAGCATGAAACATGGCTGATTTTGCTTCCTCCAAGGGAGCGTGTCGGCCATGTTTAATTAAGGAAAGAAGTCCAACTTCTTTCCATCCCAAATTAGGAATTATTTCTCCTCTCGGGTATAATTTAACGGACCGGGATTTATCGTAATCCAATTACGACGAACCCAATATTAAATCCAATTTAACGTCCACTTAAATTATTCCCATTGATCTTTTAATCCAATTAAAAGATCCAACGTCTCAACATCTCAACTTTCCATATTTAATCGAAAATCCAATTTACCGATTAAATGAAAGCCCGAAACAATATCGGCCCGTCCATCCAATGGACTTTCCCTTAAGTAATCCAATTACTTATTTTATCCTTCGAGATTGACTCCAAGTCGATCTCTCAACCTCCTCGGTGATTTGTGTGTGACCCTTTGGGTTCACCCTCAGCTAGACTTGGGCCCGTGTCCCACAAGGGCCCGTTACCATGGGTGGCCGTCTAGCAACGGTCCATGGCACTAGAGACTAGGTGAATTGGCGTGAACATTTAGGCGCCGATTCCGTACGGGTACGATCCTTCCGTCTACCGTCTCCCGGCCTTAGTCTAGGGTATGGAATTAGGAGTCGGTTCCCATCCTTGACTAGGCATCTATGCTTAATACTCGAGACCACGTATGCTTCATTGTGTCGACACAGGAAACCATTCCATGTTCGACCAACCACTGTGGCCACAGCTTCAAACAACATGAACGTGTCTCCGAGTGCATAGGAGATACCTCTGTCACATACTGACAGGGGACGGATCCTCTTCTTGGAATCCACCATCCTCGCTACACACTCCGACTGCACTGGACAAGGCTTATAATAATCATCTTACAGAATGATTACCTCTCGCCAGATCCAAGATACAACCGTCCTGTGCACGCGACTGCCATGATCCCTCAAGTCTGAGGATTACTCCCGTACTATCGGAACCGGGGAAAACCAATCATACCGACCAAGCCTCCAAGACTTCCATATGATGATCCCCGCGAGTTAGTCCAGTCGGCTCGACCCCAGTCGACCAACCCATCAAGATCGTGTAGGCGTCCCACGCCTGTCGCCGATGAAACATGGCACTCATCCAATGAACACGACTCTTTACGCAAGTCTCAATAGGACTCTCGATGCCCTGTCTCGAGGTCCTCGACTTGGAACGTTTCAGACCCAACTCTTAATCAGTTGGTTTCATGACCACCATCCAATGCGTGGCCCAACTGCACGAGTTGTTATCCATGGTCTGTGGGCTTTGTTGCGATATAAGTTAAACACCGTTTTAACAAATGTAAGATGAGCGCAACAAAGAAGGTACCATTGGTGACGAACACTCATCTTATTCATCACATAATAATATTACATTTACATCAAGTTGTCAGATAGGTTACAAATCGCCAAACCTATTTGCTTTCTGGTCACCTATTCTAACAATCTCCCACTTGACCTAAAGCCAATCACCCATTGACCTCGAACCTCTTATTCAGATGGTGAGTATGGGCAACTTGCGACATGGGCTTAGCAAGTGGATCTGCTATGTTTTCTGCGGAGCTGACTCGGTCCAACCGAACGTCACTCCTGCTATCCATCTCTCTAAGAGATGGTAGCGTCTAAGAATATGCTTGGATCGTGATGAGATCTCGGTTCCTTTGCTAGTGCTATCGCCCTGTTGTTATCATAAAAGATAATTACAGGCTTAGCAATGCTAGGTACTACATCCAACCCTTGGATGTAGCTCATCAACCAAACCACTCCTTAGCAGTTTCCAAAGCCGCTATGTATTCAAAAATCTATGGTGGAGTCCGCCGTGGTAGCCTACTTGGAACCCTTCCAAGTAACCACGCCACCATTAAGTCTGAATACAAAACCATACTGAGACTTGGCATCATCGTCATTCGACTGGAAGCTAGCGTCGCTATAGCCTTCCAGTATCAACCCTCCACCGCCGTAGATCAAGAACATGTCCTTAGACCTTTTCAGGTACTTTAGGATAGTCTTGACTGCATCCAGTGATATCGGCTAGTTACGCTCAAAGCGAAAGCCACATCAGGTCTAGTGCACTGAACAACATATTGTATGCTGCCTACAGCTGAAGCATAGGGGATGTCCAACACCCTTTTAAGCTCCTCATCAGTCTTAGGAGACTGCTTCTTGGATAACTTAATTCCATGCCTCATAGGAAGGAATCCTCGTTTTGAGTTCTCCATCTTGAATCTCTTCAAGACTTTCTCAATGTACGAGGACTGGGCCATTCCTAACATCCTTCTAGATCTATCCCTTTAGATCTTGATGCCAAGGATGTAGGATGCCTCGCCCATATCCTTCATGGAGAATTGCGTTGACAACCAAGCTTTAGTGGTACCCAACATCTTAGCATCATTCCCAATGAGCAAGATGTCATCCACGTAAAGCACCAGAAACGCAACTGAGCTCCCACTGATCTTCTTGTATACACAAGGATCGGACTCGTTCTTGATGAAATCATATCCCCGTATGACTTCATCAAAACGTATGTTCTAGCTTCGGGTTTAACCCCTTTTGGTGGATCTGCTAGGGTCCAAATCTTGTTTGTACCCATCGAGTCCATCTCGGATTTCATGGCCTCAAGCCACTTGTCCGAATCGATGTCCGATATCGCTTCTCCGTACGTCTTTGGATCATTATCCAACTGACCGGTCAGCCCCAAAAATCCATACCTATCAGGTGCATGGGATACTCTGGCCGACCTACGGAGGACTGGAACAATATCAGTGGGAACCACTGGCTCAGATGTCACTGCCGCCTCATGGGGTGCCTCACTTGATTCCTCAAGGAGCACCTCATCGTGTCGACTATCCGATGGAAAACCTTTTTCCAAGAACACTGCGTTTCGCGAGACAAAAACCTTTTGCTCGGAGGGATCATAGAAATAATACCCCGCAGTTTCTTTCGGATAGCCGATGAACCTGCATAAACTAGACCTCGAGTCCAGTTTATCTCCCATTAATCTCTTGACATATGCGGGGCAACCCCACACTTTCAAGTATTTGTAGGAGGCAGACTTGCCATGCCATATCTCATATGGCGTCTGGGATACCCTTTTAGATGGCGCCAAGTTCAAAACTTTGGCCGCCGTCTCAAGAGCGTATCCCCAGAAGGAAAGGGATAGTTCGGTAAAACTCATCATGGATCGGACCATGTCCAACAAGGTCTGATTCCTCCTTTCAGACACACCATTAAGCTGCGGTGTTCCAGGAGGGGTCCACTGAGAGAGAATCCCATTCTCTTTTAGATAATCAGTAAACTCACCACTCAAATACTCTCCACCTCAGTCCGACCGAAGGGCTTTGATCTTTCGACCGGTTTGGTTCGCTACTTCAAGTCTGTATTCTTTAAACCTTCCAAAGGCTTCAGACTTGTACCTCATCAGGTAAACATAACCATACCGTGAGTGATCATCGGTAAAGGTTATGAAGTACGAGTACCCACCTCTAGCCTGAGTATTTAGTGGACCACAGACATCTGTATGGATCAAATCCAACAGACCACTGGCTAGCGTACTTTGTCCAACAAAGGGTTTCTTGGTCATCTTTCCCTTTAGACAGGATTCGCAGGTCGGTAGGTTGTCCAAATTGTCTATTTCTAGACTCTTTGAGTCCACCAACCTTCTTATCCTATCTTTAGAGATATGACCTAACCTCGCATGCCATATCTGTGCGTTATTATGATCATCACGTTTTCGTTTGTGTTCTGCAGTTATAATCCAATTAGACTGTTGAAGTATGTACAGACCGTTGACCAATGTACCAAGCAGATGAGAAATACCATCTTTGATAATGAAAAAACCGTTTTATTGATGGTAAATTCATATCCCTCCTTATCAAGGACTGGGATGGAAACAATGTTTTTTAATCATGCTAGGTACATAGAAACAGTCATTCAGTACAATCCTAACACGACTACTAATGGCTAACTCTAGTGATCCTACGGCCTCCGCAGCAACGGCCTTGCCATCGCCTAGCCTCAGGATCATCTCATCCTTGGTTAGCCTTCTGCTTCTTTGCAGTGCCTGCAGATCACTGCAGATGTGAGCACCACACCCGGTATCCAATACCCATGAAGCAGAATTAGTAATCATATTAACTTCAACCACAAACACACCTGGGTTGGAGAGGAGTTGTGGGCACTCCCTCTTCCAATGCCCTTTCCCTTGGCAATGCATGCAGACATCATTTGCCTTGGACCGCTGAGAACCACGGGCCTTTCCTTTCCCTTTGCTCGGTCCAACCGGAGCAACAGGGACGCCCGGAGCGTGAGCAGGGGCCACAACCGTCTTCCCTTTGCCCTTCTTCCTCTTCCAGCGTCCGGCCCTCTTGCCATTCGCCTTGGAGGTTGAAGCCTCTCCTATCAATACCGCCGGCGCCGACTTGTGGGTCGTTGCCTCGTATTGGACCAGCATGTTGATCAACTCATGAATAGACTTCTCAAGTCCGTTCATGTTGTAGTTTACAACAAACGGGTCATAGGATGGAGGAAGCGACTGGAGGATCACGTCAATGTACGTGTCATTGTTAAGCCCAGCTTTAAGGTCCTCGAGTTTCTCCACTAGGGAGAGCATCTTGACCCCATGACTCTGTACAGACGCTCCTTCAGCGAGCTTGGTGCCAAAGAATGCTTTTGTGGCGGCATATCTAATATGCCTATCCGGAACCGCATAAACCTCGTTCATGCGGAGCATTATGGCGGAGACGTTGTCCATCCTCTCATACTGCTTCTGGATGTCGTTAGACATCGAAGCCAGTATGATACTGCGTACTTTCCGATTGTCCTCATGCCATTTCTCGAACGTCAAACGTTCTTCAGGCGTGGACCCCTCCGGTAAGTTGCTCGGTGGCGGCTCGTCCAAGACGTAGCCTTGGTTCTCGAAATCGAGGACAATCCTCAGGTTTCTCAGCCAGTCCGAGTAGTTCGTTCCGTTAAATTTGTTAGTCTCAAGAATCATGGTTAACGGGTTCTTAGACATATCTACATTAATGTAAAGCAGAAATTAGTAGATGATGGTAATATTATTGTTCAAGTTGAAGACTTGGTCTTTTAGTCTTTAACCCTCCCACTATTTATACGAAAGTCCGCCACTCTCAAGCGGAGTTTCGGGAAACCATTTCCTAGTGGGCTTGGGATCCACAAGCGTGATCTCCATGCCCCGTTTTTACGATTCACATGAAGAAGACCTTGTGGGAGATATCCAATATCATTCTCATCCAATGAGATTCCCAAGATATTTTGCCTCACCTATTCACATGGTCCCGAGGACTCCAAGCGAACCATGTTACTCAGTGTTGGGCCCGACCCATCAACCAAATCATGCCTCAAACTGTCGCCCCCCACGACTCGTGAGACAGGGAAACAGCGAGCGCAGTCTTTTTGTTCACAACAATAGTGCAGCTTTCCCCTAGTCCAAGTGTGCCACGACTCGTGAGACCACACTTGGGTAGTGGTAGCTTCCTCACCACATTGCTGTGGATGGAAGGCTCGGACAGACCAAAATACCATTTTGATCCAAGTCCGTTCTGGGCCTAATATTTAATTTGGTCCAACCAAATGAGAGTTTGTGTATGATCGAGACCTCATCACATTATTGTGTTTTAGCATGCATAAATATCCGATATTTAAAGCGATAAGTAAATACGCCGCATGCAGAAAACATAGCATACCCCTGTTAGGATGATCACAAGCCCAACCTATGCGACCCACTGAGCCCGCAGTGAGTCTATGGTCTGTCTAGGGTGGTCCTAAATTATTACAATAATAATAAACCCATTGTCATTCCAATGGGCCTTGAAGTGCTTCTTGTTTCACGCCTTGATGCTCCTCCTTGGGGTCTCCGACTCCAATTGCTGGTTAAAATTGAAACCTCACCAATCCTATCTACTCTCATTACAACTGAAAGTAATACATCGGTAATAAAGAAAACAAGCCTTAACATCATGAGGCTGAAAATACGGGAGATGATAGTCCCAAAAACAAGAGGCACGCAGGCCCCACCCAACAGAAAATAAATAAACATTCATCCATACATAAGGTCTAGGGCTCTTGTGATCATCCCATGTTGATTCCATCAACTCACATATAACATAATTATTCCAAATAATCATGCATAAATAACCAATGGATATTCCAAATACCCAAGTGATGTCCAACATCACAAAAGGCATAAATATACAAATAATATGCAAAATTCAAATTTTAAATTTAATGGACATTTTAAACAATGCATCCAATGCATGTATTAATCCCAAATTAATTAAGCAAATTTAATCCAAGGAATAATCCAATTATTCCAAAATAAAAAATGCAAAATTAATATATTTTCAGAATATCGTGCAGAAAATACAGAAAATCGAATTTTCCGGAAAAATTCGAAAAACGGCACAAAATGGCCCAGCCGTTGTGCTGGCCGGCCGCCCGCGCGCACAGGGCAGCGCGCGCGCGCGCGCAGGCAGCAAGCCCGCGCGCGCTGTGCCGCGCGCTGGCCCTCGGCCAGCAGCGGCCGGCTGCGCACAGCACACGCGCGCGCCCCTGCACGCGCGCCTGTGCGCAGCGTCCGCGCGCTGGCCGAAGCTCAGCGCGCGCAGGCGCCCGCCTGCGCACGGCCACTGCCGGCCCGACCAAATTTTTTTTTTTTTTTAAAAAACTGTTTCAGCATAATAAAATTAATATTATTCTGAAAATAAGCATGCAATTTTAGATCCAATCTAACAAAATTAAGCATGCCAAAAGTCCATTAAATCCAAACAATTGAATCATCATATTATTCATATATTTATGTTATCTAACATGCTAATAAAGCCATTTAAAAGCAAGTAGATCATGCCAAACACATAGATCTATGCCCCTTACATCGAACCGGGCTCTGATACCACTTGAAGGACAAGCGGATCCGCCCGGGAGCGCTAGCGGAAGCGAGAAAAGCGAGAAAAGTGCGTAAATTTAAATCAAATTCAAAATACGCGAATCCCAAGGGGTGTACCCTTGGGTGCTCAACCGGGCGTTCGATGTAGGATGTGTAAATATTAAAACATATATTTAAACACATAGGGCATAGATATACAAATGAAATCAATCAAAGCGTAATAAACCGTTACCTTTGATTGTTTAGCGTATGCTCCCGGCTACTAGCATTGTTCCTTCTCCGGAATGCTCACGAAATCCAAACGTATGGATTCTCCAAAGGTGATCCACACCACACCGGAAGAAACACACGTTCTTCTTGCTAGAAAAGAACGGGTTTAGGAAGGAATCGGTTTAAGAGAAGAACACTATGAATTAGTGTTATCTTAAACTTAGTTTGTTGTTCTTCTTGATTCAAAATCAAGTGAAGAACACAAGTGTAAGAGAGGGAGGGAGCACGAAATTTTGAGAGAGAGGAGAGGATTTTTGTCTTCTCTTTTTCCTAGAAAAAGATGAATAATGAATCACTTATGCTTGGTGTTGTATATTCTCATATATATACATAATTAATGTGATTATTGGAATGTGTCTAGGTTCATCCAAGGATGTCTAGATTCATTCCAATCAATCACCATCAATTCTTCAATCAAGTCTACCAAAATTTATGGTATGATCAAATCATACCAAAAGGGAAGAGCTTGATTGGAGTTGATTTGTCTCTTTCCAAAAGAGATAAGTCAACATACCACCTAGCATGAAACATGGCTGATTTTGCTTCCTCCAAGGGAGCGTGTCGGCCATGTTTAATTAAGGAAAGAAGTCCAACTTCTTTCCATCCCAAATTAGGAATTATTTCTCCTCTTGGGTATAATTTAACGGACCGGGATTTATCGTAATCCAATTACGACGAACCCAATATTAAATCCAATTTAACGTCCACTTAAATTATTCCCATTGATCTTTTAATCCAATTAAAAGATCCAACGTCTCAACATCTCAACTTTCCATATTTAATCGAAAATCCAATTTACCGATTAAATGAAAGCCCGATACAATATCGGCCCGTCCATCCAATGGACTTTCCCTTAAGTAATCCAATTACTTATTTTATCCTTCGAGATTGACTCCAAGTCGATCTCTCAACCTCCTCGGTGATTTGTGTGTGACCCTTTAGGTTCACCCTCAGCTAGACTTGGGCCCGTGTCCCACAAGGGCCCGTTACCATGGGTGGCCGTCTAGCAACGGTCAATGGCACTAGAGACTAGGTGAATTGGCGTGAACATTTAGGCGCCGATTCCGTACGGGTACGATCCTTCCGTCTACCGTCTCCCGGCCTTAGTCTAGGGTATGGAATTAGGAGTCGGTTCCCATCCTTGACTAGGCATCTATGCTTAATACTCGAGACCACGTATGCTTCATTGTGTCGACACAGGAAACCATTCCCTGTTCGACCAACCACTGTGGCCACAGCTTCAAACAGCATGAACGTGTCTCCGAGTGCATAGGAGATACCTCTGTCACATACTGACAGGGGACGGATCCTCTTCTTGGAATCCACCGTCCTCGCTACACATTCCGACTGTACTGGACAAGGCTTATAATAATCATCTTACAGAATGATTACCTCTCGCCAGATCCAAGATACAGTCGTCCTGTGCACGCGACTGCCATGATCCCTCAAGTTTGTGGATTACTCCCGTACTATCGGAACCAGGGAAAACCAATCATACCGACCAAGCCTCCAAGGCTTCCATATGATGATCCCCGCGAGTCTGTCCAGTCGGCTTGACCCCAGTCGACCAACCCATCAAGATCGTGTAGGCGTCCCACGCCTGTCGCCGATGAAACACGGCACTCATCCAATGAACACGACTCTTGACGCAAGTCTCAATAGGACTCTCGATGCCCTGTCTCGAGGTCCTCAACTTGGAACGTTTCAGACCCAACTCTTAATCAGTTGGTTTCATGACCACCATCCAATGCGTGGCCCAACTGCACGAGTTGTTATCCATGGTCTGTGGGCTTTGTTGCGATATAAGTTAAACACTGTTTTAACAAATGTAAGATGAGCGCAACAAAGAAGGTACCATTGGTGACGAACACTTATCTTATTCATCACATAATAATATTACATTTACATCAAGTTGTCAGATAGGTTACAAATCGCCAAACCTATTGGCTTTCTGGTCACCTATTCTAACAGTTAATTCAACATGAGTTGAAAAATTGAAGGGTATTTTGGTATTATTATAATTTGGTCTAATGGTATTAAAACTACCACTTTGAGTCTAAAAACCCTCTTCCTTTTATAATAGTACTAGCAGCTAATGCATACGGTCCTCGCGCACACAGAATTTGAAGTATAAGTCAAGAAAAACAGAAAATTCTTCTAATTATAAACAAAATAAGGTTGTATATCCATTGCGGCAAAAATGCACTTTCGGTCCAATTCGATAGGATCATTTTCACTTTTGGTCTCTCACTTTACGTGGTTGATACTTCTAGTTTTAAAACTCTAAAAGTTTTACACTATTGGTCATGTGTTGTTAAATGTTAATGGAATCGTTAGTCAACATATGTTGACTTGACCAATAAATATCGAAATTCTATTTTACCCCCTATATTTTCTGCTATAAACCCCAATGTCTTTTAAAAATAGGATAAAAAACCCTTGTATTTTGAAAAAAAAAAAAGACTCTTTTGGGACTCAATTTGAGTAAAACACTTTTTTTGATCTTATAAAATCATCCTCCCTTTTTTGTGAGATTGTTTTGTGGTCCTTTTTTTTAAATTTTTTTTCTCCCTTCTTAAAAAAATAAATAATTATTAAATGAAAGCAAATGTAAAACGTAATTTATATTTATACATATAATATTCTTTTAGAGGGGGCGATTGTGGGCGGGTGGCGAAGGGTCTGTAGAGGGTGGGGGGGCATTGGGGGTGGGGTAGGGGATTAATTTTAGTTTTAATTTATATTTACACATATAATAAATAATATATATGAAATATAGTAATTTAATTTTATAATGGTAATATATTTCTTCATTATGGTTATACTTTATAATGGTAGTATAATTTTAAATACTATTTATAATAAATATTTAATATATTTAAATTAAATAATAATTTAAATTAATTATATATTTATTATAATTGATCAATATTTGTATTCAGATAGATATTTAAGTTTGAAAAATGAACTTTAGTATATTAATTTTTTATGTGATATTAATTTAATTATATAAAGTTAATAATTTGATATACTCTAATATTTTAATATTTTTATAAATATTTTCAATAAATAATCATTTATTTTTTAGGAGGGAGAAAAATACACAAAAAAAAGAGACCACAAATCAATCTAAAATAAAAGAAATAAAGGAGGGTGATCTTATAAAATTATGGAAGGTATTTTAGTCAAGTTGAGTCCAAAAAGGAACTTCTTTTTTTTTTTTTCCAAAAATACGGAAGGTTTTTAGCCAGTTTTTAAAACACGAGGGATTTTTAGCCTTTCTTGAAAAATATAGGGGAGGGGAGTAAAATAGAATTTGAAAATTTATTGGTCAAGTCAACAACCATTAACTAACGGTTTCTATTTAACATTTAACAACGTAGAACCAATAGTGTCAATATTTTAGAATTTTCGGACTAGAAGTGTCAACCCCATAAAAACAGGGACCAAAACTAAGAATGATCCTATCTAGTGGGACCAAAAATGCAATTTTGTCATCCATTACTTTTAATATTGCTAGGGAATTCATCTAATTGTAGATATAATGAGTTCACATAAAAGCACTGGCTTTCTATACATTATATTATGTTGTTGGTGAACAATCAATGGCTTTTCTAATTTGATTCTTTCTTAACAACTCTATTATTTTTGTTTGTTGAGGAAAAAAAAAAACTAAGAGAAATTCTTCTGTTTATTTCTTTCTCCTAATCTTTTTCTTAGGTTCCTTCAGTCGATGGAGGAGGCAGAGGAATGAATTCAAAATAAAAGTCAAGAATTTAGATTTAAGCGAAAAATAAAAGAAATTGAGAGCAAAAATATTATTTTGCAAAATATTTAGTAGAAGCAATGTGAATCACGCCTTTGACCGGAGCGTTCGGTGGGCTTTGCTCCTCAGCGGGGAGCTTGTCCGTCTTGTGCTCCCTTCTCGGGGGGATTATCCATCTACATCCTCACTTCTATGAGAATCTCGATGGCGAGGGCGCTCCTCTAAGCGTTCTTGCCTTTTCTAGTTGTCCACGTAATCTGTCAAGTAGCCGACTTGGATAAGCTTTTTAATCTCCTACCTTAGTTGGCGACACCAGTTGGTGTTTATGTCCATATTCTCAATGATACCTGCTGATAAGTGTGTAATCTGTCATGTTTTGACGCTTGTAATGCCTTATTTTAAGGGCTAATTACTCCTAATCATGTGGATTTATTATATTTTCAGGAAATACGTCTTGTAAGGAGTAAAAGATGGTGAATTGAAGCTAAGAATGACATTTGAAGGCATTTAAGGGAACAAGTGAAAAAGAGTGGCAGATTCGAAGTTTTCACTAAGCGTGCCCACGCTTAACACTGCAGTCAACCCAGGAGGAAAAGGAAAGCTGCGGGTTTTGTTGAAGGAAGAATGAATGATTGCTGAAATACTTCTTGAGAATCCGAAAATTGCCCATTAGATTGCTAGGAATTAAGTTGTTAACATTTTTATTGGCAATCATGTATCTATCTCTTTTCATGTCTAGGTTCGTGAGGTGCTAATAGTATAAATAGGAGGCACCTCAAACCTCAAAAGTTATATCTTGTTTACATCGAATTGTATAGTTTATTTCATTATTCGTCTTCATCTATCTCTTTTTATTTTTATACGTTGCCCAATTGCTAATGGAATTCCACTCTTTAGTGTGTTCTTCCATTAGCATGTTAGGCTAATTTCTTAATTTTCCGGTTAAAGTATGGTGAATGCTTGATTCGTAAAATGTTGTGAGATCTAATAAGTGCTTACCACCTTTATTAAAATCCGTATTCATGTTATGCTCTGTGCTCTTTTTACAAACGTTTGATTTTTGAATAATATGTTCAGTTGTTCATTATCAAGAAGGTTTGTTTAGCTATTTGAACTTACATATCCGTAATTGTTTGTTTAGTTCAATAGTAAGCAACAACAATAGCATGATTAATCGTGTCAAAGTGGTTAGTTTTGTTATGGGGAATGCATGATCTAATCTAAACGAATCCTCGTAGGAATTTGTTGGTTAGGATCAGACCCTTCTAGTTCTTAATGCTGTTAATGAATTAAATCTTGTGGACGTTCCTGGGGTTGTTCATTGATTAAGGGATCTAGCCAACAGACGTTCTTTGGCTGATGAAAGGGTAAGGAAGGGTGAGGGTGTTAGGTCGTACCAACAACCATAACTGATCTACGTATTTTTAATAACTGTTACATTTGCATCGATGATCAACTGACGAATCAAGCATGAATCTACTTTCACCGGAAAGCTTTCTTATCTATTCTCCTTTAAATTCGTGTTTTGCTATCCTCTTTTAAAACTAAAATCCTAAAACCCCCTCTTTTATTGCTTTTGTCCCTTTTTGAAGAAATTAACTTATCGCCGATCCCTGTGGATTCGATCCTACTTACCACTTTCACAAGAAAGTAATTGTAGGAATTATTTTTGGTGGTTTCGACGCCCATCACCTGCAAACATACTTATATTTGGGCTGATGAGGTCCTTTTTTTGAGCCCTTGGGCAACTGCAGAGCAGGGTGTCTGTTGATAGCCATCAACATCCTGGTCGGGCTTGTAATAAGGGTAGTGTACTGCTCATTCTTTGGATCGAGAGGGTTTGAAACGTCCCCTCGGTTCTCCTCTGCTCATATGAGCTGGGGGTAGGTCACTTCTCCTATCGCGGTTAGCCTTCTTCAGTAATCAGATGTCCTCCAAGTTCATGTATTTTCCCGCACGAGCTAGTACTTCCTTGAAATCAACAGCGGGATCTTTAATCAAAGACTTAAAAAGAGGGCCTCCACGCAAGCCTTTGGTGAGGGCGCTAACTAGCACCTCCTGGTGCGCTGTCGGAACCTCCAGGACAACAACGTTGAGGTGGTGCACATAAGCCCTTAGGGTCTCCTTTTCCTCATGCTTGATTCCGAAAAGACTGACAACCGACTTCTGATATTTCTATCTACTGGCAAACTGGTGCACAAAGAGGTTGCTGAATTCTGCAAACGACCTTATTGATCGAGCTGGGAGTTGGTCGAATCATTATTGAGCATAATTTATTAGTTTAGTAAGGAAAACACGAGATTTAATACCGTCAGTATACCTGTGTAGCAGGCTACATTCTCAAACTTGCAAACATGCTCCGTCGGATCAGTGTTGCCATCATAGGTAGGCAGGTGAGATGGCACGCAGAAATGAGTGGGGAGCTCTTCCATCACGATCTCTTTGGTGAAAGAGATACCCTAACCTGCCGGTAGGACGTCTTTGGTCATCTGCTGGCGAAGTTCTGTCACTTCCCTCCTTAGAGCGTGGCACATCTCAGGGGGTTGAAAGGGTACCACCCCCTTATTAGCAAAATTGGTAAGAATAGGTCTATCCGTCGGTGACTTGCCTGGGTCTGCTCGTCTGCAGCTCTGCTTCCTGAGGTTCTTCCTCGGTCCTATTTGGAAGAGGGTCCTGCCCTATCAGCTTGGGAGCCACGGTAGGTCGAATAGATAGTTTCCATTATGAACTGGCAGAGCTGCTCATACAAGTGTGGATCCACAACAGTGGGAACGACGGTCGGATTGGCTGCAGGAGTGGGGGCGTCCACAACTGGGGCTGTGAGAGCACTAGTAGACTAGGGAAGGCCCCGACTAGAGTAGGGAAGGCTCCCGTGGGAGCAGGGAGGACTCCGGCTGGAGGGGGACAATCAGCAGCTGGAGCGGGGAGGTCATCAATAGGACGGGGGCATTAGCGATGCCCAAAGTCTGATCTGGAGGTGGGATGACAAATCCCACTGCAACGGGAATGGAGGCATCTCCCTCGAAAGGCCTGGTATTGCTTAAATCGGCCATTTCTCATGTCTTGAACTCAAGTTCCCACAGACGGTGATAATGATGCCTACCTAGATTCTGAGGTACTGCAAATTTCAAAGGACTTGCATGCAAATCCCAAGATTTGGGGGCACTAACCTACAAGGAAGCGTTAGCACTCCGATGCTTAAGTTAGTAAAATGTAAAAGAGAAAGAAAACCTGAAAAACGCGTGAGAATAATGGTGATATTCGAGTCTGTGATATAATAATTCATGTAACATATGAACATTAGCTCAAAATAGCCTTAGAACTGAGAGTGAATGGGAGCAAAAGTGTAGGAGTTGCAAAAATGAGTAGATGTTACCAAATGACTGTACAAGGCCTCTATTTATAGGCTTGTTCAGAGCAGAAATCAAAGTTTGGTTGAATAGAGTCTTATGCCATTCAAAATATCTTTGAGTAAGCTAACTATTCGAAAATCCGCGTGTAATTTGGATTAGATATGACTGAGATACGCTAGGTGGACCAGGTCTTGCTAGGCCTGCTTGAAAATCCAAAAATGCGGTACACTCAACTTTCCAGTTGATTTGTCGTCAATCTACTAGGATCCAGCTGAAGATATATTAGAGTGATGTGTATTAATGTGATGGCAAGATATAGAATGTGTTCGTCCAGCTGTACCATGATGTGTTCCACTAGAATGATCTCGTTTCTTAGGCCTGTCAGTTTAGTGAAATCAACAAGTAAGATTGTGGGCTTTTACCTTCCCGCTAGTAGGTTGTCCCACTGATGGCCTATTGGGCTGCTCTTTTAGGAGGGCCTCGTGGGCTGGAAGTCCAAGGAGGATTATAGGCAGCATCAATATGTTTTCTACGAGGAGCTTTTAAATGAACCACAAAAGTGCTGATTAGAAAGGGAAAAATAAAAGCGATTAAAGGATTTTATTCAACTTTATTTTGTTTACAATTAGAAGAATTTTTATCCTTGCCCTGACTTACACTTACAAGTTTGTGCATGCGAGGACCACGTGCGTTAATTAGCTGTTAGTATTTACAAATGGACGAATTCTATAACAACATTTAGGCACAAAATGTCAAAATTGTGAAAAGCCTCTAGAGATGAACCACTATTCCCAACAACAAACATAATCCACAAAATTAATAGGGAAAAAAAAAGATAAAGCAAAATTTTCACATTTAAAATGAAACTCCTTGAAATTAAGAAGGCAGAAGTGTTGGGTATCGATATCCAGCAGGAACCCAGGAATAATATAGATACACAAAAGCTCAGTGGGTTAAAAAAAAAACCCCTTAATTGCAAACCTTTACAAGAAATAAACAGATGAAACTTAATATTACAGAAAATATCAGTAAATACTCAAAAAGTTCAGAAAGCCAGACACAGAGATCGGAACCCTAAGCTACCAAGGTTGCTACCCAATCCACTTGTTGCTTGGAACTTTCTCGGCCACAAAGGCTCAGACCACTAAGGTCTCAGATCAACTACGGCCATAGGGCACAAATCAATCTAGGGCACTTAGGCTTAACCACAAAGGTTTATTTTTTTTTTTTCAGGAAGCCACAAAGGCAGTACCACAAAGGTTCAAGGGGAGAAAGGCTTTTTCAAAGCGAGAGATGAGAGGAAGAAGAAGACTGTTCAGTGTGTCCCAGGCACAATACTCCAGCGAGTATATATAGTGGTCAGAGGAAGTAAATGCCTGGAGAAGATGATTGGAGAAGAAGGCAACTCTTGAGAGAACAGAGGCCATCAATGGCGCAAGAAATGAGGAGGTGCCTTTGGGAATGGGATTAGGGTTAAGAGAGAAAGAGATCAGCAGATAGATATAGTAGGCTCACAGGTCGGGTTTGGTTGAGTAGGCCAAGGAGGATGGGCCAAGGGAAGTGGACCTGAGCAGTATTGGGCCTGGGCCAAGAGAAAGACCAACTATCCAGAGTGATATGAGTGTTGGGCCTTGAGGATTCGGGCTACAAATCTTAACGTTCTCCACCTTGGACCGAATCTGAAAGGTGCCGTATCATCGTATACTCATCATAGCCTACCTCCGAGACCCATACGGAGAACCTGCAATTAGAAAACACAAGACAAGAAAACAGTAGAAGATACATCTTTTGTTAAGTTTAAAATGCTCATGCACCTATGGAATTTTTCTAATTTAGACACTCAATGACCATGTCTGCAGGGTTTTCTTCAGTACTGATTTTGTCAAGATTAATAATCTCCTTATTAACAATGTCTCTAATGAAATGGTATCTAACATCCATATGCTTTGTTCTATCATGAAAAAATTGGGTTTTTACAAAGTTGAATGCTAGATTGGCTATCTGAGAAAACAATTAATTTTTGTTGAAGAAAACTAATTTCTTTAAGCAAACCCTCAAGCCAAATTGCTTCTTTAGCAATATATTCTGCCTCAGTAGTGGATAATGCAACAATATGCTGAAGTTGTGATTTCCAACTAATGCATGCACCACACAAAGTAAAGATATAAGAAGTGGTGGACTTACGAATGTCCCTATCATTTGAATAATTGGAATCAACATACCTTACTAAGTTTGCGCCTTTAGAACATTTAGAGAATTTAATTCCAGAATCAAGAGTGTCATTTAAATATCTAAGGAGCCATTTCAAGTCCTCCCAATGAGGGGTGCCAAGATTTGACATGTACCTGCTCAAACAACTCACAACATAGGCAATATCAGGCCTGGTACTAACCATGAGATACATGACGAATCCTATTACATTTGAATATGGAATGTTTTTCATTCGAGCCTTTTCGGAATCAGTTTTTGGGGACTGATACTTGCAGAGTTAAAAATGAGCAGCCAAAGGAATAAAAGAGGGTTTCGAATTTTTCATAGAAAAATTTTCAAGCACATTTAGCACATAAGCCCTTTGGTTTAGAAAAATTGTGGAATTTTTTCTATCCCTTTCAATACACATACCCAAAATTTTCTTGGCATCACCAAGATTTTCATTTCAAAATTTTTACATAAATCACCTTGAAGACATTCAAGCATGCTTATTTTTGGACTAGCAATGAGCATGTCATCTACATAGAGAACAAGAAATATAGGAATATTTTCTTCATATTTGAAATACAAACTTGGATCATAAAATTTTTTCTAAAAGTTTAAGGATTTCATGAAACAGTCAAACTTCTTATTCCATTGTCTAGGAGACTGTTTGAGACCATAGAGAGATTTTTTCAGCAAGGAAACATGCTCTGGGTTTTTCTTGTCAACAAAACCATAAGCCTGATTCATAAAAAATTTTCCTTCCAGATCACCATGCAGAAAAACAGTTTTAACATCCATCTACTTAAGTTCCCAGATCAAATTGAGCAACAAGAGCAAGGATAATGCGCACAGTGGTATATTTTACTACAGGAGAAAAAATTTCAGTATAATCAACACCCTCTTTCTGAGTAAAGCCTTTAGCAACTAATCTAGCTTTGAAACGAGAAGAGTCAGATTCTTGTTTTATTTTGAAAATCCTTTTGCAGTCTACAATAGAAGCATCTTTTGGTTTTGGGACAAGACCCTAGGTTTTGTTATCATGCAAAGATTTAATCTCTTCTTCCATAGCTGCCACCCATAGTTTTGAATCAGAAGATTTCACAGCTTCATCATAAGTGGTAGGTTCAAAATTTCCTGAATTTAAGGCTAAGTGAAAGTATTTAAGCTTAGAAGGAATTCTAGGTTCTCTTTGTTGCCTATCTCTCGCAAGAAGATATTGGTCAAGATTATTATTCTCAGAGTTTTCGTTAACAACATTTACACTTTCTTCTGTGTTTTCTTATCCTAGTTGATTATCCTCAGTTCGTTCCTCCACCTTATTCAAGTTGTTCTCTGGGCTGTACTTTTCAGGATTTCTAGGAGACTTAGACAAGCAGGGAAATTCGGTTTCATTAAAGATGACATCTCCACTGATTTTTACTTTGAAACCTGATTGATCCCTTAGCCATAATTTGTACCCCTTAATCCCATCAGGATAACCGATGAAACACATTTTTGTGACCTGGGATCTAATTTATCACCATTTGATAAGGCAAAAGCAGAGCAACCAAAAGTACGAAGAGAAGAAAGATCCACATCATCATTTGTCCATAAGCATTCAAGAATCTTACCAAGCAAAGGCACATAAGGGGTTATATTTATCAAGTACGTAGAAGTTAATAGAGCTTCACCCTAAAAGGACTTTGGCAATCCAGAACTAATCAACAAGCATCTTTACTTTATTAAGCAGTCAACTGTTCATACGCTCAACAACACCATTATGTTGAGGAGTGTATGGAGTAGTTCTATGCCTTTTAATACCAATATTTTCACATAAATCATAAAACTGTTGGTTGCAAAACTCCAGACCATTGTCTGTCCTTAAAGCTTTCAGTTTCTTTTCAGTTTTGTTTTCAACTAAAGTTTTTCAGATGCTGAATTTTTCAAAAACCTCACGACTTTTGTTTCATTAGGAAAACAAAAAGATTTCTTGAATAATTGTCAATGATAGATAGAAAATATCTATTTCCCTCATGAGTTTCAACATTTGAAGGCCCTCACACATCAGATGTACATAATTCAAAATGCAAGAAGATGATATGGGTTTTGGGGAAGAGGATGATGGGAAATGCACCTTATGTTGCTTTCCAAGAACACACTCATCACAGAATTTCATGTCATCAGGTTTTTCTTTCAGCATGCCATTTTTATATAATAGTTCAAGACCTTTCTGGCTGATATGACCAAGTCTTGTGTGCCAAAGATCAGTTTTACTAGAATTTGAAACAGATGCAACAAAAGACTCATATTTCACAGAGTAGACATACAAGTTTCCTTTTTCGTCCGGCCTTAAACACTGTAAGGGAACCCTTTTGGATTTTCATTACCCCTTTACCCCATCTCCCTTCAAGCCCCTCTTCTTCAAGAGTAGAGCAGGAAATCAAATTGTGGGCCAAATCAGGAACATGTCTCACATTCTTTAGTGTCAACTTGAAACCATTATCAAAGATTAAGCAGACATTACCAAGACCATGTGCTTCACATAATTTTTCATTTTCCATAGGAACACAACCAAATTTTTCAGACTTATAATTTGACAGAATTTCTTTGAAAGGTGTCATATGAAAAGTGCATCCAGAATCAATGAGCCAATCATTCATATGCAAAGATGATTTAGCTGAATTTACATCACAAATCATATATACTTCATCAGAACTTTCTTCAGCCATATTACCAGACTCGTTTGAATCATTTTTCTTTGGCTTTTTACAATCTTTAATAAAATGCCCCTTACCACCATAGTTATAGCATCTCTTATCCTTTTTTATCATTATCATGGCTATCATTCTATTTCTCCCATTTGTTTTTAGGTTTGTACTTACCCCTGCTTTTGCTTCTACTCTTACTATGCCTTCTGAACTTGTTATCAGAGTTTTTATTCTTAGTCCTCCCTTTAACAAAATTGACTTCATTTTGAGGTTGACTAGGTTTGTTGGTTTTCAAGTCCATTTGTTTACTCTTAAGACCATTGATAACAGCTTCAAGATTGACGTCATCCCTTCCATATTTTATGGAAGCTTTAACATCTCCATAAGATTCAGGTATAGCACTTAACAACACAATAGGAGTGTATCATCAATATTTATATCACCAGTCAGTTTGATGTCCTGAATTAACTTAGTGAATTCATCAATATTCTCATCAATGTTTTTAGACAAATCGAGTTTATATCTAAAAATTTTTTCTAACAGAAACAGTTTATTAGGCAGTGATGTTTCAGTGTAAAGTTCTTCTAATTTATCCCATAACTCTTTAGCAGAACTTGCTTCCCAAATTTTCTAATCACAGAATCAAACAAATTCAAGATAATAGAGGAATACAGATACTCATCGTTTTCAAGTCTTTTTCCATCAGAAACATTCTCAGCATATCTACCATCAATGCTTTAAACACCTTTTGTTGAATCAAAATGCCTTTCATTTTTTGTTGCCAGATAGAGAAATCAGTCTTACCATCAAAAGGTTGCAGGTCATAAACAACCATTTTTCAGATAGAGTGATGACAGTAAGCAGAGATAAAATGTAGCACTTAAGAGCAGTCTCAGAAAGATATCAGAAGAATATGACAGACTAAGCAATCAATATAATTTAAAGGGTGCTCTACTAATTCCTAAACCTCAGGGGGCCTGGCCAGGAGAGGAGATTAGAGAGAAGGTCTAGGTCTGAAGCAGAAAAAATAGAGAGAAGCTTATAGAAGATAACCAAGATAAGTGTTAGAGAGAGTTTACCGTAAGCGATGGAACCTGGGAGATAGAACCCAGGCTCTGATACCACTGTTAGGTATCGACCTCCAGCAGCAACCCTAGAATAATACAGGTACATAAAAGCTCAGTGGGTTAAAAAAACCCTTAATTACAAACCTTTACAAGAAATAAACAGATGAAAACTAATATTACAGAAAATATCAGTAAATACTCAAAAGACTCAGAAAGCTAGATCCGGAGATCGGGACCCTAAGCCACCAAGGCTGCAACCCAAACCACTGGTTGCTTGGAACTTTCTCGGCCACAAAGGCTCAGACCACCAAGGTCTCAGATCAACCACGACCACAGGGCACAGATCAATCTAGGCTACTCAGGCTTAACCACAAAGGTTTATATTTGTCAGGATGCCACAAAGGCAGCACCACAAAGGTTCAAGGGGAGAAAGGCTTTTTTAGAGAGAGAGATGAGAGAAAGAAGAAGATTGTTCAGTGTGTCCCAGGCACAAATACTCCATCGAGTATATATAGTGGTCAGAGGAAGTAAATGCCTGCAGAAGATGATTGGAGAAGAAGGCGTCTCTTAAGAGAACAGAGACCATCAATGGCATAAGAAATGGGGAGGTGCCTTTGAGAATGGGATTAAGGTTAAGAGAGAAAGAGATCAGCATATAGATATAGTAGGCTCAAGGGTCGGGTTTGGCTGAGTGGGCCAAGGAGGTTGGTCCAAGGGAAGTGGACCTGAGCAGTATTGGGCCAGGGCCAGGAGAAAGACCATCAAAGTGATATGAGTGTTGGGCCTTGAGGATTCGGGCCACAAATCTTAACAAGACGAAACCAATTTTGAGAATTCTTCACTGCCATTCAAATTGCATAACTTGAATAATTGAAAATACATTTATAAAGAAACAATTTAATATATGAAAGTGGTAATGAATTGAATCTTATTAAAAAGAATAGGTAACTTCACAATAATTTTTTTAGTTAATAATCATATTTATAACAATTACATCTATTAAATTATGTATAACAATTATAACCAAAAACAGATAAAATTGTATCAAAATTAGTTAAAAAGAAATTTTAATAGATATAATTGTTATATCTATTAATGGATATAAATTGTTATAATTAACTATTATTGTTAAAGACGGTAATTAGAAACTAATTAAAAATTATAACAACATAATTATATTGTTAAAAGTCCCAATAGGATTTTGTTAATTAATAGAGGAGAGGCTTTTTGTTTTTGAGAGGAAATTGGAATTTTATAATTTTTCTTTTCTTTTCTTTTTTTTTTTTTAAGAATGAGGGTTAATAAGAACGTTGAAGTTTTTCTTTTTTCTTTTAAGAGTTGATAAAGAGAGCATATTAGGTAGTTTTAAATTTTAGTACGAAAACTATATATTAATATTATATTGAATTTCTCCTTTCGCCCTTCATAAATTATAGATTTCATTTTATAGAAAGAAATATAAAAATGGATTATACAAAAATAAAGGATAAATTTTGTAAATACCTAAAATAATTTCCATTTTGAACATAAAAGATTTTTTTTTTATAATTAGCATAGATAGATAATAGATCAGCACATACTTTTTTAGTAATTATATATAGTAATTATCATATCATGTAATTTAGATGCCACACACGTTATTGATATGCTATTTGACGAGTCCACATGTTATTAGGAAAATTTGGATATGACGGGTGATATATTTGCTGAAAATAACACTGCGTCCGCCTCGTTTCAGATGCAAATTGAATTTTTTAATATATAATACCAGTGATAAAAATTAGGTTACAATTTTAAAAATTTATTAGTAAAAATATATATTAAGTGACAATGATTTTGATTTTATCATAATAAATTTGGGATGAATGCAATTTACCCCCATGTAATATAAAAAATGAGTAAAAACCCCCTGTGAAAAAATAATTAGCAAATTATCCCATGTGATCTTATAATGAAGCAAATTAACCCCCAGTATTTTCCCTTGATAAGGGGGTAATTTGCTTCATTTCTCAAAACACAGGGAGACAATTTGCTAATTATTTTTTCACATGGGGTTTTTGCTCATTTCTTGTATCACAGGGGGGTAAATTGCATTTATCCCTAATAAATTTATTATGTACACATTGTACGTAAAATTATTACTATAGGTAATAAATGAAATATCTATAGTGACGATTTATTGATAATATAAATATAATGACGGTAAATAATTATTGTCACAAAGTTGTTATTAATTATTTTTAGAGATAATTTTATTCATAATTTTTGGTCATTAATTTTTATTAATGATAATTTTCACAAAATAATTATGATTAATAATTATATGGCGTTGGTCCTCTTTTATACCCATTTTTAATTAAGGAAAATGCAATAAAAATAAGGAAAAAACGCAGGAAGATTCGAGTAAGTGGGGGAAATTGCTGGACTTGACATCTCGTGCGACATGTGACGCCCATTACCCAAATCCACCGTATAATGGCCTGTCACAACATTTGCAAAAATCAATTTTATGCAATGATTATTAATTTCAATTTTTTCATCAATGTACCTAACACTTACTTTGATTTTTATTTTTATTTTTATTTTCAACAAAACTACTACATAGGAGATGGATTGAATTAAACTCGTCGTAACTACTTTAACTAAAGAAATCTCACTCATAAAAGATATATATATATTTTTTTACCAAAAATCCTTTCGATCATTGTTCAATTTGATCGTCACGTATAGCCCTACTAACAAATAGAGAACTAAGCTCGAGTCTCCACTAAGGAGATGTTTCCCATAGCTTAAAATAAGTGTTTATCAATTTATTATTGAAAAATAATGTGAATATACTATTAAATTAAGCTTGATTGACATAAAAATAGGTTAACCTAAAGAGACACAAGTAGTCCAAAAAGAAAGAAAGACACCACAAGAACCCAAAGGAATGCAAGACTCAAGTGCCCCCAGGGGGCCCAGTTCAGGACCTAGGGTGCCCACACAGAGCCCATTTTGAGTAGAGCCCTAGGGAGTCTCGCAGGAGGTATCCCCATGAAATAAATCGGCCCAAAAAGACCCAAGTGACCTAAATCTGAGAAGACTCAAATCCAAGAAGGTTTAACTGGCCCACAAGAAAGCTTCGGGTTTGGAACCCCGCAACCGAAGTAAGAGCACACATCACGTGACGTCCACGAGTAACCTAGGTGGTATTTACATAGAATTTCCGAAGGCACACCTCATAGAATCATATAAGGAGTAGCCGTCTTCTCGGTGACACATCGTGCCTCCAACCAAATGTAACCTCCCCCTAAAAGCTTGGACTCCGGCTAGGAGAAGGTGTCTCTTCAACCAAAAATTCGAGAAGACATTCTCATATCTAGAAGAACATACCCCAATCCATAGGAGACAACAACCACTGCCGAGGATCGCGGGTCCTCCAACCTCTACGAGATAACCCTCCATTGAATCCCGGAGGATCCTCCAACCATCGGGAGATAACCTTCCACTGAATTTGTGGGGAATACGGCCTTATCCAACCACTTTGACCCTCCACCAAATCTGTGGCATCCAACAAACTGAAGGTTATCTACAACTTTATACTACAACTTTCATCTTCATGCTATAACTTCAGCTGAAAGGAACACTTTAATTTCGTACTTAGGATTTTACTTCGATCTCAATCTCTTCCCACTTTCAATTTCACTCATTTACACTCTTTTATTTTCTAGCATTTTATTTCATTACTTTCTACCCCCAATTAGACCCAAACACCATTTTTTACTTGCATCAAAGTCGAATTAAGCTAAAAGAAGTAGCTAGCTCCCTTCCAACCTTTGCAGCTAATTGATAAAATTGAAAATATAAGTTGCTTTTAAGCACTCCAACTCCATTTTTTTTTCCTTTTGTTTACAAACACCACCAACTTTCATTACTTCTTAAACTTATAGTGTTTTCTATACCTTATTCCATCCACAAAAGTAGAATCTATTGTAACACCCTCTAAATGGGTGTTTTTGCTAGCTTATTTTAAGCATGTGTTAGCTTTTAATTGAAAATAAACCGAAACGAGTGTTTGATTTATAATTCATGCTTTTGAACTGTTTAAATTAAATTGATTTAAATTAAAAGATATAAATAACTTCTGACCAACTTATGCAGTTTAGCTTATTTGTAATATTGTAAATATTTAATTCTTTCCTCAAACACTTACACTTCAACTACTTTTTATTCTTCAATTTTATTAGTAAACACTCTTAACTTTCACTACAACTAAACCTATATTTTTCTTATTATTTATTCTCATCCTAGTAAAAATTATTGCAAACTCCCTAAATCGTATATTACAAATAAAATGATGAGTTCTATTTATTTCATCAACCCATAACACAAAATTTACTGCTATTATTATAAGTTTGATTCTTGGATAAATAATTGACCTATTTTTTCAGAATTAATGGGGGCATTGACATTATAATGGATTCTTCTGGATTTTGGGAGTGGTCTTCCAAATAGTGGGAGTCAGAATATTTTACTTTTGAAGAAAACCAATAGATGTTGAGAGGAAATCAAATGGCATCAAACTATTTTTATACTAATAAAAATTAAAATAATAATTTAATATTATACATTTGTCTGTTTCCTTTTCAAAAGTTGAATGATGATAGTCAAGAATAAATGTAAGAAAGTTCTATTTCTCTCTTTGATCTCTCTCTCTCACCAACTATCCGCGTTGCATTTTATACTTTACATCAGTATGCATGTTTATGCTTTAATACATCACATGCTCATGTTAGAGAGTAGACAAAGAGAACAAAAGCTAGCAACTTTGGTGGTTGTACAATTATTGACATATACTAATTCAATTAAATGATTTTGAAAACTATGTAAGGAGGTAAGTATGCTTAAATAAATGGGAAGTAGGGGTGGTACCTACAATCCCGTCAAGGAGAATTGTATCTGTTCATACGTGTTGATCAGAGTTCTTATAGTGATTTATTGTTGTCAAAAATTAAGACTTAACCATGTAAAAATTAACACACATGTAGCGGTAGCGATGTTCATTTAACCACACCAAACGATCTTGGAAAAAATTCAAACTCAAACACTAAGCCACTAGAATGGGTGGCGATTTAGTTTAGTTATATGAAAATCCTTACAATTTTGGAAGATATTGAACCATTAGTGATTGAAAAGTTGAGTTATTATTTTTTTATAGGGGTGTCAGATGAGCTAGGATGCCTCACGATCTCAACGAGCGGGCTCGGCCAAAGCTTGACTTGAGCCAATTCGAGCTCGATTATCAAGTCAATACAAAATACTTATAATATATTAAACTTATATTCAAGAAATATCTCATATTTTAATTTTATATCATCATAAAAATATGGTATTTTGTTATCTATTAAAAATAAACATTACCAACAATTTTTAATTTTTTATTATTTTTGTGTAATTATTATTTAATATAATGCATTTAAATTTTATTGTTATATTTTAGGATAAATTTATAATTTTTTAACAATTCAGAATATTTTATAGATTTATTTAGAAGTATATATTTAATTTGTACCAATATTATGTGTAAAAATATTTGGATA
Source organism: Sesamum alatum (assembly GCA_034509735.1). Taxonomy (NCBI): domain Eukaryota; kingdom Viridiplantae; phylum Streptophyta; class Magnoliopsida; order Lamiales; family Pedaliaceae; genus Sesamum; species Sesamum alatum. The sequence continues at coordinate 2,557,183 of JACGWO010000012.1, read as the reverse complement.
ATTTTATGTACATTTTCTTATATGTTTATTAATTATGTTACTACTAAATTAATATTAGACATATAATAAAAAAATAATTTGAAGTTGTATATTTGTAACATTCAATTAATTTAATGTAAACATATACTTTGTAATTTTATAATTGATTAATTATTATTGTTATATATTTTATATTTTATATTAAGGGTTAATTACACTTACACCCCTCTGAGAATGTATAATTACACTTTCCCCCAAAAACATTTTGAAATTACACTTACACCCCTTCCAAAAATTCTCTGTTTACACCTGACCCCCATCCGTTAGAGTTTGGACGAAAAATGTTCATGTCAACAAAAATAATTACACAAATTTTTAATTTTTCCCATCATTTAACATTCTCATGTATATTTTTGTACTTATAAGAGGATAAGTGTAACGTATATGTATGAAGTGAGGCCAATATTATTATATTTTTTCCTTATAAGTACAAAATTATTGCACGGGAATGTTAAATGAGAGGTAAAATTGAAAAGTTATGTAATTATTTTTGTTGAAATGAACATTTTCCGCCCAAACTTTAATGAATGGAGGCCAGGTGTAAACAAAGAATTTTTAGAGGGGGTGTAAATATAATTTCAAAAATTTTTTGAAGGAAAATATAATTATATATTTTCAGAGGGAATCTAAATGTAATTAACCCTTTATATTAATTATTTGCTTTTTAAATTATCTGATAGTTAAAGATTGGAATATATTTTTATTAGATGCAAAATAATTTGCGTTTGTCAATCTAATATAATTAATAAATATTCTAAAAAATAATAATTATTTTAATTTAGTTTTAATTATTAATAAAAATATCTTTTCTTAACAAGCTCGAGCTTGACTTCAAGCTCGAGCTTGATTTCAAGCTCAAGATTATGTGTTCGTGCTCAAGCTCGAGCTCGGGAGTGAATGTTTTGCCGAGCTCAACTTGAACTCGACTCTTTTACACCCTTAATTTGTTATCCAAAGTTGTGAAGTAATTAATATGAAGCGGAGGTCGTGAGATATGAAGAGCTAAATGAAAGAGCCATGGATGCAATAGACGTGAACGGTTCAATTGGTAAGGACAAAATATTTCTTTTATCTATATAACGGGTGCATTGATAAACAATTATTTTTGACCTATGATGGTGACCGAAATTGAAATCAACCAATTCTTCTAGTAAAAACTAAAATTAAATAAAAAGGTTAATTATATTTAGATCCCCTCTGAAAATGCATAATTATACTTTTTCCCAAAGAAGTTTTGAAATTATATTTACATACCCTCTAAAAATTCTTTGTTTACACCTGACCTCCATTCGTTAAAATTTGGGCGGAAAATGTTCATTTCAACAAAAATAATTACATAAATGTTCAATTTTACCTCTCATTTAACATTTCCGTGCAATAATTTTGTACTTATAAGGAAAAAAATATAATAATATTGGCCTCACTCCATACATATACGTTACACTTATCCTCTTATAAGTACAAAAATATACATGAGAATGTTAAATGATGGGAAAAATTGAAAATTTGTGTAATTATTTTTGTTGACGTGAACATTTTTCGTCCAAATTCTAACGGATGGAGGTCAGGTGTAAACAGAGAATTTTCAGAGGGGGTGTAAGTATAATTTCAAAACGTTTTTAAGGGGAAAGTATAATTATACATTGTCAGAGGGGTGTAAGTGTAATTAATCCTAATAAAATAAGTAGTCGCTAAATGACAAGCACAAGAGAGGAGGTTGCCAATGTTTGTCTACACATACACATAAGATATTAATTTTAGATCTCAAGGATTGGTTAGGATCCTGCTGGTACCAAACCGTACGGTGCACCAAATGTGGTAGGAAATTGGTAAGAAATTAAGGATCGGCTGTAAATATCTCTTGTCCTTTTATCCAGTCATAGGGATAAAGTGGTCCACCTAGGCTAGATCAATGGGGGCACACACACCCATAGTAAAACAATTTGTGTTTCTTTTTTCTTTTTTTTTTTTTAGAAATAATTACATTTATACCCCTAATCTATAGTCTGTTTACACAAATTATCCATATCTTTTGAATAGTTACACATACACCCACTAGAGTGTAAATATTATTTACACAAACCACCCCTATTTTTTTAGAAAATTACACTTACACACCTCAAAAGTATCGACATTATTACACAAACTACCTCTATGTTTTGGCTATCAAGGGTGGTTTTTGTAATTATGCAAAAGGCAGAGATGGTTTGTGTAAATAGACTATAGGTTAGGAGGTGTAAATGTAATTATCCCTTTTTTAAGCGTAAACAAGATGTGTGTTTCGGTTATTTTTAATTATTGAATCATGATGTTTTGGGTGGTTCTACGTAGATTTGTTGATGAATAGGGTTTTATCTTACCCATATTCAAAAAAAAAATCTCATCAATAAACAGTTTGTAATTTCTTTAAAATAAGTTAGAAATTTCTTACTGTTTCTAACGGAGCTTATAATCTTATAAGTTCAGGCTCTCAAAATTTCACCAAACACTTTTAAATATTTTAGGAGCTTTGAAACATTTTTTACAAAATATTTTGAAGAGTTTATAAGTTCACCAAACACTCTCTTAGTGGATGGAAGACTGAAACCAACCCTAAAACACAATGAAATTAAATATGAGTATGATTTTTTTTAATACCCTATGATGCGAGAAAAAAATGATGCTCTGGTTCAGTTGGAGTACGAAAATAATAAGATGAATTAATGGAAAGAAATGAGTGAATTTGAGATTGTAATTCCTCCTTTTTTGTGTACAAGTCAAAGAATGAAATTGATGTTCAAAGTGTGAAACTCCAAGTAAGAAAAGAAGTATAGTTCAAGCTAAAGTTGACTTTTTCCATCGGGAGAGCTCTCAATTATAGGCAACCCACAGTTAGTTGGATTTCGATGGAATGTTGTCACGAGTTTGCTGGAGGACTATCTCATGGTAGTTGGATAAGGCTAAATCCTCTACGAATTCGGTGGAGGGTGGTTATCTCCTGGCAGTTGGAGACCTCCAACCCCTGAGGGCGGTGGTAATCCGTTGCAGATGAAGGTATCTTTTGAAGATAAGGACGTCTTCTGGATTTTCATAAAATGGTTGAGGAGATACATTCTCTTGACGAAAATCCTAATATTTTAGGGTTTGGAGGTTACTTTCGGTTGCAGGAGCCACATCTCCAGCTGATGCAGTTGATCCTTATCTGATTCTACAGGGTGTGGCCTCAAAGGTTCTATGTGGATGCCACCTATGCCAACCATGAATTCCACATTTTATGGGCTTATGAAATTTGGGTCGCTTGGGTCGATTTACTTCCTAGGGGCTTTTCCTGCCTGACTTCCTACTCAAATTGGGGTTATTGGAGACACCTTGGACCCTTACTCGGACTAAGCCTCCTGGGGGCACTTTCGTTGCATTCATTTAGGCTCTTACAATCTCTTTCTTCATTTTAGATCGTTTGGGCCTCTTTGGGCCAACCCACTTTTATGGGAATCATTCAGCTGCTCTCCCCCCACTCTAATAGCTGGGTACTTTGCCACCTTATTAGAGTAAGTATCTTTATCTAGCAGAGGCAAATGACTAGCCTGAGAAAGAAGTCTTTTCTTTTTTAACTTTCCTGTACAAGGTAGGTCCAATAGAGTACCTTTTGTGCCTACTCGGGTGTAAGCTTTACTTTCTTGCAAGGGAAAGCTTACTTTAGAGATGCGCCTTCAATGAATAGGGCTTATTAGTGCCTACAGAGAGCAAGTGTCTGCATAGAGTAGGGTTTAGGTGCCTACAAAGAATAGGGCATGCATGCACCAACAGAGAGGCGTGTCCGCACAGAGTAGAACTTGTGTGTCTGCATGGAAAAGGCTTAAGGTGCCTACTTGGAGCAGGACTAATGTGCCTTCTCGGAGCAAGGCTTATGTGCCTGTGTGAAAGACAGACTTTGTGCCTCCATGGAGGAGGTCATAGATGCTAGCACGAAGTAGGGCTTTGGTGTATGCTTGGAGATAGGGCATGTCTGCCTCCACGGAAGAGGACGTATTCTTTGAGATCTGCGTGGAAGAAGGCCTCGTATTCCCGTTCCTTGCATTTTTCATCAGGACCTTCTTTCTTGTACTTCCTAGCCTCCTCCGCATTAATATATTTTTTTGTTTGACTTAGGAGATCAAAATTGGGGAGCAAGATTTTTTCCTAAGGACTTGAAGAAGTCCCTATCTTGCAATCCCTGTACAAAAGTACATGTTAGTACATCAGGGATAACATAAGGGACCTATAGAGCTATTGTGTTAAAAAGTTAGATACACCCCCCTCATCGATTTTCCTTACTTTTGTTAATGGAAAAAGGCTCATAGTTGCCTTCCGTTATCGTTTTTTGTTGGTAAATTCAGTAGAAAGAGAGAATGAAATTCTCCTAACGATCAAATTGATCTCGTGGACAATAGGTTGAACGACCGTTGGGCCGATCCTGTGAGGGTGGTTACGAACAAATGACATTTGACCCTAACGATATAACGGTAGAGAAGAGAAACATTCTCTAAGTCAAGAAATTGCTCCAGAGGATTCATGGTGCAATCGCACTTCGGCAAATTTGGATCCCTTTAGTTGAGCGGAAGCTCGTCTGCTAGGATTTCTTTAGTGAAGAGAGTGCCCTCCTACTCCCTGAGGGGAGGACCCCTAAGACATGACTTTGCAGGTCTAAGAGTCCTTGCTGAAGCATATCGATCCGCATCCTCCAATCGCTGGGGGCGCCTTTTTGCAGGGGCAAATGCTCCAACCTTCCCATAGGAGGGCGTCTCATCTCAAGGTTCCTTGTACATTAAAAGTTAGGTTATTAGTGATATCAACATTACATAAGGATACCGAAATGGCCAGCAGTGTCATTCAAGGCGGGCCTTGAACAACAGGTATGATCATCCAGTGGACGTCATACAATGGGAAGGGGAGTATCCTCTTGGAGGAGGTATCCGAGAAGGTGCTAGTTCTGGTGTTGGTAACTCCCATCATTCTCACGTATTAGTTATGTATTCCTAGACGCTAATTGATCGAGTAAAAAATGGTGCTCAGGTCAAGTTGGAGTACAAAATAACGAGATGAAGTAATATGTATAAATGAGCGAAAAGAGAGTGCAATTCCTTATTTTTAGTGTACAAGTGAGAGAATGAAATTAAAGTTGAAATCGTGAAACTCCAAGTGAGAAACTAAAGTTGTAGTTCTAGCTAAAGTTGGTTGTTTCCGCTAGGCGAGCTCAATTTATAGGCGACCCTCAACCAGTTGAATAAGACCGAATTCCCCATGGATTTGGTGGAGTGTTATCTCATAGTGGTTAGATAAGGCGAGTTATCTCCTTTTGGTTGGAGACCTGTGATTCTTGGGAGATGGTTGGAGTCCACTGTGGATAAAGGTTTAGTCTGAAAATAAGCATGTGTTCCCAAATATTCGGAAAGTGGTTGAGAAGATACATTTCCTCAGTTGAAATTCAAGGTTTGGGGCTCAGAAGTTACTTCCAGTTGAAGGTGCCACATGTCCTCGCTAAGGTGGATGGTCATTATCTGATTCTATGGGGTGCGGCCACATAGTTTTTACATGGATGCCACCTAGGCTACGCCAAACCCTTAATTTTCCTCGTAGGACTGCTAGGAATTCTTGGATTTGGACCTTCCTGTCGACTCCTGGGGGCACTTTAGGCCGATTTACTTTCTAGGGGCACTTCCTATCAGACTCTCTAGGGGCTTTACTTGAACTAGGTTTTCGGGGACACCTTAGGCCCTTACTTGGATTGGGTCTCCTAAGGTACCTTAGACCTTGCATTCCCTTAGGGCTCTTGCGATCTATTTTTTCATTCGGGCTCAACTCATTTTTTATGGCATCAGTCAACCTCTCCCCTTACTCTAATAGGTGGGGACTTCGCCACCTTATTAATGTAGGCGTCTTCATCCAGCAGAGGCAAGAGACTGGCCCGAAGGGGGGGTCTTTCCTGTATAATATAGGCCCATGCCTTATATGCCTACTTTTTTCTATAAGGGAATGTTTACTATAGAGACGTGCCTACAGTGAGTTGGGCTTATTAATGCCTGCACAGAGCAAGTGCCTACTCGGAGCAGGGCTTAGGTGCCTACAAGAAATAGCGTTGGTGCCTCCATAGGGGAAGGCTAATGTCTGTATAGAAGAGGGCATAGGGTGCCTACTTAGAGCAGGGTTTGTGTGCTTCCACGGATGAGGCTTAGGGTGCCTACTCGGAGCAGGGCTTTTGTGCTTATGTAGAAGACAAGTTTTTTGTGCCTCTACGGTGGAAGGCTATGTGTCTTCACGAATGAGGGCTTAGATGCTTGCACGGTGTCAGCTTAGGTCCAGGGGTTGTGTGCTTCCACGGAGGAGAGCTTATGTGCTTTCACGGAAGAGGACTTATTCTTTAAGGTTTGCATGGAATAGGGCCTCGTCTTTTTATTTCTTGCATTTTTCACTACGAATTCATTCTTGTACTTCATAGCCTCTTCCATGTTGATGTATTTTTTGGTTCGAGGTAGGAAATTGTCAAAATTGGGAGTGGGCTTCTTTCCTAAGGACTTGAAGAAGTCCCTATCTTGCAATCCCTACACAAAAGCATATGTTGGTATATCAAAGGTAGCAGAAAGGACCACCAGGGCCGCTAAGTTAAAACGTATGAGATACTCTCTCAACGATTCTCCTTCCTTTTGTTGTATGAAAAAAGACACATGGTCCCTTTTAGCTGAAGGGACAAGCGGATCCGCCCGGGAGCGCAAGCGGAAGCGTGAAACAGTAAAAAATTGTGTAAATTAAATGCAATAATCACCAAATCCCAAGGGGTGTACCCTTGGGTGCTCAACTGGGCGTTCGATGTAAGATATGATAATGTAAAAATGCATATATCATATAGATCATAGATGTAGAAAAATAACTACAATAACGTAAAACCGAAAATTACCTTTGTAGTTGATTTTTCTTATACGGCTACGAGCGTTGTTCCTCTCCGGATATGTCCACTAAGTTCAAACGTATGAACTCTCTAAATGAAATCCACACCACACCGGAAGAGATCACATTTATCTTGCTAGAGAAAAATGGATCTAAGAGGAGAACATCCAAGAAACTAGAACACTATTGTATTAGTTTCTTTGTTCTTCAAAATGATCCAAGATCAAATGAAGAACAAAGGGATAGTATGAGAGTACAGAGGGGCCGAAAATATGGAGAAAAGTGGAGGTGTGTTTTTCTTCTTTTTCCTAGAAAAAGATGAAATGTAATTCTCTTGCATTGATGATAGTATATATACTCATATATATATATACTAAATTAATGTGATTATTGGAATGTGCCTAGGTTCATCCTAGGATGTCTAGATACATTCCAATCAATCCCACCAATTCATCAATCAAGCCTACCATCTCATAAGGTATGATTTAATCATACCAAATGAAAGAGGCTTGATTGGAATTGATTTGTCCCTTACCAAAAGGAACAAGTCATCCCTTCATCAAGGCCTTGCATGGCTGATTTTTAGCCTTCCAAAAGACGCAATTTTTGGCCATGCTTGTTTGGGAAGAAGTCCAACTTCTTCTCATTCCAAAAGTGGAATTAACACACCTCTTGGACCAAAATTTAATGGACCGGGTTTCATTGTAATCTAATTACAACGAGCCCAAAATTAAATTCCATTTAATTCAAGGTCCACTTAAATAATTCTCATTAATCTTTTAATCCAATTAAAAGATCCAATTTTCAATTCTCTATATTAATCAATAAATCTCATTTAACAATTAAAACGAGGGCCCGATACAATATCGGCCCATCCATCCAATGGGCAATCCCTTAAGTAATCGAATTACACATTATCCTTTGAATTGACTCCAAGTCAATCTCTCCACCTCCTCCGTGATTTGTGTGTGACCCTTTAGATTCACCCTCAGCTAGACTTGGGCCCGTATCCAATAGGAGCCCGTTACCATGGGTGGCCGTCTAGCAACGGTCCATGGCACTAGAGACTAGGTGAATGTTGGCGTGAAAATTTAGGCGCCGATTCCGTATGGGTACGGTCCTTCTGTCTACCGTCTCCCGGCCTTAGTCTAGGGTATGGATTTGGGCGTCGGTTCCCATCTTTGACTGGGCGTTTATGCTTAATACTCGAGACTACGAATGCTTCACTACATCGACACAGAAAACCATTTCCTGTTCGACCAACCACTGTGGCCACAACTTTAAGTAGCATGAACGTGCCTCCGAGTGCATAGGACATACCTTTGTCACATGCTGACAGAGGACGGATTCTCTTCTTGGAACCCACCGTCCTCGCTACACATTCTGATTGCACTGGACAAGGCTTATTATAACCATATTACAGAATGACCACCTCTCACCATATCCACGATACAGCTATCATGTGTATTTGACTGCCATGGTTCCTCAAGTCTGAGGACTACTCCCATACTATCGAAACAGGGAAAATCCAATCATACCGACCAAGCCTCCAAGGCTTCCATATGATGATCCCCGCGAGTCAGTTCAGTTGGCTCGACCCCAGTCGACCAACCGACCAAGATCGTACAGGTGTCCCACGCCTGTCTCCGATGAAACACGACACTCATCCAATGAATACGACTCTTGGTGCAAGTCTCTATAGGACTCTCGATGCCTTGTCTCGAGGTCCTCGACTTGGAACGTTTCAGACCTAACTCTTTATCAGTTGGTTTCATAACCACCATCCGATGCATGACCCAACTGCATGAGTTGTTAACCGTGGTCTATGGGCTTTGTTGTGATATATGTAAAATAGCATTTAACATATGGAAAATGAGCACAACAAAGAAAGTACCAATGGCAACGAACACTCATTTTATTCATTACATAATATTACATTACATCAAGTTCTCATATAGGTTACAAAATGCCAAACCTATTGGCTTTCTGGTCACCTATTCTAACATTAGCATCGTTTATTGTTGGAAACTTCATGCAGAAAGAGAGAGTAAAATTATCCTAACGATTAGATTGATCCCGTGGGCAATTGGTTAAATCACCGTGGGCCGATAGTATGAAGGAGGTTACGAACAAACAAATTTGACCCATGTGGTGTAACGGTGGAGAAAGGCAACATTCTCGAGGAAGAACAGGTGCTCTTGAGGATTCGTGGTGCCACCGTGATGTAGTAGATTGGGCTCCCTCCAATTGAGTGGAAGCTCATCTATTGGAATTTGTTCATTAAAAGAGGTGTTCCCTACTCCCCTAGGGGGACTCCTAAGACATGTTTTTGCATGTATGAGAGTCCCTGCGCATATTAGTTTGCGTCCTCCATCCATTGGGGTAGATGCTCCAGCCTTCCCCCAAAGGGAATGTCTCATTGCAAGGTTCGCAATAAATTAAAGGTTGACTTATTAGTGATATCAACATTGGGTAAGGAAACAAGCATCGTAAGACGAGACCATTGAAGGTGGGCCATGAATGGATCATCCGGTGGAGGTCGTCCAATGGGAGAGGGAGTATCCTCCTAGAGAGGTATCCAGTGAGGTGCTGGCTACAGTGTTGGTTACTTTCATCATTCTTATGTCTTAGTTATGTGTTCCCACAGACGATGCAAACTGATTCAAGCAAAAAATGGTGCTCAGGTTTAGTTGGAGTACAAAATAATGAGATGAAGTTATAGAAATAAATGAGGGAAATTGATAGTGTAATTCATCTTTCTTTTTGTGTACAAGTGAGAAAAAGAATTGAAGTTGAAATTGTGAAACTCCAAGTAAGAAATTAAAATTGTAGTTCTAGCTAGAGTTGGCTTTTCCCGCTGGTGGAAGTCTCATTTATAGGCCACCCTCAGCCAATTGGATAAGAAGGCCCATCAAAGTAGTTGTGTTTTTCCATTTTCTTGTCTTTAAAAAAGAGAAGAATGAAGGACTACCTCGATTATAAAGTCAAGAACTCATAGAAAGAATTGGATATGATTAGTTTTGAATTCCTTTCTAAAGCTTGACTTACTATAGATATAAAAGAAAGCCTTGGAAAGCATGCAACAAAGCCAATGCAAAGCTTGATGGAATCAAAACAAACCCCGCAAGCCTTTTAGGGTAACCCTAGGGATTTGGTTGTAGGTTCCCACGAATTTGGTTGAGAGTTATCTCATGGTGGTTGGATAAGGCTAAATTCCCTATGAATTCGATGGAGGATTATCTCCTGGTAGTCGGAGACCTACGATCGTTGGGGGTAGTTGGAGTCTAATGCAAATGAGGGTATCTTTTGGAGATCAGGATGTCTTTTTGAATATCTCAAAGTGGTTGAGGAGATACCTTCCCTCAGTCGGAATCCAAAAACTTTTGGGTTCAGATGTTACTTCCAGCTGAAGGCGCCACATGTCCCCGGTGAGGCGGTTAGTCCATATATGGTTCGGTGGGGTGTGGCCTTAGAGTTCTTGCGTGGATCCCACCCATGGACACAACGTAATACGAGCTTCTACTTTGGCTGGGGGAATTTCAAGCCCCCGCGTTTTCCTGTAGGTCTACATGGCCTTCTTGGATTTGGGCCTTCTAAAATCTGGGTCGCTTAGGTCTCTTTGGTTTGATTTACTTCGTGGGGGCACATTTTACTTGACTCACTGAGGGATCTATTCAGATTGGTTTTTTTGGGGCACCTTGGGTCTTATTCAGATTAGGCCTCCCAGGGACAGTTGGGGCCTTATAGTTCTTTGGGCTCTTGCGATCTCTTTCTTCCTTTTGGGTTATTTGGGCCTGTTTGGGCCATCCCATTTATATGAGATAAGACTCATACAAATAACATTTGATACTCTAAAATATTCATTTATGCATTAACTTAGACTTATTGAAAATCATACTTTTTCTTGGCTACAGTATCAAGATATCTATGTTGTAAGGCATTGTCTATTTGAAACTTAGTACACAACATTTCTTCTCGAAATTGATAGACTTGAACATGGTCCTATCATTAGACACAATTATCCTCGGTGTAATGTGAATTGCACATGTTCCATTTTACAACAAAATGTGAAGTGCATCTGTTCTATTTTACCAAAAACTAATACAACAACTTACATATAAAAAGCATTCACCCTACATCCAGGTAGCCATAATATACCTAATGTTTAGCAAAAATAGCATAGTAAAGGAGTTATGCACATGCTACAATTGTACAGCTAGTTAACTGAATACACAATCCAATCAGAATTGTTTCAGCAGCCAAACCAAAAGGTTATATCCACATAGGAGCAGTTAATACCTACCCATCTAACACCATCTTCAAGAAAGCTTCCCTACCCGACTTATGCACTTTGAGGAAGAGATCTAGGTCTTTTTTATTATAAACTAATTTTTTTCGGCTGCCCAATATTTTTTTATTAAAGGTCAAACCATGGGCAGCATCAACAACATTCCACAATTTCTTTCGATACTCTAATTCCTCTAGTTTTAAGCCATAACAATTAGCCATATTACCTACTCCTGGCTTTTGCTGACAAATGTGTCAATTCATTAAACTTGTTGTCAGTAGGAGTATGTGTAGTCATTCTCTTCTTAGAACTGACCCATCAAGGAACACTTTTCTGAATATTTGGTGGTTCGGTAGTTGTTGTGAACGCACTCATGACCTTAGTATCATCATGCGAACAAAGAAGGAGCAGGGCTTAGAAGATAATATTCTATAGTGGTCGGAAACGCTTTGTTGTCCACGTATTGCGTGGCATTAAATTAAGATATAACCAGACATTACACCGTATTTAATCTGACCTTAACATAATTATTGAAAATAGAATCCTCAACGACAATCGTGTTAGTCATCTCGTTCCAACCAAACCCACTTCGGGACAGCATGCTCACAATACAACTGTAAGATTTCTTCCATACATGTATTTTTGAACTAATGTAGGGATCAACTTTCAGTCCATAATTTGGGTTTTTCTTAACCACATCTGTTCCAACACACCTAGATACCCTGTCCAAAACCCATTATCACACTTCCACAGTTCTCACAATCTCCTTCAATACAACAAGGAGTCATTCCCCTTTGAAGTTACTCCACACTCGACGGGTAATTTTTCCATACTTTTGCCCCCCTCCCCCAATGTTGAACTCCACCGCTACTTTACCATTGTCAACTAATAAATTCAAAACAAGATAGAAGTAATCATTAAACACAATAAAACCATACTCTTTACAAAAGTATCCAACACACAAAGATAACTAGAATGAAAAATAAGTCATAAGAAAACAAGTGAATTGAGAAGACATAAATGTTAGAATAGGTGACCAGAAAGCCAATTGGATTGGCGGTTTTGGGTACTATTTAGCAATCTTTCTAAAATATTGACTCGATGAATATAGTAAGTATTCATTCGTGGCACTATGTGTTTGTTGTGCTTACTGATTACGTTAAACGGTATTTTAACGTCACAACAAATGCCCACAGACCAATTAGATGACCCATGTAGTTGGGCTGTGCATTGGATGGCAACTATGAAACTAACTTTTGAGGGTTAGTCTGAAACGTTCCAAGTCGAGGACCTCGAGATAGGGCATCGAGGGTCCTATAGAGACTTGCACTAAGGATTGCATTCATTGGATAAGTGCCATGTTTCATCGGCAATATACGTTGGACGTCTATGCAATATTAGTGGGTTAGTTGATAAGGGTGTCAGCTGACTGAACTGACTCGCGGGAATCGTCATATGGAAGCCTTGGAGGCTTGGTCGGTATGACTGGAATTCTCGGCTTCGATAGTACGAGATTAGTCCTCGGACTTGAGGAATCATGGCAGTCGCATGCATATGATGGTTGTATCTAGGGTTTGGCAAGAAATGTCAGTATCTGGGATACGTTCATTATAAGCCTTAGCCAGTGCGATCCGAATATGTATTGAGGACGGTGGATTCCAAGATAGGATCCGTCACCTGTCAGAATATGACAGTGGAGTCTCCTATGCGCTCTGAGACGGTTTAAGCTCTTAAAGTCTGTGGCCACAATGATTGGTCGAGTAGGGAATGGTTTCCTATGTCGATCAATAGAGCAGACGTGTCTCGAGTTATTGAGTATAGTTGTCTAGTCGAGGATGGGAACCGACGCCCAATTCCATGCCCTAGACCTAGATCGGGAGACAGATGATGGAAGGACCGTACTCCTATGGTACTCGGAGGCCTAAACGTTCACGCTAACATTCACCTAGTCTCTAGTGCCATGGACCGTTGCTAGATGGCCACCCATAGTGACGGGCGTTTTTCTGATTAATGGTTAATTGGAAAACAGTTAATTAAATTGGATTTAATGGAACTCATGGAGAGATGAGTTGTCCAGGTCAATGTATGATGAGTGGATTCGACAATCTAGTCGAGATGTTTAACAAATTACTTGTTGGATTCGCATGATAGTGCCCAAATATTCAACATTGTCAGCCTTCGTAGACGTTGATGTCTCAGGCACTAACTGCACAAAAAATCTATAATTTTTGGGAGAAAATATTCTCACTCTCTTAAAAAAAAGGAACATAATACATGAAGTATTTACAGACTCACTGGGATCTTGCCTAATCAAAGATTACTCAAAAGTGCATAAACATAGTCACAACTAACAAATTATTTAGATCTTTATCTCAAATTGGATGGAAACAAACTCCTAACTACTTGATAGTCCTTATCATACATCTTTTGACACCCTCCCTCAAGTTGGTGCAGAGATATCTATCATGCCCAACTTGTTTATTAGAAACTCAAAGCTTGATTAGAACAATCCTTTTGTAAGAATGTCAGCTATTTGTTGTATTGTTGGAACAAACGGCATACAACTATAATACTTTCTACAATTTCTCTTTTATGAAGTGTTTGTCGATCTCAACATGCTTGGTTCTTTCATGTTGCATTGGATTATGAGCAATGTTAATTGTAGCTTTGTTGTTAAAGTATAACTTCATACGCATCTCTATTGTTTTTCAAATTTTCAAGATTCTTCTTTAACCACAACATCTCACATACTCCATGAGCCATATCCCGATACTTAGCCTCTGCACTCCTACGTGCTACAACACTTCGTTGCTTGCTTCTCCAAGTGTCTAAGTTTCCCCATACATAAGTGTAATACCTGACATGAATCTTCTATATGTGATTGAGCTTGCTCAATCCCGTTATGTGTATGCTTCAATAGTCTTCTGTTCACTTTTCAAGTATCTTATGATTCGATATACAACCTTACAATGGTTTTCATAAGATGAGTGTGTTAGAATAGGTGACCGTGAAGCCAATCTGATTGGGCTTATGTAACCTGTTTATGACAGTTGTGGTATAAATAAAGTATTCTAAATAAAAGTGATGTTTAGTTTATGGTATATAATACTTTGACTGTGTTCACTTATTTATGTTACCGTTCAAATGCATAAGCAAAGCCCACAGAACGGATATGTTAATCCAAGGGGATGGACTGCGCATAGGTTGGCAGTCATGGATCCAGCCTTTGTGGATCGGTTTGAAACCCTCCAAGTCAAGGACCTTAAGAAAGGGTATCGAGGGTCCGGATGGGACATGCACTAAGGATTGCAGTGGTGTTTCATCGACAAGTGACGAGGGCCATCCATGCAATATTAGCGGGTCATTGGCTCGATGACGGCTGATTAAGGTGGCTCGCGGGTATAATCATATGGAAAACCTTGAGTAGGTTGGTTGGTATTACTTGTATTCCCGGCTTCGATAGTACGAGATAGTCCTCGGACTTGAGGGACTGCGGTAGTCACAAACACACCATGCTTTTATCTTAGGTTTGGCGACAGGCTTCCGGGTCGTAAGACTTGGTTGCTATAAGCTCTATCTAGTGTAGTCATAATGTGTAATGTGGATGGTGAGTTCAAAGAAAGAATTCGTCTCCTGTCAACGTTTGACAGTAGTGTCTCACTTACACTCTAAGACTCGTTGCCTGTAAAATTTGTGGCCACAGTTACTGAACAGTGGGATGCAATTCCAGTGATGTTTCAGTGGGTGAACGAGTAAAGGCTTAAGTCAAGGATGGGCACCGGTGTACATATTCCATACCCTAGACTGTAGCTGTGAGATAGTAGATGGAAGGACAATACTCGTATGCATTCGTGAGCCTAAATGTTCACGCCA
The DNA here is from genome assembly GCA_034509735.1 of Sesamum alatum. Taxonomy (NCBI): domain Eukaryota; kingdom Viridiplantae; phylum Streptophyta; class Magnoliopsida; order Lamiales; family Pedaliaceae; genus Sesamum; species Sesamum alatum. Next base: position 2,542,083 of record JACGWO010000012.1, on the reverse strand, counting down.
TGATTTCACCTAGTCTCTAGTGTCATGGACTGTTGCTAAATGGCCACCCATGGTGACGGGCATGGTGACATAGTCTCTAGTCTTTTTAGATTAAAGAGGTGAAAACATTTAGTGGGCTTAAGTATTTTTTAGATTTAAACCCATTAGTACTTTTGGACTACTTAAATTAGATTTAAAAGTCCATTCAATAAAGCCCATCAAAATGGATGGACGAGATTCGATCTAGGGGCTAGATGAGATGAAGGGCCAGGATTAAGTTTGACTTAATCAAACCCTTTGGTAACTAGAATTTGACTAGGTCAAAGTCCTAATAGTCATCAAAGTAGGTTAAAGGCCTCCATGAATCTTGTATGCTTTATTTTATTCATGAGATACATTGAACGCCCGAGAGAATTAAGGGAACACCCCTTGATCGGTTTTAAATTATGCTTGAATTATGCATGTTTACGTTTTTGTTTTATTTTAAACATCCCACGCTTCCGCATGCGCTATCTCCTGGGTCGATCCGCTAGTCTTACAGTGGTATCAGAGCTCGTTTTGGTGTATAGGCCTAGGGTTCTACGTACTATACGTGTATGGGCATGTTATACGTGGCTTTATTTTCCGTATTAAAGCACATCGTAAATTGTACAGTTGATCATGGAATTCTTGTGTTTCTTCAATTATTTTCTTATCTTTTTGGGAAAAAGGGTGCAGAAATAATGGCAAGAACGTAAAATAACGATGGTGGTAGTCGTCAACCGACCGCACGCACAGGGAGCATAACGAGGCGTGCGCGCGGACAGGGGAGCCCGCGCGTAGATGCCCGCCCGGGTGCACATAATGCACGTGCTCGACAGTCGGATCTGCCGGCTCTATGGGCAGAAAGCACGACCAGCAGCGCGCAAGAACCATGACCAGCCACGCACATAGGCATGGGAGCCTGGGCGCTGCCGCCCGGCCAGCATGCGCCCAGCGCGCACGATCGGCAGAACACAGCCTGTCGGCCGAGTGTGCAAGGGGCGCGGCTAGGAGCCTGCGCGCTGACGCCCGACAGGACTGACCAGTCGGCCATGCAAGCAGGGCTGCAGCCATGTGCGCACGCAGGCGACAGGTCGGGCCACCCATGTGCATGTGGGGCCTCCAAGTGCTGGACGCCAGGGTCGCGCGCATGGCCAAGGGGTAGCGCCCGCTATCAGGTGTCCTGATGGCCTGGTTGAAATTTTAAATACTTAAATTTTGAATAAAACTTTTAAATAAATTTTATTAGTTTTAATAAGAATATACATATAGAGGTGACGGCGATGACGGTCGTCGCCAGTAGTTTGGGTGACAGCGTCGCTCTGTCGCGACGTCGCCCAAATTAGGGGGCGATAGCTCTTTCTCTAGGCGATGGCCGTTGCATCTAGGCAATGTCATCATCGCCCGAATTAGGGGGCAATAGCTCCATCTCCAGGCGATGGCCATCACCGCCATTCAAATGCAACGACAGCGATTATCGTCGTCTGTATCTACATGATATATCATATTATTTATTTTATATCTAATGGTGTAAATATATATTATTTATTTGTATAAATTTATATAGTATATATTATAGATTCAAACTTTTTAATATGGACATTGGATCTTAAAGAATTTATGCCTGATAGTTGTCATTATTCATTGTTTATTTATTCTGTATTATTTAAATATAATATTTAAATTTAAAAAGCTTAAAATCTGGACATGTGATTCTTAAAATTTAAAAAATCTAATGGCTCTAAATAGTTGATCACATCCAAAGGTCAAAAGTCATCTAACACAGATCAAATGGTTGTAAGAAGCGAGGGGCATAATTGGCCAATCACTCAAAAGTTACCAGTCTGTTAGTGTAATTTAACGGACAAGGGCGAGTATGCAATATTTTAGAAAACGCAAGGGAGTGTTAGCTTATTTTTTTATCACATGGGGTTTTTTGCAACTTTGGAGATACAATTAATAGATTATTCAGTTCCTAATCTAAAACCAGATAGAAACAAACTCCTAACTACTTGATAGTCATTATCCTAAATCTTCCTTATACTAAATCTTCTAATAGGATCAATATGTATTTCTTGATGTATCTAATTTTGCAGAAGACATCAAGCCATAATTATCCTATTTTGGACTTTGATTGAATAAAATGCAGGGCTTTGCAAAACAACCGAACCCATTTTAAGTAATCTAAATATCGACTTAATTGCATTACGAGCATACACATGTTTCATGTTACAAACTATTCATGATTTTTGGGGCAGCTCGATCAAATTCTCATTCCTTCAAGTGATATAACACTTCTACAGAGCAAAAAAATCATCCTCGTTCGTGTATCCTTGTCACACAAATAGTAATTCCCTGCGAGTAAATATCAAATATTTAACATCGCAATCTTCATCACATAAATAAATCTTTTGGTTTGAAAAAGACATGACACACAATTAATTTTTAATGTGACCTAAGGTATTTCAGTCCGTTAGATCTACTGACAGCATAACATAAGGCTCTCAAATCAGCAGCAGTACCTGCCCATCCCACAAAACATAAATAAACCTCGTGTCTTTATTACAAACACCTAACACATTCACTGCTATGGATCCCTTGTGTGTTCGGTACTTCGCTTTGTCTTCAGCTGGCAACCAAATAACAACGTATGTTTTATCAAGTGCTCCCAAACATCCCTATTAATGTACAAAGTTAATAGTGTGCAGTGGTAATTTACATAAAAGATTAAATAACTAACAAGTCTTGACTTACCTCAAACCATCTCCACCTTGAACAAGTACTGTTTGTAAGCACTGGAATAGGTTTGGCAAGCAACAGGGGTCGGATCGAGATTTAGAACATTGGGAAAATGTCTACTTACTATTCTCGTCAATCTAATAAAATCATATACAGTATAATTTTTATGATGCACGAGAAAGATAAGAAATATAGCTACTTGTTCGGATACACTAACAGGAATCGTGTTCAAAAGACCTCCCATGTGTTGTAAGAGGTGGCACAGCCTCTCAAAAGCATTCCGACTCATTCTTACAAACACAGTTTGTCTACTTCACTATAACAAAATATTAAACGACGGTACATGTAGTTCTCACCTAAAAATAGGCGCGCAAGTGGAAGAAAATGTTGCAGTTGACACAAAAGGAATTATGATAAACAACCACGTAAAAGGAACATACTACTCATCAATCCAAAATATAATAAATTTTTTTATCTAATTATAAGGGTTTATTTCGACAAGGGATTCAACGTCACTATATACGAGTAATAACAACATAAGGTAAAAAATCAACAAACAAAAACGACCTACACCACAACCAGTTCCTCCATGTACCTAGACCAACATTCCGATACAAGAGTAAAGAATAAAAGAATTTAGAGAACACGAGAGCCTCATTTTCCAGCTAAAACGGGGGTCTCATTTAAAGCGATACAAAAACAAGAATATACTTGTACACGGTTAATGCACGAGCCTAGCAACCAGACTATCTTAATCGCAATGATCTGAAACAAAATACAAAAATAAAAAAAGATTACTATTGTGAACCATAAATTTATGGCTTCGAGTTAATATTATGTTTAGAGAATAAAACGAAAAAAAAGGAATCGCTCCAAAACACCCACCCACAAGCTTGAAGAGCACAATGGCAACAAGGTTGGATGATTGACTTGTTAAATGCTCGATCAAGTTGGAGGAAAAAGCAAGGGTGTATACATAATTTATTAACTCAATTTAAGGATAAAAATGACTTTTTGCAACCTTATCTGATGGGGCCTCAAATGTTGAGAAGTTACGGACCTAACCTGGTGGATTTTGCAATTGTGGTCCAACAGTGAATAAGCACAACATGAAAATGGTTTAATAGCAACGAAAAAAATTAGTGCCGAGCTACTTAGTAAGTAAATTTTTTGTTTAATATAAGAAATTTTACTTGGTAATACATTTAGAAACGAAAATTTTTTGCTAACAAATTTATCAACAAACTGTTTAAGATATATATTATATAGTATAAATTAGCAACAAAAATTTTACTTGCTAATTAGTTAGACGCTTATTTTAGCATCGTATTTTTCCGTAGCTATTAAGCAATTTTCTTGTAGTGAAGCCTAGGCCCCATCTCCAAATGTAAATAATCGCTAACCCTGGATCAAGATGCTTATTCAACCCAATTTTGAGATGTAAACATTACCAAAATCTATACCATATATTAAGGATCAAGCCCTTAGTACTTTTAGCGGTGATGCGTACCAAAATTCAGCACCACCATAAAATTTGAGGGACCTTCACGAAAATCCTACGATTGAGGGGGGACGAACCTGCAATGAGGGGTTAGCACTCCAATGCTTAAGTCAGTAATGTTCTTACTGATAAAAAATAGGAAAAATAATTTTTTTAGTCCGTTAAGTATGCCTAATATTAATTTTAGTCTGATAACTATTCCCATTTTTTCTAAGTCTAGTAACTTGCAAAAATGGATGAGATTTAGTCCGAATTAGGGTTTTTGCCTCAATTTTCCGATGATATTTTTGAAAATTAACTGAAAAATGCCCATGTGGCAACTATTTGATTAATTTCCTGCAACTTATACATGTGTACAACCACATATAATGACACATGGCTACATGTATAATGGCACCCTCAACGTTTGTCGTCCCCCTTATACGGGGGGTGCCGAGGGGGTGGAAAAGGAGGGTAAGCGACGGGGGAGCAAGGGTCTGGGTCGGGGGCGGGCGTGGGGGGTTAATTTTTTTAAAATAATAATTTTATTTTTGTAAATTATAAGTATATATATATATAAAATAATTCAAGTTAAAATTCACCTCATTTTCAAAATATGCCCAGTTGACATGCCATGTAATATTTCAGGCCAAGAAAGCAAAAATCGACCACCGAAGGACTAAATCTCATCAATTTTGCAAGTTACTGGATTTAGAAAAAAAATGGGCATAGTTACCATACTAAAATTAATATTGGGCATACTTAGCGGACTAAAAAAATAATTTTTCCTAAAAAATAAAGGAAAAACTTGAAATAAGTGAGAATAATGGTAATATAGTATCGTGTAGTGATAGATCGTGTGTAAATGAGCTGAAAATAACTAAAAAGTAAAGTGAATTCGTGTGATAATGAAGTTGCAAAAGTGATAATGTGTTACTTGAAAAATAAGTGCACACTAAGTCATTTTATAGTGGCTCGTGTATTCGATTTTAGGGGAGTTTCGTTAAGAGCCATACGGCGTTCGAAATTTTGAGAAGTCAACTATCTTCTCCAACATACCACAAGAGAATCGGATAAGAGTTGGAAAAGATGTGACCATTTAAATCATTCTTGCTAGGTCTACCACCATTTTTGGGAAGTGGTTACCTGATGAGAAGAACCCGGATTTCGGCCAGCCCTTTAGGAATTTGACTGGAATCTTTTAATATGACGTGGCCTTATGTGTCGGCCACTTGTACGTTATGAAATCTCTACTGTTTGATAGCTAGGCTTACTATACGAGGCTTTTTCATGGGCCTGCCAGGTTTTTGATTACAAAAGAGGCCTTATGATTGAAGGTCCTACTGTTTCGGGCCAAATGAGCTTGGTCTGCTCGGTTGTCCTGGTTGGAGGTCCACTCCCCCCCACTCTAGTAGTGCGAGACTTGTTGTCGGACTGGTGGAATAGGATTAAGTGGCCTTGTGAATCGTGAGCATAAGAGCTTTCTTCCTGGGCTTTAGCCGGCGGTGAGATCCTATTGGGCTGGTCCTACTAGGGATGAGAAAGATGGGTTCCTGTGAAGAACAGCAAGAGTCTATCTTTACCTGAGCAGGAAAGAGGCCATGTTGTGCTGCTTAGAACCTGTTGTGCTTGCCAGCCTTTGCTGCATGAAACCACATGAAATTAGGCGGATTTACACCAATCTGCAAAGAGTGATAGGCTAATCGCTGCAACAAAAAAGAGAAAAGGGAGAATGAGACTTATCTGCGCGTGGCTCAAAACGTCGCCCGTGATTGGCGCGTCCATGGCAAGCGGGAGAGAGAAGCGCCGAGTCCAGAGCGGATGGGATTGTTTTGGCTGCAAGACATATAAAGTCTTTTGAGGAGGATCAGCTCAGACGTCCCTTGTGCTTCAAAGGTAAGTCATCTTTTTTCTTTGTTTCTTCCATAAATTTTTCTCCCCATTTTTCTACAGGAAGTTTTTCCCTGTTCTTCGTTTCTACTTACTTTAGGTATGCTTTCTTGCTATTCTTCCCCCTTTTTTGTTGAAAGAGAACCATGTCTACCAGTAGCATGGATAAGGATGACATAGAGAAGGTAATGATAGATCTGGTAGGAGAGGGGGATGAGAATCCTAACGCCTTACTTCCCATCATGGCGATGAGAGTGAGGAAGAAAGTTAGAGTAAGGAGGTGAGGGAGGGGAAGAAGACGGAGGACCTTATGCTGGCTACTGGGCTTGAATCCTTCAACATTTATAGGACTAGGTTTCAGAGGCGGATGTTGTGAATATCCAGCATAAGTATGGGATACCTGGTGATTTTGTGAGCCATGTCTCTGCTGCTGATGCTCGCCCCCATTTCCCTCCCGCTGGCTTTCTGTGCTTCTACATAGCCCAACTGGAGGCAGGCCTACGCTTTGCTATCTCTTTTTTCTTTTCTTGTTTTTTTTTTTCTGTGATGTGACCGCCTTGTTTAACATACCCTTGAACCAGCTTGTCCCTAAGTCCTTCAGCCTGTTGTTCGGATTCTATATTATAGTGTCTAATCTGGGAGAAACCCCTTCTGCTGCCTAATTTCATTCTTTTTTCATGCTGAAGAGAGCGAGACTAGACCTGTTCTATTCTACCTCCCGAGAAGAAGCTCAATTTTTGCCCACCGAAACCTCTGTGAAGGAGTGGAAGCATGATTATTTTTTTCATTTCTTCTCCTACCCCTTGGCGGTTCCCCCGGGTGTGGATTATGAATCCTCCTAGACAATTAAAAATATTTGCTCGGACCCACCCTGCTGCCTATCAGGCTTTGTTAGAACGTTTGAATGCTTCTCTATTTGACCCTCGCAAGTTAGTGCATCCTGCTATTCTCCATCGATTTAGGTTGAGGCTTAAAGGGCGGCCGTGGATCCGGCTATTGGTATATTCTCTTGCAGCCTTTTGTGTATTGCTTCCTTGTAGCAAGGGAGTTTCTTTACTAACTACATTAACAGTATGCATGTTTTACCTCTGGGGTGCAAGAAAGATGTTCTGGAAATTGCTGGAGGACTAGTCGAACTAGCTCCCGGATGGCAGCTCCTCTGCTCAGCGGACCGCTGAAGACTCCTCCTTCTACACCTGTCAACTCTAAATCGACAGGGGACCCCAAGGGTAAGCGCTCTATGAACCCCATCCCTACCCCCACAAAGAAGGCTAAGGGTCAGTATGGCTCCTTCCCGCCCCCTACTCCTCGTCCCATCACCAGAGCGGGGACTCCTCGCCCTGTTGAGGAGAAGGTGGTTAAGAAGAGGTTCCTCCCCAACTGGTTCCTGCAGGAGGACCATTCCTTGTTGGTAGAGGAATAGAAAGGCAGTCGTGTTGCCGACTTCTTGAGGGAGAGTAAGCTTCACTTGGACAGGACTTATGTGGACAACTTGCCCCAGACCCAAGCTCTCAGCTTGTTTTCGACTCACCTCAGCAAATTAAGCATCTTCTTATCATATGTTAAACATGTAAGATACTTTTAGAAACATTAACATGTAACCTGGTTGGTTTTGGATATATAGGCCTTTGTGTTGGGAGGAAAGTTGTTCAACTGGATGGAGCAGGGGGGCCGTTGTTTGAGAATTCTCTCAAGAAGGTTGAGGAGCTAGAAGAGGCCAATCGCAGGCTGAGGAAAGCAATCAAGAAAAGGGATCAGCTGCACCTGGACAAACTGTGCTGCAGGCGGGGAAAGAGAGAAAGGAGCTGATTCGCTGTTACCCCGAAATGGAAGACGACAAAGACATGTTGGAGGGCGTTTAGGGAGCCACCTGGCCGGCTACACCAAGACCCCTGAGTTCCAGAGCTAGTTGGTTGAGAAGGCCCTAAAGTTACTACTATCATGGGTTTCAGACTTGTTTGCAACAGTTCGCCACGGATGGCTATCCTCTTGTTGATGTTGATACTTCCTTCCTAAATGAGCAAGTAGGTCTGGCCATTGCCCCTGACCCTGATAACGATGAGCCTACTCGGGTACTAGATAGCCCAATAGCTAGTGATGATCGGATGACTTTAGACCTCATTGTTCAGGTGGTGGAAGATGCGGCACCTCTATTGTCTAATCCTCCGGCCTTAGCTGGCGAAGGAAGTGTGCATCCTTCCTCTGGTAAATGAACATGTCCCCCTTTTCTGCACAAAAAATAATTTGAATTTTTTATCTAAACATTTGGTACCTCCTGAGCCAGGTTTGAAAGTACTCGAGTGTGGGCTTTGAATATTTTTCTACTTTGGTTGATGGCATTTTTTATGCCTGGGATTCTGCTTCTCCTCCTCCCTTCTTCTATGGATGGTTTATGATATTTGTTTTGCTTTTCCTGAAAGAGATGTCTATTTATTCTGGCTGAGTATACCTGCTGCCATACTTTTGTTTTCCTGTAGGTTAATATAGTAAGTTACTAGGAGTGTCCCAGTTTATTGGCTAGTATATGCTTAGCATGCCCAGAATAGGTCATTTTCCTACAAGTAAGTAATGAGAGCATGAGGCTTTTCAAGCCTTAAAGTAAGTGTGCAAAATCTCTTGGTTAGTATAAGTACTGGGCAAGTTTCCACTTGTACTGCTTGCCGAAAGTAAAGATCTAGTATAGAACAAGCTTTATAAAAGTGTCTTAGTCAAAAAACACTTGAATGTGTCTGAGTGATACAACCTATTATGAGGTTCTTAGCTCAAGTAGGAGTACACCTGCTGACACATTGGGGCAGATTTATCAGTCTGTCCAAGGCCTTTTGTGCATGGAACTTAATTTCGAAGGTATTCCCCTACTGATTGAGCAGTTTGGTCAGCATCCTCCTTCCATCAGCAGGGCAGGTGGTCCTTGCACTGGTCTGGATTCGAGACCTCTTATTGGTAGCAGGATAGCTTTATCCAGAAGGAGCAAACATGACCTGCTGCAGTAGGCAGTAAACAAGTGCTAGAAACAACAAGTATAAGTATAATCCAAGTAGTAAGTATGCAATACATGCCATTATGTATGGGCTATCATAGCTAAGTCAGTATGCCTGCTAAAGGCAATTTATTAAGGCTGAAGCTTGTAAAGCAAGAAAGAAAATTCCCTCATGGAGCAGGCCTTGAAGCTAGTAAAAGTGCACCAGTCGGGCAACTTATCAAGGCTCAAAGCCAATAGAAGTGTGCTAGCAGGGCAGCTTATCAAGGCTCAAAGCCTGTAGGAGTGCGCCAGCAGGGCAGCATATGACGAGCGTGCGCCAGCAAGGGCAGCTTATTGTATGCGTGTGCCAGCAGGTCAACTTATTGATATGCATGCGCCAACAGGGCGACTTATTGTGTGTGTACGCCAGCAGAGCGACTTATTATATGCGTGCGCTAGTGGGGCAACTTATGAAAGCTAGGAGGCAACAAAGTTATTTACCCGTTTGACAAAGCATATTATACCAAAGGAGTAAGAGTTGCTCTTATGGTACTAGCACGTCAGTGCAGAAGCAAATAGCAAAGTTATAAGCAAGGAATAAGGAGTTTAGGAGTAAAACTTCTTGAGGTTGTAAAAGTTCCAAGGTTGGGAGATCTTTCTGCCATCTATATCTCTTCCAGTTTGTGTGCTCTGAATTTAACAATTCGGCTGATCTCATCAGGACCCTCTCAGTTGGGAGCCAGTTTTCCTACTAGTTTTAAGGCACCTGCTCGTCTTAGCACGAGGTCTCCCACCTGGAATTCTCTCCTCCTTACCCTTCTGTTGTAAACATTAACTACCTTCTGGTTAAATCTTTCCATGAGAGTTCGAGCATTCTTCCAAACTTCCTCCACAAGGTCTAGATTAGCACGCAGCAGGGCGTCATTGCTTTCCTATTCGTAATGCTTGGACTCTGAAGGTTTTCAGCCCTACTTCAGCAGGGATCACAACATCTAAGCCATACACCAAGTTGAATGAAGTTTTACCTGTGGTGGATCTGGAAATGGTCCTGTAAGACCACAGTACGCTAGGCAAGGCGTCTACCCACTGTCCTCCTATTTGTTCTAGCCTGGTCTTAATGCCCTGCACCAAAATACAGTTTGTGACCTCTACCTGCCCATTAGCTTGGGGGTAGGCACTGAGGTAAAGCGTTGTTGGATGCCTAGGTCAGGACACCATTCTTGGATTCTCCAGCCCTAAAACTGGCGGTCATTGTCAGAAATGAGAACATGAGGTAAGCCATACCCACATATTATATTCTTCCATAAGAATTTTAGCACTTTGCTCTCGGTGATTTTGGCACGAGGCTTGGCCTCCACCTACTTGTTGAAGTAGTCTACTACTACAAGCAAGAACTTCCATTGCCTTGTGCCACAGGGAAAAGGCTCGACTATGTCTATCCCCCACTAGGAAAACGAGCAAAGAGATGAGAGAGCCTTGAAAGGCTTAGCTTGTAAGTGGATGAAGGGGGCATTCCTCTGGCAGTGCTCACACTTTTCTTGAGAGCAGGCTAGAAATACCCGACTATGAGAGTCTTCCTTGCTAGGGCAATGCCACCTATGTGAGACCCACAGGATCCTTCGTGTATTTCCTGTAGCACGGACTAGCCCTCCTCAGCTGATAGGCATCAAAGGTAGGGACGGGAGAAGTTACGCTTGTAGAAGATTCCTCCTAGCAGGATAAACCTAGATGCCCTGCTTCTGAGGCGGGCTGTGTGGTTTGCGTCAGCAGGAAGGATTTCTTCCTATAGGTAGTCTAGGAGGGCTTCCTCTCATCTGCGCTAATCTGCAGGATAATCACATTAGCATCAGGTGAAACCATGGTAAGGGTTCTTACAGTGATAGTACAAGTATTATAGTCGGCTAGAGAACTAACTGGCCGGGGGAGGTAATCCGCCTTGGTATTCTCAGTGTGGGGAATTTGGTGGAGCTAGAAGCTCTTTAGTGTGCTCTTGAGCTTGTCGATTCTTGGAGGTACTCTTTCATGCAGTCCTCCTTAACATCATATGTACCTCCCACCTGGTTGGTTACCAGCTTGGAATCAGAATAGGCGAGAGGGCTACCTGCTATGTGGGCCTCGTACTCAGCTTCATTATTCAAACCCTTGAAGTCGAACCTTAGGGCAAATTCTATTCTCATCTCCTTCAGGGCTAGTCAGCACAATTCCTGCTCCACTACCTGCATAGGTGGACAAGGCATCTACATGGAGTAGCCATTTTCCTTCGTCTTCCTCTGTTGGTATGGTTTCAGTCATGAAATCAGCGAGGGCTTGGGCCTTGATGGCCGTTCTGGGCTAGTAGGAGATGTCATACTCGTTGATAAGGGTGGAAGTTGAGCTGAGCCGGCTTGCGAGCTCGCGAGCCAGCTCGAGTCCAAGCTCGACTCGAGCTCGAGCTCAATTATTCGTGTTCGTGAGCTTGCGAGCCGGCTCGCGAGCTCACACTTTTTTTTTAATTTTTTTTTATTTATACATATTTTTATATTTTAAGTACATTTCAATATTATATCAAGTTTATATGAAAAATTCACTAAACATTAAATTATTAGTCAATATATCTTTTATTTTAATTTTATATAATAATAAAATATGGTATTCTTATTTATATTGTTGAAAAACAAGCTTAAGCAACATTTTAGTAAGTTTTTATATTTTTTTTGTAAATGAATATTTAGTATAATGCATATGGATTTTATTGTCATAATTTAAAATCCACTCCATAAAAATGTATTTATTTCTAAATTTATCATATATTAGAATTATTAGTCAATAACTCATATTTCAGTTTTAGACGATATTAAAATATTGTGTTTTAGTTTATATTATCTAAAAACAAGCTTAATCAACAATTTAGTTTGATCTGATAATTAATTACTAAATAAATATTTAATATAATCCATATGAATTTTATCATTGTAATTTCAATATCTACTACAACAAAATGCGTTTATTTTAAAATTCATCATATATTAGAATTATTAGCCAATATCTCATATTTTAATTTTACATGATATTAAAATATGGTATTTTAATTTATATTATCTACAAACAAGCTCAATCAACAACTTAGTACGATTTGATATTTTTTTTAAATAAATATTTAATACACAATTCATATGAATTTTTTTTGTTATATTTTAATTTTCACTACAATGAAATGCATTTGTTTCAAAATTCATCATATATTATAATTATTAGTCAATATCTCATATTTTAGTTTTAGATGATATTAAAATATGATATTTTAGTTTGTATTATCTGGAAACAAGCTTAATCAATGATTTAATACATTTTGATAATATTTTTATAAATAAATATTTAATACAATTCATAGGAATTTTATTGTTATAATTTCAATATCTACTACAACAAAATGCATTTGTTTCAAAATTCACCATATACTAGAATTATTAGTCAATATCTCAGATTTTAGTTTTAGATGATATTTAAATATGATATTTTAGTTTATATTATCTAAAAACAAGCTTAATCAACAACTTAGTACGATTTGATTTTTTTAAAATAAATATTTAATACAATTCATATGAATTTTATTATTATATTTCAATATTCACTACAACAAAATGCATTTGTTTCGAAATTCATCATATATTATAATTATTAGTCAATATCTCACATTTTAGTTTTAGATGATATTAAGATATGGTATTTTAGTTTGTATTATCTAGAAACAATCTTAATGAATGATTTAATACGTTTTGATAATATTCTATAGATAAGTATTTAATACAATTCATATGAATTTTATCGTTATAATTTCAATATCTACTACAACAAAAAGCGTTTGTTTCAAAATTCACCGTATATTAGAATTATTAGTCAATATCTCATATTTTAGTTGTAGATGATATTAAAATATGGTATTTTGGGTTATATTGTCTAGAAACAAGTGTAATCAACAATTTAGTATGTTTTGAAAAAAAAAATTTAAATACATATTTAATACAATTCATATGAATTTTGTAGAATAGTCCATATATTTTTTCGTTGTTTTGAAAAAAAAAAAATTCAAATTTGAGCTCGTGAGCTCGAGCTCAAGCTCAAGCTCGAGCTTGTTTACCTGTGCTCGAGCTCGAGCTCGAGCCTATAACACCCAGGCTCGTCGAGCTCGAGCTCGATTTTTTGGTTGAGCTCGGCTCGTTTGCAGCCCTACTCGTTGAGCTCAACAACCCATTTTATCATCCTAGCTGAATCTTAGCTTTCCCCAGTGTGGTCCGCTGGGGATGGTTAGTACGCGCAATAATATAATGTTATAAAAAATAAGGATGTAATTTTCTAGCAGTTGTTATCAAGGCAAAAGCTAGTTTTTCTACCTCAGGGTAGCACTGTTCAGCGCCATACATTACATTGCTGACATAATAGATTGGTTTTTGAGTTCCGCCGTCCTCTTTTAACAGCACGGAACTTATAGCATGTTGCCCCGTAGTAAGATACAAGTACAATGGTTCACCTGGCGAGGGCTTCATGAGCAGGGTTAGTTTGGCTGGGTAGGCCTTCAGGTCCTCGAAAGCTCGTTGGCAGGTCTCATCCCAAATTAAATCCTTGGCCTTTCTCAAAGCTTTAAAAAAGGGAAGGTTGCACTCAATTGAGCGGGATAATGAACTTGTTGAGAGCAACAATGCGACCAGCAAGTCTCTGGATTTCATTGAGGTTGGCAGGAGGCTTCATCTCTTGGATTGCTCGTATCTTATCCGGGGTTGAGCTGAATGCCTTTCTCTATCACCAAGTAGCCCAGGAAATGCCCACTTCGGACTTTGAATACACAGTTGGCAGGGTTCAACTTCATGTGGTACTGCCTTAGTATGTTGAATGTTTCAGCAAGATCTGTGGTGTGCTGATCAACCAGCTGGCTCTTTACCAACATGTCGTCCATGGAAATTTTCATATTGCGTCTAAATTGTTCTTGAAACATATAGTCTATCAGTCACTGGTAGGTATCACCTGCATCTTTTATCCCAAACGACATGACAATGTAGCAATATGCCCCCCCTGACGTGATGAAGCTTACTCGCTTGTGGTCATCTAGGTTAAGAATAATCTATTGATAACCATGTGGGGCATCCATTAGACCTAACAATTTATGACCAGAGGTGGAATCCACCAGCTGGTATATAAGAGGTAAGGGGTAGAAATCTTTAGGACAAAACTTATTTACATCTCTGAAATCTACGCGTATGCACTATTTGTTATCTGGCTTTAGAACAAGTACTACATTGGACAGCCATTCGAGAAATTGGATCTCCTTCATGTGTCCTGCACGAAGGAGCTTGCTTAACTCCTCCTAGATAACCTTGTCCTTCTTAGGACCGAAATGCCTCTTTTTCTACTTTACAGGAGGGAAGGTAGGTCCAAGTTCAATCTATGCACAACAATGTTGGGGTTAATGGCCACTAGGTCGCGGGTTGACCAGGTAGACGTCCATATTGTCCTGCAAAAAAGTGGTTAGTCGCTCTCCTAAGTCAGGGCTCAACTGGGAGCCGATTCTGGTGGTCTTGTCCGGCTTTCCTGGTATCAGCTGGATGCTCAGCAACTCCCAGCAGGTTGAACTCGAGTAGGAACCTCGTTGCCTTGCTCATCGTACTGTGTGGGTCTTTCTCCCTTCTCCCTATTGGGCTGGGGAAGGTCTATCTCCAAGTCCTTCCTGCTGCCTCTTTTTACGTATTCGACATAACACTTCCGTGTTGTGTACTGATCACTTGTGACTCCCCCGACTCCAGCTCCAGTAGGGGAATTTCAGCTTCATGTGGTAAGTGGAGACAACCGCTTGGAAGGCATTTAGGGCAGGACATCCTAGAATGACGTTGTATGCTGAGGGCATGTCCACTATAAGGAAGCAGATCATCTTACTTTTCCTGTTGGGTTCTGCTCTTAGAGACAATGGAAGTAGGATTCATCCTAGCGGGTGTACCACTTCACCTGCAAAAGCCGTATAATGATGTGTCTATCGGCCCCAATGGGGTATCATCAAGCTCTATCTGTCGGTAGACCTCGTAGAAAAGGATATCCAGGGAGCTGTCGTAATCCACAAAGATACGTTGTACAGTGTAATTAGCTAAAGTTGCAGAAATAACAAGTGCATCAATATGAGGTAAATGTGTATGTCAGCAGGTCCAAAGTGGATCATGGGATCCCCTGCTGGTGGTTTGTGGTCGAGTCTTCTTACGGCTAGATCCAATCTCTTGGTCCCTGTGGAAAAACTCCATGACTACTCGGGAAGCACGGGCATGGGCTCGTCTAGCTCTTGTAGAGTCCCCATCAGTAAGTCCTCCTACAATCATGTGGATCACACCTTTAGCAGGGATGTTCTCCAGGCTCTGCTCCTCAGCAGGGAACTTCTCCTTTCTATGCTCCCCTCTGGGGGCAGGGTCAGGGTCAGTGACCTGCCCCTTGCTCCTACGGGAATTGCGATGGTGGGAGCGTTTCTCCTTCTGTTCACGAAGCCAATCTTTGTCGATGTAGTCCTTCAGGTTACCGGCTTAGATGAGTCGTTCTATCTCTTATCTCAGCTAGCGACACCTATTGGTATTGTGTCCATATTCTCTATGGTACTTGTAGAAGTATTTAGATTTAGGAAGTTGGGGGCCTTCCTCAGCGCCTTGGGCCACTGTAGAGTAGGATGGCAATCTATGGCCATCAACATCCACGTTGGGTTGGTAATCAATGGGGTGAAATGGTCATTCTTGGGATCAAGGGGGTTAAACCGTCCTCTAGGCCCTCCCCTGCTTAAGGAGGCATCTTCATCCTTCCTCTTATCCTTGTTGTCCCCATTTTGACCACTCGGTCATCGTTGAGATTCATGTACTTTTCTGCTCGAGCTAGTACTTCATGCAAATTAGTTGTAGGCTTCTTTGCTAAGGATTCGAATAGGGGCGGGTAGTAAGGACTTCTAGGATTGCATTGTTGAAGCGTTGGACATACGTCCTCAAGGCTTCCTTTTCCTCCTATTGTTAGAATAGGTGACCATGTAAGCCAATTTTGGCGGGAATATGTAACCTATGTCTAAACAATTTCAGGTGTTTGATAAAACATTTATGAATAAAGAAGTGAAATCTATATGGCAACACTTTGTTTACGTTCACTTATATCTGCTATTACATATCTGTTCACTACGCAAACAAAGCCCACGGACTGAGAATCGATTTCGGGGACTGGGACTACGCTTGGAGGTAGGTCCATGAAATCAGTCTTACCGAATCAGTCCAAAAATCTCCAAGTCAAGGAATCTCGAAAATGGGTACCGAGATTCCCCTTAAGACTTGCGCTAAGCATCTGCTGTCGTATTTCATCGACGGGTGACGAAGGTCGTCTAAGCAGTGTTAGTGGGTTAGCGTGCTAGGAAGCAGCTGACTGAGGTGACTCGCGGGAACCGTCTTACGGAGGACCTTGAGTATGGTCAGCAAAGGTATGACGTGTATTCCCGGTTCCAACGGTACAGGTCAAGTCCTTTGACTTGAGGAACTGCTAAGTTTACCTGTACATCAGGTTTGTATCTTAGATATGGTGAGAGATTGCCAAAATACTCTTGAGTAGTCATAAGCCATGTCTAGTGCAGCTCTGGTGTACAGAGTGACAGTAGTTTCCAAGAAAGGATCTGTCTCCTGTCAAAAGGCATTGACAGTTGAGTCTCATATATGCTCTGTGTCTTGTCCCTAAAATCTGTGGCCACAGTAACTGAACAGAAGGGAAGTTTTCCCTTGCGGCATTTAGTAAGGACAGACCGACACTTAGGTCCAAAATGGGTACTTGCATTTTTCGTGCCCTAGACCCTAAGTGATGACACCGAAGACAGAAGGACAAGTGTACTGTTAGAGCCTAAATGTTCATCCCGAATATTTCACCTAGTTTCTAGTGCCATGGACCGTTGCTAGATGGCCACCCATGGTAACGGACGGATTCTAGGAATCTGACCAAGTCTAGCTGAAAGGTGAACCTAAAGAGTCACACACTATCCACACACACACTTAGTATTTAATTTGGAATTAAATATTGGAGTAAAGGAATGATTAAATTGGATTTAATTGGGTCCTATATTTTCTTGGAGAATTAATTCTTCTGTTTGATAAAAGGAATTAAATTAATAAATTGGATTTATTAAGGAAATTAATTTAATGGGCCTAGAATAAATATTAAAATTTATTATATTTATTTGGCCTTTTGGAATATTTAATATGATTTAAATATTCCATTAAATTAAATTAATGGTAGAGATTTAATGGAAGAGATGAAAGGCTAGGATTGAATTTGACAAGGTCAAATTTTACTTTGACTAGGACTTTGACTAGGTCAAAATCCTAGTCAAAGTAAGCTTCTAAAGAGTTGGAGTTTAAAGAGGATTAAACTCCTCCTCTATATAAACCCCTAGCCTTGCACTATTTAAGGATTGATGAAATTCCAACACACACTATTTTTGGCCCTCACTCTCCCCTCTCTCGTCCGCCTCTCTCTCTTCTACTCTCCAAGAAACTCTTTTCTTGTTCTCTTGTTCTTGGAACATTAGAACATTGATGAATCAATACCGTTAATTCATAACGTGTTGTTGATTCATCCACTCCAATAAATTTATACTTGTTCGTTGCTAGCACGACGTGCAAGATACGTGGGTGGATCGTGTGTCACGATTTGGAGGGTCTCAAGAACGAGATCTTGGTGCAAAACGGGGAAAACGCGTGTAGCCGTTGAAGACGAAAACGACAACAGGTAGGTCTCGGTTTACGTTTTCGCCTCTTTTGTTTTTCAACCCTATGGGCTCCATGATTGCTTACATATTGTTAATTCATGAGATACACCGAACACCCAGGAAATTTCAAGGGCACACCCCTTAAAACGTGTTCTTTATTTTAAAAGCATGTTTTCAGTTCCGCAATTTTATTTTATACCGCGCTTCCGCATTCGCACAATTTTCCCAGGACGATCCATGCAATCTTTCACCTATTTGACTCCATAAAGGCTAATGGCCGATTTTCGGTACTTTTTGTTGTTGACTCTACAAAAGATCTTACTGATCCAACTGGAAGCTAGTGGAACCATTATTGAGCAGAGTCGGTTAATGTAGTAAGAAAAACACAGCATTTAATACCCTCAGTATACCTGTGCAGAAGGCCGCATTCTCGGACTTAAGCATGTGCTCAGTAGGGTTGATAGTGCCATTGTAAGCAGGTAGGTGCGAAGGTGGCTGGAAGAGAGCAGGAAGCTCTTCGGCCATGATGTCAGTGTTCAACGGAATACCTTGCTCAGCAGGCAAGGCCTCCTTTCTTACCTCCTATGGAGTTCCACCACCTCCTTCTTGAGAGAGGGCTAATATTCGGGGGGTTCCTGAGGTGCTGGGTCTTTGTTAACGGGATCAGCAGGTGCAGGGTTGCCTTGCTACTGTGCAGTGGGAATGGAGGGATTAGTTCCCGGCTCCTGTTGAGAAGGTTGTCCTGCTCTATTGGCTGGGGTTCCTCGGAGCGCTGATTGGATAGTCTCCACGATGAACCGTTGAATTTGCTCATAGAAAAGTGGGTTAGCAATAGCAGGCAGGAGCTGGGACGTTGAGTCCTTCCAGCATTTGCTCCTGAGGTGGACCACCAGATCCTGCTGGGGCAAGAAGGGATGTGTTTCCCTCAAAAGAACCGTCATCGCCACCATTATCAGAACTTGCCATATCTCACGCCAAAGCTCAAGTGTTCACACAGAAGGCACCAATAATGCGTACCAAAATTCAGCAGCACCACAAAATTCGAGGGACCTTCACGAAAATCCTAAGATTGAGGGGGGACTAACCTGCAATGAGTGGTTAGCACTCCAATGCTTAAGTCAGTTATGTTCTTACTGATAAAAAAATAAATAAAAAACTTGAAATAAGTGATACTGATAAATAGTATCGTGTAGTGATAGATCGTGTGTGAATGAGCTGAAAATAGCTAAGAAGTAAAGAGAATTCCTGTGATAGTGAAGTTTCAAAAGTGAGAATGTGCTACTTGAAAAATAACTGAACACTTAATCATTTTATAGGGGCTCGTGTATCTGATTTTGGAGGAGTTTTGTTGAAATCTGTACAACGTTTGAAAGCCTGAGAAGTCAGCTATCTTCTCCAACAAACTTCAAGAGAATCGAATAAGAATTGAAAAGATATGACCGTTTGAATCATCCTTGCCAGGTCTGCCACCTTTTCTGGGAAGTGGTTACCTGTTGAGAAAAAAATTCGGATTCCTGCTAGCCCTTTAGGGGTTTGGCTGGGATCTTTTAATATGACGTGACCCCATGTGTAGGCTACTTGTACGTCATGGAATCCCTGTTGTTTGATGACTAGACTGTTAGAATAGGTGACCGTCAAGCTAATTGATTGGCTCTTTGTAAACTATTCTAGACGATCTTTTTCAATAATATGTTAATTTAAGAAATATTCTTTGGTCATCTTTATCATATGCTTTAAACATTATATTTATATGAGCACTTGGTTGAAGTTCTTAGATCAATTATGCTACGGGGTTGGCTTGCGCATATGATGGCTACCATGAAACCAATCTCTAAGATTTGATCTAAAATATTCCAAGTCGATGAATCAGTCGAGACAAGGCATCGACCATTCCTTAAAGACTTGCACTAAGTGATGCGTCCATATGATGAATATTGAGTGTCATAGAAAAAGACGTATGACGTCAGCGCACTTTAGTGGGTACTTGATAAGGAGTTATCAAGTTCACTGAATTGACTCGCATGAGTTGTCATATAGAAGCCCTATATGGCATGGTTGGTATGACTAGAACTCTGAGACTACGATAATGCACTGACTAGTCCTTGGACTTGAGGTTCCATAGTAACCTTGTGCATAGGACGGTTATGACTTGATCATGTCCAACGTGGTCTCAGGTTTCATCCTGGATTACTATACGGTCATGTTTCAGATATAGTTGAAGCATGCATGAAGGTTGGTGAGTTCCAAGATAGGATCTGCTACTTATCATGAGATGATAACGAACCTCCTATGTGCTCTACAATAGGCGTTCTTGAAGCCAATGACCATGGTTGTTGATCAAATAGGAGAAAGGATTTTTCTTATATTTATAAATTGGAAGCATAACGTGTAGGGTTGATACATAGACATCAAAGTCGATAATGTGAACCGGTAACTAATTCCAGGCCCTAGACTTTGATCGGGAGGTTAGTGACGGAGGGACCGTATTTACATGGTACGTGTAGCTCACAAGTTCACGCAATAATTCATCTATTCCCAGTGACATGGATCATTGCTAGATGGCCACCCATGGTGACGGGTACCCTCCAATTAAGGAGTTAACTGAGGGTGATTAATTTTGATAAGATCCAATTAATCTAATGCATGTAAGTTGCTAATTAAATTGTATATGTAATACAAGCCCAAGCCTAGCTGAGTAGTGAACCTAAAGGGTCACACATAAATCCATGATGGAATTATTGGAATTAATTTATAGAATTAATTATGGAGAATAAATCAATTAACTTAAGGAGTTAAATTAATTGATTGAAATGATTTATAAAATCAATTCATGGAATATCAAATATATGATTATTAAATTTGGAGTCTATCACAAGCATTGATTTGATTAAGTAAGACTTGTGATAGATTAATTAAGATTAATCTATTAATTTGGGCTTGAAAATTAATTAATTAGATTAATTAATTAGATTAATTAATTTGGGCTTATATTTTATTGAATAATGAAATATCATGGGCTAAATAATTGAACTCAATTAGTTGGAATTTTATTAAAATTGGACTTAGTCCAATTGAGATTTAACATAAAGCCCAAAACTTAGCCCAAGCCCACAAGACAAGATTTATTGAACATAGGCATGACTTGTTTTCATCTTTAGATAAAGAAGACAATATGAGTCATGCTAGAGCTTGTCTATAAAGAAGACAAGTGAAAAAGGAGAAAAGATGAGTCGTGTTAAAACTTGTCTATAAAGAAGACAAGTGTTATCTAAGAGCAAGGCAAAACGGCTTGTCTACATTCATTGTATCTAGTGCAAAGAAATATCTATAAAAAGGGGTAGAAGGCAAGAATTCATATACCACTTTGCATACAAAGATACAAAAACTCTTGCTTTCCTTTTTGTTCTCTAGCTCTAAGACTTTCTCTCATTCAAAGTTAGAAAGTCTAGCTTTCATCTTAGTCTTGTTCTTATGTTCATTTCTCATCTCTAAACGAGAAGAATTCCTTTGATTTCTCCATAGATCAATAGTTGATGTACCCTTAATCCTCCACTACCTACTAGCATAGGTTTGAGGGTGATTTCATCATAGGTGGTGAACTAGCTTTACAAGGAAGAGACTCATGTTCCTACCGTGAACAACAATAAAAAATGGTTACCTTTTGACGTCCCACCATTTTTAAGGTAAAGTCATTCTTGAGAAAGTTCAAGTAATCAACATCAACCGGAAAACAAGAAAGGCTGGTTTCTCTTAACCATTCAATTGACATCCTTTTTATGCATGAGATCCACATTAATAGCAACGAGACGGGAGATGTGATCGCTAATTATAATATTATTTTGTAATTAAAATTTTAATTTTCGTTGTGTTTAATGTCTTGGGGCTTATATAAAACTAACATAAACTTGTTGTACGAGGCTTTTCCGTAGACCTAAAAAGTTAATGATTACAAAAGGGACCTTATGAATGAAGGTCTTACTGTTTCGAGCCAAATAGCTTGGCCGATAGGGTTGTCCTGCTTAGAGGTGCACTCCCAACTCTTAGGCTTATTTAGATGGATTTTTAGGGGCATCAAGTAGGTAAAATGTGAATTCACTAATATGCTCTTATACTTTTTTCCTCCACAAATAATTACCTTTTAGTTACTTAATTAAATCAATCCATTTTTCATTCATATACGTTTAAAGTTGAACTTATTTATAAATTTCTATTAGTTATACATTTTATATTCTTTATTTAATAAAAATAAATAAATTATACATACACATTGTGTGTGTTTCAATCTCCAGTCAATAATTACAGTTAGCGGACTCTATGAACTTCAGTCTACTGTACAAAGTTTTGGGCTTGATAAATTAAATCGTGGTGTTTTTTCCTTTATACAAAATTCGTCCTGTTCACAATGTCAAGTGATCTAATGGATTGCTTATGGGTCTGGCAGAATATTTAAAAGAATTCTTTCTGAAGCCCATGGTCTGTAAAAAGAGAGTTTGCCCATTAAGCCCTATTTACCGTCGTGATTTTTGAGATACGAATCCGAAATTCATCAATGCATAAATTATTTTTCTATTTTATAGTTCTAGTCTGGGTTTAATGCAATTTACATTTTTATGATATTGCAAATGAGTAAATTATCTTCCTTTAAAAAAGAAGTAGCAATTTATCATCACTTGTTCTTTAAAATAGAGCAATTTACCCTCCTATCTAGGGGTAAATCATTCTATTTTAAAAAATACGGGGAGATAAATATTCATTGTAAAAAAATACAGGGAGATAAATTGTTTATTTTTCATAGGAGAGTAATTCACACATTTACAATATCCAAGGGGAGTTGCTTGCATTTTTCCCGTTTTAGTCTATTTACGTTACTAATAACTGTTTATTGGTTATAAGTATTTATTATTGATGGAGTATATTGATTCTTATAATTATTTTGTGATTGAGATCATGATTTAATGTTCGTTTGGTTCAAATGAAAGGAAATGAGAAGTGAAAGGGGGACGGGGAAGAAAAGAATAATAGTTTCTTCAAGTTGTTTGGTATAATGAAGGGGAGTAAAACTAAAAAACTTCCCCTTGTTTGGTAGGAGAAAAATAGATTGAGAAGAAAAAACTAACTTTTGCAATTTTATTGTTTAATCCTTTCTCTTCATTTTGTATTAGAAAATAAGTAAGTTAATAATATACTATAATAAAAATATTTATCAAACAAGAACAATAATATTTTTTTATTAAAAAATACATTTATCAAAACGAATGTTGTTCACTTATTCTAACTATTCAGCTTAAATAAAATAAAAATTATACCAACGCCTTCAAACATGAGCAATAGAGTAAATAAAAATAAAATATGTATTTTTTTGTTTTTGAATACTTTCACTTTCCCATCCAATTTCGGACGAAAATAAAATTAGACTTTGGAGGGGTTTCATCTACATTCAGTTTTACTTCCCCCCATCTCTTCCCCAAACCAAATACTAAATTATTTTTTATACATCCTCTTTTACTTTCACTTTTTTTATGCTTTAATTTTTTTTCCCCAACCTAACATACCCTTAGTTATAATCAATACACTGGGAGGAAAAAAAAAAAAAAACCAATATCAGTAATTGCAGAAATTCGATAACTAAAATGTACGTAATTTGCAAGCCTACATGAATTGTTCTACTGTACATTGGATGCAATAAAAATATGTATACCGTGCAATGTTAGAATATATTAGGTGAATGTTCTCATTTATGATGTACGTACACGAATATGATACGATTTAAATATTATGATAGGAAGAATCTAAAATATTTAAGAATAAAATACAGAATTGACACGATGTATATTTCTATCAAAATTAAAATATATGATATTTGACAGCATAATGCATTAAAATGAAATAAATATGTCTTACGCTTAAGTTCTTAATCCACAAACATTACTTCAAAATATACGTAACAAATTCATCATCATTAAATGGAAATAGAGCTTAAAATATAAATGCGCATTTCTCTTTCTGTGAGTTCTCTCCATAAAATTGATAACTAAGACGAAAGATTGAATAAAAGAGCTGGGAAGAAAACTAATAGCAACAGAAAAATGTGTTTTTTCAATCATAGAGTAACAAGTCAATTGAATTTCTTTTTCTTAGTTTATATTGTCTACAAATTATTTTTGAACCCAATCAAATCAGGATAAGTGGAAAATATATATTATTTATCAATTATACTCTATTTTTTATTTATATTTTAAAATTTACTAAATTAATACAAATATAAATAGTTAATTTGATATTTTAATATATATATATATATATATATTTGTCATCAAATTGACGGCCGACAAGTGGCAAATGTGGTGTTTCGGCCAATCAAATCAAGACAAATATTTTCTATATTATCTCTTTGAAAAATATAAAAATAAAGAGATAATATCAAATGGACCAATCATGTCTTCCTAAATATTTAATGTATTATCTCTTTAAGTTAAAATAAAATATAATACCAAATAAGTGTTCAAGTTCACCACAACTCTACCTCTTTGACTGCTATATAAAGGGGTCCTTGGAACTCATTCAAAACACAAAAACACACACATACAATTAAAGATACAAGCAAGAGAGCACTCAAGAAATCTCGAAATCCTCTCAAGTGCAAATCAAGGAAGATCCACAGCGTTCAAGGCAAGATTCAAGGCGTTCGTCGTGGAAATAATCCAAAATCAGCATTTAATTCGACAAGAAGTCCGAAGACCGGCGAACAAACATTATCAAGACAGAAGTCCACCTTGGTAGAAGATCAAAGTCTCAAATCCATCAAGAAATATCCCAAATTCAAGCCAAACATCTTCAAGTTTATAGCGTTTAATCCGGAAACAAGTCAACGACCGTCGAATTAACGTTATTCAAAGTCAAAGTCAACGGCGAAGGAGATCAAATATCAAGTTTCACCTACAAAGTTGCCAAAATCAAAGATCACGTTCTCGAAGAGAAGAATCAGAGGTTTTGAAGTAGAGATTTCACACCCACAAATACTCAAATCAATTCAAGGAATTTATTTGTAATAGTTTCTTGTTTCGATAAATTGAGGAACACGAAAATTTATATATAAATTTTGGCACGCCCAGTGGGGCATCTCTACCTCTCATCTCTTCCCTTTAACAAAATCAGAAGTATTTCGATGGACACTCAAGGAAAAGCTATGAAGACGATGAATTCCAAACTCGCCATGACAAAATCTTCGAGTGCTAGTACGAAGAGTGCCGGTGTTACTACCAGGAGTACGTCGAAGAAACTTAAAGAATCTTCCTAGATGACTCCTCCAATTGAGTCTGCTCATAAGGACTTATTCATACCTAACCACACAAGTGAAGATAACAAAGATAAATCTCCTCTGTCCTCTCCGCGCTCCGTGTCTAGCTACTCCTTCACAACGAATGCGGCCCCAGTCATGATGACAAATGCCACAACCTTAGAAGAGCAAATTGCAAGTCTGATAAGAGCTATCGAGGGACTCACCAAGCATGTCCAAGAGCAAGATGCCCATATCGCTAGGTTGATCAACAAGCCAGACAACGTTGAGACAAGCCATATTTAGGGGAAAAAAAGTTGAGGCTCATGATGAAGCAGAAGTATCCACAAAGCAGCACTATATCGAGAAAGATAAACCTGCAAAAGAGCTTCAAGTCTCGTCCAATGGATTGATTCCTGTAGACTAACTGAAAGAATTCATCGAAGGGACCATCAAGAGCAAGATTGAGGGAAGCTCAAGGTCATCCTCTACCTACTCCAAGCTTTACGCTCCAAGAATTGACAGCTTAAAGATGCTGATGGGCTACCAACCATCGAAGTTCCAACAATTTAACGGCAAAGGCAATCCTAAACTTTGTCGAAACGTTCAATAATGCTGGAACATATGGGGATCATATAGTTAAACAGTTTGTTCGATCACTGAAAGGCAACGGATTTGATTGGTATACTGACTTGGAGGCCGATGGATGGGAACAACTAGAGCAAGAGTTCCTCAATCAATTCTATAGCACTAGGCGGACCGTCAGCATGATTGAGCTTACAAATTCCCGCCTATGGAAGGATGAGTCGGTTATCGATTATATCAATAGATGGAGGAATCTGAGCCTCAACTGCAAAGATCTATTATCTGAGGCTTCTGCCATTGGGATATGAATTCAAGGGATGCATTGGGGTCTTCGGTATATTCTTCAAGGAATCCTACCCAGATTATTCGAAGGTTTAGCCACTCGAGCAGATGATATGGAGTTAAGTATGGCAACAAGTGGAGTGGACGGGCCACCTGTCCAAGAACCCCACAGAACTAAGGAAAGGCAAGAAATCAAGAAAGGGGGCAAACCTTTTTCAAAACCTTCAAGCAAGGAATCAATGGCAGTAAATGTAGCACCACTCAAGCTTAGGAGCGCGACAAAATACAACGTTACCCAAAAGCAAAACGCTCCTTACGAGAGACCGCAAAGAAAATTAACTTTGAAGGAAATGCAAGCAAAGCAATATCCTTTCCTTGATTCTGATGTCTCCGGCATATTTGATGACTTGTTGGAGGCTAACCTCATCGAACTATCCAAAGTAAAGAGACCTGAAGAAACTGAACGAACAGACGACCCAAAATACTGCAAATATCATCATTTAGTTGGGAATTCAATACAAGATTGCTTTGTGGTCAAAGACAAGATTATGTAGTTAGCTCGCCAAGGTAAAATCTCTCTTAATAAAGATACCGCAACAACAAATATAACCTCGATCGAGTGTGGGTCTTTTGACAGTAAAGCTTCCTGCAATACCACACATGACAACGATATTGCGATCAATGAGGACGCACTATCCGAAAAAGAAGATTCCTCTGATAGTGATGAATGCATGTCCACCATTACTTTCACCGACGAAGATTTGCTTCTTGGTTCTAAGCCTCATAACCACCCTTTGTTTGTCGCTGGATATGCGCGTGAACAAAAGGTTAACAGAATATCGATCGATGGAGGCTCCGCAGTCAATATCTCACCCTACGAACCTTGAAAGAATTAGGGATCGCAATGGACGAACTCTCAAACAGCCCCGCCTCATGATTCAAGGCTTCAATCAGGGGGGACAAAGGGTTATCGGCATTATAAGGATGGAATTATTGATGGAAGATATGGCGTTAACCGCACTATTTTATGTTATAGACACCAAAACTTCTTACAATATGCTTCTTGGCCGACCTTGGTTGCATGAAAATTCTGTGGTCCCCTCAACATGGCATTAATGCTTCAAATACTGCCGCAATGGTGTAGTGAAAAAGGTACTCGGTGATACCAAGCCTTTTACCAAAGCTGAGTCGCACTTCACCGACACCAAGTACTATGTCGAAACTGCCAAAAGAGGAAAAGACATTTCGCCCTAAGAAAAACCAAAGTCACATAAAGATCGACGCCTGAGGAGAAATGAGCTACCCACCATCGAGGCTGAATTTTCAAATAGCCTGACTCTACCATTAACTCAGATCAACATGAAGCAACCATCGAAGTCGTCACGTAAAGGATTTGTTAGCTCAACCCAAGAGGAAGAAAATGAAGTTGAGACGTTGGCCATAGATGGAGAAGGATATGACCCCAAAGCCTTCAAGATGCTTGTTAAAGGCGGGTATAATCCACAAAAAAGGCTAGCTCTTGCAAAACTTCCTCCTAAAGCCACCAACAAGAAACTCCATGGACTCAAGGCCACACAAGTAATGTTGAAGGAAAAAGGGGCATGCAATCCCAGATTCTCGTGTGGGACTTGGCTTTATCCCTCTTAAGCTTATCCGCATCGCCATAAAAAGGGCCAGCAGCAACCATGTCAATGAAAGTTTCTCTTCAACGAAAGATGACCAAAGGAAAGAAAATCCATGAGAGTCTGTCTGCAACAGACTTGGCCCATATAATAGGATGATGCATACAAAAACCAACAATAAATCTGTCTTTGATAGACTTGGCCCACGAAAAAGAATGACGTAGCAAAAGAAAGGCATATCTAAGGTGGCCGCACAATCAAAGGAAAATATCACATCCTCACATAAACTTAGGAGTCTGATTCTTTCCTGGATAAGAGGTCACATGGTTTTAGCCAAATAATGTGGTAGAGTCTTAAAAGTTAAAACACAAACTGTGGTCTTCGTGCAAACGCAACTCGATGACAAGGATGATAGAGAAAGCGTAGCATCATCTAACCATATCAATAGTGGCACTGAAAAAGACGTCGCTCAAGCTCATCACGTTACCTTAATTGAAAATGAGGAGTTTGAGGAAGAAGATACTGAAGACGCTCCTTTAGAACTTGAAGAAGGCATTAAAGCCACCTTTGAAGAGTTGAAAAAAGTTAATCTAGGTGATGCCGAAGATCCCCGGCCCATTTACACAAGTGCCTCTCTAACCCCGGAAGAGCATAAGGCTTATTTCGCCCTACTTCATGAGTATAAAGACGTATTTGCATGGTCCTACAAAGAAATGCCCGGGCTAGATCCAAAAGTAGTTGTGCAACACTTATCAGTAAGGAAAGGGGCTCGTCTTATTAAACATGCTCAACGTAGGTTTCGACCTGAGTTGATTCCATTGATTGAAGGCGAAGTAAACAAACTCATTGAAGTCAATTTTATTCAAGAAGTGAAAGTATCCCACGTAGATTTCCACATCGTCCCCATGAGAAAGAAGAATGGACAGATACGAGTATGTTTTGACTTCAGGGACTTGAATAATGCATGTCCCAAAGATGACTTCCCCTTACCCATCGTCGAGTTAATGATAGACGCCACTACAGGTCATGACGCCCTATCTTTCATGGATGGATCATCCGGATATAATCAAATACGTATAGCACCAGTGGATGAGGAATTGATAACATTTTGCACTCCTAGAGGTATATATATTGCTACAAAGTCATGCCTTTTGGATTAAAAAATGCCGGCGCCACATATCAAAGGGCAATGCAAAAAATCTTCGACGACATGCTCCACAAGAATGTAGAATGCTACGTTGATGACTTGGTCGTGAAATCAAAGAAACAAGGGGATCATCTTCATGACTTGAGAAAGGTTTTTGAACGTTTGTAGAGATACCAGCTAAAGATGAATCCCTCCAAATGTAGAAAATTCCTTGGGTTCATCGTCCGTCAACGGGGTATAGAGATTGAGCAAGCTAAGATTAATGCCATTATGAGAATGCCAGAACCTAGGAACGTCCATGAGCTCAAGAGTTTGCAAGGAAAGCTCGCATATCTTCGGAGATTCATTTCAAATCTAGCAGGTCGTTGTCAACCATTCAGTCGTCTAATGAAGAAAGATGTACCCTTCGAATGGAATGAGGCTTGTGATAAAGCATTCAGAAGCATAAAATCCTACTTAATGAAGCCTCGGATATTGGTTGCACCCGTTCCCAGATGCCCCTTAATTCTGTACGTCGTTGCTCAAGTGCGCTCTGTGGGAATCTTACTTGCCCAAAAAAATAATGAGGGGAAAGAGAATGCTTATAATATTTAAGCAGAACGATGACACCAACCGAGCCCAATTCTTCACCCATTCAAAAGCTATGTTTGGTGCTCATATTCGCAATCCAGAAGTTGAAATATTACTTTCAATCACACAGTGTCCGTTGGTCTCAAAAGCAAATCCTCTTAAATATGTCATGGCAAAGCCAATGTTGTCTGATAGACTTGCAAGATGGTATCTTCAGTTGAAATAATTCGAGATCACATACGTTCTTCAAAAGGCTGTGAAAGGACAAAGTCTTAGTAGACTTTCTAGCCAATCACCCTATGCCTGCCGAGTGGGAATTGTTTGATGACTTGCTTGACGAAGATGTCCTTCTGATTGAAGTTACGCTCCCCTGGAAAATGTACTTTGAGGGGTTAGGGTTGTCTTTGTCACATCTGAAGGGGAAGTCCTGCCTTACTCCTTCACTTTAACCCATAACTGTTCAAATAATATGGCGGAATACCAAGCTTTAATCCTTGGATTGCAAATGGCAGTTGACATAAAGCGATGACACCTCAAAGTATACGGACACTCTCAGTTAGTGATCAATCAGCTCCTCGGTCTCTACGAAGTCAAAAAGCCTGAGTTGCTCCCACACCATGACTACACAAGAATGCTGATGGGATGGCTAGAGATGTAGGACTTGAGCACCTGCCAAGAAAGGATAATAAACAAGCTGATGCATTGGCGAAGCTTGCTTCAACCCTCTCGATGACTAATAAGGAAACATGCATACCGATATATAAGAATTGGGTCATACCACCGATTTTCAGTGATGATGAGGATTACACATTCCAAGAAGAAGAAAATCATGTTATGGATGTTTTCGAAATTGAAGAGAAAGATTGGCGACAATCGCTCATTGACTACTTGAAGTACAAGAAGTTACCTAATGATCTACCACGGCGGGCGTCTCGCTTCATCTATTTCAAAGACACGCTCTACAGACGTTCATTTGATGGTATTTTCTTACACTGCCTAGATGATGATGAGCAAATGCAAGCTATGAAAGAAGCTCACTCTGGAGTTTGTGGTGCTCACCAATCCGGACCTAAGCCGTACTTCCGTATAAAAAGGATGGTTATTATTGGCTTATAATGGTTAAGGATGGCATGGACTATACAAGGAGATGCCAAGCCTGTCAAATTCACGTCAATCGTATCCACCAACCACTAGAGCCATTGCACCCTACCGTGGCTTTGTGACCCTTTGATGCTTGGGGTTTGGATGTCGTGGGACCTATGACAAAATCCTCCGGTGGTCACTTATATATTTTGCCAACAACTGACTACTTCTCTAAATGGGCTGAAGCAATCCCCCTTAAAGAAGTAAAGAAAGAGAATGTTGTTGATTTCATCCGTACACACACTATATATCGTTACGGAGTCCCCAGGTATATCATCACCGATAATGGAAAATCCTTATGTAATATCTTGATAAACAAATTCTGTCAAAAGTTTGGATTCAAGCAAAGAAACTTTTTTATGTACTATGTCGCTGCCAATGGTCTTGCTGAAGCATTTAACAAAATTTTGTGCAGCCTATTGAAGAAGGTAGTGACCAAGTCAAAGCGAGATTGACACGAAAGAATTGGAGAAGCTCTATGGGCATACATAACCACTGTTAGAACGCCTACACAAGCAACTCCTTATCCCCTGGTTTATGGAGTGGAGACAGTCCTCCCACTTGAGCAACAAATCCCTTCATTGAGGATGGAAATACAAGAAGGGCTTACTGAAGAAGAAAATGCTCGAATACGCCTTGATGAGCTAGAAGCTCTCGATGAGAAGAGACTGGAAGCACAACAAAGGCTCGAGTGTTATCAAGCTTGACTATCCAAAGCATTCAATAAGAAGGTTCGCCTACGCTCTTTTCAAGTTGGTGATCTAGTACTCGCAGTGAGGAGGCCTAAAATCACAACGCATCGAATGGGCAACAAATTCTTGCCCAAATGGGATGGTCCATATGTCTTCAAAGAGGTATACACAAATGGTGCATATAAGTTGATTGTTGAAGATGGCTTAAGGATAGGCCCGATAAATGGAAAGTTCCTGAAATGATACTACACCTGAAAAAAAAGACAAAATAGAAAAAACAAAAAAAAAACTCCTAGCCTGCATGAGTATGAACTGTGAAGAACCCTCCCTTCTCCAAATAAATATTTTGTACCCTTGCACTACGTATTGACTTGATCCTCTTGATGAGGTACATAGGCAACTTAGATATCTCTAAGTTCAGTCATAACATTTAAATTAACTTTATTTCTCATATGAAGTCATTCAGATGAGAAGTATGAAAACATGCTCAAAGATTGCACGATAGATATAAAAGAAAAAGCTTCTATTACGTAATCTCAAAAAAACATTGGAGTTCATGACTCAGAACAAAAAAAAAAAAAAAAAAAAGAGAATCAAAATGCAACAAAATAAAAGGTCCTAAGCAAATCTCAAGCAAAGGGACTCAAATCCTTCAACTCTTCCTTGAGGCCTTCCAAATTTGTTCTTGAAGCTTCCAAACTCACAACCACTTCATTGTTGAGGGAATGGTATTCTCAAGCGCTGCAATTTCTTCAACAATTTCACGAACTCCAACTTAAGCACTATGAAAAAGTTGATTTTCTTCCTTCAGAGTAGCACACAAGGTCTTCCTTTACTCCTTCAAATCCGCAAGCTCCTTCTCAACATGCTGCAACTTATCCGTAGTGGATTGGACCTTGAAAGCCTCTTCACTTTCTTTAGCTCGAGCATCTTGAAGACGATCGTTGGCTTTCTTTAACTATCGCTCGAAAAAATCTTTGGATAACCTTTCGAAAGACGACAACCTCGCCTCATTATAAGCAGCGGCCTTGGTGAAGAATGTGTTCATCGATTCTTCCACTTTTGAGATGTCAACTTCTGAAAGCTCTTCATAGATTCAAGAACGAAGTAAACGTCGTCTTTGATTGATGAGGTGAAATCAATCGGGGTGTTTGATATCTTCACGAGAAGATCAAGACATAGCTTTTGAAGGAACTTCTTATGATGATTAAGAACAAACTTCTCGCCTTCAAATATCGACACCGCGGCTTGACAGAGGGTTGTTTTCTCTTAATCCCCATTCCAAGAGGACGAGTTGTAGCTAACAAGTTAGACCCAAAAGTCGATCCTTGACTGTCTTGACAAGTCTCATCATCTTCAATGGCTAAGACTTCATCTTCGAGCTATGACAATGCATCAACTTGAGTCAGAAACAAAAGAAGATCTTATCGCTATAAAAAAAAAAAAAAAAAGAAGAGGGAAACAGGTAAGAAAAAAATAACCTCCTTGACAAAATTCAACATCGATGGTTCATGACTTGAGCCTTCACCATCAACGTCAATGTTTGTTGGTTTTGAATCCCTCTTCGGCCTCTTCCAATGACGATCGGGGTGGCTACTCCCACTTACTTCCAAGGAACAACGAGCACCTTTCTTCTTATTCACTTCAAGGAGTTCGACCACTTGAAAATTTCGCTTGGGACGAGAAGTAGCTGGCTCACGAGGTTTATCTTGGGCAACTCCTTCACCACACTCCTTGCCTTTGGGAGAAGCTTGACTTGGGCCTAAGGCAAGCTACTTCGCCACGTTTTCTTCAAAGTAGCCACCATGAACTTCGAGCCATCACCTCTTGTATGCCTCAGAGGAGAACTTCTTCACATTTAGGGGCATGGGAGGGACCACACATTTTTCATGGTCTTAGACAAAATGCACAAATGCCAAAACGAATTCCACCTTCTAAAAAGGCCTTACAAACGTCTTGTGAAAAAATCCCCGGCGCTTCTTGGAAACCGAATTGACGATCGAATCGATGAGGGCTATAGGGCTCAACAACAAAATGATCGCCTTGCTGCAGAGGAAGGTAGTTTGAACGAATGGTCATGAAGTAGGTTTCTTTAGATTCTGTGGCGTGCCCTTCATCTATGAACGAAAAATCCTTGTCCTTCACAATCATGTTACAAGTCCAAGAGATAAAGTTGCCTCTGTGTAGCCGCTTTCTCGCCTCTTGCAGATCGTAGTATTTTGTGCCTTATTCGCCTGAGAAGAGCATCATCTTGGTCCCAAGAACACTTCACACAAGTTGATAATGAGTCTTGAAATAATAAGTTGTCCAACTATAAACAAAGTGAATCGAAAATGGAGAATGCACGCGAGTTGGCCTTGGGGAGTTAGAGATCTTGTTCAAACCTCTGTAAATGCTAGCTAAGACAAGAACGGCAAGGCCAATCCTTCGACCGGCTGCCATGGCACTCGTCACCTTGAAAACACTTAGACGTATTGAACCAACATCTTGAATGGGGAAAGCGAAGGTGCAAAGCAGGCACGCCAAGTATGCAGCCAAGAACGTCTCTTCTTTTAAGCTGCCTTCAACACCAAGCTTCGAGAATAACGCATCATCCGCAGTAGACCACTTGTCGTGCACCCCAAAGGTCCCAAAAGGGTTATGAGTCGACTTGGGATGAACTATCTTCTTCTCTTAATGGGGAGGGGGTTCACAATACCTCGTGGCTCTTCTAAATCAAAATTGATCCACTTGTCAATAGGAATTTGGGAGGATTGATCATCGTTACTACTCTTTCGAAGCAAATGGTAAGCATGGAACAAGATTTTCCAAGAACGAGTCACAAGTCTTCATCTCGTCTCGTCAACACCGTTAAGCTCCTTGGCACTTGGAACGACCTCATCGTAAAGGAGTCCGGCCATAGGATGTCCGGCAAGGGTATGCACGTCCCACAACGAAATAGACAACTCTCCGAAGGATGTTAGAAGAGTGTCAGTGGATGGGCACCATGCTTCACAGAATACCTTGATGATGTCGGAATTGCGGTCGTAAGTGAACAATGAGGTGTACACGGCATCATATACTTGAGTTGCAACTAGCTTGTGCTTGCACCGACTGAGTACGTCTTCTGTCCACTCCCAAAATTCTCTAATGTAGCAGAACTCATCGACAAAGTGAATGTTGTCGCCCCACTTGGCTTTCCCTTTAATAATGTGGCAGCCTAACGTCGGTAGAAACTTGGTCCGTCAGAACAATGGTGATGAGTAGCTTGCAAAGACCAAACTTTGAAAGTCTTGCTCAATGAAACCTCTTGAGACCATTGCTCCGTGTGAAGTAGATGTGTCAACCTTGGCCATTGCTTCCCATATCGACCAATAAGAGGTGTGTGAGTCATCAAAATGGTCCCATAAAATAGCTAACGATTGAAAGTGAAAAGGAAAAAAAAAAGAAGAAGAAGGGAAAACTAGTGATCGGCAAAGCGAATAAAACTCTCAAAAGATGAAGTGATACTGCAAAAGAAATTAATATCACAACATACCTTTAGCAAATAGTCAAAGCCAGTGATGGAAGCTCATGTTGTTCCCGAAATTGTCTTACAGATTGCTTCAAAAAGCCTGCTTCAGAAACGATTGATACGAATTGGCGAAATCGATTGTCGTGGAAGTCGAATTGGAAATCAAAGAAGATCGGTCAGTCGAATAACAAATCTGAAAACATTCAAAAAAATCGGAAGCAATCCACAAAGAAATCTGTGATACCTTTGTTCTGGCAACAATCAACCAAACTCTCAAACAGCTTTCGTGACTTGAACACTTGTATTTCGAAAGTCTTGCATTCACAATCCTCTCATTGACTAAGCTTGAATGGTGACAATTCAAAGGTGGCAATCGATTTGCGCCAGTGGGACATGCATGAGATAATATAAATAGTTAATCCTTGAGAGTATGCTTCGAGACTTTCCTCTCAATTGAACGTATTTTGTATGCTTCACCGTCGTTCTTCAAGTAGATTTCGTGCGAAAGAAATCTGTAATTAGCCTATTGAGATGTTAATACAAACACCTTGTGACCATGATGAAAATGAAGAAAGAAAAATATCTTGCTAACCGAAGCACACCACAAATTCTTTCAACAAACGATTAATCGCAATGTTTGATCGATGTAGGATTAAGCCCTTTATATAGGTGTTCAATTGGAGTGTTTTAATTCAAAAGGAATTAGAATTTTGTGAGTTATGGTCCAATTCAAACTGAATAATTCAAAAGCAGCACAAGACAAAGATGTGCCTGAAGTAGAATTCCCAGCTGCTTAGGACTCGCTACTATGAAGAAGAATTCTCGAGCAAACTTGGCAAACTATAGTAAAGATCAAAATCTCACTAGCAGGAGGGAATCCATGATTTCCCATGGCTGAAGGAAACCAAAGATTGATTGAAATTTGAAAGACCTTTCTTGTTTTATATGGGCTTGAAATTTACAATCAGGACCGTAACATCATGGATTATTTAGCAAAATGGAATTCAATTTTGGTTCACAGAAAACTCAATGTGGATTTTGTCCAAACAAATTCACAATAGTCCCAACCATTTCAATTTGATTCATTTCTTTTCGCGACTCATTCATTTCAAAAATTACATTTTCAAGCATATATCCGTGAATGAGTCTCGAGGGGGTATTTGTAGATAAATTATTTTGCACCCAATCAAATGACGACAAGTGGAAAATATATATTATTTATCAATTATACTCTAATTTTCTATTTATATTTTGGAATTTACTAAATTAATTTTAATTATAAATATTTCATTTAATTGATATTTTAATATATATTTTTCGTCATCAAATTGACGGCCGACAAGTGCCAAATGAGGTGTTCCGGCCAATCAAATCAAGATAAATATTTTTTATATTATATCTTTAAAAAAAATAAAGAGATAATATCAAATCGACCAATCACGTCTTCCCAAATATTTAATGTATTATCTCTTTAAATTAAAATAAAGAGATAATACAAAATAAGTGTTCAAGTTCAGCACAACTCTACCTCTTTGACAGCTATATAAAGAGGTCCTTGGAACTCATTCGAAACATAAAAACACACATATACAATTGAAGATACAAGCAAGAGAGCACTCAAGAAGTCCCGAAATCCTCTCAAGTGCAAATCAAGGAAGATCCACGGCGTTCAAAGTAAGATTCAAGGCGTTCGTCGTGAAAATCATCCAAAATCAGCGTTTAATTCGACAAGAAGTCCGAAGACCGACGAATTAATGTTATCAAAATAGAAGTCCACCTAGACAGAATATCAAAGTCTCAAATCCACCAAGAATATCCCAAATTCAAGCCAAATATCTTCAAGTTTATAGAGTTTAAACCGGGAACAAGTCAACGACCCCTGAATTAACGTTATTCAAAGTCAAAGTCAACTGCGAAGGAGATCAAACGTCAAGTTTCACCTCCAAAGTTGCCGAAATCAAAGATCACGTTCTCGAAGAGAAGAATAAGAGGTTTTCACGTAGAGATTTCGCACCCACAAATACTCAAATCAATTCAAGGAATTTATTTGTAATAGTTTCTTGTTTTGATAAATTGAGGAACACGAAAATTTGTTTACATATATGTTACCACCATACTTCTTAAAATCTATACTAATACTAATATAAAAAGAAAACACTATTTTTACTCACAAAGAGCAGTTACTTACACCGCGGCACCAATTTTTTGTTATATCAATAATGCCCCTAAGTTGATTTTTTGTTTTATTTCTTTATTTCTTCTTTTTTTTTAAAAAAAATGTGATGTGTTTGTTTATATATATTTTTTCTTCTTTATGATACATTTTAAAACTTGACATATTCGACTAGTTGTAAAAAAAAAAAAAAAAAGAAAAACCACCATATCTTTATACGTGTGGGAGACATCGTCTAGAATGTCGAAAACATTTTTTTTATTTTAATTTTTGACACGCAAATGACATGTTTGACATGTCTTAAAGGCGTGTGATTATTACATTAAACACATTCCATGAATAGGTCAGTACTGTGTTGCATTAAACACATAACATGGATATATCTGCATTGTGTCCCACACTGCACGAAATAATTTTTTAAAATATCCATGCATCATAGAATTTCACCATATCTGTCCCTCTTATAATTCAATAATTTTACATAAAATCGACTCTATTAAAATTAGCCTATATAAAACTTTCATTAAATATTATTCCACCACTCAACTTTATGTTCACTCAACTTTCAATATTCCAAACTTGTTTTTTTTAAATTTCAAATCTTTTTTATCATTTATTTTATTTAAAAACTTAACAGAGACCGTGTGTATAAAGATTATACCATTTATTTTATTTAAAAAAGTTACGTATATAATATTCATTGGGATAGAAGATATACTAGAGTTTGAAATAGAAAATACCATTGGACGTTCTTAGACTGCGAGATTGATATATTATTTTTATTTAAATTCAAATATATTTCAATAAAGTGTAATTTCTACTCTGCAGTCTGCACCTTCCAAAAATAAGAAATCATGATAATGGACAACCACGAAGGGATTAAGGCATTGCAATTTCATAATCATCATCGTGAAGAGCACAAAACACCTTCTCAACCGGGTCAACGATGAACCACAGCCAACCAACTCCCATTTGATTTTCAGCCTCTCTCTCTCTCTCCTCTCCTTTTCCCATCATTAACAAAAATTACCTGAAATCAATCACTGTTGCATTAATCATTCGCAATGGAGAGAACCCCTATCGACAAGCACAACAGCTTCCGGCAGAACGATCAGACCTCGACGAGTTCGTCAGCTAATGACGGACGCGATCAGCATTCACGACATGGCAGCGACTATGACAGTAATGACCCGTCGGGTCGGGCCCAGATCGCGAACGAGGTTGATCAGTTCCTGGACGTGCTGTCCGCCATCGACGACAAGTCGTCGGGCCTGGCGGAGGTGCCTGACATCGTCCCCGCTTTCGCAAAGATCGTCGAGTCGGAGATCGTGATGTACAATTCCGGCGAAGCTAACAGAAAATTTGGGAAGGTGGCTGAGGAGGACTCGTTTTTCTTGGAGTCTATCAGGCGTATTTCCAGATTGACGAATGCGTTGAGCGAGTTCTCGTCCAATACGAACGTCTCGTTGTTGAATCACACGAGCGCGGCGCTGCAACGCGCAATGGCGTTCCTGGAAGATGAATTCCGGGTGTTGTTGGATGGGACTGATCATTGTGAGGGTGAGGTACCGCCACAGAATTTGAAGAAATTCTTGTCCTTCAATTCCAAGCACGATCAGCCCGACAGGAGTGCGGTCCAGCGGGAATTAGATTCCGGCGAGTCGGATGAGTACCCGCCGTATCCGGTGGAAGTGGTGGCGAGAATGCATGACATCGCAAGGACGATGATTTTTGCGGGGTACGAGACGGAGTGCTATCAGGTGTATTTCTTCTCCCGGCGAAATGCAATCAGGAATAAGATGATCAAGCTGGAGTTTGAGGTGATTTTGAACATGGACGAGGTGGTGAAAATGACGTGGGAACAGCTCGAGGTAGAAATTACACGGTGGATCAACGTGGTGAAATGTTGCTCGGAGATCATTTTCCCAGGAGAGAAAAGGCTCGCGGAGTCGGTTTTCGCAGATAACATTGACACCGGCAACAATTTGTTGAGGAACATCGTGCGTATAGTGGTGATTCAGCTCCTCGATTTCGCGGAGGCGACGGCGATGGCGAAGCGCTCGGCGGAGAAGCTCTTCAGATACTTGGATATGTACGAATCCCTGCAAAACCTGATTCCAGCCATCGGCGACGAATCCTGCCCAGCCGAGGTGATGTCAGAGGTCGCCGCGGCCATCGACCGGATCGGCGAATCGGTGGTGAGCATCTTCTGCGATCTGGAGAACTCGATCAAGAGCGACACCGCAAGAACCCCCGTCCCCGGTGGCGCGGTGCACCCCCTCACCCGTTACGTGATGAACTATCTCAAATACGCGTGCGAATACAAAGACACCCTGGAGAAAGTGTTCGGGAAGCAAGCGGCGTTAGGGAAGAAATACATTCCCCCAGTCGCCAACAGCCTTTCAAGCCAAGACCTGGAGAAAGAGAGCGAGAGCCCACACAACTTCGAGACGATGGTCAACAAGACGCCGTTCTCGATCCAAGTGGTGACAGTGATGGACCTCCTCGACGTGAATCTGGATCAAAAATCCAAGCTCTACAAAGACCCATCATTGCGTTGCTTATTCTTGATGAACAACGGCAGATACATCTTGCAGAAGGCGAAGGGGGCACCCGAAATCCGGCAGGTCATGGGCGACACGTGGTGCCGGCGGAGGTCGACGGTGGTCAGGCTGCACCACAAGAACTATCAGAGGGAGACGTGGAATAGAGTGCTGCACTGTTTGAGTCACGACGGGCTGCTGCCCAACGGGAAAGTGAACAAGCCGCTGCTCAAGGAGAGGTTCAAGATTTTCAACACGACGTTCGACGAAATCTACAGGGCGCAGAGCACATGGGTTGTGAGCGACGAGCAGCTTCAATCGGAGCTCAGGATATCAATATCTGGGGTGGTGATTCCGGCGTACCGGGCGTTCGTGGGGCGGTTCCGGCAATACTTGGACCCTGGGAAGCAGATGGACAAGTACATAAAGTACCAGCCTGAGGATATTGAGGGATTGATTGAAGGGCTGTTTGAAGGCAATACTAGCTCTATGTCAAGGAGAAAAACGTAGTGTTTTTCTCTCTTTTGTCAAGTGCACATCATTAAATTTTTAGATTTAGTACATATTTTTTTATTTTTTTTTGAAATCATTTAATTTATCTTAGCATTTTATTATTTTTGTTTTTCTTCTTTGTGTATGGTAATCCTCTGAAATTCGTCGGGTATCTTTTTTATTTACTAAATTTGTTTTATTTGTCCCTCGTATTTACGTTTCACCTCATTTTAACCTGTTTTATCTCAAATATACCATACTAGTTCATAATCTTTCAAATACTTTCAATATAGTCCTTATCTGTTAATTTCTTTCCACTTATGTGGGAACCACGCGTAGACATATGATATTGTAATCATGTGCTATGTTTTGCAAATTATGTACGTACACTATAAAAAAAATTATTTTATTAGAACGGCAATTGGAACGATCAGTATTAAATTTGTAACTCGTTTAATGAACTTGTAACGGTCTTGGTAACGACCATCCTTCCGCTCCTTTGACAGGCGTTACAAATATTTGTAACGATTTTTCCAAAAATCGTTACTAATTTGTACCAGAGATTGTACCGACGGCACAAACCGTTACAATCTTTGATCGAATCTAGAATTAATTGGGACGGTCTCCTTGAATTAATTGGACCTCTGTTGGAACGACTGTTGTAACACTAATACTTTTAAGTTTATATCTTTTTGCAACGACCTTTCGAATTATCTTTAATGTTTATTGAGCTATTATTTGTATTAGTTTTTGTACCTAATGTTGCAACACATATTTTAACGGGGTTAAAGGCAAATTACCCCCCTGTGTTATTCGAGAAGAGCACATTACCCCCCTGTGATTTAATAAAGGTGCACATTGCTTTCCTGGAAAATTTAAACGTAGTTAATAGGGTTAAAAGACAAAAATACCCCTCCTTTTATATGATAGGTTGACTGTGTTGACTGATTACCACAAACATAATTCACTACAAGAAAATAGCTTAATAGCAACAAAAAAATTTGTTGCTAAAATCAGTGTCGAGTTAATTAGCAAGTAAAATTCTCGTTGCTAATATACACTCCTTGATATATATTTTAAACAAATCGTTACTAAATTTGTCAGCAAGTAAATTTTTGTTGCTAAATTCAGCAAATTAATGTCTTGTATTATATAACGCAGATTAGCAACGAGAATTTTACTTGCTAATTAACTCGACGCTGATTTTCTTTTGTTGCTAATGAGCGATTTTCTTATAGTGATTTTTCATTTATGGAGAGTGAGGGACTGAGAGGAAGCGAACGAAAAAACCCTAGTTCTATGAACAAGAAAACGATTTGGGCAAAAATCAACTAAAATCCACCGTTGAATCGTAGGTGAGATAAACCCTAAGCTTCGCAACACTGTTGCGAAGCATTTTACGTTTTTTTTTTGGCATTTTTTTATAGATTTTTTTGACCATTTTCTCTTATTTTTGTATAGATCTGTGAACGTTGGATGAAAGGTTGAGAAAGCTGAACATCAAATCTTGGTTTGTTTAAGGTATTTTTCAAATATTTTTATTTACCTATTCGCATGTTTTTGTTTGATATTTCTGTTCTGATTTTGAATTATTATTTTTTTTGTTGTTGTTTTTATGTTGATTTGAAGAAGGAGCTTCAAAAGGAACTCGAAATCTGAACAAGTGTTGATGGAGGTATGTACCCACCCTTTTATACTGGGGTGTTGGGGTGTTGGGTAGTTGAGGTTAGGATTTTTGGCTTAAATGCATTTTTCGTCCTGTATCTTTTGCATTTTGGCGTTTTACTCTTTTATCTTTTTAGGTTAGCAAATATGTCCTATAACTTTTTAATTTCTCGCAATTTTGGTCCTTCAGTCACCGGAGTTTGCAAATATTACGAGATTTTTCTTTTAATTTGGGGCTTTTGTTCCCATTGGTCAAATTACGGCCAGCACGGAACCAAATTTTCGTCCTATATCTTTTATACTTTGGTATTTTAGTCCTTTATTATTGTAGTGTAGCAAATAGGTCCTGTAGCTTATAATTTTTCAC
Source organism: Sesamum alatum (assembly GCA_034509735.1). Taxonomy (NCBI): domain Eukaryota; kingdom Viridiplantae; phylum Streptophyta; class Magnoliopsida; order Lamiales; family Pedaliaceae; genus Sesamum; species Sesamum alatum. Next base: position 2,500,228 of record JACGWO010000012.1, on the reverse strand, counting down.
AATTTCGATCCATTAAATTGACCAATGGGAACAAAAGCCCAAATTAGAAAAAAGTTCGAGCAATATTTGCAAACTCCGGTGATTCAAAGACCAAAATCGCGAAAAATTAAAAAATTACAGGACCTATTTGCTACCCTAGAAAGATACAGGACTAAAATGCTAAAATGCTAAAATACAAAAAATATAGGACGAAAATTATATTTAATCTTAGTATTTTTTTGTGCAATTATTTGGGGGGAATGCATATTCTTCTTTTTATTTTCCAGATTATGGCATTCTTTTTTATGATTATTGTGGGGATTAGGGTTGTTCATGTTATAGTAATTGCAGTACTAGGTTCCATATGTGGTCCCAAGTCATTGTTTATTCCTGTTTGCATCTGCTTTATTTTATACTATTTGTATATTTTAAACATTTTGTTAGAATAGGTGACCAGAAAGTCAATTAGATTGGCTGTTCTGGGAACTATTCGTCGATCTTTATCAAAGTAATATTATACTAATGGATAAAGTAAGTATTTATCACTGGCAAAATGTGTTTGTTGTGCTTACTACTTACATTGAATGGCGTTTCAATGTCACAACAAATGCCCATAGACTGATTGGTTAAATCCATTGAGTTAAGCTGCGCATAGATTGGCAGCTATGAAACCAACTCCTTGATGGTCGGTCTGAAACGTTCCAAGTCGAGGACCTCGAGACTGGGCATCGAGTGCTCTATAGAGACTTGCACAAAGTATTGCATTCACTGGGTGAGTGCCGAGTTTCATCGGTGTTAGACGTAGGTCGTCTATGCAATTTTAATGTGTTAGTCGGCAAGGTAGTCGACTGACTGAACTGACTCGCGGGAATTCATATGGAAGTCTTGGAAGCTTGGTCGGTATGACTGGAATTTTCGGTTCCGATAGTACGGGATTAGTCCTCGGACTTGAGGAATCATGGCAGTTGCATGCATATGAAGGCTGTATCTTGGATCTGGCGAGAGGTGACCGTGTCTTTGATATGGTCATTATAAGCCTTGTCCAGTGCAGTCGGAGTATGTAGTAAGGACGGTGGGTTCCAAGAGATAATCTGTCCACTGTCAGTATTTGACAGCTATGTCTCCTATGCGCTCTGAGATGGTTTCGACTCTTTAAGTCTACGGCCGTAGCGATTGGTTGAGTAGAGAATGGTTCCCTAGGTCGATCAATAGAGTAAACGCGTCTCGAGTTTGTAGCATAGTTGCCTAGTCTATGATAGGAACCGACACCCAATTCCATGCACAAGACTAAGGCCGGGAGATGGTCGACGGAAGGACTGTACCTGTATGGAATTTGGAGCCTAAATGTTCACGCCAATATTCACCGAGTCTCTAGTGCCATGGACCGTTGCTAGACGGCCACCCATGGTAACGGGCATTTCTGATTAATGGTTAATTAGAAATAATTAATTAAATTGGATTTAATTAATCACTTATGTTGGACACAAGCCCAAGTCTAGTTGAGGGTGAACCTAAAGAGTCACACACAAATCACTATGGAAGTAGTGGAATTAATTTGGAATTAATTTTGGAAGAAGTGAACTAATTTAATTGGATTAAATTAATTCAAGGAGAATATAAATGATTGGATCATTTATTCGGAAAATCCATTGGATGGATGGCCCAAGAATTAATCAATTGGATTAATTAATTTTGGGCTTAATACCTTTAAATTAATTGGATTAATTTATTGAGTTTCGTTAAATTAATTGATTGGATCAATTAATTAGTGTTTGAGCTTATGTTTATTTAATTGGATTAAAATAAACTTTTGAATTTCAATAAGGTTTAAAATTGATTGGATTAATTTAAAACCCATTGATCACTTGATTTAATTGGATTAAATCAAGACCGGTCAAAACCGGTCCATGACTTAAAATCAAAGCTCAAAGGTTTGATGCAAGTTTAAGAGGAGTTGAAAGTCCTCCATGTAAGCAGTGATGTGGGTCCATGTAAGCAACGATGTGGCTTGCCATGATGGCTAGGTGGTCCACACATTGTGCTAATATGGTTGGAGGTTGAGCACAAGTTGTGCATTAGTGTGTATGTGGTTTTGGAAACTACCTACAACTACACAACACATGTATAAACTTTTCAACTCCCTAACTTCGACTCTCCTCACACAAGCCATGAAATTTTCTGCATTTTTTTCTCCATATATTTTAGTTCTCTTTGAATTAGATTCAAGATGAGAACATGAGAAATACGTATACAGTAATCAATAGTGTAATACGTTTTTCGTTTCTTCCTTGATCTAGCTTCTACCTAGCAGTAGATGTAGATTTGCTTCCATTGTTGTGGTGTCGACAAATTAGAGGGGTTCTGTTTTGAATCCTAAGGTGAACGGAAAATGAACGAAACGGGAATAAAAGCTTGTTGCCGTTCTACATGTGAAGCGAAAAGGTAATGTTACTATTTAAATTATTGTACCTTTTTGTTTCCTCCTCTAGCCACAAGTTCAAACATATTTTTCTATATGTTATGATGCTTTTGAATACACTGAACGCCCGGGAATTCAAAGGGAACACCTCTTTGAAATCATTTTAAATTTCTTTTATTTTACGCTTCCGCTGCGTTCCCGGGCCGTACTGATTCTTTCAGTGGTATCAGAGCCCAGTTCGGTGTTGTGGCTTTAGGAATAACATATTTTTATGTGATGAGCATGTTCAACATGTTTAATTTGCTTTTGGAAAGTATGTTTTATGGTTATATGCATGATTATGTGTTTAGAAGAATATGTGTTAATTTTGCTTTTAATTATGGATATCCATGCATTTTTTAAAATTGGATTTTTCTGTAAATGCATGTTTTAGTTTCTGTTTTAATGCAGAATTTTTTTTTTAAAAAAAAATTGGGTTCAAAACAGTGCAGCCGACACAGCTGCCGGCCGCACAGTGCCCGCGCGCGCGTGCCAGCGCCCAGGCAGAGATGGTCGGGCGCGCGCACTGCTGGCAGTGCTGCCGACCGGCCGATTTCGAACGGCTGGGCCGTTTTTGCCGTTTTTACCCGGAAAGTTGAATTTTCACATTTCTGCATATTTTCTGAAGTGATTAATTTTGGCTAATTTTAATTTGAGTTAAATTGGATTTTTCTAAAATTAAATTGTGCCTTAGATTAATTTGGAAATGGTTTTCAAACAAACAAAAAAAAATATTTTTTGGTACATTGGATGTATGATACTTGATATCCATTTTCAATTGCATTATTAACATATATATTTCTGCATATAATTATGTTGTTGTTTATGATATTGGATATCATTTTTATAAATGCATTGGATGTATTTATTTATTGGACATGTTTATATTTGATATGAATGTGTATTAATTATTTATTGGATAAACAATGGGGATGATCACAAAGCCCATGGCCCTTATGTATGATTTTATGTTTGTTGGGTGAGGCCTGCGTACCTCTTTGTTTTATTATTCTCTTTCTCTCTCTCGTTTTTAGCCTTGTAATAATAAGGCTTATTTTCTCCCTCCTTTTGTACTCCCCCAACTTATGATTGGGGTTTCTTATTTAAGTCGTAATGAGTATAGTTAGGAGTGAGGTTTTATTTATTTTTGTAATAAATTGTAAGGAAGCACTTCCATGGTGATGGAAGCCCAAGAAGAGGCCCGTTGGAAGGATGATGGGTTTATAATTTTGTAATAGTGTAGGCTACCCTAAATTGACCATAAATCCACTGTGGGCTCAGTGGATCACATAGGATTGGGCTTGTGATCATCCAACAGGGGCGTGCTAGGCTTATTTTTTGCATGTGGTGTATGTTTAAATATTTGATGTATGATGTGTTTGGAATGCATCCTTTATATTCATGTTAAAACTCGAGAATGCAAAACTTTTTTAATGATGAGGTCTCGGTCACTAATAAACTTAACTCTCACTTAGATGGTCCAAGTAAATATTAGGCCCATTAATGGATTAAAAAGTCAAATGGTTTGATTTAAATCCAAGCCTTCCATCCATAGCAATATACTGAGGAAGCTACTTTCACCCATTCATGGTCTCACGAGTCGTGGCACGTTTGGAATGGGAGAAAGTTGCGCTATTGTTATGAATAAAGGAATATGCTCATATTTCCCTGTCTCACGAGTCGTGGGGGGCAATAGTTGATATATTCATTTGGGTGATGGGTCAGGCCTAACGCTGAGTAACATGATTCGCTTGGAGTCCTTGGGATCATGTGAAGAGGCGAGGCAAAATAACTTGGGGATCTCATTAGATGAGAATGGTATATGTTACCTCCCACAAAGCCTTTTTTCCGTGTGAATTGTAAAAGCGGGGCATGGACAATTGCGTTTGTGGACCTCAAGCCCACTAGAAAATGGTTTCCCGAAACCCCATTTGAGAGTGATGGGCTTTCACAGAAATAGTGGGAGGGGTTAATGACTAAAAACCAAGTCTTAACTTGAACATAATATTACTATAATCTACTAAATATTATTCTGTTTACATTTTGAATGTGTATGTCTAAGAATCCACTAACGCCAATACTAGAGGCTAATAATATTTAATGGAACAAATTACAACGACTGGCTGCGAAATCTTAAGATAGTCTTAGATTTCGAGAACCAGACTTACATTCTGGATAAGGATCTTCCTCAGGCCTTGCCGGATGGGTCAATGCCTCAAGAATACTTGGCGTTCGAGAAGATGCATGTTGACCACCAATAGGTCTGCAACATCGTACTGTCCTTGATGAGTAACGAGATCCAGAAGCTGTACGATAGGCTAGATGATGTTAGTTTGATTATTCTTTGTTTGCAAGATATCTATGCGGTCTCCGACCGGCATGTTAGATACGCTGCAACGAAGGCATTCTTCGGAGTGAAGATGGCAGAAGGGTCGTCTGTACAAAAGTATGGAGTGATGATGCTATCCCTTGTGGAGAAGCTCAAAGACCTCCAAGTTAATCTTGAAAAAGAGACGTACATCGACGTAATCCTTCAGTCTCTTTCTACCTCCTTCGACCAATTTATTTTCGACTTGATAAATATGTTGGTCCTGTACGAGGCAACGATTGAAAATCTGCGCTGGCGGTACTAGTGGGAAAGGCTTCAACCTCAGAAGTGAAAAGTAAGGGTGTTGGATGCTGGAAGAGGAAGAACGCTAATACAACATCAGCCACTGCTAGAACTTTGAGTGATCCTGTTTACACCGCTGGGCGGAGGTAAAGGAAAGAGGAAGAGGGTTCGACAGTCAAAGTCATAGATTCCAAACGATGTGTGCATTAACTGCCGCGAAAAGGGACATTGGAAAAGGGAGTGTCCCAAGCTCCTCTCCAATGAAGGTACATTTGAATTGAGTACCAACGTGATTATTGTTATACTCTTTGGTATTGGATACCAGTTAATCATAATCTGCGAATGGTTTGCAGATGGTTATAAGTAGAAAGCCCATACAGGTCCTAAGGCTTAATGATGGCAGGGCCATTGCTGCAAAGACTAGGGACTAGTTAGGCTTAGCACAGCAGTGATAGTGTTAGGATAGAGTTTGAAACTAAATACGTAACCTGGCATGATCGAAGTATGTTTTTATGTACTGTTGGACAGTTTTTAATTACATACGTTTGACCAATAAAATTGCTTTATTTGACAAAGAATGACTATTCTTGTCTGCTAGGTGGGATACATAATTATCCTTAAACATTATCCCATAATTGGATTATGAGTACTCAATATGAAATGATTAAATGGATAATCAAGATAAACTTACAAATTTGGCATCCATAAGCTAGGATGGTTTTTCCTTTAGTTAAGGACAGAAGTTAGAAGATTCAAAGAGTTTAGCGATAGACAATTTGAGTCAACTAGCTTACAAGTCCTCTCTGAGATGGAAAGACTGTAAGGCTTCTTTGTTGGACAAAATGGGCTTGCCAAAAGTCTATTAGATTGGATCCATTTAGACATTCGCAGGTTACTGAATACACAGTACCAGAAGAGGGTTCACAAGTCTAAGGACCTTGGATAGGTTCGGGGAATTAGACTTGGAGTGGTGAACCAAGCTGATTGCAAAATTAAACCTCTCGATTAGATCGAAGGGGCATGTATTTAGTACGAGTTCTTGAATATCCAGATGAGAATGGAATTCTCACTCAGTGGAATTCTTCCTGTAAGACCATGGTTGAACGGTCTCTGATAAGAGAGAAATCAAACCTTGTTAGACTTGGTTCGATCGGGGTTTCACTGGATTACCTTAAACCGTCTAGACATGGGCTATTTAAATCTAGTTTACCTTAAACCATCCATCTCCCCTACTTAATCTCAACCATTCATTAATTTAGTGGAATATTTAAATCTAATTTAAATAATTCAAAGGGCAATAAATAAATAAAATAAATATTAATATTTATTTTAAGCCCATTAAACTAAATTTCAATAAATCTAATGTATTAGATAAATTCCTTTCATCTAGTAAAAGGAATTAATTTTTCCAAGATAAGAAAGATCCGATTAAATCTAATTTAATCGTTCCATCTCTCTTCAAATATTTAATTCTAAATTAAATACGTTATGTGTGCGGATTGTGTGTGACTCTTTAGGTTCACCTTCAGCTAGACTTGGTCGGATTCCTAGAATCCGTCCGTCATCATGGGTGGCCGTCTAGCAACGGTCCAGGGCACTAGAGACTAGGTGAATGTGCGTGGGGGTGAACATTTAGGCTCTACAGTGAAAGAATCGGGTACGGCCCGAGAACGCAACGAAAGCATAAAAACGTAAATTTAAGACATAATTTAAACCGGATTCAAAGGGGTGTTCCCTTTGAAGTTCCCGGGCGTTTGGTGTTTGTCAAATCATAAACAACAAAATAAAACATGTTGGACATGTGGCTTAAAAGGAGAAGAAGAAAGTTACACAAAAATGTAAAAGGAAACCAACCTTTGTTCGTTTATGTAGAACGGATTCGTGCGTTGTTCCTTTCCTTTCCTTCTTCATTCGTCCACTTGAGAGCTCAACGTAGAACTCCTCTAATGCGTTGCACATCACACTATGGACTTATTTCTACTCTATTGCTAGATAAAAAATAGAAACAAAGAAGAAGAAACAATTCCAAAGAAAGCACTATCGATTAGTGTACCTTGGAATGTTTTTGTTCAATCTTCTCTAAGAAGTATGAACACCAAAAGAGAGAATTTTCAGAGAGTATTTTGGCCTGAAAACTCCAGAAAAAATGAAGCAAGTTAAGTGAATAGAGTTTAGGAAAGTAGTTTTGCGTATATAGAATGTAGTGTTCAAAAAAACCACCTACATAAGTAACCTCCAAGGCAACTTCCACATACACACACTTCTAGCACATCCACTACACATGATAGCAAGAGAAAAACCACCCACAAATCAGCATAATTTCGTGCACATCATGTACATATGTGGAAAAGTTGAAACTCCTTCTTAACTAGCTTCAACTTGCATGAAAAAATGGATTTGGACCTTTATGTTTTTAGACTTGTATTTAATCAAATTAAATAAAGTCCAAACATGTATCCATTGGGCATTAATTAATCTAATTAATTTCAATCCAAATGAAGCCCAATTATTTATTTAATCCAATTAAATAAACATAAGTCCAAATTAAGAATAATTGATCCATTCAACTATTCTAGCCAAAACTCAATAAATTAATCCAATTAATTTAAAGGTCCTTAGTCGAAAAAATTAACTAATCCAATTAAATAATTCTTGGACCATCCATCAAATGGATTTCTCAATAAATGATCCAATCATTTCTTTTCTCTCTTGAATAAATTTAATCCGATTAAATTTATTCGCTTCTTCTAGAATTAATTCCAAATTAACTCCGCCAAATCGAAAGTGATTTGTGTGTGACTCATTAGGTTCACTCTCAGCTACACTTGGGCTTGTGTCCAACACAATTGATTAATCAAATCCAATTTAATTAATTGTTTTCCGATTAACCATTAATTAGAAAAACGCCCGTCACCATGGGTGGCCGTAAAGCTACGGTCCATGGCACTAGAGTCTAGGTGAATGTTGGCGTAAACATTTAGGCTCCCGAGTTCCATACGAGTACGGTCCTTCCATCATCTGTCTCCCGGTCTAACTCTAGGGCATGGAATTGGGCGTCGGTTCCCATCCTAGACTAGACAACTATGCTCAGTAACTCGAGGCACATTTACTCTATCGATCGACGTAGGAAACCATTCCCTACTCGACCAATCGCTGTGGTCACAGACTTATAAGAGTTTAAACTGTCTCAGAGCGCATAGGAGACTCGACTGTCATATACTGACATGTGACGGATCCTATCTTGGAATCTACCGTCCTCAATACATATTTCGACTGCACTGTATAAGGCTTATGATGAACGTATCCCAGATACTGACATCTCTTGCCAGATGCTAGATACAACCATCATATGCATGTAACTGCAATGATTCCTCAAGTCCGAGGACTAATCTCGTACTATTGGAGCCGGGAATGGCAGTCATACCGACCAAGCCTCCAAGGCTTCCATATGACGATTCCCGCGAGTCAGTTCAGTCAGCTGACATCCTTGTCAACTAACCCACTAATGTTGCATAGACGTCCAACGTCTGTCGCCGATGAAACACGGCACTCATCCAATGAATGCAATCCTTAGTGCAAGCCTGTATAAGACTCTCGATGCCCTGTCTCAAGGTTCTCGACTTGGAACGTTTCAGACCTAACCCTTAGAAGTTAGTTTCATAGCTGCCATTCAATGTGCGGCCCAACTACATGGGTTGTTCGGTTGGCCTGTGGGCTTTGTTGTGATGTTAATGGAATGAACATAAATAGCAAGCACAACAAATGGAACTGCCAAACATGAATACTCACTTTAATGATGTAAGAATATTACAATTACAATGACATTGTCAGAAATAGATTACATCAAGGCCAATCTAATTGGCTTTCCGGTCACCTATTCTAACAATCAGTACATCTATCCTTCTGTCTACACATCAAGGGTCTAGGGCACGGATACGTAGGTACCTATTTTGGACCTAAGTGTCGGCTTGTCCTACTCTAAACGCCGCAGGGATCCTTCCCTTCTATTCAGTTACTGTGGCCACAGATTTTAGGGACAAGACTCAGAGTATAGTGAGACGCTACTGTCAACGCTCTTGACAGGAGACAGATCCTTCCTTGGAAGCTACTATCATGTTGCATATTATGGCTGCACTAGATATGGCTTATGACTACTCAGCAACTGTGTTTTGGAAATCTCTCACCATACTTAAGATACAGTCATGGTGTACAGGTAAACTCAGCAATTCCTCAAGTCAAAGGATTGACCTGTACCGTTGGAACCGGGAACTCATGTCATACCTATCCGACCCTACTCAAGGTCCTCCATAAGACGGTTCTCACGAGTCACCTCAATCAGCTGCTCCCTAGCAAGTTGACCCACTAACACTGCATAGACGACCCTCGTCACTCGTCGATGAGACACGACAGCAGATGCTTAGTGCAAGACTCAAGTGGATTCTCGATACCCACTTCCCGAGATTCCTTGACTTGGAGATTTCAGACTAATTCGACGAAACTGGTTTCATGAACCTACCTCCAAGCGTAGTTCCAGTCCCCGAAATGTGATCTCAGTCTATGGGCTTTGTTTGTGTAGTGAACAGTTATAAAGCAGTAAAAGTGAACACAGACAAAGTATGAGCCAGATGAACATCACTTTCTTATTCATCAAGGTTTATTGAAACTTTGAAATTGTTCAAACATAGGTTACAATTTGCCTAATAAGATCGGCTTCATGGTCGCCTATTCTAACAATCTCCCACTTTACCTTTAAAGCTAATCACCCATATGTCTATACCCATCTTCTCAAGATGTTGTGTATGAGCATTTTGCGATATAGGCTTCGTTAGCGGATCTGCTATGTTGTCTGCTGAGTTGACTCGGTCCATCCGAAAGTTACCTCTTCCTACCATTTCTCTCAGAAGGTGGTAGCGTTTAAGAATGTGCTTGGATCGGTGATGAGATCTTGGTTCCTTTGCTTGTGCTATGGCACCGTTGTTATCACAGAAGATAACTGCGGGCTCCGCAATGCTAGGCACCACACCCAACTCTTGGATGTAGTTTCTCATCCAAACCGCTTCTTTGGCAGCTTCTGAAGCTGCTATGTATTTGGCCTCAGTGGTGGAATCAGCTGTGGTTGCTTGCTTGGAACTTTTCCATGCTACCACTCCTCCATTGAGCCTGAATACATAACCTAACTGAGACTTGGCATCATCGTCATCTGCCTAGAAGCTAGCATCGCTGAAGCCTTCCAGGATCAGTTCTCCATTGCCATAGACAAAGAACATTTCCTTAGTCCTCCTAAGGTACTTAAGGATGCTCTTGACTGCATTCCAATGTGCTTCTCCAGCACAAGACTGATATCTGCTCATTACACTTAAGGTGTAAGCGATGTCAGGTCTCATGCAGTGGATGGCATATTGAATGCTTTCTACGGCAGAAGCATAGGGGACGACTTTCATCCTCTCAAGTTCCTCATCAGTCTTAGGAGAATGTTTCTTGGACAACTTGATCCCATGCCTCATGGAAAGAAAACCTCGTTTGGAGCCGTCCATGGGAAATCTTTTCAAGACTTTCTCCATATACGGGTTTTGGGTCAGTCCCAACATTCTTCTAGATATGTCCATGACAATCTGCATGCCAAGAATGCAGGAGGCTTCACCCAAATCCTTCATGGAAAACTGAGTTTATAACCATGCTTTTGTGTTACCCAACATTCTAACGTCATTACGTATGAGTAGAATGTCATCCACATAAAGCACTATGAACACTATAGAGCTCCCACTGACCTTCTTGTATACACAAGGGTCGGATTCATTTTTGATGAAATCATAGCCCCGTATGACTTCATCAAAGCGAATGTTCCAACTTCGGGATGCTTGTTTGAGGCCATAGATGGACTTCTGGAGATGGCAGACTTTCTGCTCTTCTCCGGCGGCTGTGAATCCTTCCGGCTGATCCATGTAGATCTCTTCCTCAACGAAACCATTGAGGAAAGCCATTTTCACGTCCATCTTCCATATCTCATAGTCATACCATGCTGCTATGGCAAGCAAGATCCGAATGTACTTAGCCATGGCTACCGGCGAATAGGTATCCTCGAAGTCGACCTCGGGTCGTTGAGTGTACCCTTTTGCCACTAGCCTAGCCTTGAAGGTTGTGACTTTTCCATCAATGCCAAGTTTGCGCTTATAGACCCATTTACAGGCAACTGGCTTAACCCCTTTGGGTGGGTCTACAAGTGTCCAGACTTGGTTCTCACTCATGGAGTCCATTTTGGTTTTTATGGCCTCAAGCCATCTCCTGGAGTCGATGTCAGACATCGCTTCCCCGTAAGTCTTGGGGATCCTTATCCAATTGACTGGTCGCGTTTAGAAAGCCATACCTCATGGGAAGGCGAGATTCTTTAGCTGACCTCTGGAGAATGGGAACGTCAGTGGTGACTGTGGGCGTTAACAGAATAGGAGCTGGCGGTTCAGGTACCGGGGCTGGCTCTTCCCGAGGTCGTTCGCCATGCCTGGCATGCTGAACTTCTCGAGGTTGATCAGCCTTCTGGGTATTTTGAAAGAAATCCAGTGGATCGTCCCGGGAATTGCGCGAATGCGGAAGCGCGATAAAGATAAACATACAAAAATTAAAGCATGCTTTTAATTTAAAAGAACACGCTCAAGGGTGTACCCTTGAGGTTCCCGGGCGTTTGGTGTATCCCATGATTATATAACATGTAAAGAAATCATGGAGGCCATAGAGTTGAAAAATAAAGAGGGACGAAAAATAAAACGAGACCTACCCGTTGTCGTTTTCGTCTTCAACGGCTACTCGCGATGTTCCCCATTTTGCACCGAGATCTTGTTCTTGAGACCCTCCAAATCGTGACACACGATCCACCCACGTATCTTGCACGTCGTGCTAGCAACGAAGAAGTATTTTTGGAGAGGATAGATCAATCACACGTTATGAATTAACGGGACTAATCTTCCTTAGTTCTAATGTTCCAAGAACAAAAGAACAAGAAATAATTTTCTTGTAGAGAGAGAGGGGGGGGGGGGGGGGACGAGAGGTAAGGAGAGGGGAGAGTGTGTGTTGTGTGTGTGATTTCAAGAATCATCATCCTTCAAAAAGTTGGAAGCTAGAGGTATTTATAGAGGAGGAGTTTAATCCTCTTAAAACTCCTACTCTAAGAACTCTAATTTGTCTAGGATTTTGACCTAGTCAAAGTCCTAGTCAAACTAGTGTTTGACCTAGTCAAACAAATCCTAGCCTTCCATCTCCCCTTTCCATCTCAACCGTTGATTTTAATTTAATGGAATATTTAAATCCCATTAAATATTCCAAAAGGCTAAAAGAATAAATATAATAAATAAATATTAATATTTACTCTAAGCCCATTAAAACAATCCTTTAATAAATCCTATTTATTAATTTAATTCCCTTTATCAAATAGAAGGAATTAATTTCTCCAAGAAAATATAGGACCCGATTAAATCTAATTTAATCATTCCTTTACTCCAATATTTAATTCCCAAATTAAATACTAAGTGTGTGTGGATAGTGTGTGACTCTTTAGGTTCACCATTCAGCTAGACTTGGTCGGATTCCTAGAATCCATCCGTTACCATGGGTGGCCATCTAGCCACGGTCCATGACACTAGAGACTAGGTGAATTATTGGGGGATGAACATTTAGGCTCTAACAGTACACTTGTCCTTCTGTCTTCGGTCTCATCACTTAGAGTTTAGGGCACGGAAAAAGCAGGTACCCATTTTGGACCTAAGTGTCGGTCTGTCCTTACTAAACGCCGCAAAGGAAACCTTTGCCTTCTGTTCAGTCACTGTGGCCACAGATTTCAGGGACAAGACACAGAGCATATATGAGACTCAACTGTCAATATCTTTTGACAGGAGACAGATGCTTTCTTGGAAACTACTGTCACTCTGTACACCCGAGCTGCACTAGACATGGCTTATGACTACTCAAGAGTATTTTGGCAATCTCTCACCATATCTAAGATACAGACCTGATGCACAGGTAAACTCAGCAGTTCCTGAAGTCAAAGGACTTGGCCTGTACCGTTGGAACTGGGAATACACGTCATACCTTGCTGACCATACTCAAGGTCCTCCGTAAGACGGTTCCCGCGAGTCACCTCAGTCAGCTGCTTCCTAGCATGCTGACCCACTGACACTGCTTAGACGACCTTCGTCACCCGTCGATGAAATACGACAGCAGATGCTTAGTGCAAGTCTCAAAGGGAATCCCGGTACCCATTTTCGGGATTCCTTGACTTGGAGATTTCCGGACTGATCCGGTAAGACTGATTTCATGGACCTACCTCCAAGCGTAGTCCCAGTCCCTGAAATCGTTTCTCAGTCCGTGGGCTTTGTTTGCGTAGTGAACAGAAATGTAAATGCAGATATAAGTGAACGTAAACAAAGTATTACCATTTGAATTTTCACTTCTTTATTCAAAAAAATTTTTATCAAATACCAAAAATTGTCTAGACATAGGTTACATATTCCTGCCAAAATTGGCTTACATGGTCACCTATTCTAACAATCTCCCACTTGACCTTTAAAGCCAATTGCCCATATGCCTAATCCCCATCTTCTCAAGATGTTGCGTATGAGTGCTCTTCGACATAGGCTTTGTCAGCGGGTCTGCTGTGTTGTCTGCTGAGTTGACTCGGTCCATCCGGACGTCACCTCTTCCTACCATTTCTCTAAGAAGATGGTAGCGTCTAAGAATGTGTTTGGAATGGTGATGAGATCTCGGTTCCTTTTCTTGCGCTATTGCTCCGTTGTTATCACAGAAGATGACAACAGGCTCGGCGATGCTAGGCACCACACCCAACTCTTGGATGTAGTTTCTCATTCAAACCGCTTCCGTAGCAGCTTCTGAAGCTGCTATGTATTCAGCCTCTGTGGTGGAGTCAGCAATGGTTGCTTGCTTGGAACTTTTCCAAGCTACTACTCCTCCATTGAGTTTGAATACGTACCCCGATTGAGACTTGGCATCATCGTCATTAGACTGGAAGCTAGCGTCGCTAAAGCCTTCCAGAATTAGTTCTCCATTGCCATAGACTAGGAACATTTCCTTAGTCCTCCTTAGGTACTTAAGGATGCCCTTAACAGCATTCCAATGTGCCTCTCCTGCGCAGGACTGATATCTGCTTGTTACGCTCAAAGCGTATGCAATATCAAGCCTAGTGCAGTGGACCGCATATTGGATGCTACCTACGGCAGAAGCATAGGAGATGACTTTCATCCTTTCAAGTTCCTCATCAGTCTGTGGGGACTGTTTCTTGGACAACTTGATCCCATGCCTCATGGGAAGGAATCCTCGTTTGGAGTTGTCCATTCGATATCTCTTTAGGACTTTCTCCATATACGAGTTTTGGGTGAGCCATAACATCCTTTTAGATTTGTTCCTGACAATCTGGATGCCTAGGATGTAGGAGGCTTCACCCAAGTCCTTCATGGAAAACTGGGTTGACAACCATGCTTTTGTGTTTCCTAACATTCTAACGTCATTACCAATGAGCAGAATGTCATCCACATAAAGCACTAGGAACACTATTGAGCTCCCACTGACCTTCTTGTATACACAAGGGTCGGATTCGTTTTTGATGAAGTCATAACCCCGTATTACTTCATCAAAGCGAATGTTCCAACTTCGGGAGGCTTGTTTGAGGCCATAGATGGACTTCTGGAGACGACAGACTTTCTGTTCTTCTCCAGTGACCGTGAAACCCTACGGCTGATCCATATAGATCTCTTCTTCAACGAAACCGTTGAGGAAGGCCGTTTTCACGTCCATCTGCCATATCTCATAGTCATACCATGCTGCTATGGCGAGCAGAATCCGAATGGATTTAGCCATGGCTACTGGCGAGTAGGTATCCTCAAAATCGACCCCGGGTCGTTGAGTGTATCCCTTAGCTACAAGCCTAGCCTTAAAGGTTGTGACTTCTCCATCAACGCCAAGTTTGCGCTTGTAGACCCACTTACAGCCGACTGGCTTAATACCTTCCGGTGGATCTACAAGACTCCAAACTTGGTTCTCGCTCATGGAGTCCATTTCGGCTTTCATGGCCTCAAGCAATTTCCCGGAGTCGATGTCAGACATCGCTTCTCCATAAGTCTTAGGATCGTTATCCAAAAGATCGGTCGCACCTAGAAAGCCATATCTCACTGGAGGTCTGGACTCTCTAGTGGACCTACGGAGAACGGGAACGTCAGTGGTGACTGTGGGCGCTGACTGTATCGGAGCCAGCGGTTCAGGAACCGGGACTGGTTGTTCCTGAGGCTGTCCTTCATGCCTAGCATGTTGGACTTCTCGAGGTTGGTCAGCCCTTCGGCTGTTAATCCTGAATCCTCTAAGTGAGGGTTCCGCGGCCTCCTCTGATGGATGGATTCCATCACTTGATTCCTCAAGGATCAGCTCATCAGGTTGGATATCCTTCGGGATGCCTTGCTCCAAGAATACTGCATTTCTTGAAACAAACACCTTTTTGTTCCAAGGGGTCATAGAAGTAATAACCCGCAGTTTCTGTAGGGTATCCAATGAACCTGCATAAGCTAGACCTAGATTCTAACTTATCTCCCACTAACCTCTTGACGTATGTGGGGCTACCCCACACTTTCAAGTAGTTGTAGGATGCAGGCTTGCCGTGCCATATCTCATAAGGCGTTTGGGTCAATGTACTAGTAGGCGCTAAATTCAACAATTTGGCCGCCGTTTCTAGTGCATAGCCCCAAAACGATAAGGGCAATTTGGTAAAACTCATTATGGACCGAACCATGTCCAACAGGGTTCGATTCCTCCTTTCAGAGACACCATTTAATTGTGGTGTTCCTGGAGGTGTCCATTCTGATATTATACCATGTTCTTTTAGATAATCTAGGAACTCCGTACTAAGGTACTCACCGCCTCGGTCCGACCGAAGGATTTTAATTTTGCAGCTGGTTTGGTTCTCCACTTCAAGTCTGAATTCTTTAAACCTCTCAAGAGCTTCAGACTTATACCTCATCAGGTAAACATAACCATACCGTGAATGATCATTGGTGAAGGTTATGAAGTAGGAGAACCCACCTCGGGCCTGCGTCCTTAGTGGTCCACATACGTCTGTATGGACCAAGTCCAACAGACCTGTGGTAAGCCTGCTTTGTCCTATAAAGGGCTTTTTGGTTATTTTCCCTCTTAGACAGGACTCACAAGTTGGTAGATCGCTCAAGTCCCCAACCTCTAGGTTCATTGAGTCTACCAACCTTTTCATCCTGTCTTGGGATATGTGACCTAGCCTAGCGTGCCACAGACGTGCGTTCCCGTTATTATCTAATTTTCGTTTGTGTTGTGCATTGAGGACGAAATTCGTTTGTTGCAAGATATAGAGTCCGTTATGCAATGTACCAAGTAGATGAGCAATACCATACCTCATCAAATAAAAGCAATTTTTTATTGATTCTAAACTCATAACCACTATTGTCCAACAATGGAATGGAAATGATGTTTTTAATCATACTGGGTACAAAATAAACTTGCTCTAAATCTATGCTAATACTATCACTAATAACTAGAGTAGCGGATCCTACTGCTTCTGCCGAGATGGCCTTGCCATTCCCAAGCTTCAGGATCATGTCCCCGCTATCCAGTTTTCTGCTTCTTTTCAACACTTGCAAGTCATTGCAAATGTGAGCTCCACAGCCGGTATCTAATACCCAAAAGGCAGAACTAGTGACCATATTAACCTCAATCACATATATACCTTGGTTCGAGAAGAGTTTGGGGCACTCTCTCTTCCAATGCCCTTTCTCACGGCAGTTGATACATATGTCATATGCCTTCGACTGTTGCTTGGAGACAACCTTTCCCTTTCCTTTGCCTTTCCCCTCTTTGGCAATGGGAACACTCTTAGTGTTCGTAGCTACTTTGACGACCTTTCCCTTCCCTTTCTTCTTCTTCCAACGTCCGGCACCCTTGCCTTTCGTTTTAGAAGTCGAAGCACCTCCAAATAATACCGAAGGCGTGGACTTCTTAGTCGTAGCCTCGTATTGCACCAACATATTGATCAACTCATGAATGCCCTTCTCAAGTGCGTTCATGTTGTAGTTGACGATAAATTGGTCAAATGAGGGTGGGAGTGACTGAAGGATCACATCTATGTACGTTTCATTGTCGAGACCTGCCTTTAGGTCCTCGAGCTTTTCCACCAGGGTAAGCATTTTAACCCCGTGCTCTTATACAGAGGATCCTTCTGTCATTTTAGTTCCAAAGAACGCCTTGGTCGCGACATACCTAGTATGCCGGTCCGGGACTACATAGCAATCCTTAAGGCGAGCTATAATGGAAGGGACATCGTCTAGCCTTTCATATTGCTTCTGAATCTCATTGGTCATCGAAGCAAGTATGATGCTACGGACCTTCCGGTTATCCTTATGCCAAGTCTTGAACGTCTCACGTTCTTCTGGCGTGGATCCTTCCGGTAAGGTCCTAGGGAAAGGCTCGTCCATGACGTAGCCTTGGTTCTCGTAATCTAGGACTATCCTGAGATTGCGCAACCAGTCGTTGTAGTTTGTTCCATTGAATTTGTTTGTCTCAAGAATGGTGGAAAGTGGGTTCTTAGACATTTTAAAATCTACATTTTAGAAAACAGCGCGTGATCAGCAGAAAGTAAATGACGGTGGTTTGATAAAATAATTAAATGCATGGACTTTAGTCATTTAATCCTCCCACTATTTATACGAAAACACGGTACTCTCAAACGTGATTTTCGGGAAATCCTTTCCAAGTGGGCTTGGGATCCACAGCGATTTTTCCCATACCCCGCTTTTACGATTCGCATGGAAAAGATCCTGTGGGAGGTATTCCATACCATTCTCGTTCCACGAGATTCCCAAGATTATTGCCTCACCCTTTCACATGATCCCGAGGACTCCAAGCGAATCATGTTAATTCGGCGTTAGACCCAACCCAATCGACCGAGCCACAGACCCACTGGTACCCCCACGACTCGTGAGACAGGTAGCAGCAGCCCGTTTTTCGTTCATGACATAGTGCAGCTTCCTTTAAGTACGATAACGTGCCACGACTCGTGAGACCACGCTATTGACCCAAAGCAGCTTCCTCACTATGCCATGGATTGGAAGGCATGGACAAACTCCTAGAGTTCATGTCCATTTTGTCTAGGGTCTAATATTTTGACATTGGTCCAACCAATGTGAGAGTAGTAAATGACCGAGATCTCAAATAAATAAACATCTACACATACATCCATAATGCGTAAATAAACCATCCATAGCAGTTATATGACAAATAAACAACCCATTCATCCATCATCATAACCACATGCAAAATTAAAGCCTAGCACGCCCCTGTCGGATGATCACGAGCCCGAATCCTATGCGACCCACTGAGCCCGCAGTGGATCTATGGTCAATCTAGGGTTGGTCCTATACTATTACATTAATAGTAACCTAATCATCATGCTGATGGGCCTTGGTCTCTTTTTCTCTTTCTTCACTTCATGGAAAACTCCAAGGGACCTCCCGTCTGGGCTCTCCATGTGGTCCTTCCTTCTTCTCCACCAATTACAAAAAGGAAACCTCACTCCTAGTCTACTCTCATTACATATTAAAAATAGAAACCCCAGCGAAAACCCAGGGGGAGTACATAAGGAGGGAGGTAGAATGCCTTATTATTCCAAGGCAACTCGAAGGAGAAAGCAGTAAAAGAGGCACATAGGCCCAACAGAAAATAAACCATACATCAGGTCTAGGGCTCGTGATCATCCATTTCCATCCAACACACATAATCACATGATCCAATCATATAATCACATTATACCAACAACACATGATATCCAATCATGAATATCCAAAGTAATAAATGAATATGTGCATAACGTGTGAAAAATAAAACACAAATATTGGTAATAATATTTTCTCGTTTTAGGAAAACTTTTCCTCATTATTTTAAGTAAAATAACCCCGGGATTCCAAATCCAATTTATTTTACTCCTAAAATAATGTCTTTAGAAAAATAGGCATAATTGAACCAAAACGATTTTTCAGAATTAATTCAAAAATTAAAACTGAAAATAATTAAAAAATAAAAGAAAAAACACTACTAGGGTTTTGAAACCCTAGCAGCAGCCGCCGCTGCCGCCGCCGGCAGCGGCCCGCCGGCACGCACACAGGGCAGCAGGCTCAGCCTGCCGCCCCTGCGCGCGCGCAGGCGCTGCCTGGTCGGGCGCGCGCGCGCAGGCCCCTTGCCTACGTGCACGCGCGCCTGGCCGGCAGCGCGCTGCGTGGCCTGGGCATTACGGCAAACCGTCGCGCGCGCGCAGGCTCCCTTGCCTTGCGCGCGCGCTGGCCTGCTGGCTGCCGGTCGTGCCGTGCGCAGTGCGCGCGCAGACGTGCAGTGGGCACGCCTGCCGGGCGCGCGCGCGCAGACTCCTCCGTCTGCGTGCGCGCGCGCCTGGCAGCGCTGCCCAGAGTTCGTCCGCGCGCAGCCTTGCGCGCGCGCGCGCCTGCGCGACCGGCTGGGCGGGCGCGCGCAAGCTTCCCTTGCCTGCGCGCGGCTGCGCGCGGCCAGCCCTCCCGGCTGGCCGGCTGCATCATTTCTCGTTTTCCGTTCAATTTTCCACCCCATTTCCCAAGAAAAACAGAAAAAATACCAACATTCAGAAATTCACACGAATTAAAAGCAATAAAACCGACATGCTTATAATCAAGAAAAATCAAGATTTAATATAAAACATGCCAATATCACGTTTCATGCTTAGAACGCACATTAAACCTAGGCCTATACACCGAATCGGGCTCTGATACCACTGAAAGAAATCTGGTGGATCGTCCCGGGAATTGCGCGAATGCGGAAGCGCGATAAAGATAAACATACAAAAATTAAAAGCATGCTTTTAATTTAAAAGAACACGCTCAATGGGTGTACCCTTGAGGTTCCCGGGCGTTCGGTGTATCTCATGATCATATAACATGTAAAGAAATCATGGAGGCCATAGAGTTGAAAAATAAAGAGGGACGAAAAATAAAACGAGACCTACCCGTTGTCGTTTTAGTCTTCAACGGCTACTCGCGTTGTTCCCCGTTTTGCACCGAGATCTCGTTCTTGAGACCCTCCAAATCGTGACACACGATCCACCCACGTATCTTGCACGTCGTGCTAGCAACGAAGAAGTATTTTTGGAGAGGATAGATCAATCACACGTTATGAATTAACGGGACTAATCTTCCTTAGTTCTAATGTTCCAAGAACAAAAGAACAAGAAATAATTTTCTTGTAGAGAGAGAGAGGGGGGGGGGGGGGGCGGACGAGAGGTAAGGAGAGGGGAGAGTGTGTGTTGTGTGTGTGATTTCAAGAATCATCATCCTTCAAAAAGTTGGAAGCTAGAGGTATTTATAGAGGAGGAGTTTAATCCTCTTAAAACTCCTACTCTAAGAACTCTAATTTGTCTAGGATTTTGACCTAGTCAAAGTCTTAGTCAAACTAGTGTTTGACCTAGTCAAACAAATCCTAGCCTTCCATCTCCCCTTTCCATCTCAACCGTTGATTTTAATTTAATGAAATATTTAAATCCCATTAAATATTCCAAAAGGCTAAAAGAATAAATATAATAAATAAATATTAATATTTACTCTAAGCCCATTAAATCAATCCTTTAATAAATCCTATTTATTAATTTAATTCCCTTTATCAAATAGAAGGAATTAATTTCTCCAAGAAAATATAGGACCCGATTAAATCTAATTTAATCATTCCTTTACTCCAATATTTAATTCCAAATTGAATACTAAGTGTGTGTGGATAGTGTGTGACTCTTTAGGTTCACCATTCAGCTAGACTTGGTCGGATTCCTAGAATCCGTCCGTTACCATGGGTGGCCATCTAGCAACGGTCCATGGCACTAGAGACTAGGTGAATTATTGGAGGATGAACATTTAGGCTCTAACAGTACACTTGTCCTTCTGTCTTCGGTCTCATCACTTAGAGTCTAGGGCACGGAAAAAGCAGGTACCCATTTTGGACCTAAGTGTCGGTCTGTCCTTACTAAACGCCGCAAAGGAAACCTTTGCCTTCTGTTCAGTCAGTGTGGCCACAGATTTCAGGGACAAGACACAGAGCATATATGAGACTCAACTGTCAATATCTTTTGACAGGAGACAGATGCTTTCTTGGAAACTACTGTCACTCTGTACACCCGAGCTGCACTAGACATGGCTTATGACTACTCAAGAGTATTTTGGCAATCTCTCACCATATCTAAGATACAGACCTGATGCACAGGTAAACTCAGCAGTTCCTAAAGTCAAAGGACTTGGCCTGTACCGTTGGAACTGGGAATACACGTCATACCTTGCTGACCATACTCAAGGTCCTCCATAAGACGGTTCCCGCGAGTCACCTCAGTCAGCTGCTTCCTAGCATGCTGACCCACTAACACTGCTTAGACGACCTTCGTCACCCGTCGATGAAATACGACAGCAGATGCTTAGTGCAAGTCTCAAAGGGAATCCCGGTACCCATTTTCGGGATTCCTTGACTTGGAGATTTCCGGACTGATTCGGTAAGACTGATTTCATGGACCTACCTCCAAGCGTAGTCCCAGTCCCCGAAATCGTTTCTCAGTCCGCGGGCTTTGTTTGCGTAGTGAACAGAAATGTAAATGCAGATATAAATGAACGTAAACAAAGTATTGCCATATGAATTTTCACTTCTTTATTCATAAAAGTTTTTATCAACTACCAAAAATTGTCTAGACATAGGTTACATATTCCTGCCAAAATTGGCTTACATGGTCACCTATTCTAACATATCTATCTTGAAACCTCTTAGTGAGGTATCCGCGACTTCTGCTGATGACTGATTTGCATCACTTGACTCCTCAAGGATCAGCTCATCAGGTTGGATACCTTCTGAAAATCTTTGTTCCAAGAATACTACATTCCTTGAAACAAACACCCTTTGTTCCAAGGGGTAATAGAAATAATAACCTGCAGTTTCTTTAAGGTATCCAACAAACCTGCACAAACAAGATTTTGATTCTAGCTTGTCTCCCACTAGCTTCTTGACGTATGCAGGGCTACCCCACACTTTCAAGTAGTTGTAGGACGCAGGCTTGCCGTGCCATATCTCATATGGAGTTTGGGTCAATACACTGGTTGGCGGCAAGTTTAATAATTTGGCCACGGTCTCCAATGCGTAACCCCAAAAAGACAAGGGCAATTTGGTAAAACTCATCATGGATCGGACCATGTCCAAAAAGGTTCGATTCCTCCTTTCAGAGACCCCATTTAACTGTGGTGTCCCGGGAGGTGTCCATTAAGAGATTATACCGTTTTCTTTAAGATAATTACGGAACTCAATACTAAGGTATTCTCCACCTCGGTCTGACCGTAGGACTTTAATTTTGCAGCCGGTTTGGTTCTCAACTTCAAGCCTGAATTCTTTAAACCTCCCAAGAGCTTCAGACTTGTACCTGATTAGGTATACATAACCATACTGTGAATGATCATCGGTGAAGGTTATGAAGTAGGAGAACCCACCTCGGGCTTGCGTCCTTAGTGGTCCACATACATCTGTATGGACCAAGTCCAACAGACCTGTGGCAAGCCTGCTTTGTCCTACAAAGAGCTTCTTGGTCATTTTCCCTCTGAGACAGGATTCACAAGTCGGTAGTTTACTCAAGTCCCCAACCTCTAGGTTCTTTGACTCTACCAATTTCTTCATCCTATCTTGGGAGATGTGACCTAGCCTTGCGTGCCACAGTTGTGCGTTCCCGTCATCATCTATTTTACGTTTGTGTTGAGCATTTAGAATGAAATTCATTTGTTGTAACATATAGAGACCATTATTGAACATACCAAGCAGATGAGTAATTCCACCCTTTCATCAAATAAAATTAATTTTTATTGATTATAAACTCATATCCACTATTGTCTAACAACGGAATGGAAATGATGTTTCTAATCATACTAGGTACATAATAAGCTTACTCCAGTTCTATACTTATATGATCACTAACTACTAGGGTGGCGGATCCTACTGCTTCTGCCGAAATGGCCTTGCCATTTCCAAGCTTTAGGATCATATCTCCGCTACTCAGTTTTCTGCTTCTTTTCAGCACCTGCAAATCATTGCAAATGTGAGCTCCACAGTCGGTATCTAATACCCAAGAGGCAGTGTTAGTAACCATATTAACCTCAATCACAAAGATACCTTGCTTGGAGAGGAGTTTGGGGCAATCCCTCTTCCAATTCCCTTTCTCACGGCAATGAATACATATGTCATTTGCCCTCGATTGTTGCTTTGAGTCAACCTTCCTTTTTACTTTGCCTTTCCCCACTTTGGCAATGGGAACACTTTTAGTGTTGGTAGTTGCTTTGACGGCTTTTCCCTTTCCCTTCTTCCTTCTCCAACGTCCGGCGCCCTTGCCTTTCATCTTGGAAGTCGAAGCATCTCCAAACAACACCAACGCCGCAGACTTTTTGGTCATTGCCTCGTATTGCACCAACATATTAATTAACTCATGGATGCCCTTCTCAAGAGCATTCATGTTATAGTTAATAATGAATTGGTCGAAGGTGGGTGGGAGAGACTGAAGGATCACATCAATGTACGTCTCGTTATCGAGCCCTGCTTTGAGGTCTTCGAGCATTTCCACCAAGGTAAGCATCTTGACCCCATGCTCTTGTACAGAGGACCCTTCGGTCATTTTTAGTTCCAAAGAACGCGTTCGTTGCGACATACCTAGTATGCCGGTCCGGAACCACGTAGCAATCCTTCAGGCAATCCATAATGGAAGGAACATCGTCTAGCCTTTCATATTGCTTTTGAATCTCATTCGTCATAGAGGCAAGTATGATGCTACGGACTCTCCGGTTATCCTTATGCCAAGTCTCGAACGTCTCACGTTCTTCTGATGTGGATCCTTCTGGCAGGGTCCTAGGAAACGGCTCGTCCATGATATAACCTTGGTTCTCGTAATCGAGGACTATCTTCAGATTGCGCAACCAATCGTTGTAATTGGTTCCATTAAACTTGTTGATCACAAGTATGGTTGATAATGGGTTCTTAGACATTTTTTAAATCTATATTTAAAGAACAGAACTACGATCAATAGAATAAAAAATGAAAGTTTTAATAAAATTAAACGCTTGGACTTTAATCATTTAATGCTCCCACTATTTATACGAAAACACGACACTCTCAAATGCTGTTTTCGGGAAATCCCTTTCCTAGTGGGCTTGGGATCCACAGCGATCTCCCCCATACCCCGCTTTTACGATTCGCATGGGAAAAAATATGTGGGAGGTATACCATACCATTCTCGTTCCACGAGATTCCCAAAATAATTGCCTCACCCTTTTACGTGATCCCGAGGACTCCAAGCGAATCACGTTATTCGGGCGTTAGACCCGACCCAATCAACCGATTCATAGACTCACTGTTAGGGGTGGCAATCCAATCCGGACCCGGCAAAACTCGCCCCGGACCTGCCCCTAATGGGGCGGGTTCGGGTCCAAAAAATTGAAAACGGGGCGGGTAGCGGGTCCTACGAATTAGGACCCGGCCGGGTCCGGGGCGGGTCCCGGGTCCTTAAGGACCCGCCCCGGACCCGCCCCATTTAGATATGTATATATATATATGTAATTTTTTTTATTATGATAGAATAAACACTAATAAAATATTATATTATTTAATTTAATTATTGTTAGGTATATGTTCAATAGTTGATTAATTAAAAATTTGTCCTACAATACTTAATGATGAGAAAGACAAAGAAGTTGTTACTAATGTATAATCAATAATTCAATATGAATTGTTTGAGTTGTTCTATTATGAACAATTTTATTTGTACTTGAAATTCTTTTCCGACTTGAATTTGAGTTAGATTATGAATAATTAATTTTATTTGTAATTAGTATATTAAATTTTAATTTTTTAATTTATAGAATAAATAAAAAATTAAAAAAACTGGGTCTACTGGGTTAGACCCGCCCTGGCGGGTTTTGTAGCGGGGCAGGGCTAGTCCCCGATCCACCAAAACCCGCCCCGTTGCCACCCCTACTCACTGCTACCTCCACGACTCGTGAGACAGGTAATAGCAGTCTACTCGTCGTTCATGACAAAGTGCAGCTTCTTTTAAGCACGATAGTCATGCCATGACTTGTGAGACCACGCTATCGACTTAAACTAGCTTCCTCACTTTGCCGTGGATGGAAGGCATGGACGAACTCCTAAAGTCCAAGTCCATTTATGAAGGGTCTAATATTTTTAACTTGGTCCAACCAAGCGAGAGTTGAAATGACCGAGATCCCACACATACATACATACATACATACATAATGCATAATAAAGGTTTGCATCCCATAGCAATAGTATGATAAATAAATCATTCATTCACCATAAGAGCCACATGCAAAATTAAAGCCTAGCACGCCCCTGCTGGATGATTACAAGCCCGAATCCTATGCGACCTACTGAGCCCGCAGTGGATCTATGGTCAATCTAGGGTTGGAAATATACTATTACATTTAATAATAGCAACCCAATCAACATGCTGATGGGCCTTGGTCTCTTTCTCCTTCAGGTCTCCATGGAACGCCTTGGATTCATCATTCTGGGCTCTCCATTTGGACCATCCTTCATCTCCACCATGAAAATAAAATAAAATAATTCCTCACCCCTATACTACTCTCATTACATATTTAAAAAGAAACCCCAGCGAAAAACCGGGAAAGTACAACAGGAGGAGATAGAATGCCTTATTATTCCAAGGCAACTAGAAAAGGAGGAGGAGAAAATAAAAGAGGCACACAGGCCCAACATAAATTTAAACCATAAATGCCGTCTAGGGCTTGTGATCATCTGTTCTCAATCAACACACATAATCACATGATATCCAATCAGATAAACACATGTACATAATCCATGATATCCAATCACATCATCCATAACAAAAACGAGAGAACGATTCATGCATGTAAACTTGGCATAATATTGGCAATCCCCTTTTTTGTTTAGGAAATCCTTTCCACATTATTTGAAAGTGAATTAAAATGTCGGGATTCCAAATCTAACAAGATAACTTTCCAAATAATGTCTTCATGAAAATATGTAAAAATCAAATAAAATAATTTTTCAAAAATTATCCAAAAAATTAAAGAACAAGAAAAACACAAAATAATGTACGGCCGCTGCCTCTGGCGGCGCCTGCCGGCGCACGAGGGCCAGTAGGTTTTTCATGCCATACACGTTTTTCATGCTTTAAACACATGCAAAACCTTAGGTCTATACACAGAACCGAGCTCTGATACCACTGGAAGCCTAGCAAAGGCGTGTGGATCGTCCGGAGAGTAACGCGAATGCGGAAGCGCGATATAATAAAATTACAATAATTTAAAACATGCCATAAACAAGAATTAAATATAAACGTTCAAGGGTGTTCCCTTGAATCTCCGGGGCATTCGGTGTATCTCATGAATAAAAAGAACGAAAGAAATTCATGGAGGCCCTAGGGTTAAAAAGATGGAATCAACAAAAGCGAAAAACCTACCCGGTTGTCGTTTTGTCTTCGAACCGCTACTCGCGTTGTTCCCCGATTTGCTCCAAGATCTCCTGTTGAAACCCTCTAATTCGTACACACAATCTGTCCACGTATCTTGATCCTCGTGCTAGCGAAAAATCAAGTGTAGTTTATTTGGAGAGGACGGATTGATCAAACGCTATCAATTAACGAGATCAATCCTCCTTTAGTTCAATTGTATGGAACAAGAGAAAAAAAGAGAACTTCTTGGGAAAGGGAGAGAGGAGCGGCCGAGAGGGAGAGATGGGGCGTTGATGTTGTGTGTGTGTATGTGTGTTTTGAATTTCATTTTCTCTTCCAAAGTGAAGAGTTAGGCATATATATAAAGGAGGAATCCTATTCCTCTTCTAATTCCCACTCTTTGGAAGACTCCTTTTGGAATAGGATTTGACTAGGTCAAATCCTAGTCAAAGCTAGCTTCTTGGTCAAATCAATCCTAGCCATCCATCTTCCCTCTTTAATCTCAACCATTCATTAATTTAATGGAATATTTAAATAGTCCAAAGGGCAAGAAATAAATAAAATAAATATTAATATTTATTTAAAGCCCATTAAATTAAATTCTTATAAATCTCATTTATTAGATAAATTCCTTTCATCTAATAAAAGGAATTAATATTCTCAAGATAAGAAAGATCCAATTAAATCTAATTTAATCATTCCATCTCCCTCCAAATATTTAATTCTAAATTAAATACATTATGTGTGCAGATTGTGTGTGACTCATTAGGTTCCCTTCAGTTAGACTTGGTCGGATTCCTAGAATCCGTCCGTCACCATGGGTGCCCGTTTAGCAACGATCCATGGCACTAGAGACTAGGTGAATGTGCGTAGGGGTGAACATTTAGGCTCTACAATACATCTATCCTTCTGTCTACAGTCTCACCACTTAGGGTCTACGACACAGATCTGTAGGTACCCATTTTGGACCTAAGTGTCAGCTTGTCCTACACTAAACGCCGCAGGGAATCCTTCCTTTCTGTTCAGTTACTGTGGCCACAGATTTTAGGGACAAGACTCAGAGTATAGTGAGGCACTACTGTCAACGCTCTTGACAGGAGACAGTTCCTTTCTTGGAAACTACTGTCACGTTGCACATCATGGCTGCACTAGATATGGCATATGACTACTCAGCAACTGTGTTTTGGTAATCTCTCACCATACCTAAGATAGAGACACGATGTACTAGTAAACTCAGCAATTCCTCAAGTCAAAGGATTGACCTGTACCATTGGAATCGGGAACTCATGTCATACCTATCCGACCCTACTCAAGGTCCTCCTAAGACGGTTCCCGCGAGTCACATCAGTCAACTACTCCCTAGCAAGCTGACCCACTAACACTGCATAGACGAACCTCGTCACCCATCGATGAAACACGATAGCATATGCTTACTGCAAGCCTCAAGTGGATTCTCGATACCCATTTCCCGAGATTCCTTGACTTGGAGATTTTCAGACTAATTCGGCGAAACTGATTTCATGAACCTACCTCCAAGCGTAGTTCCAGTCCCCGAAATGTGATCTCAGTCTGTGGGCTTTGTTTGTGTAGTAAACAATTATAAAGCAGTAAAAGTGAACACAGACAAAGTATGAGCCAGATGAACATCACTTTCTTATTCATCAAGGTTTATTAAAACTCTGAAATTGTTCAGACATAGGTTATAATTTGCCTAATAAGATTGGCTTCATGGTCACCTATTCTAATATTTCTAAGTCATGTTAATGTGGTCAAAAGTTTAATGCTCCTAAAGTCCCAAGGTTAGAATTAACTCTTGAGACCCTTGAGCATCAGATTGAAGCCAATAAAAGGCCATGGCTATCATTTGTAAAAATTAGACTTTGAATTAATATAAACTTTCTTTTTGTGAGGTTGAATTCTCTTTGTAGAGTTTAGATTGTTTAGAACTTATCACGATACTTGAGCAATATCTTGTGGCGTTCACCATACCAAGGTTCTTGGCTGCTGATATAGCCAACGGGTCAAGGTTCTCTCAAGCTCCAGGTACGATCAAACTAGATCATCGATCTGGGATTTCCGCTGCCTATTTTTATATGTTTGGTTCTTGGATCTCTATATCTAATGGGTCTCACGTCTTATCCTTATCAGTTTGGTATTAGAGCAATCTGATATTGATCTGATTTTGTTATCTTATTGCATATTTAGTTCTAAAAAAAGAAAAAAAAAAAAGCTCAAAATAAAAACAAACGAGCAACAAAAAAAATCGTTCAAAAAAAAGAGAAGGCAAAAAAAAAAAAACAACAACAAAAGTCACAAAGTGGCCATGTGAAAAACAAAAAAAAATTGTTGAAGGATTCATTCATCTCTTATCCTTGTTAAATACCATAAAAAAAATCAGCCATTATCGAGTTGTTCAATTTTTCTTGTTCAGTCCTATTCTAATTGAGCCTACGAAGAGAATTTGAGTGGTAAAAGGCAAGAGAGTGTGAGTTTATTAGAGGGGAGGTAAAAGCCTACGAGTGAAACACGAGTGTTGTGAGAAACTATTTTGGGTGATACACGAGTGAATTGTGAGGGTTCTACAATGGAAGAGACTTCTACCAATACGGGAAATGAGTTTACCGTTCAAGCTATGCAACAATAATTTGCAATATTCGGAGCAATTCTTGAAGGCATAACCGATCGTTTGGAGAAGTTGGAACAACCAATTCTTAGGAGACACGAGAATTACCAAATCCATCAATTGGAGTCCGAAGAAGAGGAAGACGTTGAGCCTCCACATTATGGTAATAAAGGAGGTAGAAGACGGCAAAGCAATGAAGTAGACCGAGATTTGGGAAGCATAAAACTGAACATTCCCACATTTCAAGGAAGAAGTGATCCGGAGGCATATTTAGAGTGGGAAAGAAAGACGGATCTTATCTTTGACTGTCATAATTACTCCAAGGAGAAGAAGGTGAAACTTGCTGCAATTGAGTTCACTGACTATGCTATAGTTTGGTGGGATCAATTTATCACAAACCGAAGGCGGTATGGAGAGAGACCTATCTCTACTTGGGCTAAAATGAAATTCATCATGCGTAAGAGATTCGTTCCTTCACATTATTTTCGTGATTTGTATCAAAAACTCCAAACTATGACACAAGGTGTGAAATCCGTGGATGAATATTACAAAGAGATGGAGATCGCTATGATTAGAGCAAATGTTGAAGAAGACCGAGAGGCCACCATGTCAAGGTTCTTAAGTGGGTTGAACCGAGAGATAGCCAACATTGTAGAGCTGCAACATTATGTCAAGCTTGATGACATGGTGCACACATCCATGAAGGTGGAAAGACAACTGAAGAGGAAGGGATCGAATCAAAGAAACTTTACATCCAATTTTCAGCCACCAAGCAAGGCAAATGAAGGAGCTTCAAAGACAGGTTTTGGACCCACCTCCAAAACCCAAAATGAGGCGTCTAAAACCAAATCTAATGAGGTAGAAAAGGGAAAATGTATCTCATCTTCATCTCAAAGTTGAGATATCAAATGTTTTCGTTGTCAAGGTTATGGCCATATCGCATCTGAATGCATCAACGAGTGATGATCTTAAGGGAAAATGGGGACATAGAATCTGAAAGTGAGCATGAACCCAGCAATGACGAGCAAGTTGAGGAGACTACACCCGAACATGGAGAGCTTTTGGTGGTAAGAAGAGCTCTAAACATGCAAATGAATGTTGACAATGCCGAACAACAAAGGGAGAACATCTTTCATACAAGATGTTTAGTTCAAGGGAAGGTATGCATGTTAATTATTGATGGAGGAAGTTGGGCTAATGTTGCTAGTTGTGAAATGGTGGAGAAATTGAACTTAGCATCCACGAAGTATCTCAATCAATATAAGTTGCAATTGCTTAATGATTGTGGACAAATTCGGGTGAGTAAACAAGTTTTGGTGTCATTTTCCATTGGTAACTACAAGGATGACGTTCTATGTGACGTAGTGTCAATGCATGCTAGCCACATCCTCTTGGGCAGACCATGGTAGTTCGATAGGAGGGTGACTTATGATGGTTTTCTATGAAAGAATCGGTACGGCCCGGGAACGCGGCGGAAGCGTAAAATAAAAAAAAATTTAAATGATTTCAAATGGGTGTTCCCTTTGAATTCCCGGGCGTTCGGTGTATTCAAAAGCATAATAACATACATAAAAATATGCTTGAACATGTGGCTAGAGGAGGAAATAAAAAGGTACAATAATTTAAATAGAAACATACCTTTTTCGTTTCACATGTACAACGGCAACAAGCTTTGATTCTCTTTTCGTTCCTTTTCCGTTCACCTTAGGATTCAAATTAGAACCCCTCTAATTTGTCCACACCACAGCAATGGAAGTAAATCTAGATCTACTGCTAGGTAGAAGCTAGATCAAGGAAGAAACGAAAAACGTATTACACTATTGATTAGTGTATACGTATTTTCTCATGTTCTAATTTTGAATCCAATTCAAAGAGAACTCAAAAGGAGAAAAGGCTGGAAATTTTCGTGGCTTGTGTGCTAGGGAGTGCAAGTTAGGAAAAAAAAAAAAAAAGTGTATACATGTGTTGTGTAGTTGTAGGTTGTTTCCAAAACCACCTACACACTAATGCACAAC
Organism: Sesamum alatum; assembly: GCA_034509735.1. Classification (NCBI taxonomy): domain Eukaryota; kingdom Viridiplantae; phylum Streptophyta; class Magnoliopsida; order Lamiales; family Pedaliaceae; genus Sesamum; species Sesamum alatum. Next base: position 2,468,998 of record JACGWO010000012.1, on the reverse strand, counting down.
TTATGCTCAACCTCCAACCATGTTAGCACAATATGTGGACCACCTAGCCATCATGGCAAGCCACATTAAGTAGATTATAGTAATATTATTTTCAAGTTAAGACTTGGTCTTTAGTCATTAACCCCTCCCACTATTTTTGCGAAAGCCATCACTCTCAAATGAGGTTTCGGGAAACCATTTCCTAGTGGGCTTGAGGTCCACAAACGCAATTCTCCATGCCCCGCTTTTACGATTCACACGGAAAAAAGCTTTGTGGGAGGTAACCTATACCATTCTCATCCAATGAGATCCCCAAGTTATTTTGCCTCGCCTCTTCACATGATCCCGAGGACTCCAAGCGAATCATGTTACTCAGCGTTAGGCCCGACCCATCAACCAAATGAATATCTCAACTATCGCCCCCCACGATTCGTGGACAGGGAAATAGGAGCATATTCCTTTGTTCATAACAATAGCGCAGCTTTCTTCCATTGCAAACGTGCCACGACTCGTGAGACCACGAATGGGTGAAAGTAGCTTCCTCACTACATTGCTATGGATGGAAGGCTTGGATTTAAATCAAACCATTTGACTTTTTAATCCATTAATGGGCCTAATATTTACTTGGACCATCCAAGTGAGAGTTAAGTTTATTAGTGACCGAGACCTCATCATTAAGAAAGTTTGCATGCTCCGGTTTTAACATTGAATATATAGGATGCATTCAAAACACATCATACATCAAATATTAAAACATACACCACATGCAAAATAAGCCTAGCACGCCCCTGTTGGATGATCACAAGCCCAATCCTATGTGATCCACTGAGCCGGCAGTGGATCTGTGGTCAATCTAGGGTGGCCTACACTATTACAAAATTATAACCCATTATCATTCAACGGTCCTTGTAACGCCTCTTCATTCTTTTGGACTCTCCATCGTGGGCTCCGTCCAACGGGCCTCTTCTTGGGCCTCCATCACCATGGAAATGCTTCCTTACAATTTTATTACAAAAAAATAAATCCCCACCAACCTAACTACACTCATTACAACTTAAATAAGAAACCCCAATCAGAAGTTGGGGGGAGTACAAAAGGAGGAAGAAAGCAAGCCTTATTATTTCAAGGCTAAAAACGAGAGAGAGAAAGAGAATAATAAAACAAAGAGGCACGCAGGCCTCACCCAATAAAAATTAAACCATACATAAGGGCCATGAGCTTTGTGATCATCCCCATTGTTTATCCAATAAACAATTAATACACATTTATATCAAATATAAATATGCCCAACAAATAAATACATCCAATGCATTTATAAAAAATGATATCCAATATCATAAACAACAACACAATTATATGCAGAAATATATATATTAATAATGCAATTAAAAATGGATATCATGTATCATACATCCAATGTACCAAAATAAAATATTTTTTTTTGTTTGGAAACCATTTCCAAATTAATCTAAGGCACAATTAAATTTTAAAAAAATCCAATTTAACTAAAATTAAAATTAGGCAAAATTAATCATTTCAGAAAATATGCAGAAATGTGGAAAATCCAATTTTTTGGGTAAAAATAGCAGAAATGGCCCAACCGTTCGAAACCGGCCGGCCGGCAACACTGTCGGCCGCGCGCGCGCGCGCCCTGCAGCGCTGTGCGGGCGCGGGGCGGGCGCGCGCGCTGGCACTGTGCGGCCGGCAGCTGCTGCCGGCTGCACTGTTTTGAACCCAAATTTTTTTTTTCTTTTTTTTTTTTAAATATCTGCATTAAAACTGAAACTAAAACATGCATTTACAGAAAATCTAATTTTCAAAAAATGCATGGATATCCATAATTAAAAGCAAAATTAACACATATTCTTCTAAACACATAATCATGCTTAAAACCGTAAAACATGCTTTCCAAAAGCAAATTAAACATGTTGAACATGCTCATCACATAAAAACATGTCATTCCTAAAACCACAACACCGAACCGGGCTCTGATACCACTGAAAGAATCGGTACTGCCCGGGAACGCGGCGGAAGCGTAAAATAAAAGAAATTTAAAACGATTTCAAAGGGGTGTTCCCTTTGAATTCCCGGGCGTTCGGTGTATTCAAAAGCATAATAACATACATAAAAATATGCTTGAACATGTGGCTAGAGGAGGAAACAATAAGGTACAATAATTTAAATACAAACATACCTTTTTCGTTTCATATGTACAACGGCAACAAGCTTTGATTCTCTTTTCGGTCCTTTTCCGTTCACCTTAGGATTCAAATTAGAACCCCTCTAATTTGTCCACACCACAGCAATGGAAGTAAATCTAGATCTACTGCTAGGTAGAAGCTAGTTCAAGGAAGAAACGAAAAACGTATTACACTATTGATTAGTGTATACGTATTTCTCATGTTCTCATTTTGAATCCAATTCAAAGAGAACTCAAAAGAAGGAGAAAAGGCTGAAAATTTTCGTGGCTTGTGTGCTAGGGAGTGCAAGTTAGGAAAAAAAAAAGTGTATACATGTGTTGTGTAGTTGTAGGTAGTTTCCAAAACCACCTACACACTAATGCACAACTTATGCTCAACCTCCAACCATGTTAGCACAATATGTGGACCACCTAGCCATCATGGCAAGCCACATCATTGCTTACATGGAGCCACATCATTGCTTACATGGAGGACTTTCAACTCCTCTTAAACTTGCATCAAACCTTTGAGCTTTGATTTCAAGTCATGTACCGGTTTAGACCGGTCTTGATTTAATCAAATTAAATCAAGTATCCATGGGTTTTAAATTAATCCAATTAATTTTAAACCTTATTGAAATCCAAAAGTTCATTTAATCCAATTAAATAAACATAAGCTCAAAGACTAATTAATTGATCCAATCAATTAATTAAACGAAACCCAATAAATTAATCCAATTAATTTAAAGGTATTGAGCCCAAAATTAATTAATTCAATTAATTAATTCTTGGGCATCCATCCAATGGATTTTTCCAATAAATTATCCCATCATTTATATTCTCCTTGAATTAATTTAATCCAATTAAATTAATTCACTTCTTCCAGAATTAATTCCAAATTAATTCCACTACTTCCATAGTGATTTGTGTGTGACTCTTTAGGTTCACCCTCAGCTAGACTTGGGCTTGTGTCCAACACAATTGATAAATTAAATCCAATTTAATTAATTATTTCTAATTTACCATTAATCAGAATGCCCGTTACCATGGGTGGCCGTCTAGCAACGGTCCATGGCATTAGAGACTAGGTGAATGTTGGCATGAACATTTAGGCTCCGAATCCCATACAGGTACAGTCCTTTGTCAACCATCTCCCGGCCTTAGTCTAGGGCATGGAATTGGGTGTCGGTTCCCATCCTGGACTAGGCAACTATGCTACAAACTCGAGACGCGTTTATTCTATTGATCGACCTAGGGAACCATTCCCTACTCGACCAATCGCTACGGCCGTAGACTTAATGAGTCGAAACCATCTCAGAGCGCATAGAAGACATAGCTGTCAAATACTGACAGGAGACAGATTCTATCTTGGAATCCACCGTCCTTACTACATACTCCGACTGCCCTGGACAAGGCTTATAATGACCATATCAAAGACATGGTCACCTCTCGCCAAATCCAAGATACAACCTTCATATGCAAGCGACTGCCATGATTACTCAAGTCCGAGGACTAATCCCGTACTATTGGAACCGAGAATTTCAGTCATACCGACCAAGCCTCCAAGGCTTCCATATGACGATTCTCGCGAGTCAGTTCAGTCAGTCGACTACTTTGCCAACTAACCCACTAAAATTGCATAGACGACCCACGTCTGGCACCGATGAAACTCGGCACTCACCCAGTGAATGCAATACTTAGTGCAAGTCTCTATAGGACACTCGAGGCCCAGTCTCGAGGTCCTAGACTTGGAATGTTTCAGACCAACCCTCAAGGAGTTGGTTTCATAGCTGCCAACCTATGCGCAGCTCAACTCAATGGGTTTTACCAATCGGTCTGTGGGCATTTGTTGTGACATTGAAACACCATTCAAATGTAAGTAGTAAGCACAACAAACACATTTTGCCAATGATGAATACTTACTTTATCCATCAGTATAATATTACTTTGATAAAGATCGACGAATAGTTCACAGAACAACCAATCCAATTGACTTTCTGGTCACTTATTCTAACATTCTAAATCGTTACACACTCAAGCATCGTGATCGAAACATTCAGCTTGTTTCCTTAAAACCCCCAACAAGTTCAAGAAGATCAATTCAAAATGTCTCAAGCAAGAAAATTGAGAGAGACGGAGAAAAAGAAAGGCAACAATGAGGTGAAAAATCTAAAAGAAAAAAAGAGTGGAGAGAAAAATAAAGAAGAATTTAGTGTGATTGAGAAGAAAAAGAAAATGGACGAATGTGAGGGAAAAAAGAAGTCAACTTTCTATGCAAAAGCGAGTGAGATGAAAAGAGCATTACTTGGAGAAAAGAGTGTGTTAGTGATGGTGTTTAAGGAGGCACTGAACACTAAGGAACTAACCCCATCTTTGCCTAGTGCTTTGTGTCTCTTTTGCAGGAATATGATGACGTCTTTCCGGAAGAAGAGCCAAGCGGATTGCCACCAATAAGGGGAATTGAGCATCAAATTGACTTCATTCCAGAGGTCGTACTACCAAACCGACTAGCTTATAGGGTGAATCCCGAGGAGACAAAGGAAATTCATATTTTTAATAAATTCACAATTAAACCTTATTTTCTTTTCTCACCCCACTTCATTGACTTCTTTCTTTCTCATCCCCTAATACTACCGTTGTTTCTTTCCATAATTTTTTTTACTTTTCATTTCACACCACCGTTTTTTAAATATACTCGTGGGGACCGCATGCAGTAAGGGCTAGTATATACAAAGTAATATAAAGTAGCAGGAGTCGTGTCTACCAAATGAGTATGGTAGTTAATGGTGGATTCAAAAACAAACTTTGTGAGAGGACATGAAAATGTCTAGTTTTAATAATAATAGAGTATAGATGTAGGCCATGTTTACCAGCCCCTATTGAATTAACCAGTACTATATTAACTCCATACTATCTGTTGTATTAACATTAATTGTATTATTGCGAATTTGTTTACTTCACATACTACGGGGGGCAACATGGTTGAACTATCAGACACTTTGTTTATATTTTTATATTTTTTATCGAGGTTTAAATCCAAAAATTACTTTTTTGCCCACAAGTTAGACATGATGGGTTGTCAAATCATTCAGCCTAATTAACTCTCTTTCCAATTGTCCTTTTACATTCTTTAAAACGGAGGAACAATGTTTTGAGCTTGAAACGTTTGGCCTCCCTCTCCTCCATCTTCCACATTACTCAAAACAAAGATCCTAAAGTGTAGTTGCTCCGCGTAACACTCACCATGTTGTATACAATTAAACCAAATTCGGAAAAATGTGATGTATTTTATTTGGTCTTTGTACATACTTTCACTTAAGCAAAGTGCAATTAACCCAAAAATTCATCATTCAAGAAACTGTCAAAGAAAAAACAAAAGAGAGAAAAGCTAGGTAATTAATTAATAATTACTTACTTACAGCTACATATATAGAAGGAAATTTCTCCTGCCATTTTTCTTTAATTTTTTCAAGCAGAAAAAGAAAAATCTATTTCTGGCAGCAATTCATCTGGGACTTGGGTGCATTTTCTTCTCATTCGTAAGCATCAGCTTCTGAGAAATGCCGTTTGCACGTTCATACCATGCAACTATAGCAAGCAGGACTCGAATGAACTTAGCCATGGCTACTAGCGAATAGGTATCCTCCAAATCGACCCCGGGTCGTTAAGTATACCTTTTTGCCACTAGCCTAGCTTTGTGCTTATAGACCCATTTACACCTGACTGGTTTAACGCCTTTGCGTGGGTCTACAAGTGTCCAAACTTGGTTCTCGCTCATGGAGTCCATTTCGGCTTTCATGGCCTCAAGCTATTTTTCCGAGTCCATGTCAGACATCGGTCCCCGTATGTCTTGGGATCCTTGTCAAATTGACCCCAGTCATGCCTAGAAAGCCATACCTCACGGGAGGGCGAGGCATTCTAGCTGACCTACGGAGGACGGGAACATCAGTGGTGACTGTGGGTGCAGACATTACAGGAGCTGGCGGTTCAGGTACCGAGGCTGGCTCCTCTTGAGATTGTTCGACATACCTGGCATGCTGAACTTCTCGAGGTTACTCAACGTGTTGGGTATCTATCTTGAAACCTCTCGGTGAGGTATCCGCAGGTTATGAGATCAATGACTGATTTGTCTCACTTGATTCCTCAAGGATGAGCTCATCATGTTGGACACCCACCTTCTGTTCCAATGAGTCATAGAAATAATAACCTGCAGTTTCTTTAGGGTATCCAACGAACCTACACAAACTAGACCTTGATTCTAGCTTGTCTCCCACTAACCTCTTGACGTATGCAGGGCTACCCCACACTTTCAAGTAGTTGTAGGATGCAGGCTTGCCGTGCCATATCTCATACGGTGTTTGGGTCACTGCACTGGTTGGCGCTAAGTTTAACAACTTCATTGCGGTTTCCAATGCATAGCCCCAAAAAGACAAGGGCAATTCAATAAAACTCATCATGGATCAGACTATGTCTATCAAGGTTCGATTCCTCCTTTCAGAGACGCCATTTAATTGCGGTGTCCCCGGAGGTGTCCATTCAAAGACTAAATCGATTTCTTTGAGATAATTAAGGAATTCGGTACTAAGGTAATCATCGCTCGGTCTGATTGTAGGACTTCAATTTTGCAGTCAGTTTGGTTCTCGACTTCATGTCTGAATTCTTTAAACATTTCAAGAGCTTCAGACTTGTACCTCATCAGGTAAACATAACCATACTATGAATGATCATCGGTGAAGGTTATGAAGTAGGAGAACCCTCCTCGGGCTTGCGTTCTTAGTGGTCCATACACGTCTGTATGGACCAAGTCCAACAGGCCTGTGGCAAGCCTGCTTTGTCCTACAAAGGGCTTCTTGGTCATTTTCCCTCTAAGACAGGATTCACAAGTTGGTAGATCACTCAAGTCCCCAACCTCTAGGTTCTTTGAGTCACCAATTTCTTCATCCTTTCTTGGGAGATATGGCCTAGCCTTGCATGCCACAGTCGTGCATTCCCGTCATTATCTAATTTACGTTTGTGTTGAGCATTCATAACAAAATTTGTTTGTTGTAAGACATAGAGACCATTATTAAGCGTACTAAGCAGATGAGTAAATCCTCGCTTCATCAAATAAAAGCAATTTTTATTGATTGAAAACTCATAACCACTATTGTCCAACAATTGAATGGAAATGATGTTACATAATAAACTTGCTCTAATTCTATACTAATACGATCACTAACTACTAAGGTGGCGGATCCTATTGCTTCTGTCAAGATGGCCTTGCCATTTCCAAGCTTTAGGACTATTTCACCGCTACTCAGCTTTCTGCTTCTTTTCAACACCTGCAAGTCGTTGCAAATGTGAGCTCCACAGCTGGTATCTACTACCCAAGAGGCAGAGTTAGTAACCATATTAACCTCAATCACAAATATACCTTGCTTGGAGAGGAGTTTGGGGCAATCCCTCTTCCAATGCCCTTTCTCACGGAAATTGAGACATATGTCATTTGCCCTCGACTGTTGCCTTGAGTCAACCTTCCTTTTTCCTTTGTCTTTCCCCACCTTGGCAACTGGAACACTCTTAATGTTGGTAGCGGCTTTGACAGCCTTTCCCTTTTCCTTCTTCCTTTTTCCAACGTCCGGCCCCCTTGCCTTTCATATTGAAAGTCGAAGCCTCTCCAAACAACACCGATGGCACAGAATTTTTGGCCGTTGCCTCGTATTGCACCAACATATTGATCAACTCATGGATACCCTTCTCAAGAGCATCCATGTTATAGTTAACAATGAATTAATCAAAGAAGGGTGGGAGTGATTGAAGGATCACATCAATGTACGTCTCGTTATCGAGTTCTGCTTTGAGGTCTTCGAGCTTTTTCACCAAGGTAAGCATGTTGACCCCATGCTCATGTACAGAGGACCCCTCGGTCATTTTACTTCCAAAGAACACCTTCGTCGCGACATACCTAGTATGTCGGTCCGGGACTGCATAGCAATCTTTCAGGCGAGCCATTATGGAAGGACATCGTCTAGCTTCTCATACTGCTTCTGAATCTCATTGGTCATAGAGGCAAGTATGATGCTACGGACTTTCAGGTTATTCTTATGCCAAATCTCGAACGTCTCACGTTTTTCTGGCGTGGATCCTTCTTGAAAAGCCCGAGAAAACGTCTTGTCCATGACATAGCCTTGGTTCTCATAATCGAGGACTATCCTTAGATTGCGCAACCAGTCATTGTAGTTGGTTCCATTAAACTTGTTTGTCTCAAGTACGCTTGATAATGGGTTTTTAGACATTATTTTAAATCTACATTTAAAAACAGAATTTAATCAGCAGAATTGAATAAAAGGTTTTAATAAAGATTAAACACTTGGACTTCAGTCATTTAATTCTCCACCTATTTCTACGAATACACGACACTCTCAAACATTTTTTTTTTTTCGGGAAACCCTTTCCTAGTGGGCTTGGGATCCACAGCAATACCTTCCATGCCCCGCTTTTACGATTTGCATGAAAAATAACCTGTGGGAGGTATTCCATACCATTCTCGACCGACTAGATTCCCAAGATATCCGCTTCACCCTTTTACGTGATCCCCAGGACTCCAACCGAATCATGTTATTCGGGCGTTAGACCCGACCCAATCAACCGATTTATAGACTCACTGCTACCCCTACGACTCGTGAGATAGGCAACAGGAGTGTACTCTTCGTTCATGATAAAGTGCAGCTTCTTTTAAGCACGATAGTCGTGCAACGACTAGTGAGACCACGCTATTGACTGAAACTAGCTTCCTCACTTTGTCATGGATTAGAAGACCTGGACGAACTCCCAGAGTCCTAGTCTATTTGTTAAGGGTCTAATATTCAACTTGGTCCAACCAAGTGAGAGTTTTGATGACCGAGATCTTATTATAGCACATTGATACATACATCCATTATGCATTATAAAACATTTGCATCCCATAGCAGCAATATGATAAATAAGCCATTCATTCACCATAAAAGCCACATGAAAAATCAAAAGCCTAACACGTCCCAGTTGGATGATCACAAGCCCGAATCCTATGAGACCTACTGAGCCCGCAGTGGATGTATGGTCAATCTAAGATTGGTCCTACACTATTAATTTATTAATAGCGATCCATCTGTTAGAATAGGTGACCAGAAAGCCAATAGGTTTGGCATTTTGTAACCTATTTGACAACTTGATGTAATGTAATATTATGTAATGAATAAAATGATTATTCGTTACCTTTTGGTATTCTCTTTGTTGCGCTCATTTTCCATATGCTAAAATGGTATTTTACATGTATCGCAACAAAGCCCACAGACCACGATTAACAACTCATGCAGTTGGGCCACGCATTGGATGGTGGTCATGAAATTAACTGATTAAGAGGTGGGTCTGCAAAGTTCCAAGTCGAGGACCTCGAGATAGGGCATCGAGAGTCCTATAGAGACTTACATCAAGAGTCGTGTTCATTGGATGAGTACCATGTTTCATCGGCGACAGGCGTGGGACGCCTACTCGATCTTGATGGGTTGGTCGACTGGGGCCGATCCGACTGGACTGACTTGCGGGGATCATCATATGGAAGCCTTGGAGGCTAGGTACATACGATTAGATTTCCCCAATTCCGATAGTACGGGAGTAGTCGTCAGACTTAAGGAAGCATGGCAGTCACGTGCACAGGACGGCTGTATCTTGGATCTGGCGAGAGGTGATCATTCTGTAAGATGATCATTATAAGCCTTGTCCAATGAAGTCAAAATGTGTAGCGAGGACGGTGGGTTCCAAGAAGAGGATCCGTCCCCTGTCAGTGTGTGACAGAGGTATCTCCTATGCAGTCGGAGACACGTTCATGCTGCTTAAAACTGTGGCCACAGTGGTTGGTCGAAAGGAAACGGTTTCCTGTGTTGATGCAATGAGGCATGCGTAGTCTCAAGTATTAAGCATAGATGCCTAGTTAAGGATGGAACCGACGCCCAATTCCATACTCTAGACTAAGGCCGGGAGACGGTAGACGGAAGGAACGTACCCATACAGAATCGGCGCCTTAATGTTCATGCCAACATTCACCTAGTCTCTAGTGCCATGGACCGCTGCTAGACGACCACCTATGGTAACAGACCCTTGTTGGACACGGGCCCAAGTCTCGTTGAGGTTGAACCTAAAGGGTCACACACAAATCACCGAGAAGGTGGAAAAATTGACTTGGAGTCAATTTCGGAGGATGATTAAGTAATTCGATTACTTAAGGGATTGTCCATTGGATGGGCGGGCCGATATTGTATCAGGCTCTCGTTTAATCAGTAGATAGGATTTATCGATTAACAGAGAAAGTTGAGACGTTGGATCTTTTAATTGGATTAAAAAATCAATGCGAATTATTTAAGTGGACCTTAAATTATATTGAATTTAATTTTGGGTTCATTGTAATTGGATTACAGTGGAACCCGATCCATTAAATTTTGACCTGAGAGGTGTGTTAATTCCATTTTGAAATGAGAAGAAGTTGGATTTCTTCCTTAAATAAGCATGGGCGAAAAGACTACCTTGGAGGAAGCAAAAAACCGGCCATGTTTGGTGCTTGATGTGGTTGACTTGTCTCCTTTGGTAAGAGATAAATCAACTCCAATCAAGCCTCTCTGTTTTGGTATGATTTAATCATACCTTAGGACATGGTAGGCTTGATTGAAGAATTGATGGTGATTTATTCGGATGAATCTAGACATCCTTGGATGAACCTAGACACATTCCAATAATCACATTAATTATGTATATATATGAGTATATACTAACATCAAAGCATGAGATTCATTATTCATCTTTTCTAGGAAAAGAAGAAGAAAAATTACACTCCTCTCTCTCCCTCAACTCTCGGCCACCTCTCCCTCTCTACACTTGTGTTTTTCATTTGATCTAGTATCAATTGGAAGAACAAAGTGAGTTTTAGAAAAATACTAATTGATAGTGTTAATCTTCTTAAACCGAATCTTCCTAGATCCGTTTTCCTCTAGCAAGGAAAATGAACATCTCTTCTGGTGTGGTGTGGATCACTTTTGCAGAGTTCACACTTTTGAACTTGGTGAACATTTTTTGAAAGGAACAACGTAAGTAGCCAATTGAGAGATAAACTACAAAAGTAACTTCGGTTTATTATGCTTTCAATAGTTTATTATTATTATCTATGCCCTATGTTCAATATTCATTTTTAATATTGGTACATCCTACAACGAACGCCCGGTTTGAGCACCCAAGGAACTCCCTTTGGGATTTTACAATTATGCTCTTGTTTAAATTTTTAATATATTGTATTCTCACGCTCTCGGGCGCATCCGCTTGTCCTTCAAGTGGTATCAGAGCCCGATTCGATATAACGAGCATAGCTTTATGTGCTGGCACGATCTATTTGCTTTTACGATTTTATGGGCATGTATGATTGTATGAATATATGAATAAATACGATTGTTCATTTGTTTGAATTTGATTGCCCTTATGCATGAGATTTTGTAAGATTGGATCTTAAATTGCATGTTTATTTTCATTTTATATTGTATATTATGTGCTGAAAAGAAAAGATCGGAAAAACGTTAAAATCGGGACAGCAGCGGCAGCAATTGGTCGCCGCCCCTGCCCGCCGACCACTGGCTGGCGGGCGCGCGCCGGGCACGCGGGTTCACGCCTGCGCGAAGCCTGGCTGGCGTGCCTGCCAGCATGCGTGCTGGCAGGGGCGGCCGTGTATATTGTGCCGCGTGTTGGGCTTCGGCCAGCGGGCACGGGCAGCTGTTGGCCGCGCGGCCAACGCTGCACAGGGCGCGCGCACAAGGCACGCAGGCTGGCTGCCTGCACGCGCGCGCGCACAGGCGACCAGCTGGGCCCTTTTATGCCGTTTTTTGACGTTTTCTGAAAAATTGGATTTTCTGGGATTTAAGCACATTATTCTGAAAAATGAATTAATTTTGCATATTTGATTTTGGAATTATTGGATTTTTTCTTAAATCAAATTTGCTTAATTAATTTGGGTTTAATACATGCATTGGATGCATTGAATCTAATGTCTATTAAATTTGATATTTGAACTTTGCATGTTATTTATATATTTGTACCTTATGATGTTGGACATCATTTGGATATTTTGAATATCCATGGTTAAGCATGATTATTTGGAATAATTGTGTTACATGCGTTGATGGAATCAACATGGGATGATCACAAGAGCCCTAGACCTTGTGTTTGATGTATGTCGTTTTATTTATATTTCTGTTGGGTGGGGCCTGCGTGCCTCTTGTTTTGGGACTATCATCTCCCGTTTTTCAGCCTCATGATGTTAAGGCTTTCTTTTGTAATGAGAGTAGATAGTTTTGGTGAGGTTTATAATTTAACAAGCCCATGGAGTCGGGGACCCAAGGTGAAACATCAAGGCATGAAACAAGAAGAGCCACAAGGCCCATTGGAATGAAAATGGGTTTATAATTTTTTGTAATAATGTAGGACAACCCTAGACAGACCATAGACTCACTGCGGGCTCAATGAGTCGCATAGGTTGGGCTTGTGATCATCATAAATAGGGGTATGCTATGTTTTCTACATGTGGCGTATTTATTTAAATGCTTTAATGAATATTGGATATTTGTGCATGCTAAAAGACTTAATGTGATGAGGTCTCGATCGTTTTAATAAACTCTCATTTAGTTGGACCAAATTAAATATTAGGCCCAGAATGAACTTGGATCAAAATGGTATTTTGATCTATCCGAGCCTTCCATCCACAGCAATGTGGTGAGGAAGCTACCACTACCCAAGTTTGGTCTCACGAGTCGTGGCATAGTTGGACTAGGGGAAAGCTGCACCATTGTTGGGAACAAAGAGATTGCACTCGTTGTTTCCCTGTCTCACGAGTCGTGGGGGGCGATAGTGAAGGACAAGCGGATCCGCCCGGGAGCGCGAGCGGAAGCGAGAAAGCGTGAAAGGTACGTAAATTTAAATCAAATTTAAATAAACACGATCCCAAGGGGTGTACCCTTGGGTGCTCAACCGGGCGTTCGATGTATAATGTATTAATAAAGAAGCATATAATACATAGGGCATAGATAAAATGATAATCTACCAAAGCGTAATAAAACTGTTACCTTTGATGATTTACGTATCGGCGGCTACTTATGTTGTTCCTTCTCCGGAATGCACACAAAATCCAAACGTATGGATTCTCCAAAGGTGATCCACACCACACCGAAAGAAACACACGTTTTACTTGCTAGAAGAAAACGGGTTTAGGAAGGAATCGGTTCAAGAGAAAAACATTATGAATTAATGTTCTCTTAAACCTACTTTGTTCTTCCTTTTTGATTCAAGATCCAATGAAGAACACAAGTGGGAGAGGGAGAGAGAGGCTGAGAGTGAGCGAGAGAGGAGAGGCCGAAAAATGTCTTCTCTTTTCCTAGAAAAGATGAATTATGATTCTCTTACACAAGGTGTTGTATATACTCATATATATACATAATTAATGTGATTATTGGAATGTGTCTAGGTTCATCCAAGGATGTCTAGATACATCCCAATCAATCACCATTAATTCTTCAATCAAGCCTACCAACTTTTAAGGTATGATCAAATCATACCAAAAGGAAAGGGCTTGATTGGAGTTGATTTGTCTCTTTCCAAAAGAGATAAGTCAACTACCACCTTGCATGAAGCATGGTTGATTTTAGCTTCCTCCAAGGGAGCATTTCGGCCATGCTCAATATGGGAAAAAGTCCAACTTCTTCCTATTCCAAAATAGGAATTATTTCTCTTCTCGGGTCAAATTTTAACGGACCGGGTTTTATCGTAATCCAATTACGATGAATCCAAAATTAAATCCAATTTAATGTCCACTTAAATTATTCCCATTGGTCTTTTAATCCAATCAAAAGATCCAACATCTCGACTTTTTATAATTAATCGATAAATCCAATTTACCGATTAAATAAGGGCCCGATACAATATCGGCCCGTCCATCTAATCGACTATCCCTTAAGTAATCCAATTACTTATTTATCCTTCGAGATTGACACCAAAGTCAATCTCTCAACCTTCTCGGTGATTTGTGTGTGACTCTTTAGGTTCACCCTCAGCTAGACTTGGGCCCATGTCCCACAAGGGCCCGTTACCATGGGTGGCCGTCTAGCAACGGTCCATGGCACTAGAGACTAGGTGAATGTTGGCAATGAACATTTAGTTACCGATTCCGTACGGGTACGGTCCTTCCGTCTACCATCTCCCGGCCTTAGTCTAGGGTATGAAATTGGGTGTCGGTTCCCATCCTTGACTAGGCATCTATGCTTAATACTCGAGACTACGTATGCTTCATTGCGTCGACACAGGAAACCATTCCCTGTTCAACCAACCACTGTGGCCACAGCTTTAAATAGCATGAACGTGTCTCCGAGTGCATCAGAGATACCTCTGTCACATACTGACAGGGGACGGATCCCCTTCTTGGAACGTTTCAGACCCAACTCTCAATCAGTTGGTTTCATGATCACCATCCAATGCGTGGCCCAACTGCATGAGTTGTTAACCATGGTCTGTGGGCTTTGTTGCGATATAAGTAAAATACCGTTTTAACATATGTAAAATGAGCACAACAAAGTAGACACCAATAGTGACGAGCACTCATTTTATTCATCACATAATAATATTACATTTACATCAAGTTGTCAAATAGGTTACAAATCGCCAAACCTATTGGCTTTCTGGTCACTATTCTAACATACAGTTGAGGCATGATTTGGTTGATGGGTCAGGCCCAACACTGAGTAGCATAGTTCGCTTGGAGTCCTCGGAACCATGCAAATAGGTGAGGCAAAATATCTTGGGAATCTCATTGGATGAGAATGATATTGGATATCTCCCATGAGGTCTTTTTCATGTGAATCATAAAAGCGGGGAATGGAGATTACGCTTGTGCATCCCAAGCCCACTAGGAAATGATTTTCCAAAACTCCACTTGAGAGTGGTGGACTTTCGTATAAATAGTAGAAGGATTAAAGACTAAAAGACCATGTCTTCAACTTGAACAATAATATTACCATCATCTGCTGCTTTCTGCTTTACATTTCATAAATGTAGATATGCCTAAGAATCCATTGACCATGGTACTTGAGACTAATAAGTTTAAGGGAACGAACTACACGGACTGGCTGAGAAACCTAAGGATTATCCTCGATTTCGAGAACCAAGGCTACGTCTTGGACGAGCCGACGCCGAGCGACTTACCGGAGGGGTCCACGCCAGAAGAACGTTCGACGTTCGAGAAATGGCATGAGGACAACTGGAAAGTGCGCAGTATCATATTGGTTTCGATGTCTAATGACATCCAAAAGCAATATGAGAGGCTAGACAATGTCTCCGCCATAATGCTCTGCATGAACGAGGTTTATGCGGTTTTAGACAGGCATATTAGATATGCCGCCATAAAAGCATTCTTTGGCACCAAGCTTGCTGAAGGATCGTCTGTACAGAGTCATGAGGTTAAGATGCTCTCCCTAGTGGAGAAGCTCGAGGACCTTAAAGCTGGGCTTAACAATGACATGTACATTGACGTGATCCTCCAGTCGCTTCCTCCATCCTATTACCCATTTGTTGTAAACTACAACATTAACGGATTTGAGAAGTCTATTCATGAGTTGATCAACATGCTGGTTCAATACGAGGCGACGACCCACAAGTCGGCGCCGACGGTATTGATAGGAGAGGCTTCGACCTCCAAGGCAAATGGCAAGAGGGTCGGATGCTGGAAGAAGAAGAAGGGAAAAAGGAAGATGGTTGCGGCCCCTGTTCGCGCTCCAGGCGCCCCTGTTGCCCCGGTGGGGATGGGCAAAGGGAAAGGAAAGGCCCGTGGTTCTCAGCGGTCCAAGGCAAATGATGTCTGCATGCATTGCCAAGGAAAGCGGCATTGGAAGAGAGAGTGCCCACAACTCCTCTCCAACCCAGGTATGTTTCTGGTTGAAGTAAACATGATAACTAATTCTACTTCATGGGTATTGGATACCGGGTGTGGTGCTCACATCTACAATGATTTGCAGGCACTGAAAAAAAAAAAAAACAGAAGGCTAATCAAACTGAAAGAAATTGTGGATCGTCCCGGGAAAAGCGCGAATGCGGAAGCGCGGTATAATTAAAATTAAATATGGAATTTAAACATGCTTTTAAATTAAAACACGTTTCAAAGGGTGTGCCTTTGAAATTTCCCGGGCATTCGGTGTATCTCATGAACGAAAAACACAAAATAAATCATGGAGGCCATAGGGTTGGAAATTAAAGAGAGGACGAAAAAATTAAAACGAGACCTACCCGTTGTCGTTTTCGTCTTCAACGGCTACAAGCGTTGTTCCCCGTTTTGCACCAAGATCTCGTCTTTGAGACCCTCTAAATCGTGACACACGATCCACCCACGTATCTTGCACGTCGTGCTAGCAACGAACAAGTTTATGTTTTTTGGAGTGGATGAATCAATAACACATTATTGATTAATGGTATTGATTCATCAAGTTCTTAATGTTCCAAGAACAAAAAGAACCAAGAAAATAT
Organism: Sesamum alatum; assembly: GCA_034509735.1. Taxonomy (NCBI): domain Eukaryota; kingdom Viridiplantae; phylum Streptophyta; class Magnoliopsida; order Lamiales; family Pedaliaceae; genus Sesamum; species Sesamum alatum. The sequence continues at coordinate 2,452,284 of JACGWO010000012.1, read as the reverse complement.
TTCTTGGAGAGGGAGAGAGAATCGGACGAGAGAGAGGGAGAGAGAATCCGTGTGTGTGTGTTGTAGTGTGTGTGTTGGAGTTTCATCATCCTTCAACTTGTAGGATGCTAGGGGTTTATATAGAAGAGGAGTCTAATCCTCTTTAAACTCCTCTTTCAAGAACTCTATTTTGACTAGGATTTTGACCTAGTCAAAGTCCTAGTCAAAGTAGTGTTTTGACCTAGTCAAAACAATCCTAGCCATCCATCTCTCCCATTCATCTCACCGTTGATTTAATTTAATTTAATGGAATATTTAAAAACCTATTTAAATATTTCCAAGAGGCTAAAATAAATATAAATATTATTTAAGCCCATTAAATAAATCCCTTTGATAAATCTAATTTATCAATTTAATTCCTTATATCTAATAGAAGGAATTATTTCTCCAAGAAAAATAAAGGACCCGATTAAATCCAATTTAATCATTCCTTCACTCCAATATTTAATTCCTAATTAAATATCTAAATGTGCGTGGATAGTGTGTGACTCTTTAGGTTCACCTTTCAGCTAGACTTGGTCGGATTCCTAGAATCCTTCCGTTACCATGGGTGGCCATCTAGCAACGGTCCATGGCACTAGAGACTAGGTGAAATATTCAGGGATGAACATTTAGGCTCTAACAGTACACTTGTCCTTCTGTCTTCGGTCTCATCACTTAGAGTCTAGGGCACGGATAATGCAGGTACCCATTTTGGACCTAAGTGTCGGTCTGTCCTCACTAAAACGCCGCAAGGGAATCCTTCCCTTCTGTTCAGTTACTGTGGCCACAGATTTTAGGGACAAGACACAGAGCATACATGAAACTCAACTGTCAATACCTATTGGCAGGAGACAGATCCTTTCTTGGAAACTACTGTCACTTTGTACACCAGAACTGTACTAGACATGGCTTATGACTATCAAAGAGAATTCTGGCAATCTCTCACCATATCTAAGATACAGCCCTAACGTACAGGTAAACTGAGCAATTCCTCAAGTCAAAGGACTTGGCCTGTACCGTTGGAACCGGGAATACACGTCATACCTTGCTGACCATACTCAAGGTCCTCCGTAAGACGGTTCCCGCGAGTCACCTCAGTCAGCTGCGTCCTAGCATGCTAACCCACTAACACTGCTTAGACGACCCTCGTCACCCGTCGATGAAACACGACAGCAGGTGCTTAGTGCAAGTCTCAAATAGAATCCCGGTACCCATTTTCGGGATTCCTTGACTTGGAGATTTCCGGACCGATTCGGGAAGACTGATTCCATGGACCTACCTCCAAGCGCAGTCCCAGTCCCCGAAATTGATTCTCAGTCCGTGGGCTTTGTTTGCGTAGTGAACAGATATGGAAAACAAATATAAGTGAACACAAACAAAGTGATGCCAAATGAAATTCACTTCTTTATTCATTAATGATTTATCAAACACCTGAAATTGTCTAGACATAGGTTACATATTCCTGCCAAAATTGGCTTACATGGTCACCTATTCTAACAATCTCCCACTTGACCTTTAAAGCCAATCACCCATATGCCTAATCCCCATCTTCTCAAGATGTTGCGTATGAGCACTCTGCGACATAGGCTTTGTCAGCGGGTCTGCTGTGTTGTCTGCTGAGTTGACTCGGTCCATCCGAACGTCACCTCTTCCTACCATTTCTCTAGAAGATGGTAGCGTCTAAGAATGTGTTTGGAATGGTGATGAGATCTCGGTTCCTTTGCTTGCGCTATTGCACCGTTGTTATCACAGAAGATGACAACAGGCTCGGCGATGCTAGGCACCACACCCAACTCTTGGATGTAGTTTCTCATCCAAACCGCTTCCTTAGCAGCTTCTGAAGCTGCTATGTATTCAGCCTCAGTGGTGGAGTCAGCAGTGGTTGCTTGCTTGGAACTTTTCCAAGCCACTACTCCTCCGTTGAGTTTGAATACATACCCCAATTGAGACTTGGCATCATCGTCATCAGACTGGAAGCTAGCGTCGCTAAAGCCTTCCAGAATTAGTTCTCCATTGCCATAGACCAAGAACATTTCCTAGTCCTCCTAAGGTACTTAAGGATGCCCTTAACGGCATTCCAATGTGCCTCTCCTGCATAGGACTGATATCTGCTTGTCACGCTCAAAGCGTATGCAATGTCAGGCCTGGTGCAATGGACCGCATATTGGATGCTACCTACGGCAGAAGCATAGGGGATGACTTTCATCTTTTCAAGTTCCTCATCAGTCTGCGGGACTGCTTCTTGGACAACTTGATCCTATGCCTCATTGGAAGGAATCCTCGTTTGGAGTTGTCCATTCGATATCTCTTTAGGACTTTCTCCATATACGAGTTTTGGGTGAGCCCTAACATCCTTTTAGATCTGTCCCTGACAATCTGGATGCCTAGGATGTAGGAGGCTTCACCCAAGTCCTTCATGGAAAACTTGGTTGACAACCATGCTTTTGTGTTTCCTAACATTCTGACGTCATTACCAATGAGCAGAATGTCATCCACGTAAAGCACTAGGAACACTATAGAGCTCCCACTGACCTTCTTGTATACACAAGGGTCGGATTCGTTTTTGATGAAGTCATATCCTCATATTACTTCATCAAATCGAATGTTCCAACTTCGGGATGCTTGTTTGAGGCCATAGATGGACTTCTGGAGACGACAGACCTTCTGTTCTTCTCCAGTGACCGTGAAACCCTCCGGCTGATCCATATAGATCTCTTCTTCAACGAAACCGTTGAGGAAGGCCGTTTTCACGTCCATCTGCCATATTTCATAGTCATACCATGCTGCTATGGCAAGCAGGATCCGAATGGACTTAGCCATGGCTACTGGCGAGTAGGTATCCTCAAAATCGACCCCGGGTCGTTGAGTGTATCCCTTAGCTACAAGCCTAGCCTTAAAGGTTGTGACTTCTCCATCAACGCCGAGTTTGCGCTTGTAGACCCACTTACAGCCCACTGGCTTAACACCTTTCGGTGGATCTATAAGTCTCCAAACTTGGTTCTCGCTCATGGAGTCCATTTCGGTCTTCATGGCCTCAAGCCATTTCCCGGAGTCGATGTCAGACATCGCTTCCCCGTATGTCTTAGGATCGTTATCCAGAAGATCGGTCGCACCTAGAAACCCATATCTCACTGGAGGTCTGGATTCTCTAGTGGACCTAACGGAGGACGGGAACGTCAGTGGTGACTGTGGGCGCTGACTGTATCGGAGCCCGGCGGTTCAGGGGCCGGGACTGGCCTTTCTTGAGTTCCTTCATGCCTAGCATGTTGGACTTCTCTAGGTTGGTCAGCCCTCCGTGCGTTAATCCTAAATCCTCTTGGTGAGTTCCCGCGGCTATTTCTGATGGCTGAGTTCCATCACTTGATTCCTCAAGGATCAGCTCATCAGGTTGGATATCCTCCGGAAGCCTTGCTTCCAAGAATACTGCATTCCTTGAAACAAATACCTTTTGTTCCAAAGGGTCATAAAAGTAATAACCCGCAGTTTCTCTAGGGTATCCAACGAACCCTGCATAGGCTAGACCTGGATTCTAGCTTATCTCCCACTAACCTCTTGACGTATGCGGGGCTACCCTCACACTTTCAAGTAAATTGTAGGACGCAGGCTTGCCGTGCCATATCTCATATGGCGTTTGGGTCAATGCACTGGTAGGCGCCAAATTCAACAATTTGGCTGCCGTTTCTAATGTATATCCCCAAAACGATAAGGGCAGTTTTGGTAAAACTCATCATGGACCGAACCATGTCCAACAGGGTTCGGTTCCTCCTTTCAGAGATGCCGTTTAACTGTGGTGTTCCGGGAGGTGTCCATTCTGATATTATACCATGTTCTTTTAGATAATCAAGGAATTCGGCACTAAGGTATTCACCACCTCGGTCTGACCGTAGGACTTTAATTTTGCAGTTGGTCTGGTTCTCCACTTCAAGTCTGAATTCTTTAAACCTCTCAAGAGCTTCAGACTTGTACCTCATTAGGTAAACATAACCATACCGTGAATGATCATCGGTGAAGGTTATGAAGTAGGAGAACCCACCTCGAGCCTGCGTCCTTAGTGGTCCACATACGTCTGTATGGACCAAGTCCAACAGACCCGTGGCAAGCCTGCTTTGACCTACAAAGGGCTTCTTGGTCATTTTCCCTCTTAGACAAGATTCACAAGTTGGTAGATCGCTCAAGTCCCCAACCTCTAGGTTCTTTGAGTCTACCAACCTTTTCATCCTATCTTGGATATGTGACCTAGCCTAGCATGCCACAGACGTGCATTCCCGTTATTATCTAATTTCCGTTTGTGTTGAGCGTTAAGAACGAAATTCGTTTGTTGCAAGATATAGAGCCCGTTGTGCAATGTACCAAGTAGATGAGCAATTCCACACCTCATCAAATAAAAGCAATTTTTATTGATTCTGAACTCATAACCACTATTGTCCAACAATGGAATGGAAATGATGTTCTTAATCATACTAGGTACAAAATAAACCTGCTCTAATTCTATGCTAATGGTATCACTAATCACTAAAGTGGCGGATCCTACTGCTTCTGCCGAGATGGCCTTGCCATTTCCAAGCTTCAGGATCATGTCCCCGCTACTTAGTTTTCTGCTTCTTTTCAGCACCTGCAAATCATTGCAAATGTGAGCTCCACAGCCGGTATCCAATACCCAAGAGGCAGAATTAGTGACCATATTAACCTCAATCACATATATACCTTGGTTTGAGAAGAGTTTGGGGCACTCTCTCTTCCAATGCCCTTTCTCACGGCAGTTGATACATATGTCATAAGCCTTTGACTGTTGCTTGGAGACAACCTTTCCCTTTCCTTTGCCTTTCCCCTCTTTGGCAATGCGAACACTCTGAGTGTTCGTAGCTGCTATGACGGCTTTTCCCTTCCCCTTCTTCTTTTTCCAACGTCCGGCACCCTTGCCTTTCGTCTTGGAAGTTGAAGCACCTCCAAACAATACCGAAGGCGTGGACTTCTTAGTCGTTGCCTCGTATTGCACCAACATATTGATCAACTCATGAATGCCCTTCTCAAGTGCATTCATGTTATAGTTGACGATAAATTGGTCGAAGGAGGGTGGGAGTGACTGAAGGATCACATCTATGTACGTTTCGTTATCGAGACCTGCCTTTAGTCCTCGAGCTTTTCCACTAGGGTAAGCATTTTAACCCCATGCTCTTGTACAGAGGATCCTTCTGTCATTTTAGTTCCAAAGAACGCCTTGGTCGCGACATACCTAGTATGCCGGTCCGGGACTGCATAGCAATCCTTAAGGCGAGCCATAATGGAAGGGACATCGTCTAGTCTTTCATGTTGCTTCTGAATCTCATTGGTCATCGAAGCAAGTATGACGCTACGGACCTTCCGGTTATCCTTATGCCAAGTCTCGAACGTCTCACGTTCTTCTGGCGTGGATCCTTCCGGCAAGGTCCTAGGGAGAGGCTCGTCCATGACGTAGCCTTGGTTCTCGTAATCTAGGACTATCCTGAGATTGCGCAACCAGTCGTTGTAATTTGTTCCATTGAATTTGTTTGTCTCAAGAATGGTTGATAGTGGTTCTTAGACATTTTAAATCTACATTTAGAAAACAACGCGCGATCAGCAGAAAATAAAGACGGTGGTTTGATGAAATAATTAAATGCTTGGTCTTTAGTAATTTAATCCTCCCACTATTTATACGAAAACACGATACTCTCAAACGTGATTTTCGGGAAATCCTTTCCTAGTGGGCTTGGGATCCACAGCGATTTTTCCCATACCCCGCTTTTACGATTCGCATGGAAAAGATCCTGTGGGAGGTATTCCATACCATTCTCGTTCCACGAGATTCCCAAGATTATTGCCTCACCCTTTCGCATGATCCCGAGGACTCCAAGCGAATCATGCTAATTGGGCGTTAGACCCGACCCAATCGACCGAGCCATGGACCCACTAGTACCCCCACGACTCGTGAGACAGGTAACAGCAGCCCATTTTTCGTTCATGACACAGTGCAGCTTCTTTTAAGTACAATAACGTGCCACGACTCGTGAGACCACGCTATTGACCTAAAACAGCTTCCTCACTATGCCACGGATTGGAAGGCATGGACGAAACTCCTAGAGTTCATGTCTACTTTATCTAGGGTCTAATATTTTCAACATTGGTCCAACCAATGTGAGAGTAGTGAATGACCGAGATCTCATAATATATATGCATACATTCATCCATAATGCATAAATAAAATCCATCCATAGCAGTTATATGATAAATAAAAGCCATTCATCCATCATAATAACCACATGCAAAATTAAAGCCTAGCACGCCCCTGTTGGATGATCACGAGCCCAAATCCTATGCGACCCACTTAGCCCGCAGTGGATCTATGGTCAATCTAGGGTTGGTCCTATACTATTACAATAATAGTAACCCAATCATCATGCTGATGGGCCTTGGTCTCTTTCCTCTTTCTTCACTTCATGGAAAACGCCAAGGGACCTCCGGTCTGGGCTCTCCATGTGGTCCTTCCTTCTTCTCCACCAATTACAAAAAGAAACCTCACTCCTAGTCTACTCTCATTACATATTAAAAAATAGAAACCCCAGCGAAATCCCGGGGGGAGTACATAAGGAGGGAGGTAGAAAGCCTTATTATTCCAAGGCACTAGAAAGAGAGAAGGAGAAAGCAGTTAAAGAGGCACACAGGCCCAACAGAAAATTAAACCATACATTCGGTCTAGGGCTCGTGATCATCCATTTCCATCCAACACACGTAATTACATGATCCAATCACATAATCATAATATTCCAGCAACACATGATTTCCAATCATATTAATCCAAGATGAAAATAAATGAACATGTGCGCAACGTGTGAAAATAAAAAAAATATAAATATTGGTAATATTAATCTTTTTTTTTTTCTCGTTTTAGGAAAACCTTTCCTCATTATCTTAAGTAAAATAACCCTGGGATTCCAAATCCAATTTATTTTACTCCTAAAATAATGTCTTTAGGAACTTAGAAAAAATTGAACCCAAAAAAACGATTTTTCAGAATTAATTCAAAATTAAAACTGAAAATTAATTTAAAATAAAATAACACTAGGGTTTCAAAACCCTAGCTTCACAGCCACCGGCCGCCGCCGCCTGCGGCAGCCAGCCGGCCGGCCGCGCGCGCAGGCGCTGCCTGGCCGGGCGTGCGCGCCTGACCGGCAGCGCACTGCATGGCCTAGCGCATCGGCAGGCCGACGCGCGCGCAGGCTCCTCTTCCTTGCGCACGCTGGCTTGCTGGCCGCCGGCCGTGTGCCTGCGCTGTGCGCAGAGCGCGCGCGCAGACGCGCACTGGGCGTGCCTGCTGGGCGCGCGCGCGCAGACGCCTCCGTCTGCGTGCGCGCGCGCCTGGCGGCGCGCCTGGTGCCCGTCCGCGCGCGGGCTCCCCGCCCGTCAGCCTTGCGCGCGCGCGCATGGGCGTGCCTGCCGGGCGCGCGCGCGCAGACTCCTTTGTCTACCCGCGCGCGCGCCTGGAGGCGCTTCCATGCGCGCACGCCCGCGCGCAGCCATCCTGGCTGCGCGCTGCCCCTGCGCGGCCGGCAGTGCGCGCGCGCGCAGGCTTCCCATGCCTGCGCGCGTCCGCCCTACCGGCAGTGCTCGGCTGCGCGCGGCCAGCCTTCCCGGCTGGCCGGCTGTGGCGTTTTCTCTCGTTTTTCAGATTAATTTCCCATCCCGTTTCCCAAGAAAAACAGAAAAACACCAACATTCATAAATTCACACGAATTAAAAGCAATAAAATAACATGCTTTAATAATCAAGAAATTCAAGATTCAATTAAAACATGCTAAATCACGTTTCATGCTTAAAACGCACATAAACCCTAGGCCTATACACCGAACCGGGCTCTGATACCACTGAAAGAAATTGTGGATCGTCCCGGGAAAAGCGCGAATGCGGAAGCGCGGTATAATTAAAATTAAGTATGGAATTTAAACATGCTTTTAAATTAAAACACGTTTCAAAGGGTGTGCCTTTGAAATTTCCCGGGCGTTCGGTGTATCTCATGAACGAAAAACACAAAATAAATCATGGAGGCCATAGGGTTGGAAATTAAAGAGAGGACGAAAAAATTAAAACGAGACCTACCCGTTGTCGTTTTCGTCTTCAACGGCTACAAGCGTTGTTCCCCGTTTTGCACCAAGATCTCGTCTTTGAGACCCTCTAAATCGTGACACACGATCCACCCACGTATCTTGCACGTCGTGCTAGCAACGAACAAGTTTTATGTTTTTGGAGTGGATGAATCAATAACACATTATTGATTAATGGTATTGATTCATCAAGTTCTTAATGTTCCAAGAACAAAAAGAACCAAGAAAATATTTCTTGGAGAGGGAGAGAGAATCGGACGAGAGAGAGGGAGAGAGAATCCGTGTGTGTGTGTTGTAGTGTGTGTGTTGGAGTTTCATCATCCTTCAACTTGTAGGATGCTAGGGGTTTATATAGAAGAGGAGTCTAATCCTCTTTAAACTCCTCTTTCAAGAACTCTATTTTGACTAGGATTTTGACCTAGTCAAAGTCCTAGTCAAAGTAGTGTTTTGACCTAGTCAAAACAATCCTAGCCATCCATCTCTCCCATTCATCTCACCGTTGATTTAATTTAATTTAATGGAATATTTAAAACCTATTTAAATATTTCCAAGAGGCTAAAATAAATATAAATATTATTTAAGCCCATTAAATAAATCCCTTTGATAAATCTAATTTATCAATTTAATTCCTTATATCTAATAGAAGGAATTATTTCTCCAAGAAAAATAAAAGGACCCGATTAAATCCAATTTAATCATTCCTTCACTCCAATATTTAATTCCTAATTAAATATCTAAATGTGCGTGGATAGTGTGTGACTCTTTAGGTTCACCTTTCAGCTAGACTTGGTCGGATTCCTAGAATCCTTCCGTTACCATGGGTGGCCATCTAGCAACGGTCCATGGCACTAGAGACTAGGTGAAATATTCAGGGATGAACATTTAGGCTCTAACAGTACACTTGTCCTTCTGTCTTCGGTCTCATCACTTAGAGTCTAGGGCACGGATAATGCAGGTACCCATTTTGGACCTAAGTGTCGGTCTGTCCTCACTAAACGCCGCAAGGGAATCCTTCCCTTCTGTTCAGTTACTGTGGCCACAGATTTTAGGGACAAGACACAGAGCATACATGAGACTCAACTGTCAATACCTATTGGCAGGAGACAGATCCTTTCTTGGAAACTACTGTCACTTTGTACATCAGAACTGTACTAGACATGGCTTATGACTACCAAAGAGAATTCTGGCAATCTCTCACCATATCTAAGATACAGCCCTAACGTACAGGTAAACTGAGCAATTCCTCAAGTCAAAGGACTTGGCCTGTACCGTTGGAACCGGGAATACACGTCATACCTTGCTGACCATACTCAAGGTCCTCCGTAAGACGGTTCCCGCGAGTCACCTCAGTCAGCTGCGTCCTAGCATGCTAACCCACTAACACTGCTTAGACGACCCTCGTCACCCGTCGATGAAACACGACAGCAGGTGCTTAGTGCAAGTCTCAAATGGAATCCCGGTACCCATTTTCGGGATTCCTTGACTTGGAGATTTCCGGACCGATTCGGGAAGACTGATTCCATGGACCTACCTCCAAGCGCAGTCCCAGTCCCCGAAATTGATTCTCAGTCCGTGGGCTTTGTTTGCGTAGTGAACAGATATGGAAAACAAATATAAGTGAACACAAACAAAGTGATGCCAAATGAAATTCACTTCTTTATTCATTAATGATTTATCAAACACCTGAAATTGTCTAGACATAGGTTACATATTCCTGCCAAAATTGGCTTACATGGTCACCTATTCTAACACTTAGTACATTGGTGAATGGTCTGTACATACTTCAACAGTCTAATTGGATTATGACTGCGGAACACAAATGGAAACATGATAATCAATATAATGCACAGATTTGGCATGCAAGGTTAGGTCATATTTCTAAAGATAAGATAGAAGGTTGGTGGACTCAAAGAGTCTAGAAATAGACGATTTGCACAACCTACCGACCTGCGAATCCTGCCTGAAGGGAAAGATGACCAAGAAACCCTTTGTTGGACAAAGTACGCTAGCCAATGGTCTGTTGGATTTGATCCATACGGACGTCTGCCTACTAAATACTCAGGCTAGAGGTGGGTACTCGTACTTCATAATCTTTACCGATGATCACTCACGATATAGTTATGTTTACCTGATAAGGTACAAGTTTGAAGCCTTTGGAAGGTTTAAGTAATACAGACTTGAAGTAGAGAACCAAACCGGTCGTAAGATCAAATCCCTTCGATCGGACCGAGGTGGAGACTATTTTGAGTGCAGAATTCATTGATTATATAAAAGAGAATGGGATTCTCTCTCGGTGGACCCCTTCTGGAACACCACAATTCAATGGTGTGTCTGAAAGGAGGAATCGGACCTTGTTGGACATGGTCCGTGTTAGAAAAGGTGACCATGTAGCCAATCTTGGCAAGCAAAATGTAACCTATGTCTAAACAATTTCAAGGATTTTGATAAATTATTAATGAATAAAAAAGTGATATTCATTTGGCATTACTTTGTTTGTGATCACTTTATCTGCTTTATATATCTGTTCATTACGCAAACAAAGCCCACGGACTGAAAACATATTTCCGGGACTGGGACTACGCTTGGAGGTAGGTCCATGAAATCAGTCCCGCTGAATCAGTTCGAAAATCTCCAAGTCAAGGAATCTCGAAAATGGGTACCGAGATTCCCCTTGAGACTTGCACTAAGCATCTGCTGTCGCATTTCATCGTTAGTGGGTTAGCCTGCTGGGGAGCAGCTGACTGAGGTGACTCGCGGGAACCGTCTTACGGAGGACCTTGAGTAGGGTCGGCTAGGTATGACGTGTGTTCCCGATTCCAACAGTACAGGTCAAGTCCTTTGACTTGAGTAACTGCTGAGTTTACCTGTATATCAAGGTTGTATCTTAGATATGGAGAGAGATTTCCAAGAAGCACTTGAGTAGTCATAAGCCATGTCTCGTGCAGCTCCGGTGTACAGAGTGACAGTAGTTTCCAAGAAAGGATTTGTCTCTTGTCAAAAGGCATTGACAGTTGAGTCTCACAAATGCTCTATGTCTTGTCCCTAAAATCTGTGCCACAGTAACTGAACAGAAGGGGAGGTTTCCCTTGCGGCGTTTAGTAAGGACAAACCGACACTTAGGTCCAAAATGGGTACCTGCATTTTTCATGCCCTAGACCCTAAGTGGTGAGACCGTAGACAGAAGGACAAGTGTACTGATAGAGCCTAAATGTCCATCCCCATAATTTCACCTAGTCTCTAGTGCCATGGACCGTTGCTAGATGGCCACCCATGGTAACGGGCGGATTCTAGGAATCCGACCAAGTCTAGCTGGAAGGTGAACCTAAAGAGTCACACACAATCCGCACACATTAAGTATTTAATTTAGAATTAAATATTTGGAGAAATGGAATGATTAAATTGAATTTAATCGGGTCCTTAATTTTCTTGGAAAGAATTAATTCCTTTTATTAGATAAAAGGAATTTATCTAATAAATTAAATTTATTAGAAAATTAATTTAATGGGCTTAGAATAAATATTTATATTTATATTTATTATATTTATTTATTGCCCTTGAAATATTTAAATAAGTTTTAAATATTCCATTAAATTAAATTAATGGTTGACATTAAAAGGAGAGATGGATGGCTAGGATTAATTTGACTAGGTCAAATTACTACTTTGACTAGGACTTTGACTAGGTCAAAATCCTAGTCAAATTAGTCTTCTAGAGTTGGAGTTTGAAGAGGATTAAACTCCTCCTCTATATATAGTCCTAGCCCCTCACCATAAGAGAGATGATGATTCTTCAACACACACATACACACAAACCGTGTGCTCTCTCTCCCTCTCTCGTCCGCCTCTCTCCTCTCTCTCTCTCCAAGAATACTCCTTGTTCTTTTGTGTTAACAATTGAACATAAGGAGGATTAATCCCGTTAAGTAATAACGTGTGATTGATCAGTCCTCTCCAAATAATATACACTTGTTCGTTCGCTAGCATGACGTACAAGATACGTGGGCGGATTGCATGTCACAATTTGGAGGATCTCACATACGAGATTTTGGAACAAATTGGGGAACAACGCGAGTACCGGTTAGAAGAGGAAAACGACGAACCGGTAGGTCTCTATTTACGTTTTCGTCTCCTTTTTCTTTTTAAATCCTATGGCCTCCATGATTGCTTGTATGTCTTTAATTCATGAGATACACCAAACACCCGGGAACTTCAAGGGCACACCCCTTGAACGTGTTCTTTATTTTACGTATAAAGCATGTTTAAATTCTGTAATTTAAATTTATACCGCGCTTCCGCATTCGCGCTATTTTCCGGGACGATCCACACACCTATCCCAGGTTTTCAGTCCGACCCATGATGAGTTTTACCAAACTCCCCTTATCCTTCTGGGGATATGCTCTTGAGAAAGCGGCCAAAGTTTTGAACTTGACGCCATCTAAAAAGATATCCCAGACGCCATATGAGATATGGCACGGCAAGCCTGCCTCCTACAAATGCTTGAAAGTGTGGGGTTGCCCCTCATATGTCAAGAGATTAGTGGGAGATAAACTGGACTCCAGGTCTAGTTTATGCAGGTTCATCGGGTATCCGAAAGAAACTGCGGGGTATTATTTCCATGATCCCTCCGAGAAAAAGGTTTTTGTCTCGCGAAACGCAGTGTTCTTGGAAAAGGATTCTCCATCAGATAGTCGACGCGATGAGGTACTCCTTGAGGAATCAAGTGAGGTACCCCATGAGGCGGCAATGACATCTGAGCCGGTAGTTCTGACTGATAATATTCCAGTCCTTCGTAGGTCAGCCAGAATATCCCAACCACCTGATAGGTATGGATTTCTGGACCTGACCGGTCAGTTGGATAATGATCCAAAGACGTACAGAGAAGCGATGCCGGACATTAATTCGAATAAGTGGCTTGAGGCCATGAAATCCAAGATGGACTCGATAGGTGCAAACCAGGTTCGGACCCTAGTGGACCCACCCAAAGGGGTAAAACCCATAGGGTGTAAACGAGTCTACAAACGTAAGGTTGGAGCTGACGGGGGGGTTACAACTTTCAAAGCCAGGCTTATGACGAAAGGTTACACTTAGCAACCCGGGGGTTGATTTTGAGGAAACCTACTCGCTTGTAGCAATGCCTAAGTCCATTCGGATACTGCTTGCCATAGAAGTATGGTATGACTATGAAATATGGCAGATGGACGTGAAAATTGCCTTCCTCAACAGTTTCATAGAGGAAGAGATCTATATGGATCACCCGGAAGGTTTCACATCTGTTGGAGAAGAGCAGAAGGTTTGCCGTCTCCAAAAGTCCATCTATGGCCTCAAACAAGCTTCCCGAAGCTGGAACATACGTTTGACGAAGTCATACAGGGATATGATTTCATCAAGAACGAGTCCAATCCTTGTGTATACAAGAAGATCAGTGGGAGCTCGGTTGCATTTTTGGTGCTTTACGTGGATGACATCTTGCTCATTGGGAATGATGCTAAGATGTTGGGAACCAATAAAGCTTGATTGTCAACACAATTTTCCATGAAGGATATGGGCGAGGCATCCTACATCCATGGCATCAAGATCTACAGGGATAGATCTAGAAGGATGTTGGGAATAGCCCAGTCCTCGTACATTGAGAAAGTCTTGAAGAGATTCAAGATGGAGAACTCAAAACGAGGATTCCTTCATATGAGGCATGAAATTAAGTTATCCAATAAGAAGTCTCTTAAGACTGATGAGGAGCTTAAATGGATGTTGGACATCCCCTATGCTTCAGCCGTAGGCAGCATTCAGTACACTATCTAGTGCACTAGACCTCATGTGGCTTTCACTTTAAGCGTGACTAGTCGATATCAGTCGCATGCCAGGGAGGCACACTGGAGTGCGGTCAAGACTATCCGAAAGTACCTGAAAAGGACTAAGGATATGTTCTTGATCTATGGTGGTAGAGAATTGATACTGGAAGGCTATAGCGATGCTAGCTTCCAGTCGGATGACGATGATGCCAAGTCTCAGTCTGGTTTTGTGTTCAGACTAAATGGTGGCGTGGTTTGCCTGGAAGAGTTTCAAGCAGGCTACCACGGCGTACTCCACCGTAAAGTCTGAATACATAGCAGCTTCGAAAGTGGCTAAGGAGGCGGTTTGGATGAAGAGCTACATCCAAGAGTTGGGTGTAGTACCTAGAATCGCTGAGCCAGTGGTTACCTTCTGCGATAACAACGATGCCATAGCGCAAGCAAAGAAACCGAGATCTCATCACCGATCCAAGCATATTCTTAGACGCTACCATCTGCTCAGAGAGATGGTTAGCAGGGGTGACGTTCAAATGGACCGAGTCAGTTCTGCAGAAAACGTAGCAGATCCACTTACTAAGCCCGTGTCGCAAGTTGCCCATACTCAGCATTTGCATAAGATGGGTTTGAGGTCAATGGGTGATTGGCTTTAGGTCAAGTGGGAGATTATTAGAATAGGTGACCAGAAAGCCAATAGGATTGGCATTTTGTAACCTATTTGACAACTTGATGTAATGTAATATTATGTAGTGAATAAAATGAGTATTCGTTACCTTTGGTATTCTCTTTGTTGCGCTCATTTTTCATATGCTAAAATGGTATTTTACATATATCGCAACAAAGCCCACAGACCACGATTAACAACTCATGCAGTTGGGCCACACATTGGACGGTAGTCATGAAATTAACTGATTAAGAGTTGGGTCTGAAACGTTCCAAGTCGAGGACCTCGAGACAGGGCATCGAGAGTCCTATAGAGACTTGCATCAAGAGTCGTGTTCATTAGATGAGTGTCGTGTTTCATCGGTGATAGGCGTGGGACGCCTACACGATCTTGATGGATTGGTCGACTGGGTCGAGCCGATTGGACTGACTCGTGGGGATCATCATATGGAAGCCTTGGAGGCTTGGTCGGTATAATTGGATTTTTCCAGTTCTGATAGTACGGGAGTAGTCCTCAGACTTGAGGAACCATGCCAGTCACGTGCACAGGACAGTAGTTTCTTGGATCTGGCGAGAGGTGATCATTCTGTAAGATGATCATTATAAGCCTTGTCCAGTGCAGTCAGAATGTGTAGCGAGGACAGTGGGTTCCAAGAAGAGGATCCGTCCCCTGTCAGTATGTGACAGAGGTATCTCCTATGCACTCGGAGACATGTTCATGCTGCTTAAAATTGTGGCCACAGTGGTTGGTCGAACAGGAAATAGTTCCCTGTGTCGATGCAATGAGGCATGCGTAGTCTCGATTATTAAGCATAGATGCCTAGTCAAGGATGGAAACCGATGCTCAATCCATACCCTAGAATAAGGCCGGGAGACGGTAGACGGAAGGACCGTACCCGTACGAAATTGGTGCCTAAATGTTCACGCCAACATTCACCTAGTCTCTAGTGTCATGGACCATTGCTAGACTGGTCACCCATGGTAACGGGACCTTGTTGGAAACGGACCTAAGTCTAGTTGAGGGTGAACCTAAAGGGTCACACACAAATCACCGAGAATTTAATTAAGTAATTGAATTACTTAAGGGATTGTCTATTGGATAGACGGGCCGATATTGTATCGGGCCCTCGTTTAATCGGTAGATGGGATTTATCGATTAATATAGAAAGTTAAGACGTTGGATCTTTTAATTGGATTAAAAGATCAATGGGAATTATTTAAGTGGACTTCAAATTAAATTGAATTTAATTTGGGGTTCATTGTAATTGGATTACAGTGGAACCCGGTCCGTTAAATTTTGACCCGAGAGGTGTGTTAATTCTATTTTTGGAATGAGAAGAAGTTGGACTTCTTCCTTAAATAAGCATGGCCGAAAATGCTACTTTGGAGGAAGCAAAAATCGGCCATGTTTGGTGCTTGATGTGGTTGACTTGTGTCTTTTGGTAAGAGACAAATCAACTCAATCAAGCCTCTCTCTTTTGGTATGATTCAATCATACCTTAAGAGATGGTAGGCTTGATTGAAGAATTGATGGTGATTTATTTGGATGAATCTAGACATCCTTGGATGAACCTAGACACATTCCAATAATTATATTAATTATGTATATATATGAATATATACTAAGATCAAAGCATGAGATTCATTATTCATCTTTTCTAGGAAAAGAAGAGGAAAAATCATACTCCTCTCTTTCCCTCAACTCCTGGCCACCTCTCCCTCTCCACACTTGTGTTCTTCATTTGATCTAGGATCAATTGGAAGAACAAATTGAGTTTAAGAACACTAATTGATAGTGTTAATCTTCTTAAACCGAATCCTCCTAAATCCGTTTTCCTCTAGCAAGGAAACGAGCATCTCTTCCAGTATGGTGTGGATCACCTTTGGAGAGTTCATACTTTTGAACTTGGTGAACTTTTCCGAAAAGGAACAACGCAAGTAGCCGATTGAGATGATAAACTACAAAGGTAACTTCGGTTTATTATGCTTTCGTAGTTTATTATTATTATCTATGCCCTATGTTCAATATTTGTTTTTAATATTGGTACATCCTACATCGAACGCCCGGTTGAGCACCCAAGGGAACACCCCTTGTTTAAAATTTTATGATTATGGACTTGTTTAAAATTTTAATATATTGCATTCTCACGCTTTCGCCCGCACTCCCGGGCGGATCCGCTTGTCCTCCTTCACCATCAACACACTGATGGGACTTGCCTCCTTCTCCACCGGGCCTCCATGGAACTCCTTGGATTCTCCTTTCTGGGCTATCCTTCATCTCCATCATGGAAATAAAAGTAAAATGCTACCACACCACTATACTACTCTCATTACAAATTTAAAAAGAAACCCCAGCGAAACCCAGTGGGAGTACAATAGGACGGAGATAGAAAGCCTTATTATTCCAAGGCAACTAGAAAAGAGGAAGAGAATAAAAGAAGGCACACAGGCCCAACATAAAATTAAAACCATACATTCGATCTAGGTCTTGTGATCGTCCGTTCTCAATCAACGCACAATTCATGACATCCAATCATAAAAAAATGCACATAAGCCATGACATCCAATCATATAATTCATAAAAAATTAAGAGAACAAGGTATGCATGTAAACTTGGTGTAACATTGGTAATCCTTTTCTTGTTTCCTTTCCTCATTATCCAAAAATATTAAAATTTTGAGGTTCCAAACCAAACAAAATAAAACATTTTCCAAATAATATCTTCAAGAAAACATGCAAAATAAATAAAATATTTTTCAGAAAACATTTCAAAAAATAAAGAAGCAAGAAGACACCGAAAACGGCCAAGGGATATTCGAAAATAATGGACAAGATATTTGAAATATTTGAAAGCAGCACAAACTCGACAAAAAGATTTATGTTGATAAGCACCATAGAAAAATGAAGTATGATGTAGGGGAAAATATATTTTTGAAGGTATCTCATGGAGAGGAATTCTAAGATTTGGTAAGCAAGGAAAACAGAGCCGAGGTACATTAGGCTATACAAAATTATGGAGAGAGTTGGACCATTATCGTATCGATTAGCATTACTAGAAGAATGTTACAGATACATGATGTGTTCCATGTTTCTATACTTCAACACTATCGATATGATCCTAGTCATATTGTGCATAATCCAGAGATAGAAATTTCGGAGAACTTAACGTACATAGAAGAACCAATAGAGATTTGGAATAGGACATTAGGGAAATTGAGAAACAAAGAGATACCCATGGTAAAAGTAAAGTGGAGTAATCACTCTCACAAGGAAGCCACTTGGGAGACAGAGAAGAATATGAAAGAAAAGTATTCACCTTTATTTCCTTGAATAGGTAAGGCAATCAATCAAGGACGGAACTTTATTAGGATGGGAGAATTGTAACTCCCACAAATTTCTTATATATAATTACCATTTATTAGCACAAGAATATGGATATATGGTGTGATGAATTACATAATGTTTGTGGTTAATGAGATAATTAAAAACATGAGACAATATATCGTAGACGTTTTGAATATTTGTATCATAGAAATTTTGGAGTTGAAATGTAAAGATGAGAGAGAAACAAATAAAGTCTTAATATAATATATATATATATATATATATAGATATAAGCAATACACAATTTATATATACACTACATAATAAAAGAAATCATCCTTATTAATATGTTTCTATAATATATAGGGTTAAATACACTTTGCACCCCTAAACTATGCATGTAGTCGCATTTAGGCCCCTAAAATATGAAATGTAACAAAAAGGCCCCTCATGATATGGATTATTTTTTTTATAACGAAAAATGTTCTTATTGTTTCCATCCCTAAAATATGTTTATTTCAATCATTCCCCTAAAACATAATTTAAATTATTATAAAAATTATATTTAATATAAATACTATCCAAAATTTATTATTTTTATATATGTACACCTACTTACCTACACATATATATAAACACTTAAATATAGATAGATAGATAGATAAATATCAACTACATAAGAAGAGTGTAGAACCACAACAAAAGAAATAGAAAAGGGGTGGGTTGGGGAGAGAGAGAGAGAGAGAGAGAGAGAGAGTGAAGAGAGAGAGAGAGAGAGAGAGAGAGAGAGAGAAGAAGAAGAAGAAGAAGAAGAAGAAGAAGAAGAAAAAGCACTTTGTGTATTCCTTCATTTTCATCAAATGTAGGAAAATTCCATAGCTGATTTGGTAAGCCTTTTCTTTGTTCATTGTCTACATTCACGAAGGAGATGAGGTGTGAGTTGAAATTGAAAAATATAAACCGATTAAGATGGAAAGAAGGCACCAGGATAGGCTCTATTCCGATCAACCTCTGTAAATAATGATTATCTAGAGTTATAACAGTCTAAATCTAGTAACTCTTGAATCTGTGAAACTCTTGGAATGTCTTATAAAACTTTGTAGTTTTGAGCAGAATTTAAATCGTTTGTTTTAATGGGTCAAAATAGCCAAACATTATATTGTTCTGTTTTTGCGAAAAAACAGACAAGGTTGTACCAAAAACCTTATAACTTGAGGTATAAAGGTCCAATTTTTATTATTCTTGTATATAGTGAAACTAGACAAATAGGATATCATATACTAAAAAATATTATGATTTTTTAAAGAGTATGTGATTTTTTATAGAATTTTAATTAGTAGATCCGAATATGTAGCAGTCGAAACCAGGCTGTAGTAAAATCTAAATAACTCATAATATAGAAATCCAATTCGTATGATTCTTGCACAAAATAAAACTAGACACAAAGACAAATATTTGGAGTAAAATGGAACTTGTAAAAACTATATTTTGATCTAGAGAGCTTGTAAACTTGAATAAAGGTGTTGTTAAACCTGTTTAGAAAAGATTAATTAGATGGTGACATAAGTATTCATATTTTTAAAAGTGTGAATATTAAATAAATATATACGAAATCTTATTCAGAGCTGGATCTATAGGTAAAAATGCACACAACGAACTAAAGCCATCGACAATCTACATAATTTTTAAGTAAATACTTAGTGTCATCTATATGTGTTCCATTTTTTTTCTTGACATTACTTTTATGTACGAATTATGTTGAAAATGAATTACTACTTATGGTATGATTGGTTTGATGCTTTACTATCGAATGACAATGTTGTGGAAACAAGATGAGTAAGTGTATTTTTCATGATCCATGAATTATATGACATTGTGGCTGATCTTACTTGACTAGTTGCTAATTACAAGGACGGTGATATGTGAAAATGAGTGAGTTTAAGGAAACCGGATATAGTTTTTATGTGAATACCCATTTGATTGGTCTCGTGGCTCTTCGTGGAAAAAAAAAATGGCCTTTCCAAACCAGAATGTAGTTGATACAGGTGTCATTTTTACTCCAATATTCACCCTTGTGTCTAGTTTTATTTCTAACAAAAATCAAACGAATTGGATTTCTATATAATGAGTTATTTAGATTTTAGTCCAGCCTGATTTCGACTGCTACAGATTTAGATCTACTATTTCAAAATTTTATAAAAAGTCACATACTCTTTCTAAAATCCAAGTATTTCCAAATATGATATCATATTTGACTAGTTCATTATACACAAGAATAATACAAATTGAACCTTTTATACATAAAGTCACAAGGTTTTAATATACCTAGAAACAGAACAACATAATGTTTGCCTATTGTAACCCAATAAAATGACGGACTTAGATTCCGCTCAAAACTACGAAGTCTTAGTACACATCATAAGGTCTTCACATATTCAAGAAGCACTAGATTTTGGCCTTTATAACTCTAAATAATCATAATTTATAGAGGCCGATTGGAACAGAGCTTATCCTAGTGCTTTTTTTCCATCTTAATCGATTTTTTTCTTCAATTTCAACTCACACTTCAACTCCTACACGAATTTGGACAAGGCTTACCAAATCAATTGTGGAATTTTTCTAAGTTTGATGAAATGGAGGAATACACAAAGTTCTTGTTCTTTTCTCTCTCTCTCTCACCGCCTCACCCCTTCCCTTTTCTTTTTTTGTGGTTCTACCCTCTTCTTATATATAGCTGCTATCTACTATATATACATATATTTAAGTGTCTATGTATATATATATATATTTGTTGGTAAATAGGTGTATATATATATATTAATATTATATTATAGAAACATGTTGATAAGGATGATTTCTTTTGTTGTATAGTGTATATAGATATTGTGTAGTGCTTATATCTATATATGTTATATTAAGATTTTTTTCCCCCTTATCACAAATCTTTATTTTAACTTCAAATTTCTATTATAAAAATATTCAAAAGTCTACAATAATTTGTCTCGTCTGTTTAATTATCTTAACCACAAATATTATGTAATTCATCACACCTTATATCCATATAATTCGTCACTCTCCAAAGGAAGCCACTTGAGAGGCAGAGGAATACGAAAGAGAAATACCCACATTTATTTCCTCGAACGAGTAAGACAATCAAATTTCGAGAATGAAAAATTATTAGGAAGGGAGAATTGTGAAGCCTACAAACTCTTTTATACAGAATTATTATTTACTGGCACAAGAATATGGATATATGGTGTGGTGAATTATATAATATTTATGGTTAATGAGATAATTAATAAGACGAGACAAATTATCGTAGATGTTTGAATATTTGTATACTAGAAATTTAGAGTTAAAATAAAGACTTGTGAAGATGAGAGGGAAAAAGTCTTAATATAACATATATAGATATAAACACTACACAATACATATGTATACATTACACAACAAAAAAAAAATCATCTGTATCAACATGCTTCTATAATATTCACACATGTATATAGACACTTAAATATATGTATAAATAGATAGATATTAGCTATATATAAGAAAAGGATAGAACTACAACAAAAGAAAAAGAAAAGAGGAGAGAGAGAAGAAGGAGAGAGAGAACTGTATGAATTCCTCCATTTTCATCAAGTTTAGAAAAATTCCACAGCTGATTTGGTAAGCTTTGTCCAAATTCGTGTAGGAGTTGAGGTGTGAGTTGAAATTGAAAATAAATAAACCGATTAAGATGAAAAGAAGGCACCATGATAGGCTCTGTTCCAATCAGTCTCTGTAAATTGTGATTACCCAGAATTATAGCAGTTCAAATCTAGTGCTTCTTGAATCTGAAAACATTAAGATGATTACTAAAACTTTGTAGGTTTGAGAAGAATCTAAATTCATCATTTTAATTGGTAAAAATAGGCAAATATTTTGTTGCACTATTTCTGCGGAAAATTAGACAAGATATCTGAAAAATCTTATAACTTGAGGTATAAACTATAAAGGTTCAATTTGTATTATTTTTGTGTATAATGAAACTAGAAAAATAGGATATTATATTCTGAAAATATTATGATTTTTAAAAGAATATATGAGTTTTATAGGATTTTGAAATAGTGGATCCAAATTTATAGCAGTCGAAACCAGGCGGTACTAAAATCTAAATAACTCATTATATAGAAATTCAATTTGAATGATTCTTGCTGAAAATAAAACTAGACACAAAGGAGAATATTTGGAGCAAAATAGAACCTGTATCAACTATATTTTGGTTTGGAGAGAACTTGTAAACTAGAAAAGAGATGTTGTAAAACCTGTTTAATTACATGGTGCCATAAGTATTTATATTTTATTCTAATTTTCAGAAAATATGAATATTAAAATAAATATATTTGAAATCTTATTAGGAGCTGGATAAATTTGAAAAAATGCACACAACGAACTAAAATCATGGGCGATCTACATATGTTGTAAGTAAATAATTAGCACTATCTATATATGTCTCTTTTCCTCTTGTTATTACTCTTATGTAAGTAAATAATTAGTGTCATCTATATGTGTTTTATTTCTCTCTTGACATTACGTTTATGTATGAATTGTGTTGAAAATGAATTACTACGTACGGTATGATGGAATTGATGCTTTATTTTGAATGATGGTGTTGTGAAAACAAGATGAGAAAGTGTAATTTTCATATTCCATGAGTTATACATATGACATTGTGGTTGTATGTTTGTGAATGAAGAGATGTGATGCTAACAAACATGGGCATTTAAGTCATTGTGCCGTGGTTCAATAGGGTCAAAAAGAGTAAAAAGAAAGTTAATAGCAAATTGTTGTGGGCACACATATCATAATACAACCAAAGTTGGTTGTATTATATTATGGGACTAATACGAGTGAGTAGCAGGCCAAGAGCAGTAATCACGGGCCGCTGAAGTATACCGTAAACGCCCCATTGGGTCCTATTAACCACTGTATCAAGGTTAATAGGGGATAGTAAACATGGCCATAGATGATTGGCCGCCAAAAATAAGTTTTCCCAAAATAGTCAATTTCCAATACTATTTTATGTCTAGAGGTGTTCGGGTGCGTTTATAAGTTTTTTAATACAAGAATAAAATAAATTAACTTAGAGGGTGTCTAGGTGAGCTTATAAGCTTTTTAAAATATTTTATAAGATGTTCTAGAACTTATAATATGTATAAGCTCTAGAAGTAAGATGTTAGGAAGTTATAAACTCTTTTTTTTTTTTTAGGATTTCCTAACTTATTTTTAAGATTTTTTTTGAAATTCAAATTAATTACAAATTTTCAATTACTAATATCATATATAAATATATAAGCTCCATAATTGTATTTTATCCAAACACTTCAAAAACTTAATTTTATAATAATATTTGACATCTTCTAAACTTTAAAAACATATACAAATTAAAATATGAGTTTATATTTTTTTTAAAATAAGTTTATCCAAACACTCTCTAAATCTCTTCCTTGTGAGGTAGGGTTTAGATAGACTGAGAAAATGGGCCAAACACATTTACAAGAATTTAAATAAGGGTAAATTACATCGACACCATCTAAAATTAGATCTAATTACACAAATACTTCTTATCCGTTATAAAATAATAAGTACATACCCTGAGGCGATATCAATGTAATCCAACTCAGAGGGTGTATATGTACAATTTTTGCCCCTAGATATGGTGTTTACGTATAATTACAACTACGACATCAGATAGTGTACTTATAATTTCACAAAAATTAATGAGTATTTGTACAATTAGACTTAATTTCAATGATGGTGAATGTAATTTGCCTTTGAAATAATGTGTACATAATCCACACATAGGAACAAATTGCAAATGAGGTTGGTTACACCACAACACTAGCTTTTACTCCAAATAATAACTCAAGTCCCGCAGCATATATAAAATGACGTTGAAATTTTATTGCAGACTACCAAACATAAGAGGACATTGATAGATTTCCTAGCATAATTAAATGCCATTATTGCTACCAAATTCATAGATATCAATATAATTCATTTAATGCATATTCTCCTTTTATTGAATCAAATAAAAGTGTGTTGGTGGTAGCATCATAAAGAACTACCAAACAACACTTTTGCCTAAATATTAGAAATTTATGAAGTTAAATGTTGTAGGCAAGGCAGAAATTTTAACCCAAATAAGATTTGATCAAATCTAAATTAATTATATGTCAAGTGTAACACACTAGTCATATAATTTGTGTGCAGTTCAGCGAGAGTGGTCAATCACATCGCAAATGTAATTGGTTAATATTCTGTCAATCAATCATATAATAAATGTATTACACTGCTATGTGATTGATTGAGTTTGATCAAATTTAATTTGAGTTTTTTACATGCGTTTATGTGAAAATGATAAGCAAGAAACGACAATTTTCCCTTACAAAGAAAGAAATGACAACGTGAGAGATAACACACATGCGCAAGAGAAATTACAAAGAAAGAAATGGCAAACACTGAACTTATAAATAATCAGCAATTCGACTTTGACTTTATGACACGGGAAATAATGAGTTTTTATATATACTTTATCATATAATAATATTTTATAAATATTTTATTCTAAAAACTATTTATAGAATTTGCACACACATAGGGTATGCCACATATATTAGTATTATATCTATACTAATATATAAAAAAAACACCGTTTTCACTTATAAAAGACGGTTACTTACACCGCGACACCATTTTTTTGTTATGTCAATAATACCCCTATGCTAGTTTCTTTTCTTTCTATATTTCTTTCTATGTTCTTTGTTTTTTTTTTTTTTGAAGTGTGTTATAATATATTTTAAAATATTACATATTATTTATTACATGCACGCAGGGACGGCGTGCCACGTGACTAGTATAATTGAAGAGCACCCTTTTGGTGTCTTCAATTTTATGGTCTGCTAATTTTTTATTATTTTTAATATTTTATTAATTTTTTTCTCTCTCTTCTCAATTTCTCATTTTTCTCTCTCGTCTCAACTTCCACATCCCTTTTTCTTCTCCCTTTTTGCTTAACATCTTCTCATAATTTCTTATATTTTTTAATATTTTATTTATGTAATTAATATATTTTGAAAATAATAATAATTTTTTTTTAAATCTCAAATTAATTTTGCGCACACATTTGAGTGTGCCACATGTACTAGTTAATTTAGTCCTTCAGTTTACAAAGTTGATGAAATTCAGTCCTCCAACCACCAGAAATTCGTTTTTTTTTGCCGGAATGCGTGATATGGCAGCCCTATTGGACATTTTTTGCGAATTTTTAACCCTATGTAGCGTTGAACATGACGTGGCAACCATATTAAGCATTTTTTATGAGGTGGCAAGGTGACATGGTGCCAATTAGACAAACTTTTAAATATTTGTTACGAAAAGGATTGGAACCCTAGTCCATTCACTAAAAAGTTCTCAATTCCTATAATTCGAACTAACAATATAAGATGTAAATAATTTTCAAGAATTTTTACAACACTGTAGAATTTAAAATATAAAATATATATTCATATATCGAACAAGTATCTTTAAACAAATGCCTTATTTATATACTTTACATTTTTTATGGATCTACTGCTAAAAAACAAATATCTATAAAAGTGATAATACATATAATAATTACTTAAATAAGTTCATATGAAAAATTCTAAACCAATAATTGTGTATAAAATATATAATATTTGAAATATAAAATATTGAAAATTAATACATAAGTTGTATAAATATTAACATATTTATTAATTAAATATAGAATTATAAATATTTCAAAACAAATAATACATAACAATAAATTTTAAAAATCAGAAACAATTATGTAAAATATATACAAATTAGCATATAAAATTAATATATAATTTTTTCAAATATAAATTTTTCCTCTTAATAATTAATAGTGATATTTTTAAGAAATAGAATTTATATTTTAAAACATATATATAAAAATATATTTTATTAATTTTGATATTTATATTTCCTGTTAATATATATATATATATATATATAATTGACAGGAAATGTAAATATCAATATTAATAATATATGCTTATATTTAAAATTAGAATCTTTTTTTAATATCAATGTTAATTATTAACAGGAAAAACATATATATTTCAAAAATATATGTACTAATCTTTTATGCTAGTGTATATACATTACATAATTATTTCTTATTTTTAAAATTTATTGCTATATATTATATGTTTTGAAAAGTTTGTGAATCTTTATTAAAATAATAAATTATTTTATTATTTACACTGCTTATGTATTAATTTTTTAATATCATAATATTTTAAATATTATATATTTTATACACAATTATTTATATAGAATTTTTAGTATAAACTAATTTAAATAATTATTTTACATATAGTAACTTTTATATAGATATTTGGATTTTTAGATACAGTAAATCCATAGAAAATATAAAGTATATAAATAACACATTTTTTTAAAGATATTTGTTAGATATATGAATATATATTCTGTATTTTTAAATTCTACATTGTATGTAAAGGTTCTTGCAAATAATAAATATTTTACATTGGTAGTTCGAATGGTAGTAATTGATAACTTTTAAGTGAATGATTAGGGTTGGAATCCATCTTGTTACAAATTTTTAAAATTTTATCCAATTAGCGCCTTGTCACCTCACAAAAATGTCCAATATGGTTGTCATGTCATGTCCAACACTCTACATAGGGTTAAATCCTGTCAAAAAATGTCCAACAGGGTTGGCACACTACGCGTTCCAACCAAAAAACAAACTTCTAGTGGCCGGAGGATTAAATTTCATCAATTTTGTAAATTAAATAATTAAATTAATAAAGTATACTTACGATACTAAAATTAATATTGGGTAAATTTAAAAGATAAAAAAGAAATCCTTGAAAAAAATCAATAGTCATATAGTACTTATATTTATTATCACTCAATTGTCATGTAGTCATTTGCATCCTGTTAACCATTTTGTGACCCGTTCATGTAACAGTTTTTCATTTTGATTTTGAATAAGAGGAAGATATATTTTAGAAGTGCTTGGATCGACAAAAATCAAAAGCATAATGATCAATTAAAGAGCATGGTTTGACGATAAAACTTCAAACGATCATAACTTGTTTAGGAAATGTTACGAAATTGTCTACTTATGCATGCGATTATCTTTCCGAAGAAAATCTAACCCCTCACCCACTATTGTCGTGAGGGCCACCATCTTTTGAGAAATTTCATCATCTCGATCATTGTTTGGTCGTTTCTTTATTTTATTTTTTTTCAACATAATTTAGGTAATTTTCATATATATATATATATATATATTGTATTTTCGTTTGAATCTCATATTTTACCATTTATTACCAAGATATAAGGATACTTTTTTTGGCCAAATTTTAGAGTATTTTAAAATAGTCCAAAATTTAGCGTATTTTGAGGTTTGTTATGACTTTTTTTTTTTTTTAAATACCTACAAATTCTATTGTGAGAGTTTATTGAGTATAAACTACTTTTTTTTTCCTAACATCGAATTCTTTGAAGATTGAATACGAGTTCTTCAATTATTTAATTAAGAGGGTCTTTGGTTAAGTTTGTAAGCTTCTCAAAATATCTTAAAAGATGTTTGAAAGTTTATAACCTCCAAATAATATATTTGTCAAAAATTTCTTAAAAAACTTATAAGATCTCAAAATAAAATAGCTTTGCATCTTATAAGCTCTTTAAAAAAAATAGTGAACTTCATTTAACTTTTTCGAAACATCTTATAAGCTCTAGATTAATATGTCATAATACAAAATTATGCTCATTCTCTCTCTCTCTCTCTCTCTCTTTCACACACACACACCCATGCACACTCTCTCTCACTCACTCACTCACACACACACACATGCACTATTTCTTTCTCTAGAATTTTAAAAACTTTTATTGCTATTTAATTTTTCTTGCATCGCAAAAGAGAAAATGCTTCATTATTAATTAATAAACTATTATAGTTAAAAAAAATAAGATTGTAATTAATATTATATTTATAAAAAATATAAATATAAATATAAGACATTATAAATTATACTACTAATAATAGCCATTGCATTAACAAAAAAAAAAATATCAATTATACATCTATGTTAATATTCGACTAGCATGAATGACACATATATTATTTTCATTCAAAAACTTTAGGAAATAATTCTCATTTTTTATCATTGTGAAAAAGATTATCTATTAAATTTTTATTTAGAGTTAAACTAATGTGTACTATTTATAAAAGTATTTTAATACTATTTAAAAACAAAATATGTCAAGACATAGCAACTTATTTAATTCTAATAATATCATGTCCTTTTTGATCATTTTACTAATAAAACGACTTTATTATGTCAGAATAAATATCTTATTTTATCCAAACGATTGATGAACTTATTTTTAAAATAAGATTCAAAATCTTATAAGCTCCTAAAATATCGTATAAGATGTAGGAACTTATAAAATATAATTTAAATAAGTTTCGCCCAACACCCTCGAAATTTGTTGTTTGGGGTTACATTGCATACTCCGTCGATCTCGTTGTTACAATCTTTTACCTTTTGTGGCTGTTTTGACTCCCATTCTGCAATTGACAAAGTTCAGGAAAGTGACACTTTAACTATGAAACAAATGGATTACATCATATACATCCACATAAAAATTTCAATGTATAGTTCTTGCACTCCAAATTAAATTTGTTGTATTTATATACACATACGAAATTATTCCTTTTATCTTGAATTTGTTATACTCTCTTTCTAAGAATACATAAAAAGAATAGTGACAATTATATTGTCCACCTCTATGGTCTAATATAATTGTATATAAATTCCATGTAATTTGAAAAATTACATTTAATACCCCTGATATTTATTTTCGTCTAATAAATATATTCCTCCGTAGTCAAAATGCACCAAATCTTTTGATATTAGCAAAAAAACAAAAAAAAAACTGAATGAAAATCTATATTTACTTCCAATTGATTTATTACTGACTTATTACAGGTCAAACAAATTTTTTTATGATTAAACTACCCTTATAAGGGTGAAGATATATCTTCTCACATGCATTAGCGTATGAAGATGAATAAAGATAGTTTGTTCAGAAAAAGATTTGTTTGACATGCAATAAGTCAATAAAGACTAACATAGATTTTAATTCAATCTATTTGTTAATATCAGCAAATTCAGTGAATTTTGACTAACAGATAAATCTATTTGTTAGACAGAAACAAACATCAAGGGTGCAAGATGTAATTTTTCAAACCACAAAAGGTTTACGTATAATTTCACCAAATCTCATGGATGGTTCCTAAAAAATAATACAGAAATCGCTAAAATAATTTTTTATCCATAATTAAATACTTGGTCACGTAATTAATAAGGAGACTTTTTAAAGAATTTAATAATATATATATATATATATATATTTAAATTGGTGATGTTAATATATTAATTATTTATACATATAATAACATTACAAAAAATTGACTTTTCGCTACACTATAAATGATCACGGACAAAAAATTATGATAAATCAATACCATTAACCACGGTTAAATAAAACTAATACAAAAACTTAAATTTTTACCATGATTAGTCAATATTTACCATGGTTTTTAGCCATAGCCAAAATATTTGCCATTTTTTTCATTTTTTTGGGAACCGTTAAATTGCAGTGAAAAAAATAGAATAAAGTTACAACACTCGAACGACCACTACCTCTACCAGGGCACTTTCCATAGCCTGCATACAGCAGTGCCTTGCAAAGTAAGGCCCGGCTGTGTACTAAGTATAAGCTGTCTGATTTGTTCCAATACGATTGAAGCTAGTTGACGTGAATCTCTCTGTTGATCGCGAAATCGCCACCTATTACATTCTTACCACAGATGGTATATCAAAGATGTCAATAGGGCTCTGTACGCTGCATTTACTACATGCTTACCCCTCCACTGTAGTGCCGCCCACCACACACCCTGCTGCCAATCTCGCTTTAGCTAGCAAAGTCCTACCTCTCGCTGCAGAATATGGGCACATTCGTTAGAGTAGGGGCAAGTCAAGAACAAATGCTAATGCATTTCCAACTCCGCTGTGCTGCACAATACACATCGTCCATCACTATGAATTAGCCATAGCTTATCCATTGTGGATAATCGTTTAAGGGTCGCCAACCACGGAATGAAGTTGTTTCGCAGAATCTTCATCCGTCCAACCAACAAAGGGTGGCAATGGACTGTTTGTACATCCAATTGGAACAGCTATAGTGCACTAGCCATCGTGAACAATTGTGATGGGGATTTCCAAGCAATCTGATCTTCTCCGGGCTCGATTTGCAGCAGAGCTGCGTAATAGCTTCCAGTTGATTTGAGTGTCTCGCAGGCCAGCTCCAAGCGCCATTTAGGATGATAGAAGCAAGCTTAGCCTCTCAAAGCAATCCTGTATGCCTCGGGCCATTCGGGTATAATTGTAGTAGTACTCCACCCTCATGCCAGGGGTCTTTCCAAATGTATCGCGTGTTCCCAGTACCAATCCGAACATTAAATATCCAGGAGTAAAGTCTGCCGCAACTTAAGCATTTTTTTCCATCCTTAGGATCCACTACGTATATTCATCGTCAGGATACCGTTGGCTTTAAGTATGTACGTCTGTATCCAATCTACCCAAATGGAAGTTGATCGGGTCTATAATCTCCCACACGTGTCTGCTCGTGAAGGCCCTATTTAGTAGGAGAATGGGTGTAATGTTGAGCCCTCTATGTTCGATCAAACGACATACTTGACTCCATGCAACTTTGGTTGCCCCTGTCGTCATGTTGCCTCGCCATAGAAATTGCCGCAACCCTTTTTTTTTTATGTCCGCTATAACCCCTTTTGCTAAAAGAATTGCAATGGACCAATAGATACTCATGGCTGAAAGCACCAACCGAATCAACTGAACCCAACCAATGAACGATAGCTTCCTAGAGGCTCAAGAAGCTATCCTGTCGTCCACCTTCTAAATGGGCGACCTGCAATCAGCTTTGCATAGCCTACTCGAGGTTAACGGGACCCCCAAGTAGCGAACCGACAGCGTCCCAAGGGGAACTCAACAATCGATTGCAGGTGTGACATCTTGTGAGCTACCGATTTGGAGAGAAATATCTTGCTCTTCTCCACATTCGCATGCAATCCCGACAAGTCTAAAAACGTATCTAACCCTTGTTTTAGACCCTCAATCGACTCCCCATCCGCATGACAGAATAAAAGGAGATCATCGGGGAAACTAAGCATGAATAGTTGTAACTCTTTGCACTTCCAGTGGAACGTAAATGTGGATTGTTGTATCTGGCTCTTCAAGATGGCTTGTAATAGCTCCATGACCAAGACAAAAAGATAGGGGGACATAAGATCCCCTTGCCGCAATCCTCTCGCCCCCTTGAAAAATCCCTTTGGTTGGACGTTGATACACACAGAGAAAGACACCGTAGTCACGTATTCGGTGACCCACCCAATGACTCGTAGGTGATAGCCAAAGATGAACAACGCTTCGATGAGGAAGTCCCATTCGACCGAGATGTATGCCTTTCTTAGGTCCACCTTCATAGCACAACGAGGGGGAAGGTGAGCTTGGTTGTAGCCATGAAGAAGCTCCTGGCCGAGCGGGATATTGTCGCTCATACGACGCCAAGGAACATAGGCGTTCTAGTTATAATCAACCAGCTTAGATAGGGAGACATTCATTCTACCCACGATAATTTTTGAGATGATCTTGTAAATCACGTTGCAGCAAGCTATAGGCCAGTATTCCATCACTTGTGAAGGGGTTTGCACTTTGGGGATCAGTGTGATGAGGGTTGCATTAGTCTATTTCAAGAGCTTATTGTGTTGGAAAAATTCAGTTACTACCGAGGTGATTTCAGAGGCAATAACCGACAATGCCACCTTGAAGAAGCCCAACGTGTAACCCTCAAGGCCCTGCGCCTTGTCCTCCGATATTGAGAACACGGCCTCCTTAACTTCCACCTCTGTGACAGGTTTGATCATATGGGGCCCCTCCTCTGCACTCAGCATGCCCTTGTAGGACGGTTGGAATTGAGATAAGTCTAGGCTCCGCGTCCTTCTTGTTCCATCAAGTAATGTCTGAAAAAATCCAACCACCTCATTCTCTACCGCCTCGGGCATCTGCAGCACTGTGCCATCATCTCCCTTCAGCATATAGATTTTCTACTTAACTCTCCGTGCAGCTACCTTTTGGAAGAACACCTTGGTATATTGGTCGCCATTTGAGCCATGCCATTTTTGCCCGCTGACATAAATCAACCTGCTCTTGTTCCATGGCCTTAACAAACACCATGCGGCAGGCTCGCTCAAGCTCATGCACCAGTACGACACTACTGTTAGGAAATGACCTGCCTCGACCACGTTGCGCACGAGATCTCCCCTCTGATGCCGACACTCCCTAAAGGTCGCCTTCAGTGCTTTAAGCTTCGTGACCACATCGTACATGTTCGTATCGTAGACCTACGTCTCCCAAACTCATTGGACTCTCTCTTGGAACTCATCCTCCGCAGCCAGAAATTAAAAAATTGAAACATGCCCACTGCCCGTTGTTGCTGCTTGTGTGCCTCCAATATGAGCGGGCTATGATCTGAGGTCCTCGGTGTGGAGCACAGATAGTGGACCTCCGGATTGTTGCTTAGCAATTCCTCATTTACCAAATCCTGATCTAACATCTTCCAAAGTCGTCGATCACCCGTGCTCGAGTTGCTCCACGAGAAAGGGAGCCCCTGCTTAGGCAAGTCAATGAGACCCACTGCACCACTGCAGATTAAGAATTCATCCGTAGTAAGTGATGGCTCAGTGTGAGCGCCGCAATTCTCGGGCGCATAAAAAACAACATTAAAATTCCCCCATGCTAACCAATCATCCTGCTCCATATTCTTAGAGATTTCCTGAAGTGAGGACCATAGCTCCTATCGAACATATAAGTCATTGGCCCTATAAATGAATGTGAAAAAGCAGCTTTTATGAGTGCTTAGATTAGAAACCCTGCAATGAATAGACTGGTGGTGAACTAGCCGTACCTCTAGCTGGATCTCGCTATCATCCCATGCAAGCCAAATGTGATTCCCCGGCTTATTGTGTAATTCGTGAACCACACCGCCAAGCTAGTTTAATAGCATGATGAACCAGCGATATTTGTTGCGCTGCCACTCGTCTCTCAAGTAACCCAACAAGCTTTACACCAAACTCTTGAGCCAGTGTGATCACCGCACACTGGTGGTCTTGTTTATTGAGACCCCAGACATTCCAAAAAGCCGTTGGTATCATGGGAGACCCCGGGAAGGGCTTCGTGTTATAAGGCCCTGTGTAAAAATTATTTCCCCTATGAAGTCGCCATCATCATTCAGAATGCTGGAGAGTACCTCAAATAGGTTGTAGACCATAATCTCCTTGCCTTCGCCACCCGTATCCATCGTCCACTAGATAGTCCCCCTACTGCTGTGTGGTCGTTCCTTCCCCATATCTCCTTCCGCCGTTCCGGGCACAAGTCCAACGAGTGGCCCAATGATTGGCATCTACAACACTTTGGTGGTAGCCATTCGTATTATACGCCTACTTTGCACGTCATGCCCACGCCTCCTTCCTTCGAAGGCAGCAGGACCACAAGGTAATCAGGGAGTTCGGCTTAAAAATCAACCATCACGCACACACGAGCATAATTAATTTAGGAATATGCTTTAGTGATAGCATCCTTGTATAGTGGCTTTCCTACCCCACTTGCAACCACACTTAAGCTTTCGTCCGTCCATAATTCCAGTGGGAGGTTTCATAACTTGATCCACCTCGGAGTCGATTGGTGATGCTTTTTGTCAAATTCAACCTTGTTCCCACTTTTGCAGAATAATCAGTTGACCCTGGAAGAGCCAGGGCCCTGCCTCGATCACTTCTTCTGTAGCCACTGTCATGTTGAAAACAATGAAGTAGATGCCACTGGCAGATCCTATAACCTCCTTAACCTGCACCCAAATAGAGCGCACAAATGAGTCTATATGATGGAAGTAGGGTTTCTTGCCGAATAAGTACCCTACCGCCGTGGAACTCCACCGCCTTCTATGCCACAGCCTACGTTGGCTTCACTATGATCTTCCCATTTTGGTGTTTCGGCTAGACATACGCCAAGGTCTTCCTGGATGAGTTGTTAAACCCTATTGCAACGACATCCTCCTCCTGACGCGTAGGGATTGGTACTGGTGTAAGTCGAATATTACCTACGAAGACCTCCAGCTGTGGTGTTGTTGTGACTGACTGATCCTGCAACGAGGACCCAACCCCTGCCCTAGCGATCCCCAAGGATGTGGAGGGCTGGGAAACCGCCGCGCCTGATCTATCCAATTGGACCTCTGGAGAAGCCAACAGACCCCCTTCGTCGTTACCAAATGACTCCTGCCATCTCTAGCCAAGGGTATCAAGCACCTGCTTCGCATGCGTATCACCCTCCCCCCACAACGTGCGTTGCCAACACTGAAAAACCAAGGTCATTGAATACCTTAGGGATGACGGAGGTCCAGTCGATCCCAAGATCAATGTTTGCACCTATTGCGGTCACCCTTGAGGGTGCCCTGGGGCCCACATGTTCTACCCATCATGCCGTCAACAAGACTAGAGCCTGCAGCGGTTCTTCATCCCTCGCCACTAAAAAATGTTCCGTAATTTGGGACAATTCGCAGAAGTCAAACCCATGGGGAAACGGCCGATGATCCGTGCCCTAATCCTCTTCATCGGTGGCCTCATCACCAGCACCGCCATGACCAAGGCTAGGGTTTGCATGGGACGGTGAAGATGAGTTCATGTTGAGAGAGAATTAGTTTTGCACGAGCCAAACTTTTTAAATCTCCATTTTCCATGATTATGGCCACGGCTAATATTTTGGCCACATTTGCAGAAACTATGGGTAATGGTCGTTGCACGGCTAAAATGCATTTTACCCCCTATATTCGAGAAATAGTAGAAAACCCCCCTGTGTTTTATAAAAGTCAGCAAAAAAACATCCCTTTCATTATGAATTAACGGAAGGTGCAATGCACGCACGTGTTGTGCGTGTGGGGCTGTCTTCTAGCCCTTTTTCAGCCTTTTTTGTGCGATTTTGACAAAAATACCCTTATGAGGTTTATACATTTAACTAAGTGCATCTTTGACTTGTTTTGATTGTTTATTTTTAAATTTTGATCTATGTAACAATTAAATATTTTTTTTAAATATATTTACTTGAAAATACAAAAAAGATACATATAATTTTGAAGTTTTATAATTTAAATTGAAATATTAAATTAAAATTATAATACAAAGATTAATATAATAAACTCATTTTTCAAATCTAAATATCTCAATGAATATAAATGTTAACAAAATATAAAAATTATATATTATTAAATTTAAATTATTATTTAGTTAAAATATTTAAATAAATTATCTTTATTTACTATAAATAATATTAAAAATTAAAATTATTATAAGTATCAAAACTACATCTAATCCCTTTTTTTAGTTTTTTAATTATTTTAAATTTAAAAATACTTAAGTAAATTACTTTAAATTTAATTTTTTTAATTTTTTTATTTTTAAATTAAAAAAATAAAATTTTAAAAAAGAAAAACTCTAGGCGACGGCATCGCCATCGTCGCATTCTGTGCTGGGGTTAGGGGAGGGTGGCGGGTGGCAGGTGGCGACTGCGGCGGGGGTGGAGAGGGCAACAGGCGGAGGGGGGGTTAATTTAATTTAATTTATTTTTTAAAATAATAATATTATTTTTTATAAAATATATTTAAAAATAATTAAATCTAACCATTGATGTTTTTATAAATTTAAAAACCAACTGTCAAGATTAATTAATTAGATCTAAGGGCTCTGATATAATCAATAAAGATCCAATGGTCATTAAAATAAACAATAATGTCTAATAAATAAGGTTATAACGGTCAATTTATTAAAAAATTAACGTTGTTAGTGGTTTTTAACGGATTGGGGCGATTGAGTTGACTTTTACCAAATACAAGGGGGGGGGGGTTCGCCTATTTGTAAAATATAAGGGAGATTTTAGCCGATTTTTTAAAATATAGGGGGCTTTTATGCATTTTTGCTTGTCGTTGCAAAATCGTGGTTAATTTATATTCGCCATGATTTTTTTCTTTTGCCCATTACAATTAATCATAACAAAAAATTATATTTTTCTAGTAATTTTGTAACACTGCAAGCATACAACAATTATCTTTGTTATAATTGAATTATCATTAAATATAACAAATTACATACAGTTATGACTTACAATGACATTTCTTCTCATTATTTATCAACAATGACAGATTTTATATTATTCTTGTCATTAAATATCCAAATTTATTTTGTAACATAATACTATTATAATCATATTTATGTAGACAAATTAAACTTATGTGCGCCCAAATGTCGTCGCATGAAACATAATATATTACGTATCAATTTTCATTTATAATTTGAAATTTTAATTTCAAAAGTAAATAACTAATAATTTATATTAATACATATTTTTGTTCAATCAAATGATACCAAGTGCCAGATTACCATGTGTTTTGGCAATTGAAATAATGTCTTTCAAATCAAGCAAGTGGAAGTTAGTGATTTGACAATTAAATCTTATCTTGCAAATTAATGATAAATACCAAATAATATGAGGGGGCAACTATTGAGCCACTTCATCAAGTAAAATGAAAAAGTCATTCATCCTACAATTATAAATATGAATGTTTTCCAATAAATCAAGGCATTTAAGTGAAAAATACAAGTCAAGACACATAAAAAGATATAAGCTAAGACGCATAAGAAGACACAAGCGAACTTATCTATTTAAATAAGTTCATATGAGACATTCTAAATAAATAATTGTGTATAAAATATATAGTATTTGAAATATAAGATATTGAAAATTAATACATAAGTTGTATAAATAATAACATATTTATATTTAATAAAGAATGATAAATCTTTCAAAACAATAATATGTAACAATAAAAAAAATTGACTGGAAAAGGAAACTTTATATAACCAAACCAAACCAACAAAGTCCACAACTTCTAACAGAAAAAGCAACAGAGCATCGAAAAATAGAGCAAATAACAACCAGAATGCTATGATACTATCCCTTTCGCCTGTAATTTCACTTGCCGGAAGGAAGACAAGTAGGACCGAGCAAACACGACAAGCACCGCCAGAGATCGAGACTTCCCCTCAAATACCAGTGAGTTCCTGTTACCCCAAATCGCCCATAAGACCACAGCCACAAAACAGAATTGTTGAGACTGCAGTTTCTCAAACAAGAATTTCAACTAGTCAATCGAAGAAGCAGGCCAGTACGAGACGATGTTCCAAGGCACATCACTGAGAGCCCAGCATTGTCGAGCGAAGTCGCAGAAAAGGAGGGCATGCCTCTCATCCTCATCAACAAAACCACACAAAGGACAAAGAGATTCCACATTCATCCGTCGCCGCAAAAGATTGAGCAAAACAGGCAGTGAACCATGACACAACCTCCAACAAAAATGTTTGATTTTAGGAGGAATATGCGATTGCCAAAGAAACGACCAGTTAGGGACATGATTTGAGGATGATGTTTCAGCCAACGTACCTTGTAAGTGAGCTTGCCCCCGAAGAACCAGACGGTAAGCACTCTTGACTGTCAAATAACCATGCTTCGTGAAATGCCAAACAAGACGGTCAGACTCCGGAGTAGATGGCAGTGGAATGGATTTGATACAATCAATCAGCTTCACAAAAAATATCTTGTAGGGAAGACAGATCCCAACCTGTACCATTAGGATGGATAAGAGATGAGACCCTTAATTCTTCATAAACAGATTAAGGTTGATACACCGGTCGAAAAAAGAACGGTCTTGGCAGCCAGCGATCTTTCCAAATCCTAATCTGATTGCCATCGCCAACTTTCCAACGGCTTCCCGCATCAGTAATAAATTTGGCATCAAAGATGCTACGCCAAGTGGCCAAGGGGTTATACCCAAGGGGGCTTCCTCGAAAGAAGAACGAGGGAAGTAACGGGCTTTAAGGAAACGTGCCAACAAAATGTCCGGTTTAGTGAGTAGCCTCCAAGCTTGCTTGGCTAAAAGGGCAAGGTTAAATTGCCGCAGCAGCCGGAATCCAAGCCCCCCATCTCACTTGCTTAAACACAACCAATCCCACGCCACCCAATGTATACGTCGGTGTTTTGGGGAGCTCCACCAAAATGTAGCACAAGCTAACTGAATCTCACGAATCACAAACGCTGGAAGGAGAAAACACTGCATGATATAGTTAGGAAGTGCTTGAATTACAGCCTTAATTAATACTTCCATACTAGCACAAGATAGAAACTTGTCCGTCCAACCCATAAGCCGCTGCCACAGACGATCCCGAAGCCCTTGAAAGATATCAGCTTTTACACGTCCAACAACATAAGGGAGTCCCAAGTATTTAGCCAATTGTGGAACCACCATTACATTAATGATCTCAGCTAAACACTGTTGTCGCGCCAGCGCCACATTCGGGCTAAAAACCATCTATGATTTAGAGTAATTAATTTGTTGCCCCGATGCACACTCGTATGTGGAAAGGATTTCCCCTATAGCCATAACTGCCACCTCGTTCGCCACAGAAAAAATTATAGAATAATCAGCAAACAAGAGGTGAGAAATCCGAGGAGCACGGCCAGCCACCGCCACCCCTGGAGAACCCCTTGCTCCTCAGCATTCTGCAATAATAAACTGAAAATTTCTGAGCAAATGATGAAAATATAAGTCGAAAGAGGGTCACCCGGCCGAATTTCCCAATGTAGTTGCCCAAACCAAAGGACTCTCCATTTAAAATAAAAGAAAACGAAGCAGAAGAGATACATAACATAACCAGCTTGACAAAAACATCAGCAAAACCCAGAGGATAACACAAGTTCAATAAACGGCCATTCAAGGCGATCGTACGCCTTACTCATATCAAGTTTGAGAGCAAAGTATCCCTTCCTACCCTTCTTCCTATGTTTTAGATAGTGATTACATTCAAAAGCCAAGAGAACGTTGTCCGTAATTAACCGACCAGCAACAAAAGCCGACTGCGTAGGGGAAATGATAGAATCCAAACACTCCTTTAGCCTATTAGCAATGGCTTTTGAGACAACCTTGTACAACACGTTACATAGACTAATATGACAGAAGTGAGAAACCAACTCCGGGGTTTTGATCTTAGGGATCAGCACAATATTCGTGTGATTTAACTCGAGAGGGAGACAACAAGAGTGCAAAATGTGTAACACAAAGCGAGTAATCACCTTACCAATAGTGTCCCAGTAGTGTCAAAAGAAGAAAGGAGGGAATCCATCCGGACCCCGGGACGTGAGGGGTTCCATAGAAAAGACAACCCATCGAACCTCCTCCTCTTCGTACGGCCGAGTGAGGGATTGATTCTGCACAGGGAAAATTTTAGGAGAAACACCTCTCAATGCAGTCTCCAAAAACCTGTGCCGAGGGGTCAGAAGAGGTGAAAATGGCAGTGAAGTAAGATGAGATAAGATTCTGAATATCTTCTTTACTAGTAAGACGAGTACCCGAGTCATCGTGAAGATAACGAATACGGTTAGCTTTGGCCCGGGCTGAAGCTCGAGTATGGAAAAACCTCGTGTTTCTATCCCCGTGAGCCAGCCAATGTTGTTTGGCTCGTTGTTTCCACCTTGTCGAGGCATCCGTCAACATACCCGCGAGTTCATTTCAACAATCCGAGAGTTCCGTAGCTACCCCCACGGACCACTGAGAGAGCTCCAGTTGACATATACGCTGCTCAAGCCATTTCAAACGACGTTTCACACCCTGAAATCGGGAATTGCTCCAAAGGGAGAGGGCTTCTGAACACTGAGCCAAACAATCCACAGCAACAAAACGAGACTCACCAAGCTGCCCACGCAACCAAGCATCAGAAATAATTTCAGCACACTCCGCATACCTTGCCCAAGATGCTTCAAACTTAAACTGTGACGGGCTAGAAGAAGTATCAGCAGGAGCAAAGGGAGATAACGTAAGGAGCAAAACAGAATGATCAGAATATGCAGAAAGAATGTTATGTACCTCTGCTTGAGAAAACAGACGCCGCCAAGATAAATCAGCAAGTCCCCTATCCAAATGGGAGAGCACTGTATAAGGCCATAGGCGATGATTGCACCATGTGAAAGCCGGCCCCTGGAAGCTTAACTCATCAAGATTAACATCCCTCAATGCAGTACGAAAATCTCTCATCTGCCACTCCGGAGTAGTGCAGCGACTATCCTTCTCATGAGCAAAAAGAGTCGCGTTAAAATCCCCACAGCAAAGCCACGGGAGAGAGGAACGATGCTGCAGCGAACGTAAAAGATCCCAAGCAAACTTGCAGCGACTCACTTCTAGTTCGCCGTAGAAACCAGTGAACCTCCACTCCCGCCCATCCCACCGAACAGAAACATCAATATGCGATAAGGAAAAACTAATAAGAGTGATATCAACCTTCTTCTTCCATAACAACATAAGCCCTCCTCCATGACCGCGGGCATCCACGAAAACACTGAAGATTCAGAGAGGCCTTAATTCGTGCAGCCTGAACCCTTCCACATTTCGTTTCGGGAAAAAAGATCACCAAGGGACTATATTCGCAAATCAGTTCGCGGAGATGACGAACTATCCCAGGAGTCCCAATCCCGTGACAATTCCAAGCCAAAAAACTCATGGCGATAGGTGGGGCCGCACCGTGACCTCCGCCATTGTCGGACCATCCGTATCTTCCAGTAACCCCAGATTCGGCTTCTTCGGTGGCCGAGAATCCGGCACCCTAGTAAAAGTTGAAGGAAGAGGCCGCTTCTTACCCGGGAAAAAAGAGTGAGATCCTCCTAGAGGGCGGCATCCCCAGCCAAGCCCACGCCCCCTACCCCAACGAGCACAAGAACCAAACGAGTCAGGGGAAAGAGAAGGGCAATCAATACCCATCGGCGCAAAGAGAGGCACATCGACAAGTGTCGGAGATAAAAAAGTCAATACCTTATCAGGCAAATAACATCCAACAGATTGCGCTGACGACGCAGGAGAGGATACCCCAGCCGAACAACATGGAGTCGAGGAACCTCCATGGTCAAAAAAACCTAGACCCTTCCACCGTATCATCTCCTAGGGTTGTTCAATCAAACCGTCGGACCGCCCCAACCAACCGCCCCAACCCAAAATCGCACCGCGATTAGTGGGTTAAGGATGAGTTGGGTTGGTCTTGGGCTAGTAAAAATAAAACCACAAGTTCACAACCGGGTTTGGTTTTATACTTATGTGGACCGCATAGACCGCGCTCGACCGCAATAATAATAATAATAATAATAATTTAAAAAACTAGAATTCTTTATAAATATATATATATATATAAAAGTTTTGATAATACATAAATTATATTCAAGACAATAATAACAATTATGATATTTTTTATTGGTATTGTATAATATACGTATAAATTATACATATGTAAATGAAATCAATTATTCAACTAATTATTGGTTATTGATAATCTTCTATATTTTTTATATAAATAATAAATGCAAACATTTATAATAGCTTACATCATCGTATTGTTATTATATGGTTTATATTCATCTTAAATCTTATTTTATTTTAAATAATATCTTTTTAATTAATATCTCATATATTTACATTGCTTATCAATGTGTTCCAACTAAACTATACAAAGAAACAAAAAGACCAAAAGAACATAACGTTATATATTCCTACAAATAAATTAAGTTAGTATACACAAGTCTTTTAGTGCTTTGAATTTTATAAATAATCGATTAATAAAAATATATAAGCTGTCATTATATTTTTAATGTATAATTTTAATCTTTATTTAATTTATCAAATTATCTTATTTTCTCCATTAAAAACAAAAAATCGTCTTTTAATACTCATAAAATGTTCTCTCCACTTTCTTGGCGGTAAATTAGTATAATATGTATGTATGATATAATAATATGTTATCATTGTATAATAATAATAATGTTTTATTATATAAATAGATACTTCTTTTTATAATCAAAATTTAAGAAATAAAAATGAGATAAAAGAGGGAGACAAACCCAATGTTTGGTTTCATTTTCTCCTCATCTTCGAGATGGTGAGAAAACAAAACCAAACATAACATTCCCCAAAATACCTTTACTGGGTGTTTTGTGTAATTTTGGCACATTCTCCCATACATACATACATCCATCTACAAATAATAAATATTATTATATATATATTTATAAAAATATATAAAAGAGACATGATTTGACAATGAACAGTATTTTTGTCTCCCAATATACAACATAATACATACAAAAAAGATATTACTATATACATATATATATATAAATATATAATTAAAGAGATATGATTTGACAAGAAATAATATTTTTTGTCTCCAATATACAACATAATATATACAATATATTTTTTACACTATTTAAAATTAACTCTAAACACAAACCCAAACATACACCCTATTTCTAACACACACTTATTTATCTTTATTTTCTCTTTCTATCTCCACAAAATAAAATAAAATATTTTAAAAAGAAAAAATTGCATATTACCCCCCTGTATTTTCAAAAGTCAGATAGAAACTCCCTTGTATTTTGAAAATAGGCAAAAAAAAACTCTGTATTTTGTAAAATCCTGCAAAAAAGCCCCTCTCCGTTAGAAACTAATGGAGAGTGTCTAACACTCGCCCAATGTGCGAGTGGGCTTCATATTTGACCTTTTTTTGGGTTATTTTATTGGTACAAATGTCCATTTTGCCCTCTTTCTTTTGTTATTTAACTATATTTTAATAAATTGATATTATTGATTAATTTAAATTACTATCTAACATAAATATATTTAATAATTATATATATTTAATATATTAATTAAAATAATTTTACAATACTAAAAAATTATATTTGAACTAAAAATAATTTTTAAATTAAAATATCCATTATATGAATTTTAGCACATTTTAATTATTTTTATGAATATGAATATTAATTAACTATAATGATGATATATTATTAACTAATTCAAAATTTATTTAGATTAAATATATTTAAGTAAATTATACATTAAATAATATTTAAATTTTGATTTTTTATATAAATATAAAAAAATCTTTAATTT
This sequence comes from Sesamum alatum, assembly GCA_034509735.1. Taxonomy (NCBI): domain Eukaryota; kingdom Viridiplantae; phylum Streptophyta; class Magnoliopsida; order Lamiales; family Pedaliaceae; genus Sesamum; species Sesamum alatum. The sequence goes on along the minus strand of JACGWO010000012.1, from coordinate 2,409,132 downwards.
TTTAAAAAAATCAATTTATCAAAAAAAATTAAAAAAAATCTGGGCGACGGCGACGGCAACCGTCACCGTCGCCCAGACCACCTGCCCATGGGCGACCGCAACGGCGGTCGCCCCACATGAAGGTTGGGCGACCGCGACGACGGTCGCCCAGACCCAGATGAGCCCTGGGCGCCGCGACCGCCTTCGCGACCCCCAGGCTGGGGGCGACGCGGCCCCCTCTGGTGGCGGGGATGGGGGTGGGCCGGCGGCCGGGGAGGGGGGGGTGTTGGGGGTTGGGTGGATTTTAATATAAAATATTTTATTTTTTAAAATAATTTATTTTTATATAATATAACAAAATAGACTAAATCTAGACCTTTGAGTTTTTATAAATTTAAGATCTAACGGTTGATATAGATTGATTAGATCCTACGGCTTTAATTCAATCCAAAAAGATCCAATTGTTACTAAAAAAAGAAATAATATAAATGTATAAGGGTATAACGGTCTTTTAGCAAAAAAAAATTAACGCCGTTAACTTTAATTAACGGTGAGGGACAAGTGTGCATGGTTTTGCAAAACACATGGGGTTTTTTGCCTATTTTCAAAACATAGGGGAATTTTTAGCTGACTTTTGAAAACACAAGGGGGTAATATGCAATTTGTCCTTTTAAAAATAAAACCAAACATAAAGAGTCTTCAATGTCAAATTCTTCAATTCGGTGCAGCTTTTAATTTGTAAAATGTTATTTGAAGGTTGAGAGAGAATCGTGCAATGAATGTTATTAATTTATTTTGTATGTAGAATTTTATTTATGACTTTAAAATATGTATTTTGAAATTACAAATTTATGTATTTAGAATAGTTGAACTTTACCCTTTTTTATTGTATATGTGATTGACTCTATATTAAAGACCGCAAAACCCGCCCCAACCCAATTACACAGCAAACTGCGGTTTCGATGATTGTCGGATTGGGCTTGGACTAAGCTTTTTAAAAACTGCAAACATCGGGTTGGGCCGAAAAATGATCTAAATTGGCCCAACTCGCATCGCGTACACTCCTAACAACTGAAGAGGTTTGGCCAGACCCTGCAAAACATGAGGTGGGCTACCCACAAGCCTGGGCTGCACCTGCATCGGGCCTAAGTGATCAGGCCCAATTTGGACAGACGGACTTCCCAGAGGATCTAGAAGCAGAGGGTGAGAGAAAGAAGACCCAGCCCAATTGTGTGGGCAATGCAGCGGTTCAAACTGGGCCTGTCCAGAAGAGTACCCATGGCCTATTTGTCCAGCAAAATTCGAAACATCTGCAGCGCTTTGTTCGTCCAGTAACTGCCTGCAAATAATCGCCTTATCCTTACACAACTGCTGCAAAGGATCACGTAACTGCTCCCGGAGCAAGGGAGACGTCACGTGAATCCCACCGGCCGGCAAGGCCAAGGCCTCAGCACTTTTGTTTTTGCTGCCAAATTCACCAAAAATACGAGCACCAAGTTGAACTGGTATAGAAGAATCAGTCACCAACTGAAAATGCTGAACGTAAGTCGGACGTAGGGCATCCAGTGCCACACCCAGGCGACGCAAAGGACCAGCCGCCCGCAGCCATGCATCGTAAATCAACAAAGTTCTCCTGAAAGTGTAAGTCACAAAATCGACTAATGTGCCCACTTTACCGCATAAGTAACAAAAGTTTGGGAGCCTTTTGTACGAAAACCGGACCACAACAACCTCCCCATGCTCTGAACGTAATTGAAGGAGCGCGTTTCAATGGTAAGGTAATGTTAATATTGACACGAATGCGTACCGTTTCAAACCAATACACGTCACGTTCAATATGCGAGTCATCCAACCAAGAATCCAAACTACTACCAAGACACCGAATAACATCAATGGTACGCAGCCCGTACGGAATATCATGCACATGGACAAAGAAAGGGCACCAATCAAGATTCAATGAGAGGGGGTCCTCTTTCGGAGAAAGTTGTTGAAATACTATTAAGTTACGATCAAAAATCCAGGGCCACATGTCCAAAACTCGCCGAAGGTCTTCAACGTGATTAAACACTAGGCAGAATCGGGAGTCTGATACCTTACGAAAAGACACTCCACGAGATGCCTGAATAAGATGAACCAAGGACCCTTTCATTGCCTCAAAATGTACCGACCTGTGAGATATCAAACTGCCAACTAACGTAAGGTGAGAGCCGCCAGATCCACGATCCCAAGTAGCTTGAGGAATGGTGAAGTCCGCCACTTCCTCATCCATGAGGGAGAGAACCTTACCCATCTTCAAAATTTCACTATCCATAAGCGAAGAAAACAAACACAGAACCAAATGAAGAAAAGACCATAACCACCAGGAAAAACTAAAAAATCATGCAAAGAAACAACAGACGCCAAAAACCGCAAAGAATCCTAGTAGACGACTAGGCCAACCACTCCCATGCACCAAACTGCAGAGAGAACTCCATACGACAGTTCGTTCTTCATCAACAATAAATTTTAAAAATTAGAAATAATTAGGTAAAATATAAATTTTTTATATTACATATAAAAATTAATATATAAATTTTAAAATATATAATTTTCTTGTTAATAATTAATAGTGATATTTTTAAGAAATAAAATTAAAATATAAAAATATATTTTATTAATTTTTATTATGTTTCCTGTTAATTTATATATAATTAACAGGAAATGTAAATATCAATATTAATAAAATATATTTTTATATTTTAATTTTAATTTTTTAAAATTATATCAATATTAATTATTAGTAGGAAAACATATATATTTTAAATATATATTATTTTTTATGCTAATGTATATATATATTTACATAATTATTTCTCAATTCTAAATTTATTTTTATATATTATATGTTCTGAAAAATTTATAAATCTTTATTAAAATAATAAATATGCTAGTATTTACACAGGTTATGTATTAATTTTAATATCATTATATTTTGAATATTATATATTTTATACAAAATTATTTATATAGAATTTTTAGTATAAACTAATTTAAATAATTATTTTACATATAGTAACTCTTTATAGATATTTGTACTTTTAGATACAGTAAATTCATAAAAAAAATGTAAAGTATATAAATAATGCCTTTTTTTAAAGATATTTGTTAGATATATGAATATATATTCTATCGTTTTAAATTCTACAGTTATGTAAAAGTTCTTGAAAGTTATAAATATTATACATTGGTAGTTCAAATGATAGTAATTGATAAATTTTAAGCGATTGGATTGGGGTTCAAATCCATCTTGTTACGAATTTTTAAAATTTTATCCAATTAGCGTTGCCACCTCACAAAATGTCGAATATGGTTGTCATGTCATGTTATGTGTTCCGGCCAAAAAACAATTTTTTTGTAGCCAAAGAACTAAATTTCATCAATTTGATAAATTAAAGGATTAAATTAATAAGGTATACTTACAAGATTAAAATTAATATTAGGTAAAATCTAAAAGACCAAAAACAATAGTTTTCCCTTAAAGAAAAATCAATAGTCATATAGTACTTATTAATTATCACTCAATTGTCATATAGTCATTTGCGTCCGTTTAACCATTTTGTGACCCGTTCACGTCACAAAGTTTTTCATATTGATGTTGAACAAGAGGAAGATATATTTTAGAAAAGTGCTTGGATCGATAAAAGTCAAAAGCGTAGTGCTTAATTAAAATGCGTGATTTGGAGATAAAATTTAAAATGATTATAACTTGTTCAGAGGTGTTATGGAGTGGTCTACTTATGCATGCGATTGTCTTTTCGAAAAAAATCTAACCCCTCACCCACTATTATCGTGAGAGGGCCACCGTCTTTTGAGAAATTCTACAATCTCGATCATGTTTGGTCGTTTCTTTAATTTTTTTCTATTTTTCGACATAATTTAGGTAATTTTCATTTATATATATACATACTAGCAACCAGTCATAAAAATATAAGTCTATCATGTTCAGCGGTACACTTATATTTAAAAAATTTTATAATATAAATATAAATGGGCCTGGATGGAACATAAATTATTTTAATAGAAAAATATTTTTTTATGCTAATATCTATGTAACAAAACTGCATATCAATATTACATCATCTTATTATCTATACTATATATATATTAAGGGGAACACCTTTTTGGTGTCTCCCTTTTATGGTCTTTTTTTTTTTTTTTTTTCCCTACTCACTAACTTCCACATTTCCACTTTTTACAAATAGTAAAAACCTATTTTGTAAAATAATTAAAAAAAAATAGTTATTTTTTTTCACTGTGATCCTTCTCAAATACTCTTTCAAAAATTATTTTTATCATAATCATTTTCATATATGAATTTTCCTACAATAAAAATTTTTAGTAAATAGTATTAAGTATTTATATTTTTTAAATTTTTTGTGCATAAGTATCGAATGTGCCACATCCAACTAGTATAAATATTACTGTATAATATAATTTTCTATCATAAAGTTAATAGTATGTTATCATCACTTTATAGAATTATTATCAAAAGGAAAAAAATGTGAATATTACAGAACTTCAAGTAACTAATTACTATGAAGGAGTACAAATATAAAAAAATAAAACTATTATTATTAGATATAAATATAATAAAAAGTAATCAAAAAATTAGTTTTCACAAAAGATAAGATTATAAATTATCAAACATAATGAGTTAAGTTTTGCTCCAAATGATATTATATATTATTTTGTTTTCATAACTTCGATGTCATGAAAAGTAAAATAACTATTGATCACAAATACAAAATTAATATAATGCTTCAAATTAATATCAAGAAGTCTATACTGACAAATTTAATATAGAAAGTGAGTACTATAAAAAAATGAATCAATATAAATATATCGTTCTTTTTTTTTTTTTTAAAAGAAAGGCACCCGAAGGTGGTGGGAATCTTTTGGGGTACCCGTCCCTTCTATATAAAATCAGTCAAAAATAGGGTATTACAACAGGGAGAGCTACCTCCCTTAGTGAGATCTAAAAAGGCAGTAAATAAGGAGTACTACTTCCATAAAGTATAAGAGAGTGAAAGCATATAAACAAGGAGTACTATTGCCTTCAATTGTGAAAAGTTTGAAAGCATAAACAAGTTAGTACTACTCTCTTACAACAAAAAGTTGTATCCCTAAGACAAAAGTCAGTGACACTATAACGAAGTTGAAGCTTCATCGTGCCAAAATGAATGTGCCAAGTCATTGAAAAAAGGGTTGTACAAAAGACCATCTATTCACGTGTATAGGTGAACAGCATATATGCATAAGAACAAGATCAAAATATTTCACAGGTACCACAAGCACCGACAAGGTGCCAGCAAAAAATAGAGTAAAATCAATGGAACTGTAGCACATGAACAACATAAATGCACAGGAGCTAGATCAATATATTCACGATACCACAGCACCAGCAAGTGTGCAAACAACAACGAGAATGTAGACGTGAACAGCACATATGCACAGGAACAAGGCCAATATATTCATGATACCAAAGCACCGGCAAGTTCGTGCAACATAAAGCAGAGTAAACAAGCATATGCGAAGGAAAAGCCAAAGTGGCAGCAAGCCACATCATAGCTAGCAAGAACATGAAACACTACAGGTTCAACATTATTGAAAGATGTACGCACATTAGGAGACCAATAGAATCTAATGTCAAAATACATTTGATCTTTACCACCCCACATCTGTTCCCTAGAGATGGATGTCAGGAATCCACAAGCCTATGCTTGATTAGCAAATATTAATGGTGCTGCTTAATTTCCCTCTCTGTAAATGTGTTATATCTTTGTTTCAAGCTTGTTAAGGTAGATACAGATTTGTTGGAGGGTATTTTGATAACATTCCAATTGCCCTTTGTAGGGGAGCGTAAAGGAGCTGGAGGATTAACTGAACATCAAGTTTCAATCCAGACTTTTAGCTGATGTCAAGATCAATGACACCCTACAACAGTAGTCCTCGGAGCAAGGCTTTAAGTTTCGCTGGATGTTGGTGAATTATCGAAGGGGCTCCTTAAAGGCAAGAATGACTTGACCTAAATGGTTTCTCAATATGCCCCTAGCCCCTGAAACTCCAGGGTTGCCTTAATAATATTTGTTTGTGAACGTAAGTAATTATTTAAATTATTATGTAGGAATAAATATATATATATATATATAAAAAAATTATTTCTCTTCATTTTTGTTGAGACTATTTTTAAATTATTAATGTACTTCTTCTAATCTCGACGTTTATAAAATTATTGTACGTTTTTATTCTTTTATTATATAGTAAAAAACTTCATTGTCCTTATATATTGTTTGACCCATGCATAGACTGAAATATTAGCTCGTAATCTCAAACTCAAAAGATTTTTTTGAAACTTTCAAACCCATAAAGTATAAATAAAAAAAAGTGAGTTTGTTGTAAGTTGTTTGAAAAGCATGCTTGAAACTTAAGCAAGAAAAATAGAAAAAAACATTAAGCAACAAATAAAAATTCAAAAAGAGAGAAGTTAAATTCTTTGAGAAAACTAAAATTAAATAATTTAGAATTAGAAGTAAGCTGACATAAACTGAACAAATTAAAAAAAATAATCTCACTATATATAATTAATGAGATGAGAAAAGATGGACATCCATATAATCTCAAACTCAAAAGAATTTGAAATTTGCAAAGCGCCATAAAATATATTAAAAGATCTATTGTAAGTTGCTTGGAAATAGCATGCAAAAAGGGAGTAGAAAAGATAATTAAACAATAAATAAAATTTCAAAGATAAGTTACATTTATCGAGAAAACTAAAAAATAAATTAGAAGTAGAAGTAGGTTGTAACAAAAACTTGAGCAAATTAAAAAAAGATTCACTGTATGTAATTATATGAGATGAGAGAAGGGGAATCATATAATCTCAAACTCAAAAGACTTCTTTGAAATTTTGAAAATGCTTTTTAAAATAAAAGTACAAGATATTTATCGTAATTGTTTGCAAAATAGCATGCTTGAAAAGTAGAAAAAATATATAAGCAACAAATAAAAATTCAAAAAGAAGTTAAATTCATAAAAAAAAAAAGTAAAAAAGTAATTTAGAATAGAAGTATTTTTGGTACGATCCAAAAACTGAACAATTAAAAGAAAAATCCTCACTATATATAAAATTTAAATGAGATGAGAAATTATGGATATCATATAATCACAATAAGAGCTTCTTTGAAACTTGCAAAACGCATGAAAATAAAAGTAAAATATTTGTTGTAATTGTTTGAAATAGCATGCTCGAAACTTAAGCCTGAAAGTAGAAAAAAACATTAAGCAACAAATGAAAATTCAAAAAGAAGCTAAATTCATCGAGAAAACTAAAAAATAAATTAGAAGTAGGCAAAATGACAAAACTTGAACAAATTCAAAAAAAAGTCCCACTATATATAGTTAATGAGAAGAGAAAATGTATCAAAGAATGACAAAATGCTTAATTTAATGAATATAATTATTTATCAAAGTTGAACTACAATATATAAAATTATTATAGATATAAGTATAATAAAAATTAATTAAAAAAAGATTAGATTATGAAGCCCTCCATAAGTTAAGTTTTGCTCTACAAATATTAATCCATTATGTTTCCTAAACTTCAAACACAATTAACCGTGCCTCATAATACAAGTAATGATTCAAACAAAAATAAAAATATGAAAATAGTAAACAAAAAAAAGAAAATTGTATGAAAATAAAAGTGAAAAATTGTAAGTTTTAAACAAACATCAAGTAAATATATGTCAGAATACATATAAGGATGGGAAAGAAAGGGCAACACACTATAAAAAGAATAATTTTATAGTAACGGCTTTTGTAACGGCCAAGTTATTAATTTGGAATAGTTTTTAAGTATTTGTACCGGTTTTTGTAATGACCAGCAATCCGCGGCTTTTTTATATGAAGTTATCAAAAAATTTGTAATGTTTAGCTGAAGACCGTTACAATTTGTAACGGCTTTTGAACCGGCCTGCATGGGCCATTACAATGCTTGATCGATGGAGAAATGAATTTAACTACTTTGCAACGGTCAATGTAACTTGTTGTATTTATTTTCGAATGGTCATTGTAACACACAAATGATGGGTTGGCTTCCTATTTGGAATAGTTATTTGCATTCTTTTTATTGGCGAACTTATCCATTATTTTATAACGACTTTATTTTGGTATTTGTAAATTAGTTTTTTTCGTAACGCTTTGTAACGTCTTTATAATGCTTTGTTTGAACGTGGGTATTAGTTTGTAATTGCGTTTGTTACTGCTTTCATTTTTGTTTTTTGTATACCCGGTAATATGCACGGTCTTTGAACGGCTTTGTAATTCTATGATGTGTAGAAGTATCAGAAAAGCCGTTACAAGATAAAACTTTATATTTTAATTTTTATTTATTTAGTTAATTTTATTTAATATTATTTTTGTATAAATAAATTTTGAATTATTTATTAGGGTTAATGACACTTAGACCCCTCTTAAGAATGTGAAATACACTTTCCCCAAAAAGTTTCACAATTACAACTTACACCCCTTTCAAAAAAATTATTTGTGTACAACCTGACTGCTTTTTGTTAGGATTTGAACAAAAAAAATTGATGTTAATAAAAAAAGATTACATAAAATTTTTTCAATTTTACCGAGCCTCATTTAACATTCATGTAATAATTTTTACTTATAAGGAAAAATTTTAAAAAATTAACCTCACTCCATATATATACATTACACTATCCTCTTATACAGTACAAAAATTATGCATAAAATATTAAATGGGGCAAAAATAAAAAATTTAAGTAATTTTTGCTAACGTAAATATTTTTTGTCCAAACTTCTAACGGATGGGGGTCAGGTGTAACGAAGAATTTTCGAAAGGGATGTAAGTGTAATTTTAAAAACTTTTTGAGAAAAAAGTGTAATTTTTACATTTTCAGAAGGGGTCCAAGTGTAATTAACCCTATTATATTATATTGTAGTATATATTTTTTTAAATGTGAAAATATTATATAAAAAACATAAATAATTATAGCAAAAAACAAAAATAAGTTAATTAACAAAAAAAAATTTGTTTAAAACATTGTACTTTTACAAAAATAAAAATCCTAAACTAAATGAGTCTCCTCGTCAGCATGGTGTCGTTTCCACCTCATCGTCTATGTCGGGGGATCAGCTGGAGGCAGTGGAGGAGGTATATAGGTGGCATCTGCCGCATAAACTCCTCAAGAGCTGCGACCCGATCATCAGATCAGGCGCGGTCGGCTATTTGGTGGTGCGAGGGCGTGGAGGCGGACGACTGCGCTGTGATGGTCAAGCAATCGTAGCGGTCTCAGACAACCCAATACTCGGGCCCCTCTTCTGGCTCGCCGCTGCGATCCACAACTGTTGTCCGTCGGGCCACCGAGCCTTGAGAGATATTGCGGATCTTTGATTAACTGTTTAGCTAGTTCTGGGGTTCCTGCAGCATCCTCATGAATAGCTCCTGCGAACAGATTAATTGATTATTAATATTTTAAAAAAATAATTAAAATTAAAAATTTTAATTATGACATTACTTACCGCAACCTCCGCTGCCTGAGCCCATTCATTAACTGTCCTCCTTCTTTAATAACACTTCTCGAACAACTCCATCTGTGAACAAATTTTGTAACAGCTTTTTCCATGGTTTTTAAATATTAATTTCTTGACAGATTTTGAGACACCAATTAATTAGAAGGAATCCCCTCAAAAATATTTTAATTTTCACACCAATTATTTGTACGTATTTTACGGCCCTTGAACGCGGTTGTCTTATTTTTACAAAACGTTTCAAAATAATAAGCTCGTGCCAGAAAAACCATATGAAATTTAGTAACAGGTGATTTTTTGGAAAAACTTTTTGTAACATTTTTTCATTTTATATTTGAACAGCTTTTCGTACATTCTTTGCACCGGTTCTCACTTGACGAAAAAATTGAAACCGTCCCAATATTCAAAAGAAATTGCAAAAGCCATTACAAATTGTACGGCTTGAATTTTTGTATCAGCTTTTGTTATACATGTTATTGTAATGCTTTTGTATCGATTGCCGACAAAAAGTCGAACTTTTTGGGGGTTTTCAAAGATGACGTCATGAAAATTTTCCATTACAAAGTGGTGGTTTAAAAGTCGTGTGTATTGAAACGGCCAGGTTGCCTTTCCAAAAAAAGCCGTACAAATCCCTAGTTTTTGTAGTGACATACAGGAAATAATTGAGATATTACAAATAAAATTACACAGGAAAATAGGTTGTTTTATTATATAGCGCATGAACTTTTCATTACATAATTATTGTTCATTTATTGTATGTTTTTTTTCAGAATATAAATATATATAATAACAAAAATTAATGGTATTTATATAATTTATTGATAAAAATATTTTTTAGACTTTAATTCAAAATTGAAAAATACCATTCTAATGAAAAGACATCATTCCTACCAGTATATTATCATTATTTTAATTTATTCAAACAAAAGTGGATCTGTCGAATAATTGATACAATTAACAATTAATTAACATAATATCGAATAAGCAATTAATATTAAAAAAATGAACATTTAGTGCAATTAATTGAATGATATAATTATTATATATATACTTTAGGCAACTTGTGAAAGTCTTTAGTTTTTGTTTTCAGATAAAATAAAATAATGAGAATGTTGCATACTAAGTTTCTTTCGGCAAATTTATGACAAAATAATTTCTAACATTAAAGCTCAGTTAGATACTAAAATGAATAATTTTTTTGGAATAGATAAATTCCATTAAAAGGAAAAGACGAAGTTACTGGTACACACTCAAACCCGAAACTCTCTCACCACATAATCTAGCCTGAATCTGAACAAGAAATACGCCAGACGCGACATAGGACTTGTGATTGCAGCGTATAACGCAGTCCCTCCCCGAGAATGTGGAGCTTTACCTCCTCAAGAACTCATAATGAGTGACCTCTGGCGAACCTGAGCACCCCCAAACCGTACGCATTCCGTGCTTCCACAAGTGAGAACAAGCGAGGCGAGACCAAACCGCTGAGTGGCGCTCCATAGATGGTTTCCCCCCAAGTCTAACTCCCCATCAAAACCTCGAGTCCACTTCCCATCCGGCCAACGGAACACCTCATGCTTCAAATGTGAGATGCACGCCTGTGAGAAAGCGCACCGGAAGAAGAAATGACCATGTGTCTCAAGGACCCTCGCCTCGCACAGAACGCAGGCCTTCGCTTTCATTAAGATCCATGGCTTATCTCCCGTTGTCCCTTAGGAGAATGGGAAGCCACAGGATTGAATAAAATTTCTGGCAATCTTAAACGGCCCCACAGCAACGGAGCCCAAGCCACCTTCACCCTGGGCGAAAACTCAAGTAAGCAACACGGGTGTCAAAGAGAGTAAACCCTTCCATTGCACCACTCTTGTCCGCCCTGAGTCAGGCAAGGCCGGCGGCACCCCAAGAGCACCTGGCCACTGCCAACCAGCCAGAGTGATGAATCGTGCTAGGCTGGCATCCGACAGGATGCCCGTTTCCACCGGAAGCAGTAGGGAACCGTTGATGAATCGGACCCCCCGACAGCCATGGGTCATTGCCACAGCCAGAAGCTTCCCCATTTCCGACAGAATACACAATTGCAGCAGTAAGACGAGAGTTGTAAAAGCGAAGGACTAACTTCCTCTAGCCCCAGTACCGGCTCGTTTCATTAGCCGTTCCAGATTGACAAGTCGGCAGCTCTCTATCCGGGTCGGATCCATTGGAGCCAAATAGAATTGCCATCGACCTGGACACCTCTTAGAAATGTTTGCTCATCAAGGCTCGTAATTCATGGTAGAAATATCGTTGATCCCCCATCCGCCTTCGTCGCTTCTGTGAGCAACACGTGGCTCCATGCAACCTTACCCTACCCGAAGTCGAGAGGAGCCTTGCCAAAGGAATCGCCGAAAGCGTTTTTCTCAACAGCCTTGACAACCCCCTTCGCAAGAAGAATGAGCTGGCCCAAAAATGAAGAGATTATATTTATTATTTTAATTTAAAAAGATAAAAACTGATCTTGATGAGTTGAACCGCCCGCGCAGCATAGGCAGTTCACCATCTCCCAGCCCCGAATATGCTGATCAATCCGCTGGAGAAGAGGTTGCATATTCGCCTTCGTCAGACGGAACGATTGATGAACTCCAAGGTAACGGAACGGGAGAGCCTTCCTTGAAGCCCAGTGTAAGCAAGATTGGGGGCTGAGCAAAGTCAGATTTAGAGAAGATGACCTGACTCTTGGTTGACTGGTGGAAGAAGGCGGGACCAAATTGCAAACTCGGCGAGCCCTTCCTTCAAAACCCGAAGTGACGGTTCATGTGCACTTGCCAAAACAGTAAATAAGTCGTCGACGAAGGACAGCATAACAAGTCAAATCTCCTTGAAACGCCATGAAACTGGAAATCCGGCGTAGTAGCCACACGAGAACGAGAGGGAAATGTGTAGCACTTCCATGGCGAGCACAAACATATGGCGAGAGGGGTCACCTTGCGTAAACCCCTAGCCCTCGGAAAAAAAAACCATGCGGTTGTCCATAAGGCATATTGAAAAGATGTCGTGGTGACGCATTCCATAAATCCATTGTATAAACCCTTCTCAGGGAACCTGAAGAACCTGAGTGCCTCTCGCAGGAAATCCCACTCCACTGAATCATAAGGCCTTCGAGGATCAACCTTAAGAACACAACGAGGTAGGAGGTGGTTCTGATTGTAACCATGAAACAGCTCTTGGGCTAAGATGGATGTGCTGCTAAATTCCGCCGGCCAGGAACAAAGGCGATTTGCGTCTCATCAATCAAAAGCGGCAGAAAAATTCATCTGTTGTGCGAGTATCTTAGATATGCCTTATAAAGGACAATTGCAGCAAGCGTATAAGGCCGAAAGTTCCGTCACCGTGGTAGGAGTTGTACTTTAGGAATTAGAGTAAGCAAGGTTGCGTTAATTCTGCTTGAGAAGCTGACAGTGACGAGAATTCACGAACAGCCACGGAAAACCTTCGTACCCACAACCGGCCAAGCCGCCTTGTAAAAAGCACGCCGAGTATCCGTTCGGGCCTGGCGCGCTTTCTTCCGATGCTGAAGATAGCATCCCTCGATTTCTTGGTCCGACACTGGGGCAATCAACGTGTCTGTGTTGACGGAAGGAAGCTGCAACACCGTGGCTGCAAGTAGGCCAGCAACACACACTGCCTTGGCGAACACCACCCAACAGCGAGCGAAAACTCCACAAACTCTTGGGCAACCAAGGCAGGCGTTTGTGATAAGGTTTCCTTGTGAATCATTTATGATTTGAAAAAAATTTTTTCTAAAGTTGCTCGTCGCACGCGCCACCTTCCTAAAAAACACCTTGGTGCATTGATCCCCCTCTTTGAGCTATTGGATCTTCGCACGCTGCCTCAACCACATACGGTATTGCGTCGCAGCACGGGCATGGATGAGGTTTGTAAGCCGGTCGGTGGAGAATGGTCCGCGGGAGCAGTAGGGAACCGGCTGATAAGCGGACCTCCCGGGCAGCCATGGATCATGCCACATGCCAGAAAGCTTTCCCCGTTTCCGACAGAATACACAATTGGCAAGCAGCAAGACGAGGAGCGTAAGCGAAACTAACTTCCTCCAGCCCCAAGTACCGGCTCGTTCATTAGCCGTCCAGATTGACAAATTCGGCAGCCGGTATTGTCGGATCCTTTGGAGCCAAATAGAATTGCCATCAACCTGATGCACCTCCCAGAAATGTTTGCTCATCAAGGCATCGTTCATGGTAGAAATATCGTTGATCCCCCATCCGCATTCGTCCTTCAGTGAGCACACGTGGCTCCACGCAACCTTAGCCCACCCGAAGTCGGAGGAGCCTTGCCAAAGGAATCGCCGAAAGCGTTTCTCAACAGCCTTGACAACCCCCTTCGGCAAGAAGAAGGAGTTGGCCCAATAATCATGAAGAGAAGATAAAACTCACTTGATAAGTGGAACCCGCGCAGCATAGGACAGTTTCACCGTCTCCCAGCCTCGAATACTCTGATCAATCCGCTGGAGAAGAGGTGCATATTCCGCCTTCATCAGACGGGACGATTTGATGGGAACTCCAAGGTAACGGAACGGGAGAGAGCCTTCCTGGAAGCCAAGTGTAAGCAAGATTGGGGGCTTGAGCAGAAGTGCAGATTTAGAGAAGATGACCTGACTCTTGGCTGGACTAACGAGAAGGTCGGACCAAATTGCAAACTCGGCGAGCCCTTCCTTCAAAACCTAAACTGACGGCACGGGCATGGATGAGGTGGCACCACTGTTCACACCTCCTACAGAAGCTTGTTGTGCCGGTAACGCTGGAGCAGCTATTGTGCAGTCGCCAGAAACACAGCAGCCTCCTCATTGCGCGCCAAGTCGCCCTTGGCGTTTCTCAATGCACGGAAGACCGACTTCAACCGTTACAGTTTCTGCACCACTGCATAAGACACAGTGCCATGGATTCGATGCTGCCACACATTGAGAACCTGTTGCTTGAACCCGGCTACTTTAGCAAGCATATTATCGAACCTAAACATTGGGGTGACCAGACGAGCACCGTTCGAACTGTGCACAACCAAAGGCGAGTGATCCAATGTCCGTGGGGTACTGCAGAGATAATAAGATTCCGGCCACACGAAAAGCCATGCCTCATTACACAGGGCTCTATCCAAGCGCTTCCATAAGCACCTCTCACCAAGGCTGCGATTGTCCCAGAAAAAAAGTTCCCCTTCAACGGTAGCGTACACAACCGAGCATCCTGAACGCAATCCCAGAACTCCTCCATAGCCGGACCATTCTCCACCGACCGGCCATAAACCTCGCTCATGTCAAGCACCACATTAAAGTCACCAAACAGTAACCACGGTGCATTATCGTGAGAACGAGCTAGTCTCCGAGCCGCACTCCAAAGGGAATGGCGTGCCCCATCTCATTATTTGCATATACAAAGGTAACGAAGCAAACCCTGTGATCACCTCGGCCAGTCACCCGACAGTGCACCATCTGAGCATCCTGCTCCAAGATCTCCAGAACTATAACCGAATCATCCCACAGGATCCAAATACGGTTCCCCGGGCCACTGTAATCTGCATACCACGTCCAACGGTTATGGATAGCTGTCTGAATCCGCGCCACATTAGGCCGTGCCACCCGAGTCTCCAATAATCCAACTAATGACAGTCTGAATTATGAGATAAGAGCAGAAACCGCACATTGATGGTCTCGCTTGTTGAGACCCCGGACGTTCCAACAAGCTATACTAATCATGAGTCACCCCGAGAAGGGCTGCTGCTGTTAGGGCCCTGAGTGTTGTCACAGACGTCCTCCGGCATAGCGTGAAGGACATCAAACGGGTTATAAACAACAATTTCCTTACCCTTCGGCGCCACCCGACGGTCGACGATATGCGTCTCATGATTGCCTCCATGGCCGCGTACCGGTGGGATTGGTTGCGGAACCCACTTCGAGGATTTAGAGGGCTGCTCCATCGATGGTTTAGGGACAAACACGCGCACTGGGGCTAGTGGTTCCTTCTTCTTCTCCGGACAGCGCTCCAAAGTATGGCCGAGGGCCCGACAGGACGGGCACCGGCTCGGAAGCCACTCATACTCGACATCAATTTTACAAGGCCCTCCACAAGCTTCACCCAAGGTCGAGAGCATAACAACGAGTTCTTGGGCAGCACAAATGCATAGTCCAAAAGGACACAGACCCGCGCATAGTCAAGCCGCGAACAGTCCCTCGTGACGGCATCAAGATACAGAGGCTTCCCAACACCACTGGCAATAACGCTGAGGGAGGCCATCCGCCATCCAATATTCCATCGGAAGATGGTGTAGCTAGGCTGACCTTGGAACAGCCATGGTCCCCCTTCGATAACCCCTTCTATGGCCATCACAGATTCAAAGCGGATGAAAGAGAACCCTGCCGATGTTGCGATGACCTCCTGCACCCCCAACCACGTAGACTAGATATAATCGTTAAGATGCCGAAAGTAAGGTTTTTTTCCCAGAAAAACGCCCACCGCCGTAGCTTCCCACTTCCTTGCACCCACCCCGGCCATCTGCACCATGGGGCGGACTATAATCTCTCCGTTCTGCAATTCCAGAGGAACATATTTGAGAGTTTTACGTGTAGACTTGTAGAAGCCCTCAACTAAACGTTCAGCATGCATGGTGGTGCAAGAACCCGTGTTCAGCTTCACTTCCCCCCACAAAGATCTTCGGGCCAGCCTCTGGCGAGGGGGGAATTGGGGGCAGCACCGTCGAGGTTGGATGTGAAGGGAGCCCCCAGCGCGTTGTGAAACCCGCTGAGCGGGACCGGTGGCGGGCACAATCTGTCCATCATGAGGAGCCTGTTGTCCAAGTGGCGCTACCGCCTCAGCCACCATCAGTACTGCACCATACGTCGCCTCCCATCGTTCTTTTAGAAGCCGAATAGCATGCGACGAGTCAGCATCGCCTGAGTCCAAGACGCGCTCTACCAGACCAAAGAACGCAGGAAAATTAAAAGCCGCCGAGATCTGTCCAGTAGCATCAGGGTCCAGGCCCTCCGTGCTGCCCGCCGAACAACCACCGGCACAAGAGTCCCCGGAGGTAGGATTAGGGTTGCGCAACGAGAGAGAGAAGACATATTTTCTTATCCAAGGAGATTTTAAATCTTGCCTTTTAATTTGAATAATTAAGTGTACAATATTATATATATTAGTCATGTATAGTCTACCTTTAATTTGAATTTAAGCAACTTACTATGTGTTAAAATCTAGGTGTTCAGCGAGACCATATTTAAAATTATGAATCTAAGATAAATAATATTGATAAATATAAATAAAATTTAATTAACTATGTTTTTAAAATCCGATAATGAAGCTAAGTCTAAGAAAAAAAACAAGAAATTAAAATGTAGTAATAAATCAATTAAAATATAACAAATAATACCTATTATACAGTAGCAACAATATCATCTCACGCAGGGATTCGAACCCATAACCTCTAAAAAATATTTATTATAATAAAAAAAATTCACGGGGTTCGTACCCCTGATCTCTAGAAATATTTATTATAATAAAAATATTCAAAATTTTAAAAAATTAAAAATTTGGTCAAAATTAAAGAATTTGGTCAAAAAACCACCTTCAAATATATATTAATAGATATTGTATTTTTGTTTGAACCTCATATTTTACCATTTATTAGCAGGATGTCAGGGTACTTTTTTGGTCGAATTTTAGTCTTTTAAAATAGTCCAAAATTAGCGTATTTTGAGGTTTGTTATGATTCTTTTTTTTTTTTTTAAATACCTACCAATTCTATTGTGAGAGTTCATTGAGTAATATACTACTTGTTTTTCCCTAACATCGAATTCTTTGAAGATTGATTACGAGTTCTTCAATTATTAGATTAAAAAATGTTTGAGAGCTTATAATCTTCAAAATAAACGTTGGTCAAATTTTTTCTTAAATAGTTTATAAGATCTCAAAATAAAATTAGTTTTACATCTTATAAGCTCTTTAAAAAAAATTAATTTCATCCAACTTTTTTCAAAACATCTTATAACCTCTATAAAATTAATATATTATAAAACATAATTACCCTCTTTTTTTCTCTCTCTCTCTCACACACACATACACTCTTTCTTTCTCTAGGATTTAAAATAAAATTATTGCTATTTAATTTTTCTTGCATTCACAAAAGAAAAAATGCTAGCTTCATTATTTAATAATAAATTATTACAATTAAACAAAAATAAGATTTTATTTCGATTTGGGTAATGTCATGCATGATGGATTCTTAATTCCTGCCGCTAACAAAATCCCATTAGAACTTAGTAAAACGTGATTCTAGTATTATATACCAGTCTCTACACCTTACAAGGGAATGAACAAACACACCAACTCCTTTATCTTTGAATGCAAAATCAATAAATCGACTAACACTAGTGACTTACTTCCAACCTAATTGTTCAACCCTCCCCAAATAACACTAACTAGTCTTGCTTTGTACCAAAAGAGGAGAGAATAAAACAAAGGAAAAAACAACTAGGAACAGGACAGAAGAATAGAGATTATCATCACACAACGCACCAAAAGCCATTAGGCCAATTCATAGAACTCAGCGAAGAACAAAAGTCGAGTAAGGTATTACTCATCAAATATCCACGGGAACGACGGCAACAACTGAGACGATGATTAGGATGACCCCAACGCCGCTGATGGCGAGGGGGCGGCGACAACCGTAATCGTACAGAGGAGGCGAGCGGTTTGGGCAGAACAGAAGAGAAACGCGAGAAAGCTTGTGTTGGGAAAGGGCTTTTCTGCGTTGTGATTAATTTTTCTTTTTCATTTTTTAGTAAAACAAAGTTATTGTCTAAAGAGGTAAATATCTATACTATTATAAAAGCAAACTTTATGGCGTACCAATTTTTGAATGTCCAAATTTATCCTTCATTCATTTTCTTTCCTTAAAAAAATTATTGGTCAGAAAAGTAATTTTATTATTTTTTCCCCTCAACCCACTACTCCAAGTTTCTCTCACCCCACTTCATATTTCTTTCTTCTTACTAATTCTTTTTTTTCTCATTCCTTCACAATTTTTGTTTTCTTTTCATCCCACACAGTTTATTTTTATATGCTCGCGAGGACCGCGTGCAACAACGACTAGTATATATATATATATATATATAAAGATATTTTAGATTTATCTCTAGTTCACAGATTTTGGATTCTGAGACTAAGACGGAAACAAAGACGGATATTATGTATTTTCAAAATCCGTCTTTGATTCCATCTTAGAATTTTGGATTCTAAGACGAAAATATTTTCGTCTTAAAACTTTTTACTAATACGAAATTAAAGACGGAATACGTTTTATAATTTTATTATCTTTATTTTTTGTGAAAATGTCACTCCGTGAATGAATCCATTTTTATTTTATAATATTATTATATAATTTTAAGACGGAGTATTTTTCCTCTCTGAAAGGTGAAATTTATTGATGGATATAAATCCGTCTTTGATTTCCGTCTCTGAAAATTTGTTCTCTTGTAGTGGCTTCATTATTTAATAATAAATTATTGTAGTTAAACAAAAATAAGATTGCTATTAACATTATATTTATTGCACTAGAAAAAAATTAATATTAGCTACATTTTTAATGATCATGGCTAAAGACCATGGTAAATAACTATTATTAACTACGATTAAATAAAAACCGATGCAAAAACTAGGTTTTCCACTACGAAAAACTTATTTGCCACGGCTTTTAGCCATGGTAAAAATATTCGCCATGGCTTTTAGCCATGGCAAATATTTTCGCCACCCTCGCAAAAACTACGGCTGACAACCGCTACGTGGCCGTGGTCAATGACTATTCGCTACGGTTATTTAGTGTTAACCATTGCAATTAACCATGGTTAAATGTCATATTTTTTGTAGTGTTGAAAAAATATAAATTCAAGACATTATAAATTATACGAATAGCAATAGTCATTGAATTAACAAAAAAAATATCAATTATATATATATATATATGTTAATATTCAACTAGCATTAATGTATATATGTACTATTTTTATTCAAAACTTTAGGTAATAATTCTCATTTTCTTTATTGTAGAAAAGATTATCTATTAAATTTTTATTTAGAGTTAAACTAATGTGTACTATTTATGAAAGTATTTTAAAAATATTTAAATAAAAAATATATCAAGACATAACAACTTTTTTCATTCTAATGATATCATGTCATTTTTGTTATTTAACTGATAAAAAGACCTTATTATCTAAACGTTCCAACATCTTATAAGATGATAAAACATCTTATAAGCTCTAATATCTTATTTTTGACTCCCATACTGCAATTGACAAAGTTCAGGAAAATGACACTTAATTTATTATCATCACATTGCACCAAAATAACTAAATTTAATTAAGAAACAAATGGATTACGTCGCACACATCTAAGTTTAATGTATAGTATTCTTGCACTCCAAATTAAATTTGTTATATTATATGCACACACCGAAGTTATTCCTTTTATCTTGAATTTGTTACTCTCCCTCTCTCTCTATATCTAAGTAAAAAAAAAAGGGTATTACACTGTCTTGCCATAAAGTTTGATATAATTATATATAGATCCTCGATGATTTGAAATATTACATTAGTACCCTTAATGTTTGTTTACGTTTAGCAAATAAATTCATCCGTAGTCAAAATGCGCCAAATCTGCTGATATTAGCCCCAAAAAAAATGAATGAAAATCTATATTTACCTTCAATTGACTTATTACTAATTTTTTGTAGGTCAAACAAATTTTTATCTGGTCAAACTACTCTTATAAGGGTGAAGATATAACATTTCACATGCATTAGCGTGTGAAGATGTATAGGGGTAGTTTGATCAGAAAAATATTTGTTTGACTTGCAATAAGTCAGTAATACGTCACACGACTAATATGGATTTTCATTTAATTTCTTTGTTAATAGCAGCAAATTCATTAAATTTTGACTAACATATGAATCTATTTGTTAGACAGAAGCAAACATTATAAATAATAGATGTAATTTTTCAAACCGCATGGGGTTTACGTGTAATTACACCAAACCTCATGAAAGGGTCATGTAATTATTCCTAAAAATATAATACAGAAATATCGCTAAAATAACTATTTTTCCATAATTAAATAATAGGTCACGTAATTAATAAAGAGACTTTCTAAAGAATTTAATAATAAAAAATATATATTTAACCTGGTGCTGTTATATATTAGTTATTTATACATATAATAATGGTAATTTTGTAACACTACAAGCATACAACAATTATCTTTGTTATCATTGAATAATCATTAAACATAAAAAATTTACGCACAGTTATGACTTACAATTAAATTTCTTCTCATTATTTATCAACAACGACAGATTTAATATAATTCTTGTCATTAAATATCCAAATTTATTTTGTAACAAAATACCATTTTAACCATATTTTGTAAACAAATTAAACTTATGCGCGACCAAATCTCGCATGAAAAATAATATATTAAGTATCAATTTTAATTTGTATTTTGGAACTTTAATTTCAAAAGTAAATTAATTAATTAATTAATTAATTTATATTAATATATATTTTTTGTTCAATCGGATGATACCAATTGCCAACTTACCATATTTTTGGCAATTGAAATCATATCTTTCAAATCAAGCAAGTGGAAGTTAGTGATTTGGCAATTAAATCTTATCTTTCAAATTAATGAAATAAATACCAAATAATCATGAAGGGGTAAATATGACAAAGTCTTTCCTCCTACAACTATAAATAGGAGTATTTTTTCAATAAATCATGGCACTTAAATGAAAACACAAGTCAAGACACATAAAAAGACACAGGTGAAAATACACGCAAGACAACATTGAGAAAATTTCAAAAATTCTCTCTAGCAAAACTCAAGTGGATCTAGCGCATTCAAGGCTCCAAGGAAATGAAAGAATAGCGACAAAAAATTCAAGTGACAATTTTAATATTGTCACTAATTATATATACTTAGTGATAAGAATATTTTTTTTTTTTTGTCATAATAATGAATTTTATGATTTTAATAATTACTATTATTTTGTAAAAATTATTATTAGTGACAAAAAAATTTACAATTAGTGACTCATGTATAGTGACAACCTAGTGACAATAAATAATTGTTATCACTATATTATGTTGTCACTATAGACGTGTCACTGATTGTATTTAGTGACAATTTTATACACAATTTTTGTCATTAATAATTATATAGTGACAAGATGGAAAATATTGTCACTTAATACATATTTTTAGTGACAACTTTTAACTTATAATTTGATATTTTGTCACTAATATCATATTTTCATATAGTAGGTAAAACTCTAGGTCTAATGTCACAAAAATCATTATAATCTAATGTTTAATTCCGTGATTGTAGTGTGTAACTTACATATAAATATTACTAAAGCACAAGTCAACCTTGACGGAAGATTTAAGTTCTGATTCCAACAAGAAATGTTCTAGTTCAAGTCAAATACCAAATTTATAGTGTTTAATTTGAGATTAAGTTGAAAGACTCTTGACTTAATATTATTGAAAAATCATATCAATCTCGAAGGAGATCAAGACGTTAAGTTTCACCTTCAAAGTTACCAAATCAAAAATCGCATTCTTAAATGGAAGGATTGGATGTTTTAAATAGAGATTTTGTATCTAAAAAACAAGATGAAATTCAATAAATTCATTTATAATATATTTTTTCTAGTTACTTTTACAAACATAAAAATTCTTACAAATACATATTTAAATGCATTGATTTGATATTTGCTTTCTTCGAGTTTATTTTGGGTTTCGGCCAATTCCAAGACTAGGTCTTCACACCCATTCTTCAAATCCATCAAAATTCAAATATATTTTTTTTTCACCCCAATCAAAATTAATTATGATCTGGGTTGAGGTCGTTCCCATCCAAATTGAGTGCTGAAAACCTGATAAAACAAGCACATGTTAGGCTTGTTCGAAGATCTCCATTCAATATAAATTATATTAATTTTTTAAATAATTACACATACAACTTCAAAAAAATATCAATATTATTTATATAAATTATTTTTAATTTTTAAAAAATTACACGTGCAACCCAAAAAAAAAGTTACGCCTAAAGAATTACAAGATGATGCAATGGCAGTGGGAGAGCTGGTTGGGAACATAAATACACATCAAATCACCCCATCACTGTTTGCACACAGATGAGATGATGATCACATATCATATATATATATATATATACATGATAAATATATAAATTTTAAGGTAAATTACAGTTATCTCTCCTGAGTTTTTGCATAATTATAAGTACCCCTAATTATTTGAAAAATTATAAATACTCCTCCTGAGATTTGTAACAGTCTAACAAATCACCCATTTTTACGGGTAAACTGATCAAAATACCCTTATGCAAACTGAATTATTCTTAAAAAAATTTGAATTTTTTTGGACTATAATGCAGGGAGAGATTTTTTAAATTTTTTATACAGAGGAGCAATAATGCAATTTGCTTGGGTCGATTTTTCTAGAATTTTAACTAAAAATCAAGGGCAAAATGATCAATTTCAAGCATTTAGTTAAAAATTATAAACTTTAAGGAATATTTATAATTTTTTAAATAATAAAAAAATATTTATAATTATGATAAAACTCAGGAGAAGTGACTTTAATTTATCCTAAATTTTATTGAGGATTGAGCCCCAAAGCTTTCCTTAAATTCGGTCAACCCCCACACACACATGCACCCTCACTCAACACTCCACACATCTAAAAAGGGGTAAAAATGGCAGAAAAAGCAAAAAAGGGTTGTGGGGACAATAAAGTTATGAGAGTGAGTCTGTTGTCGGACCCCACCGCCCTCCGCCGCATCCGTATCACCTCCGCCGCCTGTCTCAGCCCCTGCCGTCGCTGACTCGCTGCATGCGCAACCCCTTTTCCGCCTCGGAATTCCCACATTTGTCCCCACTTTTGGGGTACAAAATACAAATAACAAAATCTTGTTGTGACCTCTCCTTTACTCCCATTACATACTCTTTACATCACGTACAAAAAAGTGGGATTTTGCTTTTTTGGGACGTCAGTTTTCCGCCACGTGCATTACGACACCCCTTTTTGGGGTCTATTTGCAAATATTAAAATGTTGTGACGTCATCTTAGCCCACGAGCACGCATCGTTTTCAATGGCTTGATATTTATTCTTTCAAAAATAAAAACAAATTCGAGTATTTGTTTGGTTCTACTTCTATCTTTATTTATGAAAAATGAAAAATGAAATATACAGATGAATGAGGGCGTTTTTTTGGATTATTTTTTTAATATGTTTGATTTTATAGTTTATATAAAATAAAGATAACTTAAAAGACACTGACTTCAAGAAAATATGAATTATTCCTTATATTATAAGTGATTACGATTTAAAAATCATGTCAAATCAATGTTATCTACCATGGCCAAATAAAATCTATATCAAAACTTAAATTTTGACAACAGTTAATCAATATTTGTCATGATTTTTAGTTATGACCAAAATATTTTTCGTAGGTTTTTTTTTTTTTTTTGCTATGGTTAATATTTTAGTATCGCTTGCATAAACAACGGTTACTAATTGTTACAAGCAATATTTAATTAATATCACTTTATTACTTTGACCATCGTAATTAATCACGATAAAAAATTATATTTCTTTTAATGCAAACATTCTAAAATATTTACCTTTTATTGTCTTGTGAACAGCCAAAAAATGAGAACAAACAAAACCAATACTCTTTATATGTTTCTGCAGAGGAAGTGCGTGATGGGGTCAAGCTCGCACAGTTGTGTTAATCCTCGGTTTGAAGGAAATGAACTTGAAATCCACAACAGACGCAAAAAGTGCTGGAGTCGCTCTAAGCGAAAACACTCCAACAGTCAAATTAATGACGGTCTAAAAATCAATAGGTCCACTCCGAAAAACATACCTGAATGTCGAATTTGGAGGTAACCGTCAATGTACAGTTGTCACCTTAGGTCTCCCAGATGTTGCCACGTGTCATCCATCCAAGGGTCCAAATTGCCAGTAATCAATTCAAATCATGTCAAGACCAACCTAAATAAAAAAATCCAAACCCTAGGCATTTTTTGTCATTTCAACTATATTTACAGACAAAAAGATATTTCACGGTTCGACCCACATCAATAAAAAAAATAAATGTAATATTAATTGAACCATATAGTATGCGCACCGTGAAGCAGCTAGTAGGTACTAGGAAATAAATATTTGGAATTATTGCAATTGGATTAAAGAGAATTTACTTTCTTTTGCACTTTGTTTATAATTCAAGGGATGGATAGCTATATAGTTATGACTAGTCTAGGACATTAAAAGTTTCTATGTAATAGATATTATTGCACAGAGAACAAAAGCTATGAGAAACTGCTTTCGCCTTTAGCAATCAATACAGAGAATTTAAGTGTGCAGTCCGAAATCCACCCCTATTAATGTTGGGAGGTACATATATTAATTCTTTAAGCAATTAATACGGGGAATTAATTTTTTTGCTAGACTATAAATGATCGCAACTTAAAAATTATAATACAACAATATTATTAATTACGGTCAAATAAAATCAACATAAAAAATTTAAATTTTTCTCACAATTAATCGATATTTGTGATGATTTGGCCATATAGCCTAAGCCCGCGAGACAAATGACGAGAGCTCTAAATTATGTTATTCTCTCTTGATTTAAGGTTACAATGTTCACCTATTTATATAGGTGAATAACATGTGTCAATAATAGAAAAGGGAGGGAATCACTTCAAAATCAAATCATATGAATATCACAGAAATCATTTAAATAGGGATAAATGTAATTTACCCGTGTAATATAAGAAATGAGGAAAAATTCTCCTGTAAAAAAATAATTAGCAAATTATCCCATGTAATCTTAAAATGAAGCAAATTATCCCCTTGTGTTTTTCCTTGATAGGAGGTAATTTGTTTCATTTCTCAAAACACGATAAGGTAATTTTCTAATTATTTTTTCACAGGAGGATTTTTATTTATTTCTTATATCATATGGAATAAATTGCATTTATCCCCATTTAAATGTTGTGATTTTCTCGTGAATGTACGATTATTTGAAGAATCAATTCTTGATTCTCAACTATTTGAAACCTGAATATTGCGAGTTGGATTAAAATTATTAGTACAACAATTCACATACGTAATACTAAATTAAAGTATAAATCTTAGTGTTATCTATACTTTATAATTCAGGGAGAGCACCCTTTTAGTGTCCTCCCTAATTTTTTGAAGTGAAAACGATGGTTTTTTTTTTTTTTTTTTTTTTTTGTGAGTTAATCCATTGCAATTACAATATAAAATATTTATGTCTAACAAGTATCGACAACTGTAACAATCATACACTAATCATCAATATCATATTACTATATTTAATCAACAATTACTATTAAAATATAACGACACATATTATTAAAGTAAAATAATATCTCACACATTGGTGGGTTCGAATACATGATCTTAGAGTCATGGTCCTCGGCTTCGCCAATTGAGCTAAATCTCATTGCCGGTGCCTCCCTAATTATGGTTTGTTTTGTTACTTTTTCTTTAAACATTATTTCATCATTTTTTTTTTTTATCTTCTCCCTCTTTTCGTAATTACCAAGTTATTCACTCTTTTCAACTTCCACTTGCTTTAATTTCTTATAACTCTTTTATTTATCTACTAACATTTATAATTTTTTTATTTAAAATAGAAATTCAAGAACAAAATTTAATATTTTATTTTTAATTTAGTTATGCACACTCGTTAGTGTGTCATACACACTAGTATAGAATAATTTAACTACGTGAAATATATAGTTAGTCTCCACTGTTTAAGCATCATTTCATACTTATCATAATTTAAATTGTGTGGTCTCATAAAAAATGCATGTATTTGGTATCGGATACAAATACTATACTTACATTATATATTCCCTATATTAAAAACGACTATAAAAGTTATGAGAAATCAACATTATTTATCATGATCACAAAATCAATGCGAAAACTTAAATTTTGACTATCATTAATTAATATTTTATTATGATTTTGGTTATAGTCAAAATATTTTCATATTTTTTAGCTGTGGCTAATATTTTGGTCTCATCTGCAAAAACAACGACTAATAGGTGGTGGTGCACTATAGTGGTTAAATAATATCCGCCACAATTTTTACTTTTAACAATCAGAATTAACCATGAAAAAGGTCATATTTTTTCTAGTACAATAACAAATATAAAGAAGAAGTTGTACTTTTCCTCTCGAACATTTCATAGTAAACAATTCATATTTCTATAAATACAATAATATCCATCTTTATATTAATCCATATTTTAAAAATAGATTCATAAATCATGAATGCTTCGAATCATCATCTTTCCTTCCATGTTAAAGGAATGTTTGTCATAGTTTAGTTTAAGTGCTTACTATTTTTTATATTGTGAACTGCTTAAAAGTTAGATTAAGTTCGTTTAAGCTAAAAACTATACGTTTCTTCCTATAAAATTTTCGAATTTTAGTATTGAGATTGTACATATTAAGCTTTATTCCGAACATTCTAACTTCAATATTTTCTACTTTTCGCTATTGTTTCAAACACTTTTGATTTTTATTATAACTAAACTTAGAGGATCGAAATTGCATGTTTCATCCATAGTTTAGGCGAAATAATATTTTTTGGTCTTATTGCTTACAAAATTTTCAAAAATAGTCCTATAACTTAGGAGAAGTCTTTTTGCCAGTCTTCCTGCCAATTTTCCTTGGAAAATTGACGGAAAAAAACCACGTGCAAGTCATATGAACGTTATCTTTCTAAAATAGAGAAGAATTAAATGGCCACGTGACTTCCACGTTACTGTTTTCCTCAATTTCCTAACAGAAGTTGGTAGGATGACTAAAATTGAGAATTTTTCAAAATTATGGGACCATTTTCAAGAATCCCGAAAGTAACGAGACTAAAATTATATAAAAGCCTAAGTTATAGGATCTCATAAACAATTTTCTCGTTAAATTTACAACTTTCTCTATAATTTTTAGACTATCTATACTATTATAAAAGAAAACCTTTTGTCGTACCAATTTTTGAATACTCAAATTTACCCTTTAATTTAATTCTTTCCTTAAAATGAAAATTGGACAAAATAGTCATTTCGATATTTTTCTAATAATTTCACAATTTTTTTTTCTTTGAATCCACTATTCCACGTTTTTCTCATCCCACTCTATATTTTTTTCCACTAACTTTTTTCTTTCTTATTTTCTCACACCACGATTGTTTTCTTCAAAAAAAAATTCTTCATCTCACACAACAATTCTTTTTATATGCTCGCGATAAACAACAACCAGTAGCTATTGCAAAAACGCAGCGAACTGTGAACTGGCTAGCTGCTAATGAGTGTCTTGTTTCCATTCAATTAAACTGAATTAATATTTTTGCTTCACTTAGTTTTAGTTATTACAACGTCGGCTATTTATTACAAGTGCTCAACCACATTAAAATGTTTGCTATGCAAAAGCGTTATTGCCGGTAAGCTATGATGACAGGTCCTCCCAGAATTAAAGTCGCTACATCACCACCACCACCAACAAAAAAGAAGTCCGTACATTGTAGTGTTTTGAAACTAGCAATTAATATATGGAATTCAAAGTATTATAATGTGGATAGACATATATATATAACCTAATTCATTGCGTCATATATATGACATATACATATTATAATCTTCATTGGAAAACATTAAAATTTAAAGTAAACTACTCTTCAATTATATTTAATAGGACTAATTATAAATTTACACCAGAAGAAATATGTCTTTTTAGGGCAAAATGCTTTCTTGGTCCTGTAAGATTAGAGTATTATTTGTTTTGGTACCACAACTTATGTAGGTGGTTGTTTTAGTCCCATAAAATACATTTTTCAGTTTGTTTGGTTCCAAAATGTCACGTCTTTCAGTTTTTTTGGTCCAAAAGGGACATGACATTTTTTAGACTAAAAAAACATAAAACGTGACATTTTGGGACAAAAAAAATTGAAAAACGTGTTTTATGGGACTAAAACAGCCACCTAGCTAAGTTGTGGTACCAAAACAAATAATGCCCTAGTCTTACCGGATCAAAAAAACATTTAGCCTGTCTTTTTATTATGGTTCATTACATTGGTCAATAATAAAAAATCATGGTGAATATTAATTAATCACAAATGTACGTGCAACAACTATATATATATATATATTGGTTATTGTTCTGCAAGTGAGGTCGAAAAATAATCATAATTAAAAATTATAGCAAATATTTTTACCATATCTAAAATATGGTACATATTGATTAATTTTGCCAAAATATAAATTTTTGCATTGATTGTGTTTGATCGTTACCAAGACTTTTTAGCAGAAGACATTTATAATGCAGGAAAAAATCATCTTCCTTAATAGACCTAATATATTCACAATATCAAGAGTTTATGTGTTATTATATATGATCATGAACGTTAATCAATTGATCGTTCCTATTTAACAATAACTTAAATTTTCAGAGTCAGGCCAAATCAGAGGGCTTGTATTCAAATTTCACGGCCACCTATTTAAAAGAAAAAAGGTTTCACCTATATACTATTTGCACGTGAAAGGGACGTGTTAATCATTAATATTAAATTTGTTATCTAATAATTTAAATTTTTAGATGAATAATGGTGTCCAGTACAAAATGCATTAAATGAAACATCAATTATAGTAAGCCATATTTAATTTGTAATGCTAAATTATTTTAGAGACAACAAATTAGGGGGAGGATCAATATTGTCCAGTGTTATACAACTTTTGGACCTCTTCAATGTCCAATGTGTTAGAAGGTGGACAACTCAGACCACATTAGAATTAATCAAATTAATTATTACATTGTCTGCCAGGTGAGAATTAAAAGCAGTTGGTCGAAGAGTGAGCAATAACTAACACATCTCAGAACCGTTGGAAACATTAAAACATTATAATTAATGGGTGTTGCCATGGTTAAGAATATGAAATCAATACATACATACATGCCCATTTATTCATTAAATACTATTAATAATTAATTCCCACACACACTCATCAATTGAATTTAAACCCCCCCGACAACCAGTACAACCTCAGCCGTCTATATTACACACACAATTACCCATATCTATTAACAAATTAATTAAATATTTAATTAAAGTATGTATATATATATCGTATCTAATATTAATTAAAAATAAATTAATAAATAAATAAAATGGAGTATTAAGACAGAAGCCCCGTATAGCCGCCTTACACTTTCAGAGTATGTCTTTCTTCTGTCCCACATTTATGTCCTTTTTGCAATATTTTTGCAACCCTTTTAAAGCAAAACCACTACACAACATCCTCTTAGCACGCGTTGAGACAACCATAGACAAACCAAACACCCCCCCCCCCTCCCCCACCCCTGCCCACCCGGTTAGCCACTACCCTACCCCCACCCCCCCAACTATATATAAGCCCTTCACTTCTCATCATTTTCACACATCATCCTCGGACACAACACTTATCTCTCTATATTTTGTCTTCATTTCTTACTTCCTTTTCAACCTTCTTCTTGTCTGGGCATTTTGATTCTTGAAATTCAAGAAGGAAAAAAAAAAAAAAGAGAGAGAGAGAGAGAGAGAGAAACCTTAGTGATCAGCAACGTATATATATATATATATTATATATAGGGATATGTATTACCAATCGGAGTCACACAGCTCGTCCTCCGTCCACGGCGGAGCCGGGGCGGGGGACCCTTTGGAGAGGGTGGTGCGGCTGGCGTCCGGCAGCGCGGTGGTGATATTCAGCGTGAGCACGTGCTGCATGTGCCATGCAGTGAAGAGGCTTTTCTGCGGGATGGGGGTGAACCCTACTGTCTACGAGCTCGACCAAGACCCCAGAGGGAAGGAGATTGAGAGGGCCCTCTCGCGGCTGCTCGGAGGTGGCTCCGCCGTCCCGGTGGTTTTCATCGGTGGCAAACTCGTCGGAGCAATGGACAGAGTCATGGCGTCGCATATTAGTGGCACTTTGGTTCCACTCCTCAAGGAAGCCGGAGCACTTTGGCTTTGAAATATTAATTATTTAATTAAAATATATGGGCTTTTTTAGAATTAATTTTCTTGTATTAGGAAGTTAATCAATTAGGTGGTACAAAGGAAATTAAGAGCTAACAAAAATTCCCTCTCGTTTTGGATTAATTAATTATGTACTAATTAATCATATGTATGAGGGAGCAACCTTAATTATTGTACTTAAATTTGCTGGACCGTAATTTTCAATGTTTATTTCTTGTAATTTATTTTTTTTTTCTGTTGTTGTAATTTAATTTTGCCTATGCATTATTTGGTCGGAATTTTTGTACGTGTGCATGCATGAAATTACCAAAAAATGCAAATAGAGAGATCAACTCGATTTTCTTTAAATCTAACAAATTAAATTAAGACATATAATTATTGATTATATATAATATTATAAAGTGAAATACTAATATTCAAATGACTGATTTTTGGCATAAAAAGCTAAAAAAGTACGATGTGAGCATGCCAGTATTTATGAGGTCATATCTACGGTATTACCTACTCTCATCAATATGTCTGGGTGTGATATAGCTTTTTTGATCACATGCCATAAATGAGAAGCAAAGAGAAATCAGATATTAATTCCCTTCTATTGGCTATCGTAGATTGAATTTTCTATTTTGAATTTTAACTTATATTTTATTTTATTTAATAAAATAGAGTTTTTTTTTAGATAAAATCAATAATGTAATTTTCTTACATATAGTGTATGTATATTAGATTAGTAGATGATGCCATAAAATATGGAATAAAAATATTTATTTTGTTATAATAATGAATTTTATGATTTTAATAATTACTATTATTTTGTAAAAATTATTATTAGTGACAAAAAAATATGCACAAAGTTGTCACTAATTACAATTAGTGACTCATGTATAGTGACGACCTAGTGACAATAAATAATTATTATCACTATATTACGTTGTCACTAAATTGTCACTATAAATGTGTCACTAATTGTATTTAGTGACAATTTTATACACAAATTTTGTCACTAATAATTATGTAGTGACAAAATGAAAAATATTATCACTTAATACATATTTTTAGTAACAACTTTTAAATTATCATTGTATATTTTGTCACTAATATCATATTTTCTTGTAGTGATATACTTATTTCCCCGTACAAATAGCCATTAGTTTGTTTAATTTGTTATGTATATAATTTTTTTATTTATATATGCACTTTTAAAGTTAATTAATTTTTATTGATTTCAATTATTCATTTTTTTATCTTTATTTTATTTAATCAAATAAATATAATTAAAAAATTATATTATGCACACATCGAATTTGTTTGGTTCCGTTGCTAAGTATTTATTATGCGTAACAAGACAATTGAAAACACTGGCTTGTCTACATTTTTTATCAAACATGAAAATGGCCTTGCATGAACAAACCACTGACAAATGTTGGATATGATAATTATAATGTATTAGTGACAAAATTTAAAGTAAAAATGTGAGAATTATTTTGAGTGATTATCGGCTAAAATACATATTACACCCTGAAAATGACTCAATAGACAATTTTCACCTGAAAACAAAAAAAGGGTAAATACAGTTACCATCCCTAAAATTTTTATTCTACATCAATTACCCCCTATAGTATTAAAATCTTCAAATGACCCCTTAACTAGGCCTGTCAATGCCCTATCCAGGCCCAAATCCAAAAGAGGCCCAAGTAATTAATTACTACTCAAACCCTACCCAATCTAACACAAGGCCCATGGGTCTCTAGACTCGACCAGACCCAGCTTTATGGCCCGAGTCCGACCCAGACCCGATTTTATATATATATTTTTTTCCTTTCAAATCTCTTGTTTAAATAACTCTATCAAGAATGACATCAACTACATAAAATACAATATGAATAAGAAAATATTACATTTGTTGGATGAACATTATAAAGAACCAACCCTAAAATAATATACGAGCCAACTCTAAACTTTGATCAATGTAACAAATATTAAATAAACTTTGATTAATGTAAACGAGTATCAAATAAACTTTGATTAACATAAGTGAATATCAAAGCAACGTAATTTACAGAGAAACTTCTCAATTTAATCAACAAATATCAAAGCAACGTGATTTAAGCTCAAACATTCATCAACTGTATTATCCTAAAAAAAAAATTATAATAAAATAAATCACAAATTCAATTTTTTCAATCCCCATTTTTAAAAAATCAAACGCATTCACAATTTATTAATTCTTCATATTCAAGAAATCAAAATCAAAGTTTATTTTGCCTAAAAGTAGAGAAGAGAGGAGGTTTATTTTTAAGTCCTGTGGTGGGAGCGGCCGGGCGGCGCGGCCGCGCGGCGATGGGCTTGGGGTGGTGGGCGCGGTCACTCAGCGGAGAGAAACTTGAGGTGGGCAACGACGGGCTTGCGGTGGTGAGCGTGGCCGCGTGATGATGGGATTGGGGTGGCGGGCGTGGTCGCGCGATGATGGGCTTGGGGTGACGGGCGTGGTCGCGCGATGATGGGCTTGGGGTGACGGGCTGCGGGCGTGGTCGCGCGGCGGTGAGAGGCTTGAGGTGGGCAGCGATGGGTTTGGGGTGGTGAGTGCGGCCGTGCGGCGCCGAGAGGCTTGGGGTGGGTGGCGGGCGCGACCGCACGACAACGAGAGGCTTGGGGTGCAACGACGATGGGCTTGGGGTTGTGGGCGCGGCCGTGCGACGGCGAGAGGCTTGTGGTGGTGGGCGAGGCCGCGCGGTGACTCTGGTGGGTGCGGCCGCCCCGACGACCGGAGGTTGGGATGGGCGTGGCCGCGCCGGCGGCGGGAGTTGGAGGGTTGAGAGAGGAGAGTAGATTGGAGAGAAATATCAGGTTTGAGTGCTCTGGGTCTAAATGGCTAAGGTTGGGTCTATTATTGGACCCAGACCCAATCATTTTAATTTGATGGGTTTGGGTCTGAATCTGGGCCTGTAATAAAAGTGTGAGTCTGGGTCTGGGTTTGGGCCCGTTATATTGGGTCTGGGCCTGAGTAATTTTGGCCCAGTGACAGGTGTACCCTTGACCTTCTAATTCCTTTAATTTTTAAGTTTAAAACGTTCATTTTACCCTTAGTAAAATTTGCTTTCTAAAAAAATTAAAATACCAAAACCATCCTTTGTCGAAACTTTGCCTAAATTTCAGTTTCACTTGTTCATCGAGCTCTTTTTATTTTTATGATTCTAAAGTATTTGAAGGTCATTTTATTTTAGTTTAACTTATTTGTCAAACCATGCAAGTGAAAAATAAATTTATACATGCATGTAATTACTATATATATTATAAATATATATTAATTGTATTTTTTTTATTAATCCCTTTCAATTTTATTAATTGTATATGTTTTATTAATCCCTTTCGATTTTATTAATTATATATTTGTTTATATATATATGCATGTATAAATTCATTTTTAATTTTTTTTTGACAAACAAGTAAAATTAAAATAAAATGAGCTCCAAGTACTTTAGGATTATGAAAATAAAAAGAGCTTGATAAAAGAGTGAAACTAGAATTAGATAGAGCTTCGACAAAGGTATTTTGGTATTTTAGAAATTCCTTTAATTTTTTTTTCATAAAGCAATTTTTAGTAAGGGTAAAATTGACTTTTTTAAACTTAAAAATTAAAAGAGTTAAAAGATGAAGATTTTTTTTGAAGATTTTAATACTATAGAAGGATAATTGATATGGGATGAATATTTTAGGGGTGATAACTGTTTAACCCGAAAAAAAGAAAATGCAATTCCCACCATGAAAATATATTTCTCTTTTGCACATTGCAATTAAGGTACTTTTTAGCCCAAAGTACTAGTTGGAGGGAAGGCAAAATGACCCACAAAAATCAAGCTCGCGGCAGATTAATTAAAGATCAACAAATATGAATGTGACTTGCGCATGGTTTTAGTGGCAAAATTGTAATTGCCCACCAAATCACGGTAAAAACAAGCTAAAAGGCAACAAAAGAACTTCCTAATCCGTACCGTAAAAAAACCATTGTTTCTTAACTTGCAAATATATATTATTTTTCCTATCAACTCCATCTCATTAATCAGTTTGCTCTTACAACAATTTTTGCTAAGAAAACATACCTAGCAGCAAAAATAAAAAATGAGAGTAAATTTTTTTATGACCAACAACAAATTAGTAAGAAATATATACATGAAGTTTGAGTTATTATAATCTTTGAGATTAATATTAGGAGCGAAATACTGTTGCTAGCTTCGGTAATAAAATCTATAAGTGAGACATTCCTATGCATATTCCCCATAGAATACAAAATTAAAAAAAAAAAAACCAAAATCGGACTGGGGCCACTAAGTATAAAAGAAAATGGTTTACAACAATGGATTCAGGCCGTAATCCACCCTTATCAGCATTAATATATGCCCCCTAAATGAATTTCACTAAAGCAAATAACAACTGTGAGTGCTGAAAATCCACATAACTGACCTAGATTGATTTTTTTATTGCATTTCAGATATGATTATTTATTGTATTAATGTGAATGCATGGCAGTTTTTGGCCTCCAGCATCCTCACTTTCTCAGCAACGCTTGAATAGTTTCAGAAGCCTCCTACAATAAGAGGGTAAACAATTAACAACAACTGATCAGATGAATGAGAGAAATACAAGTAATAAACTAAACACACCTTTACTCTTCTTCTCAAATTCTCTTCCTCTTGATCTCGTCGGCTTCTTTCTTCTGAGAAGGAACTAACAAACTGTTCTTGTTCTTGATCCATTTTATCCATCTTTTGCTTCATTTCGTGAATCTGAAACCACAAAATAAACATATTGTGTATTCGGATGAAAGCAAACGTCTTTGGTTGAACGAGGGTAGGGGAGCAGGAGCAAAGGGACTGAATTTTGTATTCCAAATCCTACTACGTCTCTTATTCCATCTATTATATATATGTTGCGTGTACAAAATCTCTCCTTATGTAAAATTGTTGACGTAATATTTGTACACGTAGCATGTATGCATTAAACGGAATAGAACAGAAGAAATAGAATACCGTTCACCTGATTTTCCAGTGACTTGCTCTTGTCTTTTTCGCACTGCAAATCCTTCAGCACATTCCTCAAACTGCAAGTAGAAAATTGAGGGGTAGAAAAAGGGAAAAAGAAAGGGACAGCACGCAAGGTGTGCATGTGTATAGAGCTAACATGATAGTTCATACCCGTTTCTCAAGCAACCATTCTCTTCTTTCAACTTAAGAACCATATCAGTAGTTGAAGAAAGAGGGAGGAATGCGTCTACGCTGGTAGCTTCCGTCTGTTTTAGAGCGAACACGAAAAGAGATCAATAACTAAAATGAAAGCTAATACTTTGCATAGAAATTATGTAGAATGAGCCCAAAGAAGAATACTTGTTGATTGCCAGTTACAAAATCTAAGAAGCACAAGTTAAATCAAGGAAGACTACCTTGACCTGCACATTTCTAGCCACTTGATCTGATGGACATTCTGATTGAGGCTTTTCGAGTGATAGAGAAGGCTCATTGTGATTTCTAGCCTGCACCTCAAACCGAGTTCTCCGGTCAATACCACTGGCAGCCAGAGCAGGTGATGCACCACTTTTCTGGGCGTTCCCTTTTGTGTTATGCTTAGTATTTGATTTATCTTTGGCATTAGCTGAAGCTTCTTTCTCGGGCAAAGCAGACTTCTTTTGATGACGCCGTTGAGCATAGCCAATGAGGTGGCAGTTCTCAGACCTGTTCAACTTCCCAAATCAGTAGGTTGACAATTATGAAGGATTGCACAAAAGATTTGAACAAGGAATTGAACTCACCAAAAATTCTTCTGCAAATATACTAGCCTAGCCTCAAGTCTAGATAGCGCAATTGTGCGCTCAAATCCCTGTTTATCATGTGCTGGTTCGACAAAGTTAGCTTCCAAAACACCTAAAACATACAATGTCATGTACTATCACTTTAGAATCCAGACAGGGAATTTGTTAGAAACAACGACAGCATCAACACTCAGAGAGATATACCTATGACTCCTCGACCATCACTTCCAGCAGCATTCCAGACCCTCCAAAAAGGCTGACAAACAAATGTTTTGCGGATGATCAGGAATAAGTCTAGTAAAGCAAATGGAAAATTATAAAGTGACCAACCAACCTTTATAAGCCGATTCTTGTGATATACATTAAACCCTTGAATGTCAATATGGTGTCTTGCGTCTTTAACAAATCCGAGTGTTACCGCTGCTGACATCTATTTGGACAGAATATATTGTTAGAGGGAATCTGTGCATATAGTATATAGAAGGTCAGAGTATAAAATCACTACATTTGGATCCTTTGCAGCATCTGTACTGGCTGCTGGCTTATATACAAGCTCTTTAGTGTGTATCAAATCGTCAACTACATCATGATGATCAACATCCTTCCCCCTTAAGATGATGCGGAAACCAGGTGGGATCCTACGGTACAAAATTGAGGTATAGCTCTGGAAGAGTCATGTAATGAAAATCCATAATTAGACAAGAATGATTTGAACATGACGCTATCTTAAATGAATACACATACAAATTCAAATCGTTTCTTCTCAAGAATGTAAGAATAACCCAAGTACGGTACGTTATAGACGCATATATTGAGGTTGTAAATGCCAGTTAGATCCCAACAGAACTCTATTAACAGGACCCTATAAATTTTTGAAAGGCCAACCAATATCGACATTAGAATCATAAAAACTTGTAAATATTTCTGTACTTCAGCTGTAAATAAGTAGTAATTTAACTGAGCAACCTGAGTTATCATATGCCATGTTTATAACATATCAGACTTGAACACTAAAACTTGTAAGCCAGTCGTATTTCACTCAGTGGTGGATCGTTTAACCTACCAGACTAGATCGATCAACAAGTGCAACATCTAACTATCTTGACAAAGTTACATTTCTTACAGCATAGACATACAACAGGACAAACTGTTAGAGAACTTTAAGACTTTTAAGACAAGGAATCTGTTAAGACAACTACTCCTCACCTCCATTACAGTTCTCATTATTTCTCAATAAACGAAACAAGAAGAATGGGAGGACATATAAAAGAAGTTTGTTTAACTACTTCTCCGTTTTATTTCTCATACCTGGTCGCAATTATAAGCATAAGAGGAATACAATTAAGGCAAGGATTCAGGAACAAGCAACAAAACAACAAAAGCATTGTCATATACAAAAGGAAAAGGAAACAACAGAGTGATATACCCTCAGCGAATGGCGATAAGTAAGAAAATGCCGAGAGCTTGAGTAAACTTGTGCCATCTCTATCTTCTTCTCATCTCTGTTAGCACCTCTGATTTGAATATCCTGATATAAAAAGGCGGGTTCTGATTAAGTAGTCTGTGTCTCATCCTCTTTCACATGACATATATGAATTAGAAAGATAAGTAAAAGCACATACAAAGATATGTACACAAATAAAAATCTAGTATGAAAGAATCGGAAGCATACATGTTGGTCGCTGTCTAAATCCAATTCCAATGATCCCAATTCGTCCTCCCAGAGATTATAGATTATGATGCGTGTGCCTTGATCTTCCAGGAAATTGAACTACAGGAGAAAAAATTGAAGTACTTAGCCAAAATGCAGATAGTTATAAGAATATTTATTTTATCCACTAAAACATCATGAGTACCTGTCGCAGAAGATCTTCTTCACTTTCATAGGGAGACCACTGCACAATGGTTTCAAGATTTCTTTGCCAACAATCAGAAGAAGATTTCACTTGCATATTCCAAGTTTCTCCCATTTTCTCATAATCAATCTATTCACCAAGTGAAAAAAAAGGGTAACTGTTCAAACCATATAGATCAAGACTCACAAAACACTACAAAGTTTATATAACAATGATAGTGGCTAAATGAACATAATGCGACAATGCAACATTTACCTATTTACTAGAAATGTAGTTTCTGGTTATAAAACTGTAGCCACTTTTAAATTATCTTTTACCAAGATATGGTAAAGTTGGTACTTTTTCCTTGCTTTTGATTTTCTTTAGGACAGAAAATGGTTGTTTTTTATTAACTGATATTGTTTTCTTCAACTTCAAAGTATGCCCATATCTAAACCAAAAACTTCCCAACAGATGCCAAAATGGAATGAGCAAATGATATATTATGCAAGTAAGTTGTTCTTCATGTGCATTCAAGAAGATTGCAGCAAGTCAAAGCTCATAAGCAAATGAATTCAAGAACATGTGAATTCAAGAACATTACACTAAGTCAAAGCTCGTAAACAAAATCCATGCAAAAATTACCATGGGAACCACTATATCTTCCTTCCCAGTATCCCGCAAGAATGTATACGACAGCATTCCGACACTTTGTGTTGTGCTACAAAGCAGAGGAAACAACAATAACTTAGTCACCCGTATTAAGAAGCTAGGCAGAAAATACTGCATTTTAGTAGTCAGATAAATAGAAATGAAGCATTGTTGCCAGCTATTGGCACAAACAAGAGAACTCGTATAAATGGTAAAGCGTCCAACTACCTTTCCCCGTACTTCCCCTGACAGCGAGAGAACACAACGACATCTGCCCCGAGCCTCATAGTACTGGTCTTAAAACCATTCCCATCTGGTGAAAATGAAAAGATGTTTAAGGTCAGATCTAAATAAAATATATCTAGTGATATTAGCATAGTTATCCTCATAAAAAGTTATCACCTACATTGTCCAATTGTGTTTGCCAACTTGCTTTTCGCAGAATAGCCTAGAGACATGCATTGTCGCATCTTATCAGGAGTCATTCCCCCACCATTATCTGCAGTCATAATGCAAATATTTTTTAAACGATATAAAACAGAAAATAAGTGAAAATTATCTCATATGCATGCTGCCAGTTAAACAACCAAATCTCCTGAAACGATCCAAAGACAACAGATGTACCTGGATAAAAGCAACATAAAATAAAGTAGAGCAAAGTTCGAACGTTATTTTGGCAAGACAACTCATCGAATTGAAATTTAAGACGGAGTTTTGAAGTGTTAATTCAAGCATGCATGTCATGTTCACCAAAATCTCTACAAAGAAGTTGCAATTTTCTTATTTCCAGGACAGACAAAGAAAGAGCCTAATTATACCTTGAACCACCACCATTTTATTTTTTTCCTTGATGTTCTCCAGCACATCAACGAAGACATAGGTTGCTCCATTGCAAACCTGATGAAAATTATATGGCTATCAAACCGCAAACTATAAATTGAAAAAGCCAAAGGCCCTTATGAGGAATGTGAATAGTGCAGGTACCTCATCTAAAGCATTATCTAGAAGCTCTGCAAAAGCTGGAAAATAGCAAGCCATGGGCAACATTACCAACTTTAAATAAAACTTAAAGATATTATAATAACAGAGAGAATATAACAAGTCATTATTCACCTCCCAAAGCCCATTTATGGCTGGTAGCATTTGAATGCAAGAATTTAGGATGAACCCTGACATGATCCATGTCCGCTGCGAAATTGATAAACACTATAATTGTTAGCCAGATTAATAATGCGAAAATAATTATTAAACAGTCATGTACAAAGGTGACGTTTTAATTGTCCTCCTATTCAGCAAAGTAAAACGTTTAGTAAAATTTTATAAAGTCTAAAGAAAAAAAAATAAAATTGAACAAACTCAAATCCATTACAGTTCAGTTCGCCAACAATTGACATAGTGTAACAATCTGACAAAACGGTATTAGTCCACTCATGAACGTTGAACTTTATAGAAAAAGAATGACCACCTCATATTTATCAAAAAATGGTAGAAATTTATAGGCTTCATAAAAAAGAAAACCGCTTGTACTTGATGTGTATAATAGATTTATAAAATAAATTTTTAATGTCTTTCATCTCTAATAACTTAGTGGTCGTTTAATATGATAGTCAGGCCATAAAAGTATTTCAAAAGAATACTTGAAGAAATCAACTATACTCCAAGTATTTTCAACAGCAAGAAATGCAAGCCTTGACTATAAGCTGTTCCACTGACTTAGATACAAGGTATTGAGCAGATCATCACATTAGAAAAAACAAAGTAATTATATAAAATTGAAATACCATCACTAATACAACAGAGAATCAAATAATCAACCAAGAAATAGAATTTTAACGCACCAACGGAAACCTCGCCGGCGCCGGCGCGGCAGCCCTCATAATCCCCGGCTTTCCAAAACTGTCTGCAACCCCGCACCAGAGCCACCGTAGTAACAGCTTTTTCTTTCCCTTTCTCCATCGCAACAACCTCCTTCAAAACATCGCCCCCTTCTCAATTCTCTCTTCTTTCACCCTAACAACAACATTGTTCGGAACACTCCCGTTCATGCTGGCGCCGGTGCGTCTTTGAGAGCCCACCCGTTCCGCCGGTTGGATCGGATCAAGAAACCCAACCGGCAAAACAGCCTCGACCCTCTGCTTCTTCTTCGGGTTAAATTCGACGTCGGATTCACCATCGTCGGAGTCAAAGAAACTTGAACCGGAGAGCTCGCTGCTGCTACTGCTTAATGAAATTATTTCCCGGCTATTGTTTTTGTCCGGCAATATCTCTGCCTGATCAATGGTTTCTTGCTTGACAGAGGCACCCATTACCGCAGAGAGAGAAGCAGACCAAGGGTTTTACTAGGGTTCTTCTGTTTTTCTTCAATGTTTTCTCCAAGGGAAGAAGTAGGGAGAGAGTTTGTATGGGAATAGGGAATGTAGAGAGGGCGCGAGAGTTGCGGTTTAACTGCCTCCCGCGTACGGGGGATGTGGGGTCGGGTTCCGGGTTGATTTTCGATGGGTTTGGGTTGTTAAATTGGATCCACGTGATGCAATTACTCAGGTCTCAATGCAGTGTTGGACACAAAATTCACGTATTCAAAAATAAAAATATAAAAAAAAAATGAATGCGTTTTGGGATACATTTGAAATTCTTTTTATAATTTCAAAAAAATTTGAACTAATATTAAAATAAAAAAAATTACTTATCTCTCGGACTCACTTCTCATATGCAAAGTTTTATAATGATATTTTACATATTACATATTTTAATTTTATGAGAAATTAAAAATATATTTGATAAAATATGTTTTGTATATAATCGTATCAATGCCGTATCGTATTCTAATTTTTGAAATTTTTTTATTGTGTCGGACCGAATCAGGCAGTGTTCATATGTCATAAATGGTAAAAAAAGAATTATCCATAAATGGTAAGTTTTAAATTATAGATTGTGTGATGGGAGAAAGGGTATGTGTGATATAACAGAGATTACTCATACATGGGTTTTATGGCAATATTTATAGATTGCCTTTGAATTTGAGAAAGAATTTATAGAAAGAATTTTGAATATTTAATTATTAGAGATTAAATAAAATATGGTAAGTAGAATGATTGTATTTAATGAATAAAATTTAGAACTGGTCCAAGTTCAAGGAGATAATGTGTGAAACCTAGAAAGTCGTCCAAGTTCAAAGAGATAATGTAGCGGTTACTAGTATAAATGACTTCAATGAATGAAACTCGAAAAGCCGTCCAGGTTCAAGAAGACAACGCAAACACAATCCAAACCCCTCATTAGTACAACAATAAATGACCGGCCACTTATAAACTCTATCCCAGAAAAAGAAGATGGGAGGAGGAAGAGGAAAAAGATATATTATATTATAGTATAATTGCTTATATCATATTCTATTATTCTAGTAATTGTACCTCCGACTATTTTTTGTACTATCAAATTTCATATTAAAATAATTTAAAATCCATCAATATTCATCAAAACACGATTCAAAATTAGAGTTGAAATATTTAAAATTATCCTGACAAATCGAAAAATTTGTTATTAAAAATTTGAAATCCATCAATGCAAATATGACATTGATATCGAATCCATATATTTGAAATATCTTATTTGGACTTATAGGGAATTTGTGCAAAGATCTCGTATTCATTTGGTTAATAGTTGGTATGCTACTGATGTTAGTTAATATTTCCTACGATTTTATTTTTAATCATAGTGATTAATTATAATAAAAGACCATATTTCTTCTGGTGGGAGTTGAAAAAAATATACAAGAAAACCTAAAAAAAATAACTATGAAAAATTAGAGAAAATTCAATATTTCAATCATTGATAAGAAAAAAAAATTGAGAAAATAACTCAACATATGAAAGAAGGAAATAGAGTTCAACAAAAACATCATCGTACAGCCAAAAACGAATCCTTATTAATAATCAAAACAAACTATTAATATATATATATATATATATATATATATTCTCCTACTTTACTAAAATATTTTACATTCCTAATAATAACCTTTACAAAATTAGGAATTTTAGTTGAATAAGGAAATAAGTGTAAGGATCCATTCTACTAAAATATATTAGTATCGACTTTTTTTTTTTTTTTAAAAAAAAAGAAAGGTCAATTTTTATACAAGTTATCTTTCGAAATATATGTACCAATTTGGAAACAAAAAATAAATAAATGTGAATAGATTATTGCAAGCTTTAATTTTTACAAAAAGTGTTTTTGTCACTTCATACATATAACTAAGGGTAAATTACAGCCAGTTAGCCACCTATCCCGAGGTTTAGCATAATTATAAATAGCCCTCATTATTTGAGAAATTATAAATACACCCTGAACTTTGTGATTTTTAACCAGAGGCCTAAAATTGACCATTTTACCCTTGATTTTTTTTTTTTTTTTTAAAAAAAAATTGTAGAAAAGTTAGTCGAGACAAATTGCATTATTGCTCATATGTGTAAAAAACTTAAGAAACCTCTCCCTACGCATTGTAGTCTATAAAATTAAAAAAAAAAAATACAATTTACATAAGGGTATTTTGACCAGTTCACCATAAAATTGGATGAAAATGGATTATTTATTAAACGGTTACAAACCTCAGGGAGATATTTGTAATTTTTCAAATAATGAGAGGGTATTTATGATTATGCAAAACTTC
Source organism: Sesamum alatum (assembly GCA_034509735.1). Classification (NCBI taxonomy): domain Eukaryota; kingdom Viridiplantae; phylum Streptophyta; class Magnoliopsida; order Lamiales; family Pedaliaceae; genus Sesamum; species Sesamum alatum. The sequence goes on along the minus strand of JACGWO010000012.1, from coordinate 2,365,442 downwards.
AGAGGAAATAACTGTAATTTATCCTATAATTAATAATAATTTTATGTTGTTAATTAATATTTTGTCGATGAATTTCTCTTTTTTGTTGTGGGTTATGTTGTAATTGACATTTGATATGTTGATTTGGACCAACAATTTAAATTTTAATGTTGGATGTCAATTTAAAATTTAATCTGTTCCAAAATTAACTTTCATCGTCACAAAGGTCGGTCCAATAAAATATATTTTTTGTAGTGTGTTATCAGAGATTGGAGTGAATTGAATTTAGGTGCGAGTGTTAGAGTGAATATCTTAGTATCAAATTTTTTTTTACAAAAAGTTTGGATTAATCCGATTTCAAACCTGATAGTTTTAAAATGTCTTCAAGTATTTAACTTTCAGCTTTAAAATATTAAATATTTTTTCAATTACTAAACGTTTTTGTCAGGTTTTTCAAACAAAACATTCTTTGATTTAATTTTGGATTAATAACTATTAATGGCTATTAATGGTTGTTAATGGCTGAACGCTCTATATAAAGAGTTGGCTGCGGAACACCTCAAACAACACTTACACAACATGCATATGTATGCACATTTCTCTCCCCCCACGGTTTTGCTCAACTTTTTTGGTGACTGAGTATTGTTCGAGAGAATTCTAACATAGTGCAATATCTTAATTCTATACCGTTTTATCTTGAAAGAAGTAACGTTGTACCAGGTGCACTTGGAATGGGGCGTCTGATTTTTCAAGACAAGCAGATTATATTTTATAATTTGGTTGAACAAGAGTTGCTACGATACAACTCTTATCCAAAAAAGTTTACATTTTCATTTCTGTAAATAGCATATCCAATTGTGTTTCGTATTTGTGTTCCTAAACAATTTATTTGCAAAACTGTATGAAACTGTAAATTGATTTAATCAAAATCGTGATTCTTGATTTTCAAATCATCGCCTTGATTATTATTTCAAACAATAATATATAGCAATGATAACATTATGGTAAGAAATAGTTATTTTTTCATCCAGCATAATTAAATTTTATTTTCTTACGAAATGCCTTTTCAATACAAAACAATGAGGTTGATAAAGTTAGAGGGTACAATCCGCACACCGCATAACACCAATCTTGTCACACTCTACACCGATGTAATTAGTATCACTTTCATATTGTCAATTAATATTTTTCATTAATATTCTTTTTCTTGTTGTGGAATAAATTCACAATGATCATGAATTTGTGATTTTTGAAAAGTCATGTGTTAATTGATATATTATTTTGCTTATAAGTAAATCAAGCTAGGTGAATATATATATTTCTTTTGAAGTAGTAAGTATATGATTACATCAAATTTCAATAAATTAATAAATACGTTAATTTGATTAATACATAAATATAACTAAAAATAATTAAAGAAATTACATTAAATTGTAAAGTTAGATAAATATCCATACGTTTGGTGGGTTAAAACACATAGTCTCAAAGTTATACATTGGGACCTCGATTTTGATCACTAGATTAAAACATCGGGTAAATTCCAATTTATCTCTCTGTGTTTTCCCAAATGATTAAAAAAAGTCTTTGTGAAAAAAAAATTACTATTTTACCTCCCCATGATATTAAAAATATATCACACTGCCCTCTAGTAACTTTGAATGTAATTTTGAAGGTGCAATGACAATAATGCCCCTTGACTATGTTAAACACCATTCATATTTAAATTAACAAATGAACAATCTATATTAATCTAATATAAAAGTGTAGCCCAAAATTAATTATTTTTTATACAAACATATTTATTTTACAAAAATTATTTTAATATATAGATAGTAATATATATTTTACATATATATATATAAATATATATATCATACAGGGAGCCACCGCCTTCGCCGCCCCCACCCCCTCCGCCCGACAGTCGCCGCCGCTGCCCAACAACTCCCGCCCCGTCTGTCGGAACTCTCCTATAGCCCCAGCCCCCGCCGCGCAACCCTTCCCCCCCCCTCCCCCACCCGAAACCAAAGCCTTCGCAACCCCTTCCTCTCAAGCCCACGCCGTTGCCGCCACTCCCCCAAACCCGCGCCTTCGCAACCCCTCCCCCCTCCAAGCCCGTGTCATCGCTACCACCTTCCTCCCCCACCCAACGCCATCGCCGCCACTCCTTGTCCCCTTCCCTACCCCCGACGCGCCAACCCTCCCCCAGCTCGCAGCCCCCGCCCTAAATTTAAAATATATAAATTTATATATAAGTATATAAAAATATTCGAATTAGGACAAAAAACAACCTTCTAGAATTATTTAGAAAGAAATGGGCATTTTTGTCATTCTATAGGAAAATATGACTATACCACTCGCATTTTGGGCAAGTATATTACACAACCAGACGAAGGGGGTTTTTTGCCCTATTTTTAATATCACGGGGAGATAAAATGGTAATTTTTTTTTCACAGGGACTTTTTTAAACATTTCGAAAAATACAGGGAGATAAATTGGAATTTACCCTTAAAACATCATTGAATTATGTGAATATTGTAAACAAATTTTTGTATTCCTCTGAATTTATTGAAACAAGAAAATAGTACAAATAAATTTCTCAAATTGGATTGAATATTTGTGGGTACGAAATCTCTATTTGAAACCTCTGATTCTTTTCTTCAAAAACGTGATCTTTGATGTCGGCAACTTCGGAGGTGAAACTGGACGTTTGATCTCCTTTGACGTTGACTTTGACTTTGAATAACGTTAATTCGGGGGTCGTTGACTTATTCCCGGATCAAACGCTATGAACTTGAAGATATTTTGACTTGAATTTTGGATATTTCTTGGTGGATTTGAGGCTTTGATCTTCCGCCAAGGTGGACTTCTGTTTTGATAACGTTAATTCGCCGGTCTTCAGACTTATTGTCGAATTAAACGCTGACTTTGGACGATTTCTGTGACAAACGCCTTGAATCTTGCCTAGAACGCCGTGAATCTTCCTTGATTTGTGCTTGAGAGGATTTCGAGACTTCTTAAATGCTCTCTTGCTTGTATGTGGGTGTGTTCAATTGTATGTGTGTGTTTTAAATGAGTTCCAATGACCTCTTTATATAGTTGTCAAAGAGGTAGAGTTGTGGTGAACTTGAACACTTATTTTGTATTATCTCTTTATTTTAATTTAAAGAGATAAATACATTAAATATTTGGGAAGACATGATTGGTCAATTTCAATATTATCCCTTTGATTTTTGTATGTTTTTAAAGAGATGATATGAAAAATATTTATCTTGATTTGATTGGCCGGAACACCTCAATTTGACACGTGTCGATCGTTGATTTGATGATGAAATATATATTAAAATATCAATTAAATTAAACTATTTATATTTGAAATTAATTTAGTAAATTCCAAAATATATATAGAGAAAATAGAATATAATTGATAAATAATATATATTTTTCACTTATCGTCATTTGATTGGGTGTAAAATTTATTTGTCTACAAATGCCCCATCGAGACTCGTTCACGAACATATACTTGAAAATATAATTTTCGAAGTGAATGAGTCGCGAAAATATATATCAAATTTTGTTGGGCCTCATTTTTTGAAATGGCCGAGAGTCATCACATGCACAAGCCATAATTTTTCTCAAATTCCATTCTTTATTTTTTTTATTTGTTTAGTCAAAGTGGGCCCACCGTTTCATTTGGTGTTGGTGAACAAAACGCATAGGATAATATCCATCTCCTTCTTCAATTTGAGTTTGCAGCAGCAACAGCAGCTTCGACTCCTCTCTTTTTTTTTTTTTTTTTCTTTTGATCCCCTCTGCGAATTGAGTTCTTGGACGAGGAGAATTCTTATTTTGATTGAGATTGGAATGATGACACATGCTTGAAATTGAGTTCAAATTGGATAAAATTTGAATCACAATTATACTCAAGTACTTCAATTAAGCACCTATATAAGGAGCTAAAATATGACGATTTAAATCGTGATTTTCTACGTTTTTGAGGTACGTTTAAACAATCAATATTTTTTTGCTTCTATTTTCTGGTATGCATATAAGGTGTTTGTCATAATGCCTTAACGAGCTGATGCCGAAACTTCTTTAGACTTCTTCTTCTTTTTTTAGATTATTTGCTATTCTTCGTGATTTTTGCAGTGTGCTTTCACTAATTTGATTTGCCGCATTCTTTGAATTTCGATTCTAGGTTCGCAACAATCGATTTCGCCGAATAATTTCTGGAGCAGTTTCTGGAGCAATTACTGAAACGATCTCTCGAGCAGCGTGAACCTTTGTAATCGGCGTACACAGATTGTTGAAGGTATGTTTTGATGGCTATTTGTTGCTCCAGATATACCAACATCACACAGATATACCATTAGGATTAAAGAGATTCAAGAACCCCTTTTCCATCTCATGTTCTTACACCACGTTGCGGCGATCCTAGGCTATTTAGCAGATTCATCTAATAACAACACATGGAATTCTAGTCAGTAGTATAGCACTGGAGCAAAGAACACTAAGATCTCAAACAATAAAGGGTAGACGAATTGCTGAAGGAGAAATAGATCTCAAACAATTCTGCCACCATCTTTTTTTTTCAAGTTGGTCAAAAGGCACCAATCCATTTAGAGCTAGTACATATATGTATATGTTTATATTAGCTCAATTAAATTTTACCTTGCAGTCCTGTGATTTCTTTTTTTTTGCTAATCAACTCTGTCAACATTTTTTCCAAGTTGGTCTTGCAAAAGCCACCAATTTTCATGTTTGCAATTTGAAGCTAATACATATATGTAAATATTTATATTTACTTAATTAATTTTTTTTTTCCGGTAAGTTGCAACATAGTTTGCTTTAAAGCCGAGTTCTTTTCTTCCGGTCAGCAAAACTTGATCATTCTTGACGATGAAACTCAACCCTTAGAGAAAGGAACAACTTTGGCGACTCATACTCCTCTCATTGGTCGATATGCGAAGCAATGGCCGAGGTTGACAACTCCACTTCACACAGAGCAATGGTCTCGAGAAGTTTCTTTGAACAAGACTTCCAAGGTGTGGTCTCTACAAGCGACTCATCACCGTTGTTCTGACGAACCAAGCTTTCTATCAACGTTGGGCCGCCGCATCATTGAAGGGAAAGCCAAGTGGGGTGACAACATTCACTTTGCCGGCGAGTTCCGCTTCGCCAAAGGGTTTTGGAAGTGGACAGAAGACGTACTTAGCCGGTGCGAAGACAAGCTAATCGCGACCCAAGTATATGATGCCATATACGCCTCACTATTTACGTACGACCGCAATTCCGATATCATCAAGGCATTTTGCGAAGCGTGGTGCCCATCTACCAACACTCTTCTGACGTCCTTTGGAGAATTGTCTATTTCGTTGTGGGACGTGCATAGACTTCCTATGGCGGGACTCCTTTATGATGAGGTTGTTCCAAGTGCTAAGGAGCTTAACGGGATTGATGAGACAGGACGGAAACTTGTGCCTCGTTCTTGCAAGTTCCTACTTCACGCCTACCATTTGCTTCGAAAGAGTAATAATGATGGTCAATCATCTCAAGTTCCTGTCGATAAATGGATCAAGTTTTGGCTTAGAAGGGCGACGAAATACCGCGAGCCCCCTCCGCGTAAAGAGAAGAACGCCGTTCGTCCTAAGTCAACCCATAACCCCTCCGGGACCTTTGGAGTACATGGCAAGTGGTCTATGGCGGACGAGGCATTGTTCTCGAGGCTTGGTATCGAAGGGAGTTCAAAGGAAGAGACATTCTTGGCGGTGTATTTGGCGTGTTGGCTTTGTACTTTTGTCTTTCCCACTCAAGATGTTGGTTCAATACGCCCAAGTGTTTTCAAGGTGGCGAGTGCTATGGCAGCCGGTCGAAGGATTGGTCTTGCAGTTCTTGTCTTGGCTAGTATCTATAGAGGTTTGAATAAGATCTCCAACTCCCCAAGGCCAACTCGCGTACACTCTCCATTTCCGATTCACTTTGTTTTATAGTTGGATAGCTTATTATTTCAAGACTCATTACCAACTTGTGCAAAGTGTTCATGGGCCCAAGATGACGCTCTTTTCAGGCGAAGAAGGCGCGAAGTACTACTATCCGCAAGAGGCGAGAAAGCGGTTACACAAAGGCGACTTTATCTCTTGGACTTGCAACATGATTGTGAGGGACAAGGATTTTTCATTCACAGACGATGGGCATGCCACGGAATCTGAAGAAATCTATTTCATGGTCGTCCGTTCAAACTACCTTTCTCTGCAGCAACGCGATCATTTCGTTGTTGAGCCTTATAGCCCTCATCGATTTAGTCGTCAATTTGGTTTCTTCCAAGAAGTGCCGGGAATTCTTTCGCAAGACGTTTGCGAAGCTTCTTTAGAGAGTGGAATCTGTTATTGGCGCATGTGCATTCTGTCCAAGACCATGGAAAAAGTGTTGTTCCCTCTCATGCCCCCAAATATGAAGAAGTTCTCCTCCGAGGCATACAAAAGGTGGGGGCTCGGAGCTCACGGTGGCTACTTTGAAGAAAACGTGGCGAAGTTGCTTGCCTTAGGCCCAAGTCAAGCTTCTCCAAAAGGCAAGAAGTGTGGTGAAGGAGTCGCCCAAGACCATCCTTGCAAGCCGGCTACTTCCCCTCCCAAGCGAAATTCTCAAATGGTCGAACCCCTTGAAGTAGATAAGAAGCAAAGTGCTCCTCGCTCCTTCGAAGTAAGTGGGAGTAGCAATCCTGAGCGTCATTGGAAGAGGCCGAAGAGGGATTCGAAACCAACAAACATCAACGTTGATGATGAAGGCTCAAGTCATGAACCATCGACGTTGAACTTTGTCAAGGAGGTTATTTTTTTTCCTTTATTCCTCTTCTTCTTTTGTTTTTTGGTGATAAGATTCTCTTTTGTTTCTACTCTAGCTAATGCATCATCGTAGCTCGAAGTTGAGGTCTTAACCCTTGAAGATGATGAAACTTCCCAAGACAACTAAGGATCGACTTTGTTGGCTATGACCCGTCCTCTTGGAATGGGGCTTAAGAGAAAACAACCCTCCTGCCAAGCCGCTGTGTCGGTTTTTGAAGGCGAGAGGTTTTTTCTTAATCATCAAAAGGAGTTCCTTCAGAAGCTGTGGAGTGATCTTCTCGTGAAGATATCAAACACCCCAATTGATTTTATCTCATGAATCGAAGATGACATTTACTTCGTTCTTGAGTCTATGAAGAGCTTTCAGAATTTTGACATCTCAAACGTGGAAGGATCGATGAACACGTTCTTCGCCGAGGCTGCTGCTTATGATGAGGCGAGGTCATCGTCTTCTGAAAGGTTATCCAAAAATCTTTTTGACCGGAAGTTAAAGGAAGCCAACGATCGTCTTCAAGAGGCCCTGCTAAAGAAAGTGGGGGAGCTTCCAAGGTCTAATCTACTACGGACGAGTTGAAGCGTGTTGAGAAGGAGCTTGCGGATTTGAAAGAGCGCAAGAAGAACTTGTGTGCTACTCTGAAGGAAGAAAATCAGCTTTTCCATAGTGCCCAAGTTGGAGTGCGTGAAATTATGGAGGAAATTGCAGCGCTTGAGAATACCACCCCCCCTTCAACGATGAAGTAGTTGCGAGTTTGGAGGCTTCAAGGACACACTTGGAAGCCCTCAAGGAAGGGTTGAAGGATTTGCATCCCTTTGCTTGAGATTTGCTTAGGACCTTTTATTTTGTTGCATTTGATTTCCTTTTCTTTGTTTTATGTCATGAACTCTAATGTTTCCTTGAGATTACGTAATAGAAGCTTCTTCTTTTCTTTCTATCTTGCAATCTTTGAGCACGTTTAAGTACTTCCACTCTCGACGACTTAATAAGAGGAATAAAACTCATTTAAGTGTTATGACTGAACTTAGAATATCTAAGCTGCCTACGTACCTCATCAAGAGGATCAAGTCAATTCATAGTTCTGGGGTACAAAATATTTGTTTGGAGAATAGAGGGGAGGGCCGTTCACAGTTTATACTCATGCGGACCAGGAGTTTTTCTTTTTCTTTTTATTTTTGCTTCTTTTTTCTTTTTTTTTTTTTGCCTTTTTTTTCTTTTAGGCGTAATACCGCTTCAAGAACTTTTCATTTATCAAGCATATCTTCAAGCTATCTTCGGTATCCTCTCCTTCAACTTCATCATTTTTAGCTAAGGTGATGTGATGAACTTTGGTAATGTCTTCTCCAACACTGCTGTTAACATAATTGGATGATGCTACGCTTTCTTTGTCATCCTCGTCATCAAAGTTGAACTTGTGTGAAAACCATTGTTCTTGTTTTAACTTTCAAGACTTTGCCACATGATATGTCTAGAGTCGTGTGGCGTATCATTTTTGGAAGGAATCAAACTTCTAAGTTTATGTGAGGATGTGATGTTTTCTTTAGATTGCGCCGCCACCTGGGACATGGTTTTCTTTTGATACATCATTCTTTTCCGTGGACCAAGCCTATCAAAGACAGATTGATTGTTGGTCTTTCTATGCACCATTCTTTTACATGTGCCAAGTCTGTTGAAGACAGACTCTCGTGGATTTTCTTTCCCTTGGTCATCTTCTGTTGAAGAGAGACTTTCGCTGACATGGTTGCTGCTGGCCCTTTTTATGGCGATGCGTGAATATGGGACTGCATGCCCTTTTTCCTTTAACATTTCTTAGGTGGCGTTAAGTCCATGGAGCTTCTTGTTGGTGGCTTCGGGAGGAAGCTTTCCAAGGACTAATCTTTCTTGTGGATTATACCCGGCTTTAACTAGCAGTTTGAAGGCTTTAGGATCATACCCTTCTCCATCTATGGGCAACGCTTCATGTCCCTCTTCTTCCTTTTGGGTTGACGGCACAAATCCTTCAAGTGGCGGTTTCAATGGTTGCTTCGCATTGATTTGAGTCAATGGTAAAGTCAGACTCTTTGAAAATCCAGCCTCGACAGCAGGCTGCTCACTTCTCCTCATGCTTCGATCGTCATGTGACTTTGGTTTCTCTGAGGGTGAAGTCTCTTTTCCTCTTTTGGCAGTTTCAACGTAGTACTTGGCGTCGGCGAAGTGCGACTCAGCTTCGGTGAAAGGCTTGGTATCACCGAGTACCATTTTCACTACGCCATTACGGCAGTATTTGAAGCATTGATGCCATGTTGAGGGGACCACAGAATTTTCATGCAACCAAGGGCGGCCAAGAAGCATGTTGTAAGAAGTCTTGGCGTCTATAACATATAATATTGTAGTTGACGCCATATCGTCCATTAACAATTCCATCCTTATAATGTCAATAGCCCTTTGTCCTCCTTGATTGAATCCTTGAATCATGAGGCGGCTGTTCGCGAGTTCGTCCATCAGGATCCCCAAGTCTTTCAAGGTCTGCAGGGGTAAGATATTGACTGCAGAGCCTCCATCGATCAATATTCTATTCACCTTTTGTTCACGTGTATATACAGCGACGAACAAGGGGCGGTTATGCGATTTTGACCCAAGAAGCAAATCTTCGTTGGTGAAGGTAATGGTGGACATGCATTCATCACTATCAAAGGAATCTTTTTTTTCAGACAGAGCGTCCTCTTTGATCGCAGTAGCATTCTCGTGGGTGGTATTGTGGGAGGCTTCACAGTCGAAAGACCCACACTTGACCGAGGTCACGTTTGCCGCTGTGGTATCTTCTTCAAGAGAGATCTTGCCTTGGCGAGCTAATTGCTTAACCTTGTATTTGAACACAAAGCAATCTTGTATCGAATGCCCAACTAAACGATGGTACTTGCAATATTTTGGGTCATCTGTTTGTTCGGCTTCTTCAGGTCGTTTTGCTTCGGGTAGTTCGATGAGGTTAGCCTCCAACAACTCATCAAATATGCCGGGAACATCGGAACCAAGGAAATGATATTGCTTTGCTTGCATATCCTTCAAGGTTAATTTTCTTTACGGTCTCTCGTAAGGAGCATTATTCTTTAGGATGCTACCATTATTTGCCTCGCTTCGGAGCTTGAAGGGTGCCACATTTACTGCTATGGATTCCTTGTTTGGAGCTTTCGAATAAGGCTTGCCCCCATTCCTGCCTTCTCGCCTTTCCTTGGTTCTGCGGGGCTCTTGGACAGGTGGTCCTTCTACTCCACTCGCTGCCATACTCAACTCCATATCATGTGCCCGAGTGGCTAAATCTTCAAATGATCTAGGTAGAATTCCTTGAAGAATATATCGAAGACCCCAATGCATCCCTTGAATGCACATCTCAATGGCGGAAGCTTCAGATAATCGATCTTTGCAGTTGAGGCTCAGATTCCTCCACCTATTGATATAATCGATAACTGGCTCATCCTTCCACTGCCGGGAATTTGTAAGTTCAATCATGCTGATGGTCTGCCTAGTACTATAGAATCGATTGAGGAACTCTTGCTCTAGCTGCTCCCATCCATCAATTGAACCGGCCTCCAAGTCAGTATACCAATCAATGCGTTGCCTTTTAGTGATCGGACAAACTGTTTGACTAGGTGATCCCCATATGTTCCAGCATTGTTGCATGTTTCGACGAAGTGAGCCACATGTTGCTTAGGATTGCCTTTTCCATCAAACTGTTGGAACTTTGGTGGTTGGTAGCCCATCGACATCTTCAAGTTGCCAATTCTTGGAGTGTAGGGCTTGGAGTAAGTAAAGGATAACCTTGAGCTTCCCTCAATCTTGCTCCTAATGGTCCCTTCGATGAATTCTTTCAATTGGTCCGCAGGGATCAATCCATTGGATGAGACTTGAAGCCCTTTTGCAGGTTCATCTTTCTCGGCGTAGTTCTCCTTAGTGGATATTTCTACTTCATCATGAGCCTCGACTTGCTTTCCCCGAATATGGCTTGCCTCAACATTGTCTGGCTTGTTGATCAACCTAGCGATTTGGGCATCTTGCTCTTGGACATGCTTGGTGAGTCCTTCGATAGCTCTTGTCAGGCTTGCGATTTGCTCTTCTAAGGTCGTGGCATTCGTCACCATGACTGGAGCCACATTCGTTGTGAAGGAGTAGCTAGATTCGGAGCGATGAGAGAAGGGGGGAGATTTATCTTCGTCATCTTCGCTTGCGTGGTTAGGCACGAATATGTCCTTCTGAGCAGACTCTATTGGAGGAGTCATCTGGGAAGATTCCTTCAGTTTCTTCGACATACTCCTCGTAGTAACACCGAAACTCTTGGTACTTGAACTTGAAGACTTTCGTTGTGACGAGTTTGGAATTCACCGTCTTCATGACTTTTCCTTGAGTGTCCATTGAAATACTTCAAACTTTGTTGAAGGGAAGAGATGAGAGGTAGAGCGGTCCCACTGGGTGTGCCAAAATTTGTAAACAAATTTTCGTGTTCCTCTGAATTTATTAAAACAAGAAAATAGTTAAAATAAAATTCTCAAATTGGATTGAATATTTGTTGGTGCGAAATCTATATTTGAAACCTCTGATTCTTCTCTTCAAGAACGAGATCTTTGACGTCGGCAACTTCAGAGGTGAAAGTGGACGTTTGATCTCCTTTGAAGTTGACTTTGACTTTGAATAACGTTAATTCGGGGGTCGTTGACTTGTTCCCAGATCAAACGCTATGAACTTGAAGATATTTGACTTGAATTTTGGATATTTCTTAGTGGATTTGAGGCTTTGATCTTCCGCCAAGGTGGACTTCTGTTTTGATAACGTTGATTCGCCGGTCTTTAGACTTATTGTTGAATTAAACGCTGACTTTGGACAATTTCTGCGACAAAACGCCTTGAATCTTGCCTAGAATGCGTGAATCTTCCTTGATTTGTGCTTGAGAAGATTTCGAGACTTCTTGAATGCTCTCTTGCTTGTATGTGGGTGTGTTCAATTGTATGTGTGTGTTTTGCATGAGTTTCCAAGGACCTCTTTATATAGTTGTCAAAGAGGTAGACTTGTGGTGAATTTGAACACTTGTTTTGTATTATCTCTTTATTTTAATTTAAAGAGAAAAATACATTAAATATTTGGGAAGACATGATTGGTCAATTTCAATATTATCTCTTTGAATTTTGTATTTTTTTAAAGAGATAATATGAAAAATATTTGTCTTGATTTGATTGGCCGGAACACCTCAATTTGACACGTGTCGACCGTTGATTTGATGACGAAATATATATTAAAATATTAATTAAATTAACTATTTATATTTGAAATTAATTTAATAAATTCCAAAATATAAATAGAGAAAATAGAATATAAATTATAAATAATATATATATATATATATATATTTTTCACTTATCATCATTTGATTGGGTGCAAAATTTATTTGTCTACAAATATAATTAAGGATCTAGCTTAAAATAACAAGAATAAACTAGAGACGAACTCAATTGGGATATCTTGAGGGTATTTGGGTAGGGTAACACGAACATAAATCTATACTATTAATAAAGCAGCAAAGGTTACTTTTTGATATGTATTTTAATGTACTTCCAAACTTAATCTTATTTAAGAAGATAATATCAAATTAATATTTTTCTATTTTTTTTTCTCCCCTCTCACTTTCTCCTAGGTTTGTCTTTTATCTACTTAAATTTATTTTAATTTAACATATTTTCCCTTATCATAAAAATCAATATATTAGATGGTTACAAAATAGTTTTATAATTAAACAAACTTAATACATACTTATAATTTTTTATTTGAAAAAATTAACTATATGTATCGAATGTGCGGACAATGCCAAGTATATTTGATCCGGGGTTCGCTTATGTCACTAAAGACCCAACGGAGTATAACATAAAGCTTCCGCTCTCTTTTCATCTTCTTAATCCTCCCTAAAATCATCTTTCAATTATTTTCATGGCGTATTTAAATGTGTATTCCCAGCTTAAAAAGATCACATTGAATTATGATTTTACTCAAACTTCTTTATTAAGATTGATTGAGCACTGAGCAAGATATTTTCTGTTTACTTGCAAAATCTCGAGCTCAGAATTAGGCTAGAGGGCTCAAGCTCGGTACGGATTAGCCCATGATAGTTATCCAACCTCTGGAGGAGGAATAACTTATTTCATCAAGCCAGTAGCCCAAACCACGTTATGACTTCCCTGTTGAACATCATTCTTTCTTAGAAATTTACGAAACCATCCTTAAAGTGGCTAAAATTATGAAAAATCCATAGGAGATAGACTTGACACGTTTGTCACGATTTGGCCAATGAGAAGTAACTTTTCCATGGAGTTGAGACGGTGAGATGGGGATTTCATCAGGCCAGTAGCCCAGAACTATGTTATGACTTCCCTATTGAACATCATTCTTTCTTAGAAATTTACGAAACTATCCTTAAAGTGGCTAAAAATTATGAAAAAGCCATAGGAGATAGACTTGAGACGTTTGTCACGATTTGGCCAATGAGAAGTAACTTTTCCATGGAGCTGAGCCGGTGAGATGGGGATGTTATAGATATTTGCGTGATGATACATATATTCATGTGTATATATGTGTGGCTTCTTCCACGTTTATGTTTTATAGTTGAAAGTTGCATTTTTATCTTATTAGGAGATCGTTATGTTCATTTCACTAGTTTATCCTATATCACAACTAGAAAAAAGAAATACTAAATCCATCAATTAATCAAACAAGGTAAACAAAATATTACATAACCCCTCACATTTTATCCCTTGATTAATCATGCAATAATCGATTACCCCATAATTCAATCCAACTTAGTAAATGTAGCCTCATAATATGTATTAAGGGCCTCCTATGAGATTTGGTGCTTTGCAAGAACCTCCTTAATTTGAGGGTAGTTGATCGTAGGTCAACAACTAAAGGCAATGGTAAAATTGTAATTTTACTCAATATAAAATAATAAAAATTAAGAATAAAAATAAAATAAATAATTAATGTGGGATCCAACATTGACATTATCATTGATATGTTTTCGTATACTTTATTAGATTAGTAATTTGATTTTGACTTGATAATTTGATCAATTAGTAATTTTTACCATTTAGCACACAAACATAAATTTATTTTTCACAAATAAAAAAAGAGAATTTATTTACTGTTTATACATTAAGTTTTTTAACGATTTATATTCTATTTCAGAAATTAAGTCAATCTAATTTATTCATTTTTCCAAAAGGAATAAGGAAAAATATATTTTTTTAGTGCAATAATTTTGGAAAATCAATACTTTTTTTTTGGGTTAATAGCATTTTACCCCCCTATGAAACCCATAAAAGGCAAAAAAAACCCCTTGAATTGAAAAAGGGCAATTTACCTCCCTGAACTTTTAAATAAGAGGCTCACTGCCTCCCTCATTAATATTAGCTTAAAAATTTTCTTGTGAGGACAAAATTGCCCATGTATATATATGTATTATTTACTGTTTACTGCTGTAAATATTTTTGTTTGACTTCTCCAAGTCTGAAAAGAGGGATAAACATTTCTCAAAAACCCTAGCACTCAAAAACGAAAATTGAACGGCGAATTCATATTTTCTCGTTCGATTTTGTAGTTTATTAGTAGGTTTATCAAGTGGGTATTTGATTTTGAAGATAATCACCAATGTTATTCTTTATTTCGAAGAAGACTATTACATGAAGCTTATTTGTTTCCCGAAGAAGAAGTAAGGTATGTAATTCGATTTTGTTTTGGTTTCTAAGTTTGGGCGTAGTTTTAAAATATTAGTTTTGGGGTGATGGTTTCTGATTTTGTTGGATTAAACATTGCTATTTTGCCGTGAAATTTTGGAGAGCTCTCCCGTGTTGAATCTGCAAATTTTGTTGACAAAGATGACAAGAGGACAACATTAATCTATTGTTAGTATAGATGGTTAATTTTGTTGAAGATTCTTGTAAAGTTGCATTTACATTGATGGGCATTGCTATTTTGTTGAAAATTCTTGAAATGTTCCACTAGAAATTTTGTTGGAGATTTTTGGAAAGTTCCAATACAATATTGAGAGTTCAATTTACTCTGTCAAGCCTCGTATACATATTTCTATGATTAACTTTTTTTTTTTTTTTTTTGAAATTTATGCCATTAGCATATGATAAGACTAATCTAATTTTGGCTTTCTGTGTTGGTGTATAAAGAGCTTGTTCCCTGAGTCCACCATATAAAGTTGAATATTTTAATTTAGTTTTTAGAGCTTTGTCCAATTTTTAATTCATTAGGCGAAATAGATAAGTTGAATGTTTTAAACTTTTGAGGGATTGGTGTCTTTTCATTCATAAAAGAACATGCAAAGTGATCCCAGATGTCCTTTTTTTTATTTTTTGGAGATGACAGCATGTGGTCCCTATTATCTTTCTTGTATTTGTCTATTTTTTGAGCTTTTTTTTTTCTAATTTCATTATGTTCCAAATATGTAGTCCCTATAGAATTTGTATAAGGACTTTATACAACCTGTATGCTTATATTTTTTTATATTTTTGTGTGCAGTAAACCATGTATCATCAGTTGGAAATGTGGGTTGGAGGGGAATTTCCAAACCGCCCTAAGCATATGTATGTAGGAGGTAATTTACCGATTAAACAAAGTCCCGATACAATATCGTGAAGGACAAGCGGATCCGCCCGGGAGCGCGAGCGGAAGCGAGAAAGCGAGAAATAGCGCGTAAATTTAAATCTAATTTAAATAAACGAATCCCAAGGGGTGTACCCTTGGATGCTCAACCGGGCGTTGGATGTAGGATGTGTAAATATTAGAAATGTATATTTAAATACATAGGGCATAGATACCTATAAATCAATCAAAGCGTAATAAAATCGTTACCTTTGATTGTTTAGCGTGTGCTCCCGGCTACTTGCGTTGTTCCTTCCCGGAATGCTCAGGAAATCTAAACGTATGGATTCTCCAAAGGTGATCCACACCACACCGGAAGAAACACACGTTCTTCTTGCTAGAAAAGAACGGGTTTAAGAAGGAATCGGTTTAAGAGAAGAACACTATGAATTAGTGCTCTTCTTAAACTTACTTTGTTCTTCCTCTTGATTCAAAACCAAGTGAAGAACACAAGTGAAAAGGGGGAGGAAAAACCATGAGTTAGAGAGGGAGCGGAGATCCGATTTTTGTCTTCTTCTTTTTTTTAGAAAAAGATGAATAATGAATCACTTATGCTTGGTGTTGTATATTCTAATATATATACATAATTAATGTGATTATTGGAATGTGTCTAGGATCCAAGGATGTCTAGATTCATTCCAATCAAGCACCATCAATTCTTTAATCAAGCCTACCAAAATTTGTGGTATGATCAAATCATACCAAAAGGGAAGAGCTTGATTGGAGTTGATTTGTCTCTTTTCAAAAGAGATAAGTCAACATACTACCTAGCATGAAACATGGCTGATTTTGCTTCCTCCAAGGGAGCATCCCGGCCATTTTAATTAAGGGAAGAAGTCCAACTTCTTCCTATTCCAAAATAGGAATTATTTCTCCTCTTGGGTTAAATTTAACAGACCGAATTTTATCGTAATCCAATTACGACGAACCCAACATTAAATCTAATTTAATGTCCATTTAAATTATTCCCGTTGATCTTTTAATCCAATTAAAAGATCTAACGTCTCAACTTTCCATATTTAATCGAAAATCCAATTTACCGATTAAACGAAGGCCCGATACAATATCGGCCCGTCCATCCAATGGACTTTCCCTTAAGTCATCCAATTACTTATTTATCCTTCGAGATTAACTCCAAGTCAATCTCTTAACCTCCTCGGTGATTTGTGTGTGACCCTTTAGGTTCACCCTCAGTTTAGACTTGGGCCCGTGTCCCACAATGGCCCGTTACCATGTGTGGCCATCTAGCAACAGCCCATGGCACTAGAGACTAGGTGAATTGGTGTGAACATTTAGGCGCCGATTCCGTACGGGTACAATCCTTCCATCTACCATCTCCCGACCTTAGTCTAGGGTATGGAATTAGGCGTCGGTTCCCATCTTTGACTAGGCATCTATGCTTAAGACTCGAGACCACGTATGCTTCATTGCATCGACACAGGAAACCATTTTCTGTTCGACCAACCACTGTGGCCACAGCTTCAAACAGCATGAACGTGTCTTTGAGTGCATAGGAGATACCTCTGTCACATACTGACAGGGGACGGATCCTCTTCTTGGAATCCACCGTCCTCGCTACACATTCTGACTGCACTAGACAAGGATTATGATGATCATCTTACAGAATGATCACCTCTCACCAGATCTAAGATACAGCCGTCCTGTGCACGTGACTGCCATGATCCCTCAAGTCTGAGGATTACTCCCGTATTATCAGAATCGGGGAAAACCAATCATACCGACCAAGCCTCCAAAGCTTCCATATGATGATCCCCGCGAGTCAGTCTAGTCGACTCGACCCCAGTCGACCAACCCATCAAAGTCGTGTAGGCGTCCCACGCCTGTCGCCAATGAAACACGACACTCATCCAATGAACACGACTCTTGACGCAAGTCTCAATAGGACTCTCGATGCCCTGTCTCGAGGTCCTCGACTTGGAACGTTTCAGACCCAACTCTTAATCAGTTGGTTTCATGACCAACATCCAATGTGTGGCCCAACTGCACGAGTTGTTATCCATGGTCTGTGGGCTTTGTTGCGATATAAGTTAAACACCGTTTTAACAAATGTGAAATGAGCGCAACAAAGTAAGCACCAGAAGTGACGAATACTCATTTTATTCATCACATAATAATATTACATTTACATCGAGTTGTATAATAGGTTACAAATCGCCAAACCTATTAGCTTTCTGGTCACCTATTCTAACACTTATTGTAATTGACACACAAGGGAACATACTACCTAATGAAATGGCAGTAGAAAATGAAAAAAATGAAGAAATGAATTTGCTAATGTCTGGGATTGATTTTAATGATGAATATGAAAGAGGCGGAGAGGGAGAAAATATTGAAAGAGAGGGAGAAAACAATGAAAGAGATGGAGAAAATAATGAAAAAGAGGGAGAAAATATTGAAAGAGAGGGAGACGACAGCGGGGGCTTTGATTTGCCCTCATTTGGGCTTGCAGATACCAATCAGACATGTTCTAAAGTAGATAAAGGGAAAAGGAAGATGACAGATAGATTCCAACATGATGATGACAGTGAAGATTGGAGGTCAGAGTTTGATGATTCATCAGATGCAGACTATATTCAACCACAGAATGCAGAAGAAGATGATAGTGAAGAGTATTGTGGTTTAGACTCAGATGAAAACAGTTTGGTGTTTGAAGATATTGAAGCTTCAAGTGATGAAGATATTTTTCAAGTGAAGAATCCAAGCAAAAAACAGTTGGTGAAGAATCTGAAAAAAATGTTGAAAAAAAAAGGCAAATCTAAGAATTCAAGGACTGCAGCAGAGCTTCAAGATCCCCCACTCCATGATGACCAATGGTTTAGTGATCTTGGTGAAGAAGATGAGCTGCACAACTTGGACGGCATAAATTCTGAGATTGAGGTGCATGTTCCTAGGCACCCTTATTTTAAAACAGATACCAATATGAAGAACTTTGAACTGATTGTTGGAATGAAGTTCCAAAGTGCCAAGCAATTCAGAGAGGCCTTGAGGGATTATTGTGTGAGGCATGGATATGACTTACACTTTATCAGAAATGAGAGTGCAAGAATCACTGCTAAGTGCAAAGCTGATGGCTGCAACTAGAGGATACATGCATCTCCTATTCACATGGGAAGCACTTTTCAGATAAAGGCTATTAAAGGAGAGCACAATTGTGCAAGATCATATGTAAACAATTTGGCTAAGGAAAAGTATCTTGGAAAGAGGATGAGAAGGTAGTCCGGGACAATCCAAATGTCCCTGTTGAGACATTAAAGAATACAATCTTAAGGAAGTGCAATGTGGATGCAAATAAGTGAAAGGTGATAAGCGTTAAAAGGGTTGCCCTGAAGAATATATTGGGAGTTGACAGTGAATAATATGAAAAGCTATGGGATTACTGTGAAACAGTAAGACAAAGGAACCCAGGAAGTAAGCTATTATTAAGGAAGAAGGAAGGCTCTAAACCACCAGTTTTTGAGAAGATGTATTTCAGCCTTGCAACAATGAAGAGTGGTTTTTTATCTGGATGTAAACCTATTATAGTTCTAGATGGTTGTTTTCTAAAAACTATATATGCTGGTCAACTATTGGTTGCTGTTGGAAGAGATGCAACAGTTGAAGGATATGTTCTAGAACACAGATTTTGTCTCAGATACATGTACCAAAACTTCAAACAAAAATTCAAAAGCCAACAGTTGAAGGATATGTTCTGGAAGGCAGCATCCACTGCATGTAAAGCAGATTTTGAGCTTTTCATGAAGAGAATTGAAGAGGTTGATCCTAAACTTGATCCAGCTACTCAGAATGCTGTGGAGTGGCTGAGGGCTATACCACCTCAACATTGGACCAGGTCACATTTTATGATATCCTCCAAATGTGACATTTTGGTCAACAATTTGTGTGAATCGTTTAATAATTACATTCTTGGTGCTAGAGACAAGCCTATAATTTCTATGTTTGAGTGGATTAGAACAAGATTGATGACAAGAATCCAACAAAAGAGCGAAGGAATGATGAGGTACACTGGTGAAATCTATCCGAATATTGTGAAAAAAATCAACAAGCAACAAAGGATGGCTAGAAATTGCTTCTCAAAGTGGTGTGGGAGAAATGAATTTGAAGTGGACCACTTTCTAGACAAGTACATTGTTGATCTTGAGTTGAAGACATGTACTTGTGGTATGTTTCAACTATGTGGATATCCTTGTTGCCATGCACATGCTGCAATTGCTGATAGAAGAGCAAGATTGGATGATTATGTGGATCCTTGCTACAAGAAAGATGCATATTTAAAGACATATGCGCATATGATTCATGGTGTGCCAGGGCAAAAAGATTATATTAAGACCGGATTTGAGCCATTGAGACCGCCAAAGTTCAAAAGGAAGAAGGGTAGGCCAACAAAACTAAGACGAAAGAGTCCTGATGAACTACAGAGAAATACATCAACCAGAAAAGGCAGAACTCATGTGTGCAGAAAATGTCTACAGACAGGCCATAATAAAG
Source organism: Sesamum alatum (assembly GCA_034509735.1). Classification (NCBI taxonomy): domain Eukaryota; kingdom Viridiplantae; phylum Streptophyta; class Magnoliopsida; order Lamiales; family Pedaliaceae; genus Sesamum; species Sesamum alatum. The sequence continues at coordinate 2,345,459 of JACGWO010000012.1, read as the reverse complement.
GGTCTTGTACCAACCCAACACATCCTCAATCTATATTCTACAAGGTAATCTGATTTTAATTATTCTGTCAGTTTTATTGAGCAAATTTATTGTTTTACTAATTAAATATATATGTAATTACTTAGGCTGCTCCTGTGACTACTCAACAAGATATACTATCTCAACCATCTGATGCTCCTCCAATTTTGTCTCAAGATGTTGAAGCTCAACAACAACAGACCATTCCTCCAAAAAAACCAAAGGTATGTGTGTGAAACTGAAACTAGTGTTGGATTTTTATTTTTATATTTTCAAATTGATGCTCAATGAGTTGGGGCCTTTATGCATTAGTTGGTAAGGCATCAGGTTTTTCATTGTTGTGGTGTTGGTTTGTTAATGTTAAACTACAACTATAATACGCTCATTAGTTTGGGTTTTCTTGATTTTATATGTTTGTGTTTGTTGGTTTTCTTAATTTAGGCTATCGTTTTTGTAGTTGCTATATTCTTGAGTTTATATTGTTGTTATATAAGTTATATCATTTCATTATCATGCAGAAACTATCTAGGCCAACACCTCACAATCAACAACAGTATCTGGAGAGAATCCACCTACCTCAACCCCCGGCGCAAGCATTCCACAAGCCTCAGTCCAAAGAGCAAAAAAGTTGACAGTTACTGAAGTTTTGAACAACATCAGGAATATGTCAAATGAAAAGAGGGCTAGGCAGATTAAGAAGTAGAATTATTTATTGATGAAAATTGTGTTGGATGGTTATTTTTGAAAGTACTTTTTGCTTGGAATTATGTTGGTTGATTTGGTTAATTTTGAACAACTTCAGAAGATTGTGTTACTTGGAAACTATCGCATGGGTTTTTGTTTAATGTATGCTCTAGATGGATAAGTTTTGGTTGAAAATATTGCACAGGTATTTGGTTTGCATATTCTTAACAAGTTTTTTTAGCACAGGTTTTTTTAACAATTTTTCCGGCTAAAAATATTGCACATATTCGTAACAGTTTTTTTTGGGCTGAAAATATTGCACAAGTTCTTAACACATTTTTTTTTTTGTTATAAATATTGCACAATTTATATTGAACAATTTTTTCTTTTCGTTTTCTTATTGCATTCTTAAAAAGTTCTTTTTTACACATTTCATACTATACAAAAACAAAAGGAAAAAAAAAGAAAGATTTTATTACTAAAAGTTACAATATGGGTATGTGATTGAGAGAGAAAAAATGTGCAAAAGGATGAGGAAAATAAATGAGAAGACATCAACAATTGTTCTATTAATGAATTAATTAAGGGCAAAATAGACATTTCAAAGGCAAAAATGCAAGACCAGATGCAATTTGAGCGAGTGTGGCGCGTAAGGGGGTAAATTGCCTCTTATTTAAAAATTCAGGGAGGTAAATTACCCTTTTTCACAATTCAGGGGGGTTTCTTGCCTTTTATGGATTCAAGGGGGGGTAAAATGCTATTTACCCCCTTTTTTTTTTTTTTTTTTTTTATCACTCATAAGCCAAACATAGAGTACGTTCCAACTGACCTTTTGAATTATGAGAATAGAATTTATTCTATTATTTTATTTCATTTATTTTGGCTAATGTAATAAAATAAGATTAAATTGATTTATAGAATATATAGAATATAAGTTGATAATCAAATTTACGTTTAAATGGTAACTCATATTCTCTAGTTTTATCTTTGAACGACTGGATAAATCTATGCTTGGCTGATAAACGTTATAAAGTTACTAATTGCTCAAATTATCAAATAAATAAAATTAATAATCCAATAATATGTACTAAATTTTTTTCATAACAATGTCAAAGCTGGATGCTACATTAATTAAATATTTCATTTTTATCCTTAATTCTTATTATATTATATTAAGTAATACCATTAGGGGAGGTAAATTCTAATCCTGACCGAATTTAGTCAAATCAAAATTAATTATATGACAAAAGTGATACATTTATTGAGTGATCGATTTAAAAATGCATTGATTTTTAAAAATAGTTAAACATATATAACAGCAAAAGCAAAAATTATATAACTTTTAACAGTTATATAAAAAATATAAGGATTGTAAATTATAGAGTTTATACAGATTCTATACTAATTATAAAATTAAAATCATAAACTTTGGGTGGTGTTTATTTTAAATAAATTTTTTTTATAATAGTTCAAATTATGTTTTAGGGGAATGATTGTAATATAAATGTTTTAGAGGGTGTAAATAATAAGGACATTTCATAATAAAAAGATGGTCCATATCACGAGTGAACAATTTGTTACATTTTATAGTTTAGGGGATTGAATGCACTTTATGCATATATAATTCAAGAGTGCAAAATGGATTTAACCTTTTTTAATTTTTTTATTGCAATTGAAATTTAAAATGGATAATCAAGAAAATCATTTAAACTATGAAGATAAAAATCCTTAATTGATAAAATTAAAAAAAATAAGTCTTTCTCTTCCTAATTTAATTTTTTTGTACGAGACAAGAGAAATTATTTGAAATTTACTATACTATCACATGCCAAATAATTTACTGTATATGATGGCTCAAGATTTTTGAGTAACTACTTTTGGTAGATAAAATATGAATAGACTAAAATGCCCCTTTCTTTACTTATTTTATTTATAGACTAACCGTTGTGGCACGCCGTTCCTGCGTCCATATAATAAATATTCTTTCGCGCTTTAAAATGTATTATTATAAATAAGAGCAAAATATATACTAATACACCACATTAAAAAAGAAAGAAAGAAAGAAAACTAATTTATCAATTAATGTAAAATTTAGAAGTTAAATAAGTTAGTTATGTTATCGGTTGAAGGACATTTTTACTGTACAAAAATGAAAAAATTGGTTTAATGGTATTATTAACTGCTGTTTGTGAGTGTGAATGATATTTTTTTTTATACTAGCCGTCTGGCACGTCGTTTCTGCGTGCATATAATAAATAATTTTTTACGCTTTAAAATATATTATAAATAAGAGTAAAATATATAAACTAACACATTACATTAAAAAAAAAAAGGAAGAAAAAACTATTTATCAATTAATATAAAATTTAAAAAGTTGAATAAAGTAGTTACCATATCAGTTAAGGTTTATTTTAGGCATTACAAAAAGTAGTGCAACGTGTCATTAACCACTATTTATGAGTTTAAAAAGGAATTTTTTTTTATATAATAGTATAGATAATAATCTTCTTAATTATATCAATAACTTTTGCACTAAGTTAATTTAGTTTTACCAGTTTTAACCAACAATTCATTTTTACATGTTTTTCTATTTTATTTAGCTGAATAAAAAATAACGAAAACTTGAATTATGCATTCACATCAAGTATGATTTGGTTGCTAGTGTGACGCCCCTACTTATCATTTTTTTATAAATTAATTTATTATCACCTATACGAACTATTCTTTTTGTATATTTCTTGTTTGAGAATTATTTATAAAAAATTTATTTAAGTTATTCAAGATAAAGGAGAAATTAAATGAAACTTGGTTATTTGATTTGTAAGAGTTAGAAAGTGACAAATTGATTAGAATATAAATTCTAGAGAATAATATCAAATTTTTGAAGGACTAATCAAAAAATTTATAAAGTTTTTAGGATTAAATTATATAAGTTTATAAATCAAGGGGCTAAATTATAAATTTTATAAAGTTATAAAAGAACAAAAAGAAAAAGAAGATAGGATATTAGAGTGCAGCTACGTATGTTGTGCCACTCATTTACCTAATACCTTGATTAGTGTCAAGGCATGCACTTCTCCTTTTATAATCTTAGCCAACACACACTACCAGAAACACAATTCACTCATCAAACAAGTCTCTCTATGTCCCCTTCTCTCTCACAAAAACAAGAAGGAACAATAACTCTCGATTTCTTGCCAACGAAGCTTAATTCAGTTGGCGAAACTGAGATCCCATATCTTAGAGATTATGAGTTTGAATTTTCTACGTGGGATGATTTGTTTCTACTGCATAGTAGGTTTATTTGTGATATTATTTCTATTGTATAGTAGGTTTATTGTTGCTGTAATAGCAAGATGTTAGTTTGTGATATTGTCGATATGATTGTTGTATTTGTCTTTGTCCAATATTAATACTGACAGAACTGCTTGTAATCGCTTTATTTCAATTAAAAAAATTCATCGCTTCCAACTCAAAAAATAACTCTCAATTTCTTAATTGTGAGTGGATTTTCTTAATTCATTTAATTAATTTACTTAGTTGATATTGATGATTAAATGTAGTTATTTATTTATTCTTTTGACAGTTAGACTACTTAAACTATTTCATTTGTTTATTAGTTAATGACTAGTTAATATTCAATTTTAACTGGCATGTTATGATTGATCAATAAAAATGCGCGATTTAACTTTGATTACTGCTCCGGGTAGAAAATAGTGATCTCTTTGGAGGTTTCAGGTAGCAATCTCATGGAGGTCCCAGGTAGCGATATTCTGTGTTTACCCAATTGTGATATAGTTCTTGAGAAGAGGAAAACACGTTAGGCTAATCAGGATGGTCCCCAACGAATACTCCCCGATGATTAAGTCAGCCCAAAATCGAGATGATAATATGCAATCTCAAGTAATAAATGAGGTAGAAAGTAATGAATGGGTGTTTCTATAAATAAGGCATGGAGGGTGTATCTATAGGCTAATTGTGTCCACTTATTTGGTCCACGTGGCATCATCTCAATGCATAAACTGTCAGAGAAACCATGGTCTAGTTTCCGGGTCCATGAAGCGGGTCTCTGTCCGGGTCAGATCGCGTGATCCGACCCGACTAGACTACGTGCGGATCCTGAGCCCAATATACAATTTTGGCCATCTCCTAGAGCTATTTGTGTATTTTCTAAGGAAATAGAGTACACCCCTATCAATTAGCTAGGCAATTAGTTGAATTAACTTATTCAGTTAATCCACTTATAATTTCATGATTAAATTTTATATTCAAATAATGATTATGAATTATAAAGGTATTAACCAGTGAGATTAATTATTTATTTAATTAGATAATCTTTAATTAATCTGTTAGCCCATAATATAACTAGCTCTGGTTCATTCGTCAATTTTGCTTGAAATCAATGATTATTTGATTAGCCAGTAAGCTTGATATTATTATGATTACACTTAATTTTATTCCTTGAAACTTAATATTTAGGTATCTCTAGAATGCATATAGGTATCTAAGAGGTCCCACTTATTTTGATATTTTCAATTCGCCATGATATTCAATGTGCATGCGATCTTTAAATGGTCTATTTTCTATATGGTTGTTCGACTGGCTTTATGAATTTGGTCAAGTGGTTCTTGCAAAGTGGTCAATGAGCTTGGGACTAGACGGTTCGTGGGGCTTGCTGGGGTAGCATTGGCTACCAGTTGAGGCTTCGTCGTTCAGTTTCCACTTAGATGTCCTTTTACGGGTTGGAGGTTGTCTGCGTGCGATTGACGCCGCCATGTACCTAAGCATGGCCAGTTCAATGCGGTCGCAGGGTCGCTCCTTGCATGGAGGATAACGTAGTAAACGGTCTTTTGAGAGGCATAAGGTGGTAATCATGTATTTGGGTCTTCGCTTGATATGGTCTTCATAGGCTTGATCAAGTGTTTGTGCCAGTCTATATGATGTGTTTTAACTATTTTGTTCGAGTTTTCTAATATGATTATTTTCTTCCACATACACCTACTCATGACATCACTAAATTTTTGCTTACGAATTTTATATTTCTTCCTCCAGATACAAATGATAACATCACAAGCCAAGCTAGCTAACCTAAGAAAGCGATTAAGAGATTTGGAAGGATGGTCAGACGGTTAGAATTTGTAATTGTTCTAGTTATCCGATTATTAATTTGATGAACATATATTGTTACAATTTTGGTTAGACCTGAGTATGAGAACATGACCTAAAGTAGGGGTTCTACTTTTAGAGCATGACAGCTGGTATATATTATTCTCTTATTTCTCTTTCACTTCCCCACTCTTTTAGTTTTCATCGAACCAAACAAAGCCCAAGTCCGCGCAAATTCCTTAACAAAGTCGCTATTAGGAGATTCTCCCGACTTCAGTTTAAACTGTATGGCAATGGACAAAGAGAACAATACACATAAAAGAGATTCAACAAATAAAGTCAAAGCTCTCTCGTTTAGGCTGAAGCGGTGGACAGAGTACAGTTAGAGATGGAGGAAGGACGACAGCAGCAGCCATTCAACGAAAACAGCGGCAGCTCAACCATCGTACTCCACGATGCCCTCATCGTGACCATGGATTCCCAGAATCGCGTTTACCGGAACGGCGCCGTCGCTGTTCGGGGCGACACCATTATAGCCGTTGGGCAGTCGCAGGATGTCATCTCCCAGTTCTCTTCTCTTTCACCGTACCTCGTCAACCTCCATGGCCAAGTTTTACTACCAGGTAGTTGTCTCTGATTATCGTTTGAACTAATTTTACATTATCTGTAATAAAATTATATGATATTTTCTTCAATCAGAGTTTATCTGTTTCCTGCTGCCTCTTGAGATGGTTAAAACTTAGAATTGACTGCATCGCCTATTTATTGTTACCATCCTCTCTACACTCTACAGTATATGTTGTGAGTGATACATGTATGTATATGTTTTGCGTGTTGGTGCTGTTGTATATATACATATACATACTAGTATCGTGACAAGTAGTACGTGCCATAATTTTTAGTAATATATTTATTTTATTGAAGCTAATAATTTGTTTCTATATATTAAAATTCGTCGCTTTACAACCTCACTTATAAAAATTGTCTAATAAAAATTTTCTAATGCATTAATTATCAATACATATTTCACTCCACTTAAATTAAAAAGACAAACTTTGTATATGATAGTTCTAGGAAATAACTAGAATAGGCGAATGATCAAAATACCCTCAAAATGTAAACTAATTTACATAAATGCCATTGGAGGAAGTTATAGATAGTGGTTAGTGGGGTAATGCCAAATTACCAAGGCGCCCCCTCAGATGAAATCTTAGCTGTTAGATTGAAGACGGTTGAGGGATAATGTAGTATTTTTACCCCATTTTATTTACTATAAATAGGGGGTGAAATCCTTTGTAAAATCACCTCATTCCATTTTTATAAATCTACTTTTTGAAGAAGTTTTGAAGTTGTTTGGCTCGACGTCGTTTCGAGTTATTGTGTTTAGATCAACAATCTCCCGAATCACACACCATCAATATAATATATGTTTTGTTGATAATGATGATTATATATATATATATATATGCAGTACGAATGATGATATGTTATTTCCATTTGAATTGACAATTAGCTCAAACAAAATGGGAGTAAATTTAATTTTGAGTACATGGAATTACGTGGATTAATTTTCTAAAGAAACTTGATTGAGTAGTTAACTCAACATGAGTTAGGAAGTCAAAGGACATTTTCAGTATTCCGATAATTTGGTGTAGTGGTATCAAATCTACCACTTTGAGTCGAAAAACCCTCTTCCATTTATAGATATAGTGTGTGTGTGTGTGTATGTTGGTAGTGTTGTATATTTAATCTTCTTGGCTCGCTTTAATCATGATTCAAAAGTACTGACCAATATCCAATAATACTGGTTGATATATATCCGAACCAATCCTTACCGATCCGGGAATAATTTATATCGCCAATACTACGATATTATGGGCGATGATCAGGCTATTATCGGACATAATATCTGATGACATGGTATTGTCACAAATACTATATTGGCTAATGAAATTTACACTTTTTCTCTGCAGAGCTTTGTAAGTTGGTTTACTTATCCTTCTAATTCTAGCCATTGTTAAGTATAAAAGGTTATTTTAGTCGGTGCACATTTCGTGTATTAAATTTAAACTCACTCTCTCAGCCTTAATAAGGTAGTGTGGATTGAAGTTATTCAAAAATGTTAGGGGGCCAAATTTAATGTTTTCGTGTGTAGTACTGTGACAGACGTGTAAGTTGACATTTAACTTGTTAATTGAAATGACAAACTTTTTCAAAAAATGTATTGTCAATAAATAATGGAGCCACATCCTAATTCTCGACGTACTTTTTCAGAACAACATTGTAAAATTTTTACTTTTTCCATTTTCATATGAAAATAAGCTCAACAGAATGGCCTTTTTTTTTTTTTTTTTTTTTTTTTTTTTTTTTTTTTTTTTTTCCGGAACAATGCTGCAGATCACCATCCAATGACTCTTTGTTCGTACACAAATCTTAGATTAGTAAGGTACTATGAGGGGAAAAAAACCCAATATGTCTGCACAAAATTTTGGTAGAGTACGTGTTATCAACTAATATAGTGCTGTGTTGTTGCTTCTGACAGGGTTGATAAATACACATGTTCACACATCACAGCAGCTGGCTAGAGGAATAGCTGATGATGTTGACTTGCTAACGTGGCTTCACGACCGCATTTGGCCTTATGAATCCAACATGACGGAAGAGGACTCTTATATTTCCACTTTACTCTGCGGAATTGAGCTCATTCACTCAGGTGTAAGCACTGCAGCTTCGATATTTCCTTATCAATGTGTCATAAATTACGTTTTACTTCTTGTACCTTGGTATGGAACTTGGAAGGCTAAGATGCCATATTCTGTGAGATATAAATTGTGAGTTTTAATTTATGTAGAATTGGCTGTAATCTGTTGAGTTCCCGTTGATGTAATAGGTCACGTGCTTTGCTGAAGCCGGAGGGCAGCATGTTTCCGGAATGGCGAGGGCGGTCGAGCTGCTGGGTATACGTGCGTGCCTGACGCAATCGGTGATGGATGCCGGGGAGGGATTGCCTGCATCATGGGCCAAGAGGACTGCTGAGGAGTGCATTCAGGTAGGCTGAAATTAACCACATTAAGCAAAAACGTATAATGGTTTTGCATACTTTTGATGCAATGTGGTATGACTAGATGCATAGTGTGGGTTGACTCAGTTATGTTCCTTTAAACATATTGCAGTTGTAATGTGTATGACATGATTTCAGCTATTATTGCTTCTGATATGCTGCTCTTTTGGTGTTATTGCTTAAGCATACATGCAAATTGATTAGCTTATTCAGAAATCAAAGCTTGGCGTGCTTTACGCTATACTTGGATTTCCTCAAAACTTGTGTTAACACTTCCAATATGGTTTTGCCACCTTTTAATGTTCGTTTTCTTTGAGGTTGTGCTTGGAGATCTAGAGTTAGGGACTTCAAATCAACAATAACAAATCCTTTGACCTTGTTTGGCTAATTCCATGCTACGAGAAATTTCATATCTTTGACTTCCTATTTTGAACTACATTATGTGACATTGTAATGGATTTCAGATCCGTTTAGTGTGGAGTCCTTTGAAATTCTTTCCATAAATCCTTCCATCCAAATGTACCATAAGGGTATTTATCTTCCAAAAAGTAGCGTTCTTTTATATGATAGAATTTTTTTTTAATCCTAATATTTGGACATGGTGGAAACTGGTGCTTGAATAAACTCGATATGAGCAGCCACATTTCTTAATTTCAAATAATATGTAAAATTTTTCTCTACTCTTTTCCTTAGTTCACTGGAAACAACGGGCCATGAGAAAATTGCCAAACAGTCATTTCTTTGTCTGCTGAACTTTGTTATGAAATCTAAATGTCTCTTGCTTTGAGGGCACAGTCCCAGAAGGATCTGTATAAGAAGCACCACAATACTGCTGATGGACGCATCAGAATATGGTTCGGGTTAAGGCAAATTATGAATTTAACTGATCGTCTGCTTACTGAAACAAGAGATGCTGCTAAAGAACTCAATACTGGAATTCATATGGTAACCTCTCCATGTATTCCCTTGTATCTCTTCACATGTTTCTGTTTTCTTCTTTATCGTACTTCTTTGAGCCCTTCTAAAAATGTATATAGAATCATGCTCAAAATCCGGGACTATGTTTTATCGTTGCATACTTGAGATTCCATTCAAGTTGATGGTTACTTCTAATCGATCTTGTCAACATTTAGCATGTCGCCGAGATACCATATGAGAACAAACACGTGGTGGAGAGACGAGGAGTTGATCACGGGACTGTTACATATCTTGACAAAGTCAAGCTACTGCGAAGCAACTTATTGGCAGCTCATACAGTTTGGGTTGATGAAAATGAGGTATGATGCATTTCAGAAATTTTCATGCTGTCTGTCAAGCAACCATCACCTGATTTACAACTCAGAAATTATTAATGGGCCAAATATTCTCTTTTTCCGAATTCTCACCTGTTTGGGGGTGTTCTTTACTCAATCTCATGGTAGCAGTCTCTTTTTTTTCGCTGCCTTTATATAAAAAAAGTGTTGTATAAATCAGAATTACATCTTTCAATAGTTTAAAAATATATTCTAAGCTTCTCATCTCTGTTTGTTCGCCAGAAAAGTTTTTGTTCTCACTTGCAGTGATCTTGGTTGTATAACTACCCGTTTTGGTTTACTTCATAGAATCTAAGTACTAACTGCTGCTTCGTATGTTACCATTCTCAGGTTGGTTTACTTGCAAAATCAGGGGTGAAAGTGTCTCATTGTCCTGCTGCTGCAATGCGTATGCTCGGATTTGCACCAATTAGAGAGATGATCGATGCAGGTGTCTGCGTCTCTTTAGGAACGGATGGCGCGCCGTCAAATAATAGGATGAGCATCGGTACCTACCATTCTCAGTTATTTAGTACTATCATTAATTTTGGAGTCTTCTCATTTTTATTTTACAGTAATTGTTCTTAGTATTAATGGGATCAAGCTAGTGCTCTCCCTCTCTACTTGCAATGCCTTGTCACAGAGAAAATTTCAGCAATCAGCAACTCATCAACCTAATTGTACTGAACCTCAATGAGCCAGCGGCGACTTTTGCCATGTTTTTTGTATGTAATCAAGTACGTGAGAAATTTCCATGTAGGCTCCGATAAAAATTTTCCAACATAGTGGTCTAAACTTTTCACATTTCCAACAATTATTAGTGTCAAGTTATTTCTGGAGAGGGTTTGTTGTTTTCTTGCAAAGACTAAGGGAGTGTTTGCCACAGATAAAAATTAGTTCTTATTAGCTTTTTGCTGAAAATAAGCTTAAGAGAAGGGAATTTTATTTACAGCTTCTGCCTTTGAACTGTTTACATTAGTTGATTTAAGCCAAAAGTTACAAGCAAGTGCTTTCCAACTTCTGCATCTTATTAGTAAAATTATAAATATTAAGTTGTTTTTGCAAATACTCCAACTTCAATTTTTTTCCTCTTTTCACATTTCTTTTCAAACACCCCCGACTTTCACCACAGACAAACTTACAACTTTCTTTAAACTTGTCCCGCCATAAAAGTGGAAGGTACTGCAAGACCCCCCTAAATCTTGAAAAGGGCAAATGTCGCTTCCATTTATCCCGTGGCTTAATTCTTTTTGTCGTGAAGTGTTCTATGATTACTTCTTTGCAGTGGACGAGATGTACCTTGCCTCCCTAATCAACAAAGGGAGAGAAGTTTTCCGAAAAGGAACCACGGATCCGACTGTTTTGCCTGCAGAAAATGTTCTTGAGATGGCAACAATAAATGGAGCAAAATCCGTGCTCTGGGACAAAGAAATAGGTTCGCTTGAGGTTGGGAAAAAGGTACATCATTTGTGCCTAAACTTTGCCAAATCTTGTTCTTCTTTCCACGAATGTCTTCCATAATGTAGTTATTTTTCATTTCTCATTTAGCTGTTGTGCAACATCTTCAGTTCATACGTTCTTGCAACTTTAAACTGTTTCTCCCATATGTTTCTGTATCGAACCGAATCTGAATTAATGTTGTGTTTGAATCTTACTAGGCTGACGTGGTCGTTGTCAATCCTTCTTCTTGGTCGATGATGCCCTTTCATGATAGGTATGACCCACCTCTTGCCAGCACTCCATGGATATAAATGTAATTTCTGCAACGCAATTCTCTCCAAATGCATGATATTGCACTCAGAGTGAAAAATGAGATGAACCGACATTTCCAGACTATTTTTGCAGCATTTCCAGCCTTGTTTACTGTATGAGAACTGAAAATATTACATCAGTTATGTGCAACGGTCGCTGGATCATGGTGGATAAGAAAATCTTGACCTTGAACGAGGTATGTCGTTAATAACGTTCCACGAAGTCGATTCATCCCATGTCTTGAGATTACTGGTCATGTGAATTTACATTGGTGGAAACTTGTATCGACAGGAAGAAATTATGGTAATGGCTGAGAATGCTTCTCGTGATCTTCTGAAGCGGGCGGGGATTCGGGTTCCAAGCAGAATGAACTTTCTGTAGTTCTACGCCTGTTATGAAGATCTTGTTCAGCGACAATGATGTATTGTACTATTGTTTGGGCTTGTGCTGGGATTTGTAGTCAGTCAGGCAGTTTAACCTGCTGGGCTTTTCGTTTCATATATACTATAACTGTATCACGCAGAATCTGTTTGTATAACTTTTTGTAATACTTTTATAGTATGTAATACTTGCGCGTCAAATTTTTAGTAATACAGTAATAAAGCTCATAATTTATTTATTTATATATTTTAAAATTTATCAGCTTACAATTTCACATATAAAACATGTCTGCTAATTTGTTCTAATTCATTAATTATCAATGCAATAGTTTACTCAAATTAAATTCAAAATTAAAATTTTGTAGAAGATTTGTTATACTGATAATAATGGTTATATATACATGCAATATAAATACTGGTATGTTATTTTTAGTTCAATTAACAATAAATTTTGACGAAATGGGAGTAAATTTTATTTTTGAGACATATAATTGCTTGAATTAATTTTCAAAGGAACTTAATTGAATAGTTAATTTAATTACATGAGTTAGAAATTGAAGGATATTTTTGGTATTACAATAATTTAGTATAGTGGTATAAAAATAATCAGTGTATATTTATAAGATTCTTTCTCTTTATGATAGTATAGATACATACATATATATATATATATATATACTGAGAAAATAGATTATAACGTATCCCTTAATAGCTGTCGCTATAATTATATAAGGGTAGATTACAGTGACATCCCTTGAAATTAGACTTAATTACACAAACACTCCCTACTTTTTGTGAAATTACAGCTACACTCCCTGAAGTTGTAATTGTATTACAACTACACCCTATATTTAAAGGTAAAGCTTATACTAATATTCTCTGAGAGACATTACACTAACACCCTTCAAGGGGTCTAACTGTAATTTCATAAAAAACAGAAGATATTTGTGTAATTGAATCTAACCTCGTGGGGTGTAAATATAATTTACCCTTATAATTTTTCAAGGAAAACCTCAATCGTCATGCCATTTATCTATGGAAAGACAGTGATCGGCATGAATACAAATATTCATAATTCGCTCTCTTCCTTGCAATTTGACGGAAAAATTATTACCTGAAGTCGATCTGGCTGAATTAAATTAATCATAGAGCAAGTGTAATTATTATGTCATTCGTCATTTTTCTGGAATTGTATATCAATCACACGACAAATGTATTGTACTTATCATATAATTCAGCTCCAGCTAAACTCGATTTGTATTAGAATTTTCCCAATTTAACATACTAGATGCGAGTGCAGAATTAAAGAAAAGCAATAGTTTATGTGTTTGTGCAAAAAACTAAAATAAAAATAGCAATAAGTTACATTGATACTTTCCAAAATCAGACTTAGTTATGTGATGATAAAATTACGTGTATACTCCCTAATTGGGTGTTAGTATAACGTATCTTTGGGGTATTTGTATAATTTTTTGTTATTGAATAGAGAGTGCACTTATAATTATAATTACAACCGTAAGAGGTGTGTATGGAATTTTGTAAAGAGCAATGAGTATTGGGTAATAAGACCTAACTTCACGTGTATGTATTAATGTAATTTATCCAAAATAAAAATAAAAAAATAAGCAAAATACTTTTTTCAATAAATATTTTTGAAGATAAAACAAATAATTAATTAAAATGAATATAATAAAATAATATTAATATGCATGAATACAAAATTCAAAGAGTTAATTAATTAAAGAAATGAATATCATGTGAATAAATGAATATGTTTAAGGGTAGTTGTGTCAATAAATATTTTCTTACCCAAATTAATTATTTTAGGGGTCACAACTTTTAATAAATAGTATAGTTATTTTTTTTTTAAAAAAAGTAGTAATATATCATTAAATTTTAATGTTCAATATTTGGTCATATGTAAGATTAAAGTGTAGAGATTTTCTGTTTTAAATCCTACTATACCATCTATTTAGTTTATTAGATACATTATGTGTATAGTTTTTTTAAATAAAATAAATAACATAATCCTATATATTTCTATATATTATTAGTTTTGCCATTGATGTCACTTTGGTACACGAGTAATTATAAATGACTTAATTAGTACTCGATCTTCACCATTAATATCACTTTGGTACCCAATTCATATTTTTTATTTATTTTTCTATCTTTTTATATAATGATAATTTTACCTTTATATATTAAAATAAAAATAATAAATATAACAAAGAAAAATTTGTATAAATTTCTATTGATATATTTTGTTTTACTACCCATATTTTATTATCAAAATTATATTTAATTTTTCTCACTGCTTTTTTACTATCATATACTCTCAATATATATATATATATATATATATAGAAACTCATTATTAAATGATTTATATTAATAGTCAAGTCCTGAGAAATTAAATTTTCATCGTGAAAGGTATTTTTTTTTTATTTAATCGAGATATTAAAATTTGATTGCCAAAGTTAGATATAGATTCAAAAGTTTCAATTTTAGATTGCAAATTCAACTTCTCCATGTTTGTAATGCATTTTGACTTATTTTATGAAGGATAAATTGTATAAACCCCCCGTGCGTTTAAAAATTTCGCTTAGAACTCCCATGTCTTAAGAAAATAGGCAAAAAATCCTCAGTGTTTTCCAAAATATTGCATATTTTCCCCTTCCGTTAAGTAAGCTTAACGGCATTAAAATATGTGTTGAATTGCCCGTTATACCTTTTTTATAACAACCATAGATCTTTAATTGTTAAAAGATGAACGGTTCAGATCGTACATACTTTTAAATATTTTTTTTTTGTTTATATATAATTATATATATACATATATTGACGAGCGGCGACGGCCACCGCCTATGTGAGAGACAAAGTTGTTGCTGCCCAAGCGCACAAGTCGAAATTGCCCCCTAAAAGGGGTGACCTCCAATCGCCTCGTTCAGCTGCCCCAACAGGGGTGGCGACTCGGTCTGGGATCCAGGGCCTGCCCAAATCCATGGTGACCGCGCCGCTAGGCAACCATCACCCCCACAAAAGGGGCGGCGGCTCGAATTGGGCGCGGTTGCCCTGGATTTGGGTGATCGCCCAGCATCGCCCAGGGCCGGTGACGACATGGAATGGCCGGCAACGAGTGGCTGACGGTGAGGCGATCGTTGGAGAAAAAGACAATTTTTTTTAAAAAATTAAATCATTTTAATTATAATTTTAAAAACATAAAAATTAAAGAAATATTAAAATTTTAATATAAATACATATATTGGTAATTTTTAAAATCTTTTATAGTAAATAATATAACTTAAAAAATTTGATATAATTTTTGGTGGTTTGATTTGTATATTTAATAGATATAATTTATTAAAATATATATTTAATTTAGTTAATAACATATAATTATTATAGTGACTTATATTTATATTCATATAAATATTCAAATTCGAAAAGTGAATTTTAGTTTATTAATTTTTTTGTTGTGATTTGTTAATTTAAAATTTTAACTTTTACAATTTTTATATACAATTTTAGATCTTTTATATTTAGTTAATATATTTCATATATGACGTCCACAAATTTTAATACATAATTGTGGGATTAATTGGTAAGTATCTAAAAATTTAAATTAATTAGTAAATAAATTATAGATTGAAATTTTATAAAGTACTTGGGAGTTAAATAATATGATTTTAGAATTAAGGGACTAAATTGTAGTTTTATAAAACATTTGGCAATAAATTATAAAGGTTTAAAACAAATAGGGATCAATTTGTAATTATATGAAAATAGCCACACAAAATAAAAATAAAAATTGAAGTGATGGTCAAATTGGGCATCTCGTGACAGGTTATTTATTGTGAATAGTGGCATGCTTATCTATCATTAATCTTTATATATATATATATATGTCTATATACACATAAATATGATGAAGCCTTCTATTGTCTTATACATATTTTAAACACAACACACACATTCAGAGAAGGAGTTATGAGAAAACGCAGGTTTGTGTTGGGTAGAGATTAATTTCCTTAAATAGTTCAGGTATTTCTAGATTCGCTTTCGATTGTCCGTTTGGATAATTTAATTTTTTCAGTTGATTATTGGTTGTAAATTTACTTATGTAATTATATTGTTTTATAAGTGCATTAATTAAATATAAATTATATTATCGAATTTAATGTTTAATCGAAAATGTTTATGAATTTGAGTATTTATAAATTAGTGCTTGGTTAAATATCTCAATTGAATTAGGGGTGTTATAGTTAATGAGTTAAACTACTAAATTTAATAGATTTAATTATTTCTATAATTGATTGGCTTAGTTTAATTGGGGTGAAAGTTATATTTGAGAGATTGATAGAAAATTTGATAGGAATATTAGAAAATTATATTTGAGAAATAGTAAAATGTTATATTTGAAAGTATTACATTTATTAGAAAAGAATGAGATAATATAATCCAAGAATTGTTATTAAGAATGATAGTTATAATAAGATGAAGGGTTTAATGAAATATTGAGAGATTGGTGTAAAAAAAATTATAAATACTATTTAACATTTTATTTAGAAATTAACAATCTAGATATTGGTTGTATGCATTATCCTTATTATAGGACACGGGATAAAGTAGAGGATCGAACGACTTCATATCTGCGAACTAGATTTGTATAAGATCGAGGTAAGTAAATAATTAGTCTTATCTATATATGTGTTCTTTCTTTGTGATACTACCTTTATGTAAGTTTATGATTCGTGCTACAATTAATATATTTTGAATTCTATGAGTTATTGGTCATTTGATTTGAACGATTAATGTTGTGAAAGTGAAATGACGAAACGTATTGAAATGTTCTATTTATTGAATGATGTGTTGTTGGTGCTTGCAAATGATAATGCATTGGTATGAGCTTTTACTTGACTAGTTTGCTTACAAGAATGCTGATATGTGGAATCGATGGAGTGATGAAAATTGAATGTAATTATGGCATGAATACCTCTTGATGTTGTTGAATAGCCTATGCGGCAAAATAAAATGAAAAGAGCTATGGTCTGATATGAAAAGAGTTATGATGCGATGTGAAAAGAGCTATGATGCAATGTAAAAAGAGCTATGATGCAAAATGAAAGAGCTAGGATGTGAAATGAGATTGATGAACCTGTGTGGCATGTCAAGGGGATTCATGTATATGTATTTAATGAATAGTGAGGTTGAGTTGGTGGAAAAAAATACTATATCACCTTTCTGGTAAGCCAACTAGGAAAGACGAGTTTGATTGAGTGTCTTGTTATGAGATGATTACGTGGAGAAATGAAACGAAGTGTGCTTGATCAAATTTTATTTTATATATGTTGCTTATTTTATCTTGTTGAAACTATGTTTGAGGTGGATGTATAGTTGGTACCGGTTATTTACTTATTGAGTTGCAGGCTCATCCCTCTGCTAACATTTTTCAGGTGTAGATTTTGCTGTGCCTACTCACGAGAATTAGGTCCATGTTTTGCATTCCAGTCAGGTCGGGCCAGTATGTAGTTTTCTCCTCATCGCAAATAGAAATAGAGTCTCATTTTGGATTAAAAGCGAGAATGGTATGTGAACTAATTATAACAGTTCCATTTTTGTCGTACTTGATAGATATATATATATATATATATGATCTTGTGGATGAGATGACAAATATTCTTGTTTTGATGATGAGACTACGTGTATAGCAGGGACTTGATTATGTGCATAATTATATTTATAAACAGGGTTTACATTAAGTGATATTTAGGGGAGATATAGTCGTAGTGCCGTTAGAGGGTGCTACATTTGGTGGTATCAGAGCAGGGGTTAGATTATCTGGGGATATTTCGTGAAATGTGGTATTATACGTAAAACGTATACTATGAATCTAATTTCATGTTGCATTTCATATAGGATGGAAGCGTCAGGTGAAAACGATGCTGGCCCAACTGAGTAATACATAATCATTATGGTATGATATACATGCATTTGTGCCTGTTGGCAGGGTTGTACTAGTTAATATAGAAATAAGATCTTCTCTAGTGGTAGTGATTGGTGTTACACTGCATGCAGATTTTGTTGTGATAAATTTTAGAGAATTTTAATGTTACTTTATGAATGCATTGGTTATCTCATTATCACGCTATTGTTGACTGTCAAACAAAACAAGTGGCAGTAGAAGTCATTATGTAGATGAAACCAGTAAACGTGGGGAGAAGAGAAGCGATACCCAATTCTTTAATTTCTCTTGTGACTACCGTTAGTTTAATTAAAGAAGGGTGTGAGGCATATTTAGCTAAAATACATGTGGTTAGTGCCGGTGTGTTAGATGTTGTGATAATTATAGAATTTCTTGATGTTTTCTTGAAAAATCACCTGAGTTACCACCTCATCGAAAGTAGATTTTAAAATAGAAACTATTCATAGAGCTGCACCTATTTTAATTGCACTATAAAGAATGATTTTTATAGAATTACAAATGTTGAAAAAGGATATGGTAGAATGTATGATTGACTGCTAGACTTGTCAGCAAGTGAAGGCATATTGAATTAGAGGAGAGGTCTGGAAGCTTGAGTTATTTAGGGATTTTAAGTGTGTTCAGTACTAAATTGTTATAGATCATTGTTGGGGCGGCCGACCAGTATGCGATTTACTACAATTAAAGTACTGACTCCAGGAATTATGTTTTTATTAATTTGGTACAGGTCCCTTTGATAGTGTAACAATGTTAAAAGTTTGGGTTGGATGTTGGTCGCCAATTGGTTGTTTGATATGTTGAAATAGACTTATTCAACAAGTGTGTTATTGACTGTCATGACAAAATTTATATATTGATAATCAAAATAACAAAAACTAACAAGTAAATTTTTTTGGCGGATGTACATTCAATATTCGATTTGGAGATTTACTGAATGTCAAGGTAAAATAAGTTGTTTTACAACTATAATTTTCTTGATATTGTATCTGTCCAAACTTCACTACTCATTGGGTCATTGGTTAAGAGATTAGACAATAATTTTAAGCTGCTAGTTAATTAATATACTTCCATGTGCCCAAGGTTTAGGCTCTGGAGCATTTGTGAACTTGGGAATAAGCTCTTTATCACAGTCATGCTACCACTATGTCCACCAACTACTACAATTTTACATTTTCCTTTAGATGTGAGTAAGAAATTTGAATTTCTTGTTCTATTCTAGTTTGGTTTAATTTTATGATTTAGTAGTTCAATTCATGGAAATAAATTACTGTAAGAAGCTACACGTGATGAACCCTTAGCTTGAGTTACTCTAGACACATTAGTAACTGTAATGGAATACGTATAATAAAGGTACGACAAAAGTGGGATAATAAATAGTTGCTGAGAGCTTGCATTTTGCATTTTGATGATGGTGATAGGGTTGTTTACTTGAGGTGTTCTATTTGTAATATGTAGGATACACGTCATAGTTTAGTTTAAAATTTGAAAGGAAAGGTAAACATGCCCACCTAATTTTCTTCACGGTGTAGAGCCGAACTCCAAAAATTAGTTACAATCCCAAGGCTCATTTTTATGGTTATTGCTTGCACTAGTAGATGATCATGATTTGCAATATTTGAGGCCCAAGGCTACCCGACGTCCTCATTTTCTTGAAGCATTTAAAAGTTTACTGGATGAATTTTGAATGTTCGATTAGCACAATATCTTTAAGGTCTCTCTCATTTTCCAATTATGTATTAGTTTGTGAAGCTTTTAGAATATTATGCCTACATAATAAATCTTGTTGAGTGATAAAAAAAAGCAAACGCTAGCTGATCCTCAGGAGATGTATGTGGTCTAGCAATTGTATCTTGATTAGTAACACTTAGGAGTGTGCAATTCGATCAAAATCGAACCGTTTGCCATTTTGAAAACCGAAAACTGAACCAAACTACAGAGTTTGGTTCGGTTTTCCAACCGAAACAATTTTGGTTTTTTCGATTTTCAACAGAAAAAAATGAAAATAATAATTAAAAAAAATTGTCTTTTAGTTTAAATTTCAATTTTGATCAAAAATACCTGTTAAAAATATAGAAGTATAAATAAAATAACAATTGACACAATACAATATGAATACCATTTCATTCAAATATACGCATTTCATTTCAAAATATGAAAATAATAATTCAATATTCCAACGAAAAGTTTAACACGACAACATAATGAATAACAAAATAACATTCATCATGAGTTTGAAGCTCCGTCAACTATGAGAATCTTGACTGAGAATTCGTCGATCTGAGATTGAAACTCCTTCAACTTACTACTAAAAACAAAACCAAAAAAGAAAGATATTATACGACAAATTATAAATAAAACTATAAAAGTACATGAAAAAACATCATACTTACATGACATATGACATCATAATCCGATGATGGTTGACTCTAAGCCAACACTTGATACGACATCTACAAGTATAAGATAAATCATGAAGAATAAAATTTTAATTTATTAAATAAAAGATGTCAATAATGAATAAACTAATATTCGCAATAAATGAATAAATATTAAATTAACATATACCTTTTATAATTTTCTCGATCATGTCATAGTCCTCTTCAACTGGTTTCACCGA
Organism: Sesamum alatum; assembly: GCA_034509735.1. NCBI lineage: Eukaryota > Viridiplantae > Streptophyta > Magnoliopsida > Lamiales > Pedaliaceae > Sesamum > Sesamum alatum. Next base: position 2,324,566 of record JACGWO010000012.1, on the reverse strand, counting down.
AGCGTGCTGTAGCCAATCTTGGCTACAAATCAAAGCTTGTGCCTCTTTGGAGTCAATGGTGCTCTGAAATCATCAGTAATACGACCACCAGTACTGAAAGCTGATTTTGACGCAATGGTAGATATAGGCATGGCTAACACATCTCGTGCCAATCGTGATAAGATGGAAAATCTCGGAGAATGCACTTTTCACGATTCCTTGATATCAAAACTTGGAGATTCATTGTCCACAAGTTCTTCGTTTATATATGAACCCAACTATGATTTTTGCCTACGTCCAATATCAGATAATATTTGTTTCTATCTCTTTATCCTGTTAACACTAACCTCCTTTACTGGACCAACAACACCATGATCCTGTTCTGATTCACTAGACGTCGACGAAGTGGTGGAAGGATGTGATGCTGTTAAAGAATATGCTTTGTTGTAATCTTCAAATACAACATGGAAAGCATCTTTGGCCATACTTGCCATCATCACTGCTGTTTGTGGCTCATACATATTGTTCAAAATATACTAAAGATAAGAGAACTTTTTCTGAGGATCAAGCATAACAACAACATATAAAACATGTTCATCTCATTGATACTACCCCAATACTTATCAAACTTTGCCTTCATTTTTCGAGCCATATCTACCAAACATCATCATCACTCCTAATCCATTCCTTCAATAAGTCGGCAATATCACTTATTTCATCCAAAAAAGTGTTAGATGTCACATACAAAGACCCAGAGATTCGATTGGTTAGCTCATAAAAGTGTCGCAGCACCGTCATAAATTTTTCAACCATAACCCAATCATATTTCGTAGGCAACCCAATTCTACCATAAGGACCATCAAACATGAAATCACCACGAAAATCAGCATCATATATTTCATATCTTTCAAACACGCCTTGAAATATGAGAGCAGTCTCTAACATAGTATAAACTGAATTCCATCTTGCAGGGACATCTAAACACAATGATTTTTTGCTTTGAACCTTCTCCTCAACAGCATAATCGTTAAATTTTTTGGTCCTAGTACGTGATTGATGAACATATCTAACAACTGTTCGGACACGCTCAATGGAATCATTCAATTCCTTCAATCCATCTTTGACAATTAAATTGATAATATGAGCCACACATCTCATATGCAAATATTTTCCTTCACATAGCAGTTCCCCAATTAACAAATCTTCGCCTCAAGTAAGCAATAGTTGTATCATTCGAGGAAGCATTGTCAACAGTTACAACAAACACTTTATCAATCCCCCAATCCACAAATATTTCTCAATCAACAATCCAACACCGTCACCTTTATGAGTAGGACATGGGATGAAATTAAGGATGACCTTATGCATTTTCCAATCAGAGTCAATGTAATGCGCAGTCAAACACATATAGGTCAGTCTCTAATTAGAAGTCCATGTGTCCGTGGTCAATGAGATTCTTTGTCCCGAATTCTTGAAAAAAAGTTTTTAACTTATTATTTTCATCATAGAACAACTTATAACAATCTCTGGTTGTAGTGGTTCTTGAAGGGACACTAAACTGTGGACATGCAGTAGAGATAAATTGCCTAAATCCTTCATTTTGAACAAACTTAAAAAGGTAATTCATCTGTAATTATCATGCGAGCTAAGGTAGTTCTAACAACTTCTTAATCAAACTTAAGAGTTGAACTTTCTCTTATATCACCCCTTACACTCTAACATAAACTAGTTACTGTGCGATTCTCACCAACAGAAGCTAGATTATCAGGATATTTTTTGCATTGTCTGATATGATTGTTCATAATACAAGTGCCATTCTTAGAAGGATCAGCAACATAAGTTCGTTCGCAATACTTATATCGACCTCTTGGCTTTCCTTTGTTATCATTGTAGGCGATGAAGTGATCCCAAACCTTTGCTCTTACCATGTCTCCTTCCTTTTAGGCCTCTATTTTTGTGTATCTTATAGTTGTGGAGGTGGAGATGGTGTGTCTGAAATTCCTTCAATCTCCAACATCATTTCTTCTCGTTAGCTCCCCTAGGGCAAATTCATTTACAGTTTTACACAATACTACAAATACACAATCATTACAACATAAGGTACAACCAAAATATGAAATAGGTTAGCGTTGCAGAATTCATTTCATCTCTTAAGTTGGTGGACAGGTGAAGCAAGGCATAAATAAATAGCATCAAGCAAGGCATGCCAATGGAAAGTTGATTACTATCAACAACGTAGTGAACTCACATTGTATGATTAACCAAGTAGCATTTTGCATGAGAACCTCACAAGCCTTATATGAGAATTGAATTCAAGGAATAAGAAACCAAGTAGCATTGTATTTGTACGTTTTAATAAGAAACAAAGAAAGTAAGAAACTGAAGTTCAACTTTTCTCAGTGCTTTGGCACAAGACTCTGATGCTTCCTTTTTATTAGAAAAATTAAAAAACATCAAAACATGAAAACAATTATTAGCACCATTTTAGACCAATTCACTATAAAATAACATCACAAGTTCATAACTAGAATTTTACAAATAGAAATATAGAATGAAACAAGCCTTAAATTAAATAGAATGAAATAGAATGGAACATACGATTCTCAGACTGAAATAGAATGAAATATACAACGGTTCACTAATATACAAATAGAAATTAAAATGAAAATTGAAACACGCCTTGATTCTTGAATTATCAGACATGCCTCCAAACACGCCTCCGGCTCGCCTCCGATTCCCCGGAATTTCTAGCCGCCTTCGCCATTCGCCTTTTGGCACAACCGCCACGATCCTCTCTCTCTCTCTCTAAAGAAAAAAACACGGTCGCCGCTTCTCTCTCTCTGACTCTCAGCCGTCGTCGCCGGCCTCATCTCCCTCTTTCACCGTCGAAGCCGAATCACGGTCGCCGATCTCGTCTCCCTCTCTCGCTGAGTCGCCGTTGAAGATGAAGTCTCTCTCTCAACTGAAAGTCTGAAACTTATTTTCTTGCTCAGTGAAGTTGTGAACTAAACTTTTGTTCAAACTCTATTAGTCTAGTAATCAACTCTCAACAGAAGTAGAATAGTAAAGTAAAATTATATATTATATAACAATATAATAATAACAATATTATTAAAATTTAAAAAAAAATCAGTATTCGATTCGGTTCGGTGGACCAAACCATATATACCGAACCGAACCGGAAATCGTGAATTTAAAAAACAACAACAAAAACCAAACTAATTTTTTGTTTCGATTTTCAGTTTGAACCGAATTTTTGTTCGGTCGGTTTTTTTTCGGTCCGGTCGATTTTTGCACACCCCTAAACTTAAGTCATCTACTTTTTGGCTATAATAGGATAATATCTCGGGATCTAAGATGTAAGTTAACAACTGTGGCAGAGTAGATGGTTAGAAACTTTAGATATTTTGGAGTTTTTGGATTTGTTCAGTGTTGAAAAGTGGTGAATCACTATTGGGTGACCGATCATTATACAATTTACTATAGTTGGAGTACTAAGCCGAGAAATTATGTCATTGATCTTGTTGTAGTTTCCTTTAGGTTGGAATAATATTAAAAGTTTGAATTCGATATTATATTGGTTCTAAATTTGATAAGGAGTCCATGAAGACATACTATATATGATATGTGGAAAGAAACTTATATAACAAGTATAGTATTGATTGTCTGACAATGTTTAGATATTAGCAATGCTCCTTTTGTAAATGGTGTCTTGGGATTTATTGGTTACCGATTAGTGTTTCATAAACAATATTACTAGAATGCTTTAAGAGATTATTTGAACTTTTGTAGCGTCTATTGCATAGATGAATCCTATTTTTGGTGCTCAATAAATTTTATAAGGTCAATTTATACGAGAGATATTGGGGGTTTAAGGATGATAATTTTGGAGGAATTATATTGATGAGATATAAGGAAAACATGTTGGTTTTAGAGCTAACTAATAGAGTTCTTATTCATCGATAAGTTTTGGGGTATAAAGGAGGAAATGATGAAGTGGGAGTTTTATATAACTTTATCATTCATACATTTAAGCTAGATTAATACACTTGATAAGGTGACATAATTGTTGCTTTTATGTGTTGGAATAATATCTCGCAGCCTGATAGTTGGTGGACATACCGTAGTGGCAGAATTTATGGCTAAATACTAGACGTGTCAGCAAGTAAAGACACAATATTAGTGCACTAGTTAGTAAGCTTCAAATTTTATTCATGCCTTAACAGAAATAGGATAAGATTACTACGGATTTTGACATTGAGTTGCTACGTACGTACAATTCAAAATAAAGATGCTATTTAGGTAACTGTGGATAGACTGACTAAATAAACTCCTTCTTATTTATACGATAAGGTGATTCTTTGAATAAATTAGTTGGTTGTACATTTTAGAAATTATAAAATTGCATGGTGTGCTTATATCTATAGTATTTGGTATAGATCCTTGATTTATTTTCCACTTTTGGGGAAGTTTATAAAGAGTAGACATTGAAAGATATGATGAGAACTTGTACAATCGAATTTAGGAGGAAGTGAGATGATCACCTACCACCAAAAGAAATTGCTTATAATAACAGTTTTATTCTAGCATCATATGTCCACACACGAAGCTTGTATGGAAAGGGATATCGAAGTCCTATTTTGAAGGATTAAGAAAAGTTTTAGGTCCTGAATTGGTGCAAGAATCAATAAACAAGCTACAGATAATTAAGCAGTATTTGGAAATAACACATGATCAGTAGAAAGATTTCTTTAACGAACACTAAAGAGAGATTAAATATGAGATAGGTGAGACGGTTTTTTTTTTTTTTTTAAAGTATCTCCATGGAAGGGGAATCTTAAGATTTGATAAGCAGGGAAAGTTGAGTCCAAGGTATATTGGGCCGTATCAAATTATTGAAAGAGTTGGACCACTAGCGTATCGATTGGCACTGAAGCAGAATTATAACAAATAAATGACGTGTTCCATGTTTCGAATGCTATGACGGTACCGATCTGATCCTAACCATGTTGTTCGTGAACCAGAAATAGAAATTTCCGAGGAGTTGATGTATATGGAAGAGCCAACAGAGATTTTGGCAGAAGTGTAAGTAAATTGAGAAACAAAGAGATATCAATGGTAAAAGTGAGGTGGAGTCATCATTTTTCTAGAGAGGCCACTTGGGAGGTTGAGGAGCATATAAGAGAAAAGTACCCTTGTTTATTCCCTAAGACGGGTAAGTTAGTTAAATTTCGAGTACGGAATTTTTAGGAGGGGAGAATTGTGACTTCCATATATTTTTATACTTAATTGTGAGGTTAATTGGTAACTATTAAGAAAATATAAATTTAATTATAAGTTATAAATTTAAATTTAAATATGTTAAAGGGACCAAAGTGGAGCTTTATAAAAAGGATAAATTACATCTACCTCCCCTGTGGTTTGGTATAATTACAAATACCCCCTCGTTGTTTGAAAAATTATAAATACCCCCCCGAGGTTTGTGACCGTCTAACAAATAATCCATTTCCATTAATTTTTATGGGGGTGAACTGACCAAAATGCCCTTATCCACTGAATTATTATTTTTTAATTCTTATATTTTTTAAGACTACAATGTGCAGGGATAGGTTTTTTAAGTTTTTTATACAGAGGAGCAATAATGCAATTTGCCTTGGCCAATTTTTTTTATAATTTTAATAAAAAATTCAAGGGTAAAATGGTCAATTTCAGGCCTTTAGTTGAAAATTAAAAACCTTAGGGAGGTATTTGTAATTTTTCAAACAACGAGGGGGTATTTATAATTATGCCAAACCTCAGGGGAGGTAGATGTAATTTACCCTTATAAAAATATTTGGGTTAAATTATATAAATTGCAGAATAAAATTTGAAATTTTTGACAAATGTTAAAATAAAACAAAACAATGTATATATATATATATATATATATATATAATAAAACACACAGCAGGAGGAAGTGGAATTGCCCCACGTGCGCCTTCACCCTTTCCAATACAACTTATATAGTTATGAAGATAAAACAAAGTTTAAGCTTATCTCCACATAAAAAAACCTTTTCTCATTTTTATTTCCTTCACTGACGCACGTAAACAGGTAAGAACATATTATTTAAAATTACTATTTAATTTTTTTAGTTTATATTATTTCATTAGTGTATTTATTGAATGTAATTTATACAATCCGATGTAATGTTTAAACGAAAAATTTTATGAGTTTGACAATTTGTGAATTAGTGATTAGTTAAATATCCCATTTGTTTTAAGAATATTATAGCGGGATAATTAAATTACTTGATTTGTCATATTTAATCATTACTGTAATTGATTTACTCAAAATAATCGGATTTATTAAGAAAATACATAAGTGTATGTATTAATGTTCAAATAATTACTATAATGGTGAAGAATTGGCAGAAATTAATAGGAATAGTAGAAAATTATGTTTAAAAAATATTCGGGAATTATATTTGAGAAATATTGTATTTATTAGAAAGGAATATAAGAGTTCTGAAATAATATAATCCAAGAATTGTTACTAAGAATATTAGCTATAATAAGATGAGGGGTTTAATGAAATAGATTCTTATGAATTAATTGACACACTATATATATGGGGAGCTAGGTTGCATAATTATTTTAAAGAAATGGAATGAATATATGGATTTTGATAGAAATGAAATATTGAGAGATTGGTAAAAAGTATATATATATATATAAGTACTATTTAATATTCTCTTTAAAGATTGACATTCTAGATATTGATCAGACACATTATAACTTATTATAGACAAGGGGATAAAGTAGAGGACTGAGCAACTTCTTATATGCTAATTGAGTCGTGGTAAAATCGAGGTGAGTAAATAATTAGTGTTGCCTATATATGTTCCTTTTCTGGTTAGTGATGTGTAAGTAAATCATTAGTAATATCTATATATGTGTTCTTTCATTGTGCTACTACCTTGATGTAAATCTATTATTTGTGCTAGAATTAATCTATTTTGAATTCTTTGAGTTATTGGTCATTTGATTTGAACAATTAATGTTGTGAAAGTGAAATGATGAAATTTATTGAAATATTCTATTTGTGGAATGATGTGTTGTTGGTGCTTGCAAATGATAATGTGTTGGTATGGGCTTTTACTTGACTAGTTTGCTTACAAGAACGGTGATATGGAAAATGAGGGAGTGATGAAAATTGTATGTAATTATGATATGAATACACCTTGATGTTATTAAATAGACTGTGTGAAATAAAATGAAAAGAGCTATAATGCGATATGAAAGAGCTATGATGCACTGTGAAAAGAGCTATGATATGAAATGAAAAGAGCTTTGATGCGAAACGAAAGAGCTATAATGTGAAATGAGATTGATGAGCTTGTGTGGCATGTCAAGGGGATTCGTATATATAATAAATAGTGAGATCGAGTTGATGGAAAAAAACACTATATCACCTTTCTGGTAAGCCGACTAGGAAAATGCGGGTTTGATTGATTGTCTTGTTATGAGATGATTATGTGGAGAAATGAAATAAAACGGATTTGATCTAGTTGATCATATATTATATATGTTGCTTATTTTTGTCTTGTTTGAAATTATATTTGATGTACATGTATAGGTGGTGTCGAGTATTTACTTATTGAGTTGCAAGCCCATTCCTCTGATAATATTTTCAGGTTTAGATCTTGTTGAGTCTACTCACCGAGGGCTAGATCACAGTTTTGACATTCCAGTCAGGTTGGGCCAGTATGCTGTTTTCTCCTCGTCTGTTAATAAAATAGAAGTCATGTCTTTTGGGGTTGTTTAAAAACATTAAAATGAGGACGACTTGTGAACTAGTCAGTTTCATTTTGGTGTTGCTTGATATATATATATATATATATCAAATCTTCTGGATGAGCTATTAAATATGCTTGTTGTGATGATGAGACGACGGGTATATATACTCAACAGGGATTGGATTATGTGCATATATATACATATAAATAGAATTTACTTTAATTGATATATTTAAGGGAGATACAGTCGTAGTGCCGTTAGGGGGGTGCTACACTTATCACCGACGAGGAAGGCGCCCTCCACCTTCCGTGTTTCTGATTAGGTGGTTCTCATGGCCGAGTATGGAATTACTCCTAACTATTTTCTTCTTGTTCCTTCTCTTGATAGCCAACCTGATTTTCCTCCTCCCAACTGCCTATGTTTCTTTTTGGCCCAGTTGAAAGCAGGACTTCGCTTCCCCATTCCGCCCTTCTATGAGGACATTGCCCATACCTTTGGGGCCCCTTTAAAAAAATTGGCTCCAAATTCTTTCCACCTTTTAGCTGGGTTCGCCATGATCTTCAAGTACCATGGTCTTATTCCCACAGGTCAGGATTTTTTGGCCTATTTTCAATTGAAAAAACTAGAGCCTGGGGTTTTTTTCACTTTTCCCCCGTCGAGGGGTGCAGTTCTTGCTGGCCTCCAACGCCCCAAGTTGGGAGGGTAGTTTCTTCTTTGTCCTTCCTCCTTGTCCATGGGATTTTCCCCACCGTTGGTTGCGCGACCTTCCTCCCCTGGTTTCCTTCTCCATACGCGATTGAACGCCAACTTTAATTGCTCTAATTGAAGATTTAAATTCCTGGCCCTATGACTGTTCGGGGCTTGGTGGAACAGAGGCTCCTGTCTCACTTCTGGCTCAGCCCTAAAGTGGTCCCCTTGGAGGAGCCACTGGGTATTCATCACTTTTGCATGCCTCTTTAATTTCCTTGTATATGCTCCATATATATAATTAACCAGTTGTTGTCATTTTTTTTATTTGGCAGAAAGCATCATGTTCAGCAAGTAAATGAGTGGACTGCAGGGCGGCTCTGGGGGAAGGCAGACGACACCCCCTAACAGGCCTTCTGATGGGACCTTTATCTCTGACGACTCTAGTGCGAAGCGTGCCACCTCTTCACCTCGAAGCTCCTCCAAATGGGCTAAGGAGACCTTCTTCTCGGCGGTCCCATTGTAAGTGTCCACCTGCTCAGGGGCTATCACTCCTCCAATCCCGCCTCCTCCTTCTCAGGATACTAGCAGCTTGTCCCCTGCAGTTACTGGTTCACGCTAGAGTGGGGTTTGGGCCTGCATTATTCTCTTGTGTGGGAACTCAAGGGGGAAAATTCCCTTGCGATAGATTTCTTAAAAGGGGCCTTCTTCCCTGGGGATATAAAGCTTTATCTTCCACCTCTCGAGAACACCTGCTGGGGAACTTCTCTTTAGGTACCATGCAAAGGTAATTTCATCTTTCCTCTTTTAATCCATGTTTCCTGATATGCTTACTGGGATCTGCTTTCTTTCAGGCCTCCATGGTCCTAGGGGAGGTGATGTCCTATCCTCAGGTTCTTCCCCCTTCAGATGGTCAGAGGAAGAGGCTGGAGGAGAAGGTATCCTCTGAAGTGGCCAAGGTCAAGGAAGCTAGAAGGCTGCTCAGGAGTGGGCTCAGACTGCGTAGGAGAAGGCCCAGGCAGCTGAGGATAAGGTGGAGCAGCTGCAGCAGCAGCTGTTGGATGTGATGAAGATCCAATCAACCGCCTTGGCCAAGGCAAGGGAGCAGGCTTCCTATGATTTCCCTGACTCGACGGAGGGATGTCATGTTAGAATACGTGACCAGAAAGCCAATAGGTTTGACGTTTTGTAACCTATTGACAACTTGATGTAATGTAATATTACGTAATGAATAAAATGAGTATTCGTTACCTTTGGTACCTTCTTTGTTGCGCTCATTTTCCATATGCTAAAATGGTATTTTTACATATATCGCAACAAAGGCCACAGACCACGATTAACAACTCATGCAGTTGGGCCACACATTGGATGGTGGTCACGAAATCAACTGATTAAGAGTTGGATCTGAAACGTTCCAAGTCGAAGACCTCGAGACAGGGCATCGAGAGTCCTATAGAGACTTGCATTAAGAGTCGTGTTCATTGGATGAGAGCCGTGTTTCATCGGCGACAGGCGTGGGACGCCTATATGATCTTGATGGGTTGGTCGATTGGGGTGGAGCCGACTGAACTGACTCGCGGGGATCATCATATGGAAGCCTTGGAGGCTTGGTCGGTATGATTAGATTTTCCCGATTTCGATAGTACGGGAGTAGTCCTCAGACTTGAGGAACCATAGCAGTGACGTGCACAGGACGACTGTATCTTGGATCTGGCGAGAGGTGATCATTCTATAAGATGGTCATTATAAGCCTTGTCCAATGCAATTAGAATGTGTAGCGAGGACGGTGGGTTCCAAGAAGAGGATCCGTTCTCTGTCAGTATGTGACAGAGGTATCTCCTATGCACTCGGAGACACGTTCATGCTGTTTAAAACTGTGGCCACAGTAGTTGATCGAACAGGAAATGGTTTCCTGTGTCGATGCAATGAGGCATGCGTAGTCTAGAGTATTAAGCATAGATGCCTAGTCAAGGATGAGAACCGACGCCCAATTCCATACCCTAGACTAAGGCCGGGAGACGGTAGACGGAAGGACCGTACCCGTACGGAATCGGCGCCTAAATGTTCACGCCAACATTCACCTAGTCTCTAGTGCTATGGACCGTTGCTAGACGGCCACCCATGGTAACGGGCCCTTGTTGAACACGGGCCCAAGTCTAGCTGAAGGTGAACCTAAAGGGTCATACACAAATCATAGAGAAGGTGGAGAAATTGACTTGGAGTCAATTTTGGAGGATGATTAAGTAATTGGATTACTTAAGGGATTGTCCATTGGATGGATGAGCCGATATTGTATCGGGCCCTCGTTTAATCGGTAAATGGGATTTATCTATTAACATAGAAAGTTGAGATGTTGGATCTTTAATTGGAATTATTTAAATGGACCTTAAATTAAATAGGATTTAATTTTGGATTCGTTGTAATTGGATTACAGTGGAACCGGTCCGTTAAATTTTGACCCAAGAGGTGTGTTAATTTCAATTTTGGAATGGAAAGAAGTTGGACTTCTTTCCTAAATAGGCATGGCCGAAAATGCTATCTTGGAGGGAGCAAAATTCGGCCATGTTTGGTGCTTGATGTGGTTGACTTGTCTCTTTTGGTAAGAGACAAATCAACTCCAATCAAGCCTCTCTCTTTTGGTATGATTTAATCATACCTTAAGAGATGGTAGGCTTGATTGAAGAATTGATGGTGATTGATTGGGATGAATCTAGACATCCTTGGATGAACCTAGACACATTCCAATAATCACATTAATTATGTATATATATGAGTATATACTAACATCAAAGCAAGAGATTCATTATCATCTTTTCTAGGAAAAGAAGAAAAAATCACTCCTCTCTCTCCCTTAGCTCTCGGCCTCTCTCTCTCTCTCTCTACACTTGTGTTCTTCATTTGATCTAGGATCAATTGGAAGAACAAAGTGAGTTTAAGAAGAACACTAATTGATAGTGTTATCCTTCTTAAACCGAATTCTCCTAGATCCATTTTCCTCTAGCAAGGAAAACGAGCATCTCTTTCGGTGTGGTGTGGATCACCTTTGGAGAGTTCATACTTTTGAACTTGGTGAACGTTTCCGGAAAGGAACAACGCAAGTAGCCGATTGAGAGATAAACTACAAAGGTAACATCGGTTTATTACGCTTTCGTAGCTTATTATTTTTTCTATGCCCTATGTTCAATATGTGTATTTAATATTGATACATCCTACATCGAACGCCCGGTTGAGCAGCCAAGGGAACACCCCTTGGGATTTTACGATTATGCTATTTAAATTTTTTAATATATTGCATTTTCACGCTTCCGCTGGCGCTCCCGGGTGGATCTGCTTGTCCTTCACGTCATTACTTGGAGGCCTATTGGGAGAGCCGCCTCATAGAGTTCAAGAGGTCGAAGGATTTCAAGCAGGAAGTGGGGCGAACCGCTGAGCCCTTCCTAGAATATGGCTTCAAGGCCTGTCAAGGGCAGTTTGCCGCCCAAGGGTATCCCTGTAAGGCTTTCTATGTTGCAACTATTTTTTTGGTCTACTTGCTTTAATCAGGGGTTGCCGCCTTTAGTTACTTTAACTTATCGTAGATCACTTCTTCTTGTATGCTTTAGACCTTTTTTGTTTGCAGGTGTTGGTTTTATGAGGGTGTCCCCCTTACTCTGCCTGTTCATGTCTTCTGTTTACAAGCACAAGAATAACTACTCTACATGTATAAAATGACCACTTAAAAAAGATCGTCTCTATGATTCTTATGAGATCAGATTCTACTTAAGCTAAATGCATGTGTTAGAACAGGGTTTATGTTATGTCTGAAATGCCTGCTTAGTATCAATGCTTATATTCCGAGACGAGAAAGAGAGGCCTGCTCCCGGAGGCATGGCTTCTTTTCAATCCCCGAAGGTTTTGTAGAAAAACATAAAGTGTTAAGAATTTGAGTGTTTATCTGAGTAGGGGTAAACTCATTATATGGTAAGGGTTTTACCCCCAGTAGCAGGGAGTTTGTCCCTGGATCCTCACTTCTATTTCCCGAGGCTTTTCAAGAATCGATAACATAAATTAATTTGGTAAAAAATATTATTTGCATCCGATGGGTATGTTTTGTGTAACAATGTCTTGCTCTGAGGGGGTCCGTCCCTGGGGGAGCTTAGTCCTCTAGGCTTATATTTCTTTGAAACATAATTCGAAGGGAGCTCCGTTATGGGGGAGCTTATTTCTGAGAGGGCTCCGGTAGGGGAGCCTATTTCCGAGACAGCCTATTTATGAGGGAGCTCCATTCTGGGGGAGCTTATTTCTGAGAGGGCTCTGTTGGGGGAGCTTATTTTTGAGGGGGCTCCATTGGGGGTGCCTATTTTCGAGAGAGCTCCGTTCCGGGGAAGCTTATTTCTGAGCGATCTTTATTCTGGGGGAGCTTATGGGAAAAACTTCATGAGGTTGTGTATGTTCCAAGGTCGTGGAAGGGGGAGTCTTTCCCCATCTTCTAACTCATATGCTCCTCGACCCAGTATGCCTTTTACTTTATAAGGTCCTTCCCATGTGGGGTCCAGTTTCCACACTAGTTTGGGTGCTTCTACCTTCCGAAGTACCAGGTCGCTGACCTGGAAATTCCGTGGTCTCACCAAACGACTGTGGGCCTTGATCGTCAAGCTTTTATACCTCTGCATTCGAGCAAATGTTTTTTTGCGTAACTCCTGTATCAGGTCAAGACTCTCTCTGAGAAGGCCATCATTTTCCCTATCGGAATAGCACAGGATTCTATGCAAGGACATGCCTAATTATGCTAGGATTACTGCATCAATCCCATATACCAATGAGAGCGTGCTCTCCACCCTAGGGTTTCTAAGGGTGGTTTGATAGGCCCATAGGACACTGGATAATTCTTCCACCCAGTTGCCCTCAACTTTGTCTAGCCTTTTCTCCATTCCTTGGACTAGGGTCCTGTTGGTGACTTCCACTTTTACATTAGCCTGACGGTGTGCCACAGACGTAAATCTTTGTCTAATTTTTAATCCTTGACAGCAGTCTTGGATCTTTTATCCCTAATATTGTCTTCCATTGTCGGAAATGATGTCCCAGGGGATCCGAAAGCGACAGATTATGTCGCTTATGTTTTTCTAGATAAACTTCATAAGTTCTCCCTCGGTAATGCAGGTGAGAGGCTCTGCCTCTACCTATTTTGAAAAATAGTCTATGGCCAATATAGGAACTTTCTCTGTCCTTGGGACAGTGGGAATGCCCCTACTAAATCCATCCCCCATTGCATGAATGGGCAAGGAGCTAAAAAAGTAGTGAGGGGTTCGGCTAGCTGGTGAATGAGAAAGGTATGCTTTTATCACTGGTCGCACCTCCTAACTAAGGATTTAGAGTCTTGCCATAGGGTGGGCCAAAATTATCCGGCCCGCAAAGCCTTGTTAGCTAGAGCGTAAGCCCCTATGTGCGATCCGTAGCATCCTTCGTGAATTTCCTTGAGAACGTGCATTCCCTCATCCTAGGAGAGGCACCTCAGCAAGGGGTGAGTGAAGGATTTCTTGTAAAGGGTATCACCTTGTAGTAGGAAACGAGTGGCCCTTATGTTTAGACGGGCACCCTCCCACCGATCTGAGAGTGGTGGCCATCTTTCAACTAAGCCTGTATGGCTTGCCTCCAATCTGCCTCTTGCTGTACTGTTTGGATTTCTGAGAGGGAGCCTACATGTGGAATGTATTGAATGGTTATCTTTCGTGTCCTGCAAGCTTCCAAGTCACTAGCCAATTTAGATAGGTAATCGTCTTTACTGTTCTCCTTTCGAGGGATCTGGATAAGTTTGAAATCGTTGAACTTAGCCTTCCATTCTCCTATCCTCCAGAGGTACTGCCTTATACTATCTTCTTTAGCCTCATAACTTCTGTCTGTTTGTTTTACAATGAGTTGGGAGTCGGAGTATGCCATTAGATGGCGCACCCCCGCCTCCTACGCCATCTTCATTCCTAGGGCTAAGTTCTCATACTCAGCCTCATGGTTTGGAGGCTTTGACAGCCAAATCTAATGGTGAATTCCAAATCTATCCCTTTTGGGCGAAGTGATCACCAAGCCTGCTCCACTGGCCCGAGCGGTAGAGGATCCATCCATGTGTAGTGACCAGCGCTCCTCGCTAGGGGTGAGAATGTTGTTTATGACATAAAGTCTACTAGCACTTGAGCCTTTATTGCTATTCGAGGGAGATAAGTTACATCGTATTCACTTAGCTCTGTGGCCCATTTAATCAACCGTTCTAATGTGTCTGGCTTCCTTAAACTTGCTTGAGGGGATGATTGGTGTGTACTCCTACGGGTTACGATAGAAAATCTAGTCTTAACCTCTAGGCCGTAATTACCAGTCAGAATGCCACCTTTTTGATGTCAGTGTAGCGTCCCTCACCCCCGTTGAGGACTTTACTCATGCAGTATATAGGCATCTGTTTGCCCTCTTCCTCCCGTAGTAAGACGGAACATACAACTTATGTCGTGGTGGAAAGGTAGACATACAAGGTAACTCCTGGCGAAGGCTTGACCAAGAGACGAAGTTCGGCCAGGTACTTCTTGAGTTCTTCGAAGGCCGTACCACACTTGTCCCCCACTCAAAGTGCCTGGCCTTTCGTAACAACTTGAAGAATGGGAGACTTCTCTCCGCAGATTTGGCTATGAATCGACTCAGAGCTGTTATCCTCTAGGTAAGCCGTTGAACTTCATTGACGTTAGTGGGGGCTTTCATATTCAACACTACTTTGATTTTGAGGGGATTAGCTTCTACCCCCCTTTCTTTGACCATGAACTCTAGAAAACTCCGGCTTCTTACGCCGAATGCACATTTGGTCAGATTTAAGTTTAGTCGATGCTTCTGGAGGACGCCGAATGTTTATTCTAAATCCAAGATATGGCCCTGCGCCTTCTTGCTCTTTAGGAGCATGTCATCCACATATACGTCAATATTTCGACCAATCTGTTCCTGAAATATTTTATCCACCAAGCGTTGATACGTGGCCCTGGCATTCTTAAGACCAAAGGCAAGGCCACGTAACAAAATGCTCCTGTCGACGTGATGAAACTAACTCTTTTTTTGTCTTCGGAGGCACGCATAATTTGATGATATCCCTGAGACGCATCCATCATTCTTAGTAGTTCGTAATTGGATGTTGAATCAACCAGCTGATTGATGCGAGGCAAAGGGTAGAAATCCTTTGGGCAAACATTGTCGAGATCTCCAAAGTCCACACACATTCTCCATTTTCCTCCGGGTTTGGGGATGAGTTAAGGGACCAGTGGATCCACCCAGGAGCGTGAGCGGAAGTGAGAGACGAGAAAATGCATAAATTAAAATTTCATAATCGTGAAATCCCAAGGGGTGTACCCTTAGGTGCTCAACCAAGCATTCGATGTAGGATGTATCAATACTAAAGCACCTATTATACATAGGGCATAGATGAAATAGAAAGCTACGAAAGCGTAATTAACCGTTACCTTTGTAGTTTCCACGTGTGCGCGCCTACTTGCTTTGTTCCTTCTCCGGAATGTCCACTAAGTTCAAACGTATGAACTCTACAAAGGTGATCCACACCACATCGGAAGAAACACTCGTTCTCCTTGCTAGAAGAAAACAGGTTTAGAAGGAATTGGTTTATGAAGACAAACACTATTGATTAGTGTTCTTCTTAAACTTACTTTGTTATTCCCTTTTGATCCAGGATCAAATGAAGAACACTAGTAGGAATGAGAGAGGGGGCCGAAAGTTGGAGACAGGAGAGAGGCCGATTTTTGTGTTCTTCTTTTCCTAGAAAAGATGAATAATGAATTTCTTGCATAGGTGTTAGTATATACTCATATATATACATAATTAATGTTATTATTGGAATGTGTCTAGGTTCATCCAAGGATGTCTAGATACATCCCAGTCAATCACCATTAATTTTCAATCAAACCTACCAACTTTAAGGTATGATCAAATCATACCAAAAGGGAAGAGCTTGATTGGGGTTGATTTGTCTCTTACCAGAAGAGACAAGTCAACTACCACCTAGCATCCAACATGGCCGAATTTTGCTTCCTCCAAGGTAGCATTTTCGGCCATGCTTATTTAGGGAAGAAGTCCAACTTCTTCCTATTCAAAATTAGGAATTAATTTTTCCTCTCGGGTCAAAATTTAACGGACCGGGTTTTACCGTAATCCAATTACGACGAACCCAAAATTAAATCCAATTTAATCTAATGTCCACTTAAATAATTCCCGTTGTTTTTTTAATCCAATTAAAAGATCCAACATCTAAAATTTTCATATTTAATCGATAAATCCCATTTACCGATTAAACGAGAGCCCGATACAATATCGGCCCGTCCATCCAATGGAAAATCCCTTAAGTATCCAATTACTTATTCGTCCTTCGAAGTTGACTCCAAGTCAGTCTCTCAACCTTCTCGGTGATTTGTGTGTGACCCTTTAGGTTCACCCTCAGCTAGACTTGGGCCAGTGTACCACAAGGCCCGTTACCATGGGTGGTCGTCTAGCAACGGTCCATTGCACTAGAGACTAGGTGAATATTGGCGTGAATATTAGGCGTCGATTTCGTACGGGTACGGTCCTTCCATCTACCGTCTCCCGGCTTTAGTTTAGGGTATGGAATTGGGCGTCTGTTCCCATCCTTGACTAGGCATCTATGCTTAATTCTCGAGATTATGCATGCGTCATTGCATCGACACAGGAAACCATTCTCTGTCCGACCAACCACTGTGACCACAACTTTAAACAACATGAACTTGTCTCCGAGTGCATAGGAGATACCTCTGTCACATACTGACAGGGGACGGATCCTTTTCTTGGAACCCACCGTCCTCGCTACACATTCTGAATGCACTGGACAAGGCTTATAATGATCATCTTACAGAATGATCACCTCTCGCCAGATCCAAGACACAGCCATCCTGTGCACGTGACTGCCATGGTTCCTCAAGTCTGAGGACTACTCCTGTACTATCGGAACCAGGAAAATCCAATCATACCGACCAAGCCTCCAAGGCTTCCATATGATGATCCCCGCGAGTCAGTCCAGTCGGCTTGACCCCAGTCGACCAACCCATCAAGATCGTGTAGGCGTCCCACGCCTGTCGTCGATGAAACACGACACTCATCCAATGAACACGACTCTTGATGCAAGTCTCTATATGACTCTCGATGCCCTGTCTCGAGGTCCTCGACTTGGAACGTTTCGCGAGATAAAAATCTTTTGCTCGGAGGGATCATAGAAATAATACCCCGCAGTTTCTTTCGGATACCCGATGAACCTGCATAAACTAGACCTCGAGTCCAGTTTATCTCCCACTAATCTCTTGACCTATGTGGGGCAACTGTTAGAATAGGTGACCATGTAGCCAATCTTGGTAGGCGAATTGTAACCTACGTCTGAACAATTTCGAAGTTTTAATAAAACCTTGATGAATAAGAAGTGAAGTTCATTTGCATATACTTTGTTTGTGTTCACTTATCTGCTCTATAACTGTTCGCTACACAAACAAAGCCCACAGACTGAAATCACGTTTCGGGGACTGGGACAACGCTTGGAGGTAGGTCCATGAAATCAGTTCCGCGAATCAGTCTGAAAATCTCCAAGTCAAGGAATCTCGAAAATGGGCACCGAGATTCCCCTTGAGACTTGCACTAAGCATCTGCTGTCGTGTTTCATCGATGGGTGACGAGGGTCGTCTAAGCAGTGTTAGTGGGTTGGCCTGCTGGAGGGGCGGCTGACTGAGGTGACTCGCGAGAACCGTCTTACGAAGGACCTTGAGTAGGGTCGGTTAGGTATAACGTGAGTTTCCGGTTCCAAAAGGTACAGGTCAAGTCCTTTGACTTGAGGAATTGCTGAGTTTACCTGTACATCGAGACTGTATCTTAGGTATGGTGAGAGATTGCCAAAATGCACTTGAGTAGTCATAAGCCATGTCTAGTGCAGCCGCGGTGTACAACGTGACAGTAGTTTCTAAGAAAGGATCTGTCTCCTGTCAAAAGGTTGACAGTAGAGTCTCACAATACTCTGTGTCTTGTCCCTAAAATATGTGGCCACAGTAACTGAACAGAAGGGAAGGATTCCCTTGCGGCATTTAGTAAAGGACAAACCGACACTTAGGTCCAAACTGGGTGCCTACATAATCCGTGCCTTAGACCCTAAGTGGTGAGACCGTAGATGGAAGGATAGATGTACTGTAGGGCCTAAATGTTCACCCCCACGCATATTCACGTAGTCTCTAGTGCCATGGACCGTTGCTAGACGGCCACCCATGGTGACGGGCAGATTCTAGGATTCCAATCAAGTCTAGCTGAAGGTGAACCTAAAGAGTCACACACAATCCGCACACATAACGTATTTAATTTAGAATTAAATATTTGAAGAAATGGAGTGATTAAATTGGATTTATTCGGGTTCTTCTTTTTCTTAGGAAGAAATTAATTCATTTTATTAGATATAAGGAATTTACCTAATAAATTAGATTTATTAAAAATTAAATTAATGGGCTTGAAATAAATAATTATATTTGATATATTTATTTATTGCCTTTAGAATTATTTAAATGAGATCTAAATATTCCATTAAATTAATCAACCGTTGAGATTAAAGAGAGGAATTGATGGCTAGGATTGGTTTGACCAAGAAGCTAGCAATTGACTAGGATTTGACTAGGTCAAATCCTATTCAAGAAGGAGTCTTCAAAGTGTAGGGATTTGAAGAGATATATGATTCCTCCTCTATAAATACTCCTAAGTATCCATATTGAAGAAGATGATGAAATTTAAAGCACACACACAACACATACTCGGCTCCTCTCTCTCTCTCTCTCTCTCTCGGCCGCATCTCTCTCTTCCTCTCTTCCAAGTTCTTTTGTGTAGACAATTGAACTAAGGAGGTTTGATCTCGTTAATTAAATAGCGTTTGATCATTCCGTCCTCTCCAAATATATATACTTGTTCTATCGCTAGCACGAGGAGCAAGAAACGTGGGCAGATTGCGTGTACGAATTAGAGAGTCTCCCATATGAGATCTTGAAGCAAAACGGAGAACAACGCGAGTACCGGTTTAAAGACAAAAACGACAATCAGTAGGTTTCTGATTTATGTTTTTCGTCCCTCTTTCTTTTAAACCCTATGGACTCCATGAAATCTTTTATATGTTTTATTATTCATGAGATACACCAAACGCCCGGGAGATTCAAGCCTACACCCCTTGAACGTGTCTATTATGCATGCTTTTTAAATTCTTGCAAATTCTTTTATTTTACCGCGCTTCCGTATTCGCGCTACTCCCGGGCCGATCCACATGCCTTTGCTAGGCTTTCAGCAACCCCACACTTTCAAGTATCTGTAGGAGGCAGACTTGCCATGCCATATCTCATATAGCGTCTGGGATATCTTCTTAGATGGCGCCAAGTTCAAAACTTTGGCCGCCGTCTCAAGAGCGTATCCCAGAAGGATAAGGGGAGTTTGATAAAACTCATCATGGATCGGACCATGTCCAACAAGGTCCAATTCCTCCTTTCAGACACACCATTAAGCTGTGGTGTTCAAGGAGGGGTCCACTGAGAGAGAATCCCATTCTCTTTTGATAATCAACAAACTCACCAGTCAAATACTCTCCACCTCGGTCCGACCAAAGGGCTTTGATCTTTCGACCGGTTTGGTTCTCTACTTCAAGTCTGTATTTCTTAACCTTCCAAAGGCTTCAGGCTTGTAACTTATCAGGTAAACATAACCATACCGTGAGTTATCATCGGTAAAGGTTATGAAGTACGAGTACCCACCGCGCGCTCGCTAGCCAGAGATCGGCCGGCAGGGGCGGCAGCCAACCACTGCCGCTGCTGTTCATTTTTACATATTTTTCAACATTCCTTTTCAGCACAAATTATCAATAATAAACTAAAAATGAACATGCAACTTCAAGATCCAATCTCACAAAAATTTCATGCTTAACGTCCATCAAATTTAAACAAATGAATGATCATATTTATTCATGTATTCATGCAATTATACATGCTAATAAAATCATAAAAGCAAGTAGATCATGGTAAGCACATAGATCTATGTCCCTTATATTGAACCGGGCTCTGATACCACTTGAAGGGACAGGTAGATCCGCCCGGGAGCGCGAGCAGAAGCGAGAGACGAGAAAAGGCATAAATTAAAATTGGATAATCGTGAAATCCCAAGGGGTGTATCCTTGGGTGCTCAACCGGGAGTTCAATGTAGGATGTATCAATACTAAAGCACATATTATTCATAGGGCATAGATGAAATAGAAAGCTACGAAAGCGTAATTAACTGTTACCTTTGTAGTTTTCACGTGTGCGCGGCTACTTGCTTTGTTCCTTCTCCAGAAAGTCCACTAAGTTCATACATATGAACTCTCCAAAGGTGATCCACACCACACCAGAAGAAACACTCGTTCTCTTTGCTAGAAGAAAATGGGTTTAGAAGAAATTGGTTTAAGGAGACAAACACTATTGATTAGTGTTCTTCTTAAACTTACTTTGTTCTTCCCTTTTGATCCAAGATCAAATGAAGAACACTACTAAGAATGAGAGAGGGGGTTGGAAGTTGGAGAGAGGAGAGAGGCCGATTTTTGTGTTCTTCTTTTCCTAGAAAAGATGAATAATGAATTTCTTGCATAGGTGTTAGTATATACTCATATATATACATAATTAATGTGATTATTGGAATGTGTCTAAGTTCATCTAAGGATGTCTAGATACATCTCAATCAATTACCATTAATTCTTCAATCAAACCTACCAACTTTTAAGGTATGATCAAATTATACCAAAAGGGAAAGGCTTGATTGGAGTTGATTTGTCTCTTACTAAAAGAGACAAGTCAACTACCACCTAGCACCCAACATGGCCGAATTTTGTTCCCTCCAAGGTAGCATTTTTGTCCAGCTTATTTAGGGAAGAAGTCCAACTTTCTTCTATTCCAAATTAGGAATTAATTCTCCTCTCGGGTCAAAATTTACCGGACCGGGTTTTACCGTAATCCAATTACGACGAACCCAAAATTAAATCCAATTTAATCTAATGTCCACTTAACTAATTCCCGTTGATCTTTTAATCCAATCAAAAGTACAACATCTCAACTTTCCATATTTAATCGATAAATCCCATTTACCGATTGAATGAGGGCCCGATACGATATCGGCCTGTTCATCCAATGGACAATCCCTTAAGTAATCCATACTTATTCATCCTTCGAAGTTGACTCTAAGTCAATCTCTCAACCTTCTCGGTGATTTGCGTGTGACCTTTTAGGTTCACTCCTACGTAGACTTGGGCCCGTGCTCCACAAGGGCCCGTTACCATGGGTGGTCATCTAGCAACGATTCATGGCACTAGAGACTAGGTGAATATTCGAGGATGAACATTTAGGCTCTAACAGTACACTTGTCCTTCTGTCTTCGGTCTCACCACTTAGGGTCTAGGGCACGGAAGATACAGGTACCCATTTTGGACCTAAGTGTCGGTCTGTCCTTACCATAAAACGCCGCAAGGGAAACCTTCCCTTCTGTTCAGTTACTGTGGCCACAAATTTTAGGGACAAGACACAGAGCATATGTGAGACTCAACTGTCAATGTCTTTTGACAGGAGACAGATCCTTTCTTGGAAACTACTGTCACTCTGTACAACAGAGCTGCACTAGACATGGCTTATGACTACTCAAGTGCTTCTTGGCAATCTCTCACCATATCTAATATACAGACCTGATATACAGGTAAACTCAACAGTTCCTCAAGTCAAAGGACATGACCTGTATCGTTGGAACCGGGAATACACGTCATACCTCGCCGACCCTACTCAAGGTCCTCCGTAAGACGGTTCCCGCGAGTCACCTCAGTCAGCTGCTCCCTAGCAGGCTAACCCACTAAAACTGCTTAGACAATCTTCGTCACCCGTCGATGAAATACGACAGCAGATGCTTAGTGCAAGTCTCAAGGGGAATCTCGGTACCCTTTTTCGAGATTCCTTGACTTGGAGATTTCTGGACTGATTCGGCGAGACTGATTTCATGGACCTACCTCCAAGCGTAGTCCCAGTCCCCGAAATACATTTTCAGTCCGTGGGCTTTGTTTGCGTAGTGAACAGATACGTAATGTAGATAAAGTGAACACAAATAAAGTAATGCCAAATGAATTTCACTTCTTTATTCATTAATAATATATCAAATCATTGAAATTGTCTAGACATAGGTTACATTTCGCCTGCCAAGATTGGCTACATGTTCACCTATTCTAACGCCACGCCACCATTAATTCTGAACACATAACCAGACTGAGACTTGGCATCATCGTCATCTGACTGGAAGCTAGCGTCGCTATAGCCTTCCAGTATCAACTCTCCACCGCTGTAGATCAAGAACTTGTCCTTAGTCCTTTTCAGGTACTTCAAGATAGTCTTGACCGCACTCCAGTGTGCCTCCTCGACACACGACTGATATCGATTGGTCACGCTTTAAGCGAAAGCCACATCAGGTCTAGTGCACTGGAGAACGTACTGAATGATGCCTACGGCTGAAGCATCAGGTCTTAGGAGACTGCTTCTTAGATGACTTAATTCCATGCCTCATATGAAGGAATCCTCGTTTTGAGTTCTCCATCTTGAATCTCTTCAAGACTTTCTCAATATACAAGGACTGGGCCATTCCTAACATCCTTCTAGATCTATCCCTGTAGATCTTGATGCCAAGGATGTAGGATTCCTCGCCCATATCCTTCATGGAGAATTGTGTTGACAACCAATCTTTAGTGGTATCCAACATCTTAGCATCATTCCCAATGAACAAGATGTCATCCACGTAAAGCACCCGAAACACAACCGAGCTCCCATTGATCTTCTTATATACACAAGGACTGGACTCGTTTTTGAAGAAATCATATCCCCATATGACTTCATCAAAACGTATGTTCCAACTTCGGGAAGCTTGTTTGAGGCCATAGATGGACCTTTGGAGACGACAGACCTTCTGCTCTTCTCCAACAGATGTGAAACCTTCCGCTTGATCCATATAGACCTCTTCCTCTATGAAACCGTTGAGGAAGGCCGTTTTCACGTCCATCTGCCATATTTCATAGTCATACCATACTGCTATGGCAAGTAGTATCCGAATGGACTTAGCCATTGCTACGGGCGAGTAGGTTTCCTCAAAGTCGACCCCGGGTCGCTGAGTGTAACCCTTCGCCATAAGCCTGGCTTTGAAGGTTGCAACCTCCCTGTCAGCTCTAAGCTTACATTTGTAGACCCATTTACGCCCTACGGGTTTTACCCATTTGGGTGGGTCCACTAGGGTCCAAACCTGGTTTTGTACCCATCGAGTCCATCTCAGATTTCATGGCCTCAAGCCACTTATCCGAATCAATGTCCGACATCGCTTCTCTGTACGTCTTTGGATTATTATCCAATTGACCAGTCAGGCACAGAAATCCATACCTATCTGGTGCATGGGATACTCTGGCCGACCTACGGAGGATTTGAACATTATCAGGGGTAACTAACGGCTCAGATGTCACTGCTACCTCATGGGGTACCTCACTTGATTCCTCAAGGAGTACCTCATCGCGTCGACTATCCGATGGAAACCCTTTTCCAAGAACACTGCGTTTCGCGAGACAAAAACCTTTTGCTCGGAGGGATCATAGAAATAATACCCCGCAGTTTCTTTCAAATAGCCGAGGAACCTGCACAAACTAGACCTCGAGTCCAGTTTATCTCCCACTAATCTCTTGACATATGCGGGGCAACCCCACACTTTCAAGTATTTGTAAGAGGCAGGCTTGCCATGCCATATCTCATATGGCGTCTGGGATATCTTCTTAGATGGCACCAAGTTCAAAACTTTGGCCGCCGTCTCAAGAGCGTATCCCCATAAGGAAGGGAAAGTTCGGTAAAACTCATCATGGATCGGACCATGTCCAACAAGGTCTGATTCCTCCTTTCAGACACACCATTAAGCTGTGGTGTTCCAGGAGGTGTCCACTGAGAGAGAATCCCATTCTCTTTTAGATAATCAGTAAACTCACCACTCAAATACTCTCCACTTCGGTCCGATCGAAGGGATTCGATCTTTCGACCGGTTTGGTTTTCTACTTCAAGTCTGTATTTCTTAAACCTTCCAAAGGCTTTAGACTTGTACCTCATCAGGTAAACATAACCATACCGTGAGTGATCATCGGTAAAGGTTATGAAGTATGAGTACCCACCTCTAGCCTGAGTATTTAGTGGGCCACAGACGTCCGTATGGATCAAATCCAACAGACTGTTGGCTAGCGTGCCTTGTCCAACAAAGGGTTTTTTGGTCATCTTTCCCTTTAGACAGGATTCGCAGGTTGGTAGGTTGTCCAAATCGTCTATTTCTAGACTATTTGAGTCGACCAACCTTGTTATCCTATATTTGGAGATATGACCTAACCTCTCATCCCACATCTGTGCGTCATTATGATTATCCTGTTTTCATTTGTGTTCAGCAGTCATAATCTAATTAAACCGTTGAAGTATGTACAGACTGTTTACCAATGTACCAAGCAGATGAGAAATACCATCTTTAATAACGAAAAAATCATTTTTATTGATGGTAAATGAATATCCCTCCTTGTCAAGGACCGAGATAGATACAATGTTTTAATCATGCTAGGTACAAAAAACAGTCGTTCAGTACAATCTTAACATGACTACTAATAGCTAACTCCATTGATCCTACGGCTTCCGCAGCAATGGCCTTGCCATCGCCTAGCCTCAGGATCATCTCATCCTTGGTTAGCCTTCTGCTTCTTTGCAGTGCCTGCAAATCATTGCAGATGTGAGTACCACACCTAGTATCAGATACCCATGAAGTAGAATTAGTCATCATGTTTACTTCAACCACAAACATACCTGGGTTGGAGAGGAGTTGTGGGCGCTCCCGCTTCCAATGCCCTTTCCTTGGCAATGCATGCAGACATCATTTTCCTTGGACCGTTGAGAACCACGGGCCTTCCCTTTCCCTTTGCCCATCCCTACCGGGGTAACAGGGGTGACTGGAGCGCGAGCAGGGGCCGCAACCATCTTCCCCTTTCCCTTCTTCCTCTTCCAGCATCCGGCCCTCTTGCCATTCACCTTGGAGGTCGAAGCCTCTCCTATCAATACCGTCGGCCCCGACTTGTGGGTCGTTGCCTCGTATTGGACCAGCATGTTCATCAACTCATGAATAGACTTCTCAAGTCCGTTCATGTTGTAGTTTACAACAAATGGTTCATAGGACGGAGGAAGCGACTGGAGGATCACGTCAATGTACGTGTCATTATTAAGCCCAGCTTCAAGGTGCTCGAGCTTCTCCACCAGGGAGAGCATCTTAACCCCATGACTTTGTACAGACGATCCTTCAGCAAGCTTGATGCCAAAGAATGCTTTTGTGGCGGCATATCTAATATGCCTATCCGGAACCGCATAAACCTCGTTCATGCGGAGCATTATGGCGGAAACGTTGTCCAGCCTTTCATACTGCTTTTGGATGTCGTTAGACATTGAAACCAATATGATACTGCGTACTTTCCGGTGTCCTCATTCCATTTCTTGAACGTCAAACGTTCTTCTGGCGTGGACCCCTCCGGTAAGTCGCTCGGCGGCGGCTCGTCCAAGACGTAGCCTTGGTTCTCAAAACCGAGGACAATCCTCAGGTTTCTTAGCCAGTCCGAGTAGTTCGTTCCATTGAACTTATTAGTCTCAAGTACTATGGTTAATGGATTCTTAGACATATCTACATTTATAAAAATGTAAAGCAGAAATTAGCAGGTGATGGTAATATTATTGTTCAAGTTGAAGACATGGTCTTTTAGTCTTTAATCCTTCCACTATTTATACGAAAGTCCGCCACTCTCAAGTGGAGTTTCGGGAAACTATTTTCTATTGGGCTTGGGATCCAACAAGCATAATCTCCATGCCCCGCTTTTGCGATTAACATAAAGACGACCTCGTGGGAGATATCTGATACATTCTCATCCAATGAGATTCCCAAGATATTTTTGCCTCACCTATTCGCATGGTTCCGAGAAATTCAAGCGAACCATGTTACTCAGTGTTGGGCCCGACCTATTAACCAAATCATGCCTCAAACTGTCGCCTCCCACGAGTCGTGAGACAGGGAAACAACGAGTGCAGTCTCTTTGTTCACAACAATGGTGAAACTTTCCCCTAGTCCAAGTATGCCACGACTCGTGAGGTGGGTACTGGTAGCTTCCTCACCGCATTGCTGTGGATGGAAGGCTCAGACAGATCAAAATACCATTTTGATCCAAGTCCGTTCTGGGCCTAATATTTAATTTTGGTCCAACCAAATGAGAGCTTAATGAATGACCGAGACCTCATCACATTAAGGTGTTTTAGCATGCATAAATATCCAATATTTTAAAACGATAAATAAATACGCCGCATGCAGAAAATAAAAGAATCGAGTACGGCCCGGGAATGCAACGAAAGCGTAAAAATGTAAATTTAAGACATAATTTAAACCGGATTCAAAGGGGTGTTCCCTTTGAAGTTCTCGGGCGTCCGGTGTTTGTCAAAGCATAAACAACAAAATAAAAACATGCTGGACATGTGTCTTAAAAGGAGAAGAAGAAAGTTACACAAAAATGTAAAGGAAACCAACCTTTGTTCGTTTATGTAGAACGGGTTCGTGCGTTTTTCCTTTCTTTTCCTTCTTCGTTCGTCCACTTGAGAGCTCAACGTATAACTCCACTAATGTGTTCCACACTACACTATGCATTTATTTCTACTCTATTGCTAGATAGAAAATAGAAACAAAGAAGAAGAAACAATTCCAAAGAAAGCACTATCGATTAGTGTACCTTGGAATGTTTTTGTTCAATCTTCTCTAAGAAGTATGAACACTAAAAGAGATAATTTTCAGAGAGTATTTTGGCCTAAAAACTCCAGCAAAATGAAGCAAGTTAAGTGCATAGTATCTAACAAAGTAGTTTTGTGTATGTAGAATGTAGTGTTCAAAAAACCACCTACATAAGTAACCTCCAAGGCAACTTCCACATACACACACTTCTAGCACATCCACTACACATGATAGCAAGAGAAAAACCACCCACAAATCAACATAATTTTGTGAACATCATGTACATATGTGGAAGAGTTGAAATTCCTCCTTAACTAGCTTCAACTTGCATGAAAAACATGGACTTGGACCTTTATGTTTTTGGACTTGTATTTAATCAAATTAAATAAAGTCCAAACATGTATCCATTGGGCATTAATTAATCTAATTAATTTCAATCCAATTGAATCCCAATTATTTATTTAATCCAATTTAAATAAACATAAGTCCAAATTAAGAATAATTGATCCAATCAACTATTCTAGCCAAAACCCAATAAATTAATCCAATTAATTTAAAGGTCCTTAGTCCAAAAAAATAAACTAATCCAATTAATTAATTCTTGGACCATCCACTAAATGGATTTCTCAATAAATGATCCAATCATTTATTTTCTTTTTTGAATAAATTTAATCCGATTAAATTTATTCCCTTCTTCTAGAATTAATTCCAAATTAACACCGTCAAATCCAAAGTGATTTGTGTGTGACTCATTAGATTTACCCTCAGCTAGACTTGGACTTGTGTCCAACAGAATTGATCAATTAAATCTAATTTAATTAATTCTTTTCCGATTAACCATTAATCAGAAAAACGCCCGTTACATTGGGTGGCCGTCTAGCAACGGTCCATGGCACTAGAGACTAGGTGAATGTTGGGGTGAATATTTAGGCTCCCGAGTTAAATACGATTACGGTCCTTCCATCATCCGTCTCCCGGTCTAAGTCTAGGACATGGAATTGGGTGTCGGTTCCCATCCTGGACTAGACAACTATGCTCAGTAACTCGAGGCACGTTTACTCTATCGGTCGACGTAGGAAACCACTCCCTACTCGACCAATAGCTGTGGCCACAGACTTATAAGCGTTTAAACTGTCTCAGAGCACATAGGAGACTCGACTGTCATATACTGACAGGTGACAGATCCTATCTTGGAATCCACCGTCCTCAATACATATTCCGACTGCACTGTATAAGGCTTATGATGAACGTATCCCAGATACTGACATCTATTGCCAGATGCTAGATACAACCATCATATGCATGTGACTGCCATGATTCCTAAAGTCCAAGGACTAATCTCGTACTATCGGAGCCGGGAATGCCATCATACCGACCAAGCCTCCAAGGCTTCCATATGATTATTCCCGCGAGTCAGTTCAGTCAGTTGACATCCTTGTCAACTAACCCACTAATATTGCATAGACGTCCAACGTCTGTTGCCGATGAAACACGGCACTCATCCAATGAATGCGATCCTTAGTGCAAGTCTTTATAGGACTCTCGATGCCCTGTCTCAAGATCCTCGACTTGTAACGTTTCAGACCTAACCTTTAGAAGTTAGTTTCATAGCTGTCATCCAATGCGCAGCCCAACTACATGGGTTGTTCGTTTGGCCTGTGGGCTTTGTTGTGATGTCAATGGAATAAACATAAATAGCGAGCATAACAAATGAAACTGCCAAACATGAATACTCACTTTATTCATATAAGAATATTACAATTACAATGACATTGTCAGAAATAGATTACATCAAGGCCAATCTAATTGGCTTTCCGGCCACCTATTCTAACAATCTCCCACTTGACCCTAAAGCCAATCACTCATGACCCTCAAACCCATCTTCCCAAGATGCTGAGTATGAGAAACCTGCGACACTGGCTTGGTCAGCGGATCTGCCGTATTTTTTGCCGATGTGACTCGGTCCATCCGAACGTCACCTCTTTCCACCATCTCTCTAAGCAGATGGTAGCGTCTAAGAATCTGTTTGGATCGGTGATGAGATCTTGATTCCTTCGCTTGCGCTATAGCCCCGTTGTTATCACAGAAGATAACTACTGGCTCGGCAATGCTAGGCACTACACCCAACTCTTGGATGTAGTTTTTCATCCAAACCGTCTCCTTAGCTGCTTCCGAAGCTGCTATGTACTCAGCTTCCGTGGTGGAATCAGTTGTAGTATCCTGCTTGGAACTTTTCCAAGCCACCACACCACCATTCAGCCTGAATACAAATCCTGATTGAGACTTGGCATCATCCTCATCAGACTGGAAGCTAGCGTCGCTGTAGCCTTCCAGGATCAACTCTCCACCACCGTAAACCAAGAACATATCTTTAGTCCTTCTCAGGTACTTAAGAATGGTCTTGACTGCAGTCCAGTGAGCCTCACCGGCACAATCCTGATATCTGCTCGTAACGCTCAAAGTGAAAGTAATATCGGGCCTTGTGCACTGCACAACATACTGTATGCTGCCTACGGCTGAAGCATAGGGGATGCCCAACATCCTTCTAACTTCCTCATCAGTTTTAGGAGAGTGCTTCTTGGACAGTTTAACCTCATACCTCATTGGAAGGAATCCTCGTTTGGAGTTTTCCATCTTGAATCTCTTCAAGACTTTCTCACACGAGGTTTTAGTCATCCCTAACATCTTTTTAGATCTATCCCCGATACTCTTGATGCCTAGAATGTAGGAAGCATCACCCAAATCCTTCATGGAGAATTGTGTGGACAACCATTCTTTAGTGTCACCTAACATCTTTACATCATTCCAATGAGTAAGATGTCGTCCACATAAAGCACTAGGAACGTAACTGAGCTTCCACTGACCTTTTTGTATACACAAGGGTCAAACTCGTTCTTGATGAAATCATAACCCCGTATGACTTCATCAAAATGGATATTCCAACTTCGGGAAGCTTGTTTGAGACCATAGATGGACCTTTGGATATGACAACCTTCTGCTCTTCCCCAACAGATCTGAAACCCTCCGGCTGATCCATATAGATCTCTTCCTCAACAAATCCATTAAGGAAGGTCGTTTTCACGTCCATTTGCCATATTTCATAGTCATACCATGTAGCTATGGCAAGCATAATCCGAATGGACTTAGCCATGGCTACGGGCGAATAGGTTTCCTCAAAATCGACCCAGGCCGCTGAGTATAACCTTTTGCCATAAGCCTGGCCTTGAAGGTAGTCTCCTCTCCATGATTTCCAAGCTTACGTTTGTAGACCCATTTACACCGACGGGTTTGACACCCTTGGGTGGATCTACTAAGGTCCAAACCTTGTTTGAACTCATAGAGTCAATTTCGGATTTCATGGCCTCAACCCATTTTCCCGAATCAATGTCCGACATTGCTTCTCCGTAGGTCTTTGGATCATTGTCCACTGACCGGTCAGACCCAGAAACCCATACCTATCAGGTTGATGGAAACTCTAGTCGACCTTCGGATGACAGGAATATCGTCTGTGGGAACTACAGGTGTAGATGATGTCGCTGCATCCGTTTGAGGTATTGCCTCACTTGATTCCTCAAGGAGCAATTCCTCACGACGGGTATCCGTTGGAAAATCCTTTTCCAGAAACACTGCATTTCTCGAGACAAAAACCTTTTTCTCAGAAGGATCATAAATATAATACCCCGCAGTTTCCTTAGGATAACCCACGAACCTGCACAAACTAGACCTCGAGTCCAGTTTGTCTCCCACTAGTCTCTTGACGTATGCAGGGCTACCCCACACTCTCAAGTACTTGCAGGAAGCAGGCTTGCCATGCCATATCTGATATGGCGTCTGGGCCACGGTCTTAGAAGGTGCCATGTTTAATAACTTGGTTGCCGTCTCAAGAGCATAACCCCAGAAGGATAAGGGCAGTTCGGTAAAACTCATCATGGATCGAACCATGTCCAACAAGGTTCGATTCCTCCTTTCAGAGACGCGGTTCAGTTGTGGCGTTCCGGGAGGAGTCCACTGAGAGGGAATCCCATTCTCTTTTAAGTAATCCAAGAATTCCTTACTCAAATACTCACCACCTCGGTCCGATCGAAGGGCTTTAATTTTGCGATCAGTTTGGTTTTCAACTTCAAGCCTGAACTCTTTAAACCTTCCAAAGGCTTCGGACTTGTACCTCATAAGGTAAACATAACCATACCGTGAGTCATCGGTAAAAGTTATGAAGTAAGAAAACCCTCCTCTGGCCTGTGCATTTAGTGGCCCACAGACATCTGAATAGATCAAATCCAACAGACCACTGGCAAGCATGCTTTGTCCAACAAAGGGTTTCTTGGTTATTTTTCCTTTTAGACAAGACTCGCAGGCCGGTAGATGGTCCACCAACCTCCTAATCCTGTCTTGAGAGATGTGACCTACCCTTGTATGCCAAATCTGTGCGTTTTCTTGATTATCCATTTTTCGTTTGTTTTGAGCAGTCATGATCAAATCACGTTGTTGAAGAATATAAAGACCATTATGAAGTTTTCCTAGCAGATGTGAAGAACCATTCTTCATCAAATAAAATAATTTTTATTGATCATGAACTCAAAACTAGCATTGTCCAACAATGGTATTGACATGATATTCTTGATCATTCTAGGTACATAATAGCAATCTTTTAATTCTATCCTAACTTGATCACTAACAACTAAGTGGACTAGACCTACAGCTTCAGTAGTAATAGCCTTGCCATCACCTAGCCTCAGCACGACCTCGTCCCTACTTAGCTTTCTGCTTCTTTCCAGCACCTGCAAATCATGCAGATGTGAGCTCCACAGCCGGTATCCAATACACCACGAAGCAGAATTAGTAATCATGTTAACCTCAATAACAAACATACCTTGATTGGATAGGAGCTTGGGGCAGTCCCTCTTCCAATGCCCTCTTTCATGGCAATGCATGCAAACATCATTTGCCCTCGATTGCTGCGGTCCAACCTTTCCCTTTCCTTTTCCCATCCCCACTGGGGCAACAGGAGCGCTCTGAGCGCTAGCAGCGCCTTTTGCCTTTCCCTTCTTCCTCTTCCAGCGTCCGGCCCTCTTGCCTTTCGCCTTAGAGGTTGAAGCCTCCCAACCAGTATCCCCGGCGCAGACCTTTTGGTTGTTGCTTCGAATTGGGTCAACATGTTAATCAACTCATGTATGGACTTCTCAAGCCCATTCATGTTGTAATTCACGACAAAAAGGTCGTAAGAGGGATGAAGAGACTGTAGGATCACATCTATATATGTATCATTATCAAGCCCAACTTTGAGATCCTTGAGTTTTTCCACAAGGGAAAGAATCTTGATCCCATGTTCATGTACAGAGGATCCTTCAGTCATCTTGGTACTGAAAAATACTTTTGTGGCGGCATATCTAATATGCCTATCGGGAACCGCATACATATCCTGTAACCGGAGCATTATCGCATTGGCATGGTCCAGCCTATCATACGGCTTCTGGATCTCATTGGTCATGGATGCCAGTATGATGTTGCGTACCTTGCGGTCATCCTCATGCCATTTTTCGAACGTCAAAACGCTCTTCTGGCGAGGAACCTTCCGGCAAGGTTAAGGGAAATGGCTTATCCAGAACATAAGCCTGGTTTTCATAATCGAGGACAATCCTTAGATTACGTAGCCAATCGTTGTAGTTCGTTCTATTAAACTTATTAGTCTCCATAATCATAGATAATGGGTTCTTAGACATCTACATTCAAAATGTAAAGCAGAAATTAGAAAATGAATTGTAATATTAATCCAAGTTTATGACATGGTCTTTAGTCATTAACCCTCCCACTATTTCTATGAAAGCCCACCACTCTCAAGTGGGGTTCGGAAAATCATTTCCTAGTGGGTTTGGGATCCACAAACACAATTCTCCATGCCGCGCTTTTACGATTCACATAGAAAAAGCTTTATGGGAGGTATCCAA
Source organism: Sesamum alatum (assembly GCA_034509735.1). Lineage (NCBI taxonomy): Eukaryota > Viridiplantae > Streptophyta > Magnoliopsida > Lamiales > Pedaliaceae > Sesamum > Sesamum alatum. Next base: position 2,291,331 of record JACGWO010000012.1, on the reverse strand, counting down.
TACCATTCTCATCCAATGAGATTCCTAAGATATTTTGCTTCACCTCTTTCACATAATTCCGAGGACTCCAAGCGAATCATGTTACTTCGGCGTTAGGCCGACCCATCAACCAAATCATATCTCAACTGTCGCCCCCCCCCCCCCGACTCGTGAGACAGGGAAACAGGAGCATATTCCTTTGTTCGTAATAATAATGCAGCTTTCTTTCATTCTAAAACGTGCCACGACTCGTGAGACACGCTTTAGAGGAAAGTAGCTTCCTCATTACATTATTACGGATGGAAGGCTTGGAATAATCAAACCATTTGATTTAATTCCATTTTGGGCCTAATATTTACTTGGACCATCCAAGTGAGAGTTCATCATTTTTTAAGACCGAGATCTCATCATTATTAGTATTTTGCATGCTCAAAATTTATACATATAATGTAATAAGATGCATTCCAAAACACCATACATCAAAGCATAAAAAAAAAAAAAACTTAAGCACATGCAAAATAAGCCTAGCACGCCCCTGTTAGGATGATCACAAGCCCATTCCTAAGTGATCCACTGCGCCCGCAGTGGATCTATGGTCAAACTAGGGTAGACCTATGCTATTACAATATTTACATCCCATTATCATTCTAATGGGGCCTTGTAAAAATTCCTCCTTTGTTCTTCTTGACCTTCCATCATGGGCTCCATCCACCGGACCTTCATATCCTTGGAAGCTTACAATTAATAAAATAAATCCTCACAATCTAATCTACTCTCATTACAACTTAAAAGAAACCCCAATCATAAGTCGGGGGAGTACATTAATAGAGAGGAAGAAAGCCTTATTATTCCAAGGCTACAAATGATAGAGAGAATAAAAACAAAGAGGCACGCAGGCCTCACCCAACAATAAATTAAACCATACATAGGCTAAAAAAGGCTAGTGATCATCTTTATTGTTTATCAAATAAACAACAAGAACAAAGCACATTTACATCAAATATAAATATGCCAACACATAAATACATACCATGTATTTATAAAAAGATATCCAATATCTAACCATAAACATAATTAAGTGTAGAAAATAATATATTAATAATGCAATTGAAAAAATGGATATCACCCATACATCAATGTATAAACCATTTTAGTTTGGAAACCATTTTCAAAATAATCTAAGGCATCAAAAATAATTTTAGAAAAATTCAATTTAACTAAAATTAAAATATACCAAAATTACTCACATTCAGAAAACAGCAGAAATCAGAAAATTGAAATTTACACGAAAAACGATGCAAAACGACCCAGACGTCCCAGACCGGCCGACGGCTGGCCGCATGCGCGCGCGGCCAGCACGCGCAGACCGCCTGCCTGCGCTGCTCGTCAGCACGCACGGCCAGCGGATGCGCGCGCCCGGCCTGCGCACCTGCTGGCCTAGTGACCGGCCAGCAGGCAGCAGCAAGCAGACGGCTGCTGAACGTTTTCCAATTTTATTTTATGTTTTTAAATTTTTACTGTAAAACTGAAATATAAACATGCATTTACAGAAAATCAAATTCTCATAAAATGCATAGATATCCATAATTTCAAAAGGAAAATTAACACATATTTTCACTCATATAATCATGCTAGAAAAAACCGTAAAACATGCTTTCCAAAAGCATTTTAAACACGTTCAACATGCTTAACACATTATAACATGTAAATCCTTAAAGCCACAACACCAAACGGGGCTGTGATACCACTAAAAGAATCGGGTACGGCTCGGGAACGCAACGGAAGCGTAAAAACGTAAATTTAAGACATAACTTAAACCGGATTCAAAGGGTGTTCCCTTTGAAGTTCCCAGGCGTTAGGTGTTTGTCAAAGCATAAACAACAAAATAAAACATGCTGAACATGTGGCTTAAAAGTTACACAAAAATGTAAAAGAAAACCAACCTTTGTTCGTTTATGCAGAACGGGTTCATGCGTTGTTCCTTTCTTTTCCTTCTTTGTTCGTCCACTTGAGAGCTCAACGTAGAACTCCTCTAATGCGTTCCACACCACACTATGGATTTATTTCTAATCTATTGCTAGATAGAAAATAGAAACAAAGAAGAAGAAACAATTCCAAAGAAAGCACTATCGATTAGTGTACCTTGGAATGTTTTTTGTTCAATCTTCTCTAAGAAGTATAAACACTAAAAGAGAGAATTTTCAGAGAGTATTTTGGCCTAAAAACTCCAGCAAAATGAAGCAAGTTAAGTGAATAGTATCTAGCAAAGTAGTTTTGTGTATGTAGAATGTAGTGTTCAAAAAACCACCTTCATAAGTAACCTCCATAACTTCCACATACACACACTTATAGCACATCCACTGCACATGATAGCAAGAGAAAAACCACCCACAAATCAACATAATTTTGTGCACATCATGTACATATGTGGAAGAGTTGAAATTCCTCCTTAACTAACTTCAACTTGCATGAAAAAAATGGACTTGGACCTTTATGTTTTTGGACTTGTATTTAATCAAATTAAATAAAGTCCAAACATGTATCTATTGGGCATTAATTAATCTAATTAATTTCAATCCAATTGAATCCCAATTATTTATTTAATCCAATTAAATAAACATAAGTCCAAATTAAGAATAATTGATCCAATCAACTATTCTAGCCAAAACCCAATAAATTAACCCAATTAATTTAAAGGTCCTTAGTCCAAAAAAATCAACTAATCCAATTAATTAATTCTTGGACCATCCATCTAATGGATTTCTCAATAAAATTATCCAATCATTTATTTTCTCTCTTGAATAAATTTAATCCGATTAAATTTATTCGCTTCTTCTAGAATTAATTCCAAATTAACTCCGACAAATCCAAAGTGATTTGTCTGTGACTCATTAGGTTCACCCTCAGCTAGACTTGGGCTTGTGTCCAACACAATTGATTAATTAAATCAAATTTAATTAATTGTTTTTCGATTAACCATTAATCAGAAAAACGCCGGTCACCATGGGTGGCCGTCTAGCAACGGTCCATGGCACTAGAGACTAGGTGAATATTGGCGTGAACATTTAGGCTCCCGAGTTCCATACGAGTACGGTCCTTCCATCATCCGTCTCCCGGTCTGAGTCTAGGGCATGGAATTGGGCGTCGGTTCCCATCCTGGACTAGACAACTATGCTCAGCAACTCGAGGCACGTTTACTCTATCGTCACGTAGGAAACCATTCCTACTCGACCAATCGCTGTGGCCACAGACTTATAAGAGTTTAAACTGTCTCAGAGCGCATAGGAGACTCGACTGTCATATACTAACAGGTGACGGATCCTATCTAAGGCTTATGATGAACGTATCCCAAATACTGACATCTCTTGGCAGATGCTAGATACAGCCATCATATGCATGTGACTGCCATGATTCCTCAAGTCTGAGGACTAATCTCGTACTATCAGAGCCGGGAATGCTAGTCACACCGACCAAGCCTCCACGCTTCCATATGACGATTCCCGCGAGTCAGTTCAGTCAGCTGATATCCTTGTCAACTAACCCACTAATATTGCATAGACGTCCAACGTCTGTCGCTGATAAAACACGGCATTCATCCAATGAATGCAATCCTTAGTGCAAGTCTGTATAGGACTCTCGATGCCCTATCTCAAGGTCCTCGACTTGAAACGTTTCAGACCTAACCATTAGAAGTTAATTTCCTAGCTGTCATCCAATGCGCAGCCCAACTACATAGGTTGTTCGTTTGGCCTGTGGGCTTTGTTGTGATGTTAATGGAATAAACATAAATAACGAGCACAACAAATGGAACTGCCAAACATGAATACTCACTTTATTCATATAAGAATATTACAATTACAATGACATTGTCAGAAATAGATTACATCAAGGCCAATCTAATTGGCTTTCCCGTCACCTATTCTAACAGAAAACATAGCATACCCATGTTAGGATGATCACAAGCCCAACCTATGCGACCCACTGAGCCCGTAGTGAGCCTATGGTCTGTGTAGGGTGGTCCTATATTATTACAAAATAATATACCTATTGTCATTCCTATGGGCCTTATAATGCTCTTGTTTCACACCTTGATGCTCCTCCTTGTGTCTCCAACTCCATAGGCTTGTTAAAATAAAAACCTCACCAATACTATCTACTCTCATTACAATGGAAAGTAATACATGGGAAATAAAAATAAGCCTTAAAATCATGAGGCTGAAATATGGGAGATGATAGTCCAAAAACAAGAGGGATGCAGGCCCTACCCAACAGAAATTAAATAATCATACATTCATCCATAAACAAGGTCTAGGGCTTTTGTGATCATCCCATGTTGATCCCATCAACGCACATAACATAATTATTCCAAATAATCATGCTTAAACCAAGGATATTCCAAATATCCAAGTGATGTCCAACATCACAAAGCATATATACATAAATAATAGGCAAAATTCAAATTTCAAATTCGGTGGACATTATAAATAATGCATCCAATACATGTATTAATCCTAAATTAATTAAGCAAATTTGATCTAAGGAACAATCAAATTATTCCAAAATCAAATGTGCAAAATTAATACATTTTCAGAATAATATGCAGAAAAATCAGAAAATCAAATTTTCCGAAAAACGTCGAAGAACGGCACAAAACGGCCCAGTCGTTGTGCCTGCCGGCCAGCTGCGCACACAAGACAGTGCGCGCGCGCGCAGGCTGCCAGCCAGCACGCCCTGCATGCGCGCCCTGTGCAGCGCTGGCCTTGACCGGCAGTGGCATGCCTGTGCGCAGCATCCATGCGCACGGCGCGCGCGGCCGCGGTATGCGCGGCCACCCCTGCCAGCACGCACACTGGCAGGAATGTTGGCCAGGCCTGTGCGTAGGCGTGAGCCCGCGCGCGCCCGGCAGCGCGCATGCCAGCTATCTACCGGCCCATAGGGACGTCAACCAACCGCTGCCGCTGCTGTCCATTTTTCCATAATTTTTCGACACCATTTTCAGCACAAATCAACAAAAATAAAATGAAAATGAACATGCAAATTTGAGATCCAATCTCACATAATTTGCATGCTTAACGTCCATCAAATTTAAACAATTGAATCATCATATTTGTTCATATATTCATACAATCTAACATGCCATTAAATCCGTAAAATCAAGTATATCAGGCCAAGCACATAGATCTATGCTGCTTACATCAAACCGGGCTCTGATACCACTTGAAGGACAAACGGATCCGCCCGGGAGCGCGAGCAGAAGCGAGAAAGTGTAGAAGTATGCAAAATTTAAACAATTTAAATTAACGTGATAGCAAGGGGTGTACCCTTCGGTGTTCAACCGGGCGTTCGATGTAGAACGTATTAAAAAGAAACATATGATACATAGGGCATAAATAAAATGTACATCGACCAAAGCGTAATAAAACCGTCACCTTTGTTGATTTCACATTATCGCGGCTACTTGCGTTGTTCCTTCTCCGGAAATGTTCACAAAATCCAAACGTATGGATTGTCCAAAGGTGATCCACACCACACCGGAAGTAAACACACGTTCTCCTTGCTAGAACAAAACGGGTTTGTGAAGGAATCGGTTGTAAGAAGATGAACACTATGAATTAGTGTTCTTCTTAAAACTTCTTTGTTCTTCCCTTTTGATCCAAGATCAAATGAAGAACAAAGGTAAGAGAGGGAGAGAGTGGCCGAGAATTTTAGGGAGAGAGGAGGCCGAATTCTTGTCTTCTCTTTTCCTTGAAAAGATGAATTATAATTCCAATGCACAAGGTGTTGTATATACTCATATATATATATATATACATAATTAATGTGATTATTGAAATGTGTCTAGGTTCATCCAAGGATGTCTAGATACATCCCAATCAATCACCATTAATTCTTCAATCAAGCCTTCCAACTTTTAAGGTATGATCAAATCATACCAAAAGGGAAGGGCTTGATTGGAGTTGATTTGTCTCTTACCAAAAGAGACAAGTCAACCGCCACCGTGCATGCAACATGGCTGAATTTTGCTTCCTCCAAGGGAGCATTTTCGGCCGTGCTTAATATGGGAAAAAGTCCAACTTCTTCCTATTATAAAATAGGAATTGATTCTCCTCTCGGGCCAAAATTTAACAGATCGGGTTTTACCGTAATCCAATTACGACGAACCTAAAATTAAATCCAAATTAATGTCCACTTAAATTATTCCCGTTGGTCTTTTAATCCAAACAAAAGATCCAACATCTCGACTTTCCATATTTAATCGATAAATCCAATTTACCGATTAAACGAGGGCCCAATACAATATCGGTCCGTCCATCCAATGGACTATCCCTTAAGTAATCTAATTACTTATTTATCCTTTGAAATTGACTCCAAGTCAATCTCTCAACCTTCTCGGTGATTTGTGTGTGACCCTTTAGGTTCACCTTCAACTGGACTTGGGCTCATGTCCCACAAGGGCCCGTTACCATAGGTAGCCGTCTAGTAACGGTCCGTGCACTAGAGACTAGGTGAATGTTGGAGCGAACATTTAGGCACCGAATCCGTACGGGTACGGTCCTTCCATCTACTGTCTCCTGGCCTTAGTCTAGGGTATAGAATTGGGCATCGGTTCCCATCCTTGACTAGGCATCTATGCTTAATACTAGAGGCTACGTATGCTTCATTGCGTCAACACAGGAAACCATTCCCCGTTCGCCAACCACTGTGGCCACAACTTTAAACAGCATGAACGTGTCTCCGAGTGCATAGGAGATACCTCTGTCACATACTGACAGGGGACGGATCCTCTTCTTGGAATCCACCATCCTCACCACACATTCTGACTGCACTGGACAAGGCTTATAATGATCATCTTACAGAATGATCACCTCTCGCCAGATCCAAGATACAGCCTCCTGTGCACGCGACTGCCATGATTCCTCAAGTCTGAGGACTACTCTCGTACTATTGGAACTGGGGAAATCCAATCGTACCGACCAGGCCTCCAAGGCTTCCAAGGGTTCCATATGATGATCCCCGCAAGTCAGTCCAGTCGGCTCGACCCCAGTCGACCAACCCATCAAGATTGTGTAGGCGTCCCACGCCTGTCGTCGATGAAACACGACACTCATCTAATGAACACAACTCTTGATGCAAGTCTCAATAGGACTCTTGATTCCCTGTCTCGAGGTCCTCGACTTGGAACATTTCAGACCCAACTCTTAATCAGTTGCTTTCATGACCACCATCCAATGCGTGGCCCAACTGCATGAGTTGTTAACCGTGGTCTGTGGGCTTTGTTGCGATATAAGTAAAACACCGTTTTAACATATGTAAAATGAGCGCAACAAAGTATGTACCATTGGTGACGAATTCTCATTTTATTCATCACATAATATTACATTACATCAAGTTGTGAGATAGGTTACAAAATGCCAAAACTATTGGCTTTCTGGTCATCTATTCTAATACTCGAGGTCCTCGACTTGGAGCATTTCAGACCGACCCTCAAGGAGTTGGTTTCATAGCCGCCAACCTATGCGCAACTCAACTAAATGGGTTTAACCAATCAGTCTGTGGGCATTTATTGTGACATTGAAACGCCATTCAATGTGAGTAGTAAGCACAACAAATATATTGTACCAATGATGAATACTTACTTTATCCATCAGTATAATATTACTTTGACAAAGATCGACGAATAGTTCCCAGAACAGCCAATCTAATTGACTTTCTGGTCACCTATTCTAACACTGTTTCCACACAGATACTTCATCTATTAAAACCTAGAAGCATATTGGGCACCTAATTTATTCTAAGCATTCCTACTTCCTTACTACAGATGCAATTATAAACTTGAAGTTTTCTTTATGAAGAAGGCATATGGATTAAGGTTTTTTTTCCTCTGAAAGCAACATACAACCTTAGAGGAAATCATGAAATTCAGGAGTCCCCTACAAGGAGGGAACACACTTAAGATTGCATATGAGCAAGGGCAGCAAACCTGCATAAAAGCAATAAGGGGGAAAACAGGAAAAAGAAACTTGTTTTTAGCGGAGAAGTACATCATTCATCTTTCGCCACTGGCGGGGTCTTCTCTTCTCCTTCTCCCGCGGGCTCCTTCTCAGCTAGGTGGGGGGAGGGGCAGCAGCCTCAGTAAACTACTCTTCTGGGAGAGCACTTAATACATCTGGCTCTGGCTATGGCTTGGAGGTTGGGGCTTTCTCCTTGGCGGTCTCCTCCAAAGAGGTAACAAGGGATGCACAGAAGGATTTTCCACCTCTTCCATAATAGTACCCAGCAGGTTATCTAGACCTTCACCTGAGAAGAATTTGCCAGATATGTCATTCGAAAACTTGAAAATATGGGCCAGAAGGGCCAAAAGTCGAGCCATTGTATTACCTAAATCTGCTAGATAAGACTCACCCACTGGGGGAGGAGCAGCGGGCCCCCTCCAAAGCCGTATTAAAATCTAGAAAGGAAGCCTCTACGCCGCCAGGGGAGACCCAATTGGCAGTAAATTGCTCTAGGCAAGTCGTGAAGTTGTAGTCTAGAAAGGGTCCCGCCACACGCCCTACATCATATTGGAAGTCTTCCGACTTCTGATATTCCAGCAGTGGGAGCTGCTAGTAAGCCTCCACAAAATGGCGACCCTCAACAGAACTCTGGAAGTCCGAGAGGCCTGCTTCCACGTCTTGGCCAAAGCCTCAAACTGACTCTTGGTCATATCGAAAAGCTGTTGCTGTAGATGCTGGGCCTTCTCCTCAGCTACCCAAGCCCTCTCCAGAGCCTCATTCTTAGCCTCCTTCACCTTGGTCTCCTCAGCCGCCGAGCCCCTCCACCCTCTCCTCCAATCTCTTCCTTTGCCTGTCCGAAGGAGGAGGAGGTGGACCTAGGGTCTAGATAAAACCTCCCCTAGCACCATGGTCGTCTGAAAGGAAGAACATCAATATCGTGTTAAAGAATAAAGGAAACGAAAGAAGGCTTGGTACATCACCTTAGCATGATAATTGGAAAGGTGACAAGGTAACCCAGAAGATCCTCTCTTGTGGTGGAGGACAAAACGCGCTTATCCCCGGGAGTAATGCCCCTTTCACGATATTAGTGGTTAGGGAGGTCTCTCTCTCTCACGCTCTCGCATGAGGGAGTGGTGGAATATAGGTCCCACCCCAGCAGAAAACACTGGCGACCAGGGGAAGAGCTACTAACTTCACGAGAAGGATAGGGCAGTTCGGGAGGAAAAGGCGTTACTCCTGAGCGGGTGGATACCTGGAGGGGAACAATGGAGGAAGAACCCCCTTTGGCCCTCTTGGAGGAACCTTGAGGGCCGAAGAGCCCCACTTCCCCCCAGGACTCACTATACGCAGACATCCCTCAGAGGTCCGAGCATTGTGGGCCGTCTACCATTCTTAGGACGGCCCTAAAGGCCACCTCACAGATACTTGTTGAACATGATTCTCTTTGAAAAAAAAAAGTTAGCATCTTATTAGTCTTAGCCAATCAAAACAATTAGGATAAAAAAAAAAAGACACCTAAAGCAGTACCAGTGGCTCCTTCAAAGGGAATGCTTTTGGGCTGAGGCGAAAGTAGGACACGAGCCTCTCCTCTATCAGCCCTCGACAATCGTACGGGTGAGAGTTGAAGTCCTTTAAATAGGCAGACAAGTTAGTGACCTATTTCTTATATAAAAGGAAATAAGATGAGGGATATCGTATATTTATTGATGGGGGAAAGCCCAGGGGAGGAAACACATAGAAAAAGCTACTCCTCCATAGCTTGGGGGCATTAGGAGCTGGCAGGAATCGAACCCCGCAGTAGGGAGAGAAGTAAAAATTCCAGGTTGTGACTTTTTCAATTGAAAACTGGCTAGAAAATCTTGGTTGCATAGGGATGAAAACGTTGTATTTAAATACCATGGCGAAACACCCAAAAGACAGAAAGAGTTAGGGGCCAGTTGGTTCGAAGTCACACCAAAGACTCTAGCAACATCTTTGTAAAAGGTAGAAATAGGAAACAAAGACCGGCCTTTACTTGAGCAGTGAAAGAGTATAAATAGTTGATCAAGAAGTACGAATATGCATGGATACCGTACTTTGCTATGATTTTGTTAATGTTGGCTGCACAAAGGGAGGAGGGGACTCCGTCTAGAAGAATAGGCCTGGTCACCTTTTCTCCTTCCCCTCCAACCACAGGAGGCTCGGCCTCCTAATAAGGGAGGAATCCACTACCTTCTCTTCCTCATCTGGAACTCCCTCGTCCTCAGACGGTTCATCTAGCAGACGACGCTTGTGCTCGACCACTTTTCTTAGGCTCCACCTCCGAGCCCCTCCATAAGAGATGGTCTGAAGCCCGCTCCTGTAGAGGTAGCCTCATAGGCATCCTTGCCCGACGGTCATTCTCCAACGAATCTCACAGATTCATCTGAAGACGCCATTATACAAAATAGACATAGAACACCAAAGGAGGAAAATAGGAAAATATGCAAGAAGAAAAATGTTTCCACTTACAAGAATGAAGCACAAGAAGGCAAGAAAACTCAGCAGAAAGTATTTTTCTCTCTCCAAATTATGGAGGGAAGAGTGAGAAAGAATATGTATGGAGGGGGGTTAAAGAAGAAGATGAAGAGGCGAGGTTTGCAGTCACTCACAGACGCGCCGGGTAACCACCAGCCATTGGGCGCTTACGAAGGAAGGAAGTTACAAAAGCGGCAGTTTAACATAATAACTGCCCCCTACCCCACATTGAAGATTTCAGTACACGTGCCTGGATAACGAGGCGACCTACGTCATAGCCGTCAAATCCCACCTGACACCATTTTCAAGTCCGAGAAGGTTGTCTCTCTCTCTCTTGCTAAGAGGCAAAGACTGCTAAGTTAAGAAGGATCCTCTCATAAGGAGTGCAGCTACTCTAAGAATGAGTGTAAAGGACCTGTTCTTCTCAGAATGGGGGGGGGGGGGGGGAGACTGAATGGTGTGCCCCAACATGGGTAGGCATAAAAACAAAGAGGCCGAATTCATGGAAGCCCAATCCAAGGAAGGGCACGGACCCAGAGGAGCTTTAAGGAAATCGGTCAACTGAGCCCCTAGTAGTGAGGCCTACTACTGTCATCCGTAGCCCATATGGGGTGAGAGTCCAAAGCTACTTGGACCACCACCAAGATGTTGTCGATTTAGTTACTAGTTGATGTGGGGGGACGCATGGATTGAGAAGGACACTCGAATTCCGAGAAGGATGCGACTGGATTTCGTCTATTCTACTTCCAGATTTTTCCAACCAAACACGGATTACGAGGGGGCTTATCCCTTGCAAACTAATCTCCCAAGTCATTGGAGGCATAGACTCCTCACGCCTCAGGGAACTCCCCCTATAAAAGTGGTTTTCTTCAGGGAAAGGGGGTAACGCATTTTTTTTTTTTTACATATGCACACATATATTTCTATGAGCAGTTCTGAATACTTCATTTTTTCCGACATCGCTTTACATTTTATCACTTTTATCCTCCCCAAAATTATTTGCTGACTTGAGCATCGGATTGCTAACGTATTTTTTGCAGGTCCACTTTTCCGATTTGCGAATGTTAGAGGCCCACTCTGCTCAAACCCTAAGTCTTCTTCGGGCGAGCTATTTCAGCTCACATCAATGTTGTACATTACGAATTCTCGACTATCAATGGTACTTTCAAGAGGAATTTGTAAATAAAAGTACAACATAATTATAATGAATATTGTATAATGTTTTAAGATATTTTATAAGTTCATACACTTTATAGTATGTTAGCTCTAATTTTAAAAATAAACTTTTAAAGTTTATGGATAAAATAAGATTTTGGAGCTTATGAGATGTTAGCATTGATAATTTTATAATTAATATGATCAAAATTAAAGAAATTCGATAAAATCTTAATAGTAAATTGAGGACTCCTTTTTCCTTTTTTTTAGGGGTTTATAGGCTCATAATATCTTATCTTTTAACCTTATAAACTAATTTTCTAAAAGTTTTATCAAATATTTTTCAACGTATTATAGCTCTCAAATATCTTATAAAATAGTTTAAAAAGCTTATAAGCTTAACATCCCTACAGAACAAAAGATATTGCAGCCTACGTTCAAGATTTAACATACCATGCCTGCTTTTACGTTTTCAAAGATTTTAGCCTATTGTTAATGATTCTGTCACTTCTTGTGTTATTTATTTCTTCAACAACGATGTTCTTTTCCCTAATCTCTGCTTTGCACATATCCTACTAATCCAAAAATATGATAAACTTGATTCAATATCCCAGTTTCGATCTATTAGCTTATGTAAACTTGCATATAAAATTATAATTAACAGGTTAAAAACCTCTCATTAACACTATCATCTCTGAATGTCAATTTATCAATGATAATATCTTGATTGCTTTTGAGATTAATCATTTCTTGATAAAAAGAAGGGAGGGAAGGAAGAGTTGGCTAGGATCAAACCTGACATGAGTAATGCATATGACAGGGTTGAGTGGTAATTTTTGAATCGTGTTCTTGAAAGGTTGGTTTCGACAAGAGGTTTGTCCATTGTGTTTTTAATGTGCATTGCATCGGTTTCCTTTTCCTTCATTCTAAATGGTGAACAGTTTGGCCTTATACATCTAATAAAGGGTATTTGTCAAGAGGTTCCTCTATCATCCCATCTTTTCTTAACGATGTGTAGAAGTTTTGAGTAGCTTGTTATGCCATGAGGAAAGGTATTGGCAAATCTAATGTATTAAAGTTGCAAGAAATGTGATTGTGAAAATACGTATATGCCACTAGTAAGTGTATTAGCCATCAAGTAGTATAAAAAGTATTGATCCCACGAGGATTTAACAAAACAATTACCAAAACTATAACTAACTCTGATCCCACAAGGATTTAACAAAACAATTACCAAAACTATAACTAACTCCTAATTATCTGGACGACTGAAAGTTTGGTGATGATTTTACTACTACTACGAGAAATTACTAAAAGTAACTACAGAAAATAGTCATGTCGGAGAAAAGTCAGATGTATAAAAGAGATGCTAAGGCTATAGGTCCACCTAATCGATTCAATAAATGCAGTATTAACGAATTAATCTAGCAAGCAAGGATTTTGACATACTGAGGTTTTTCCTAATTTAATCTGACATACTCTTCCGAGTTATGACAAACCTATTATCATCAATGAATTAGTGGATTCCTCCTTTTTAAAACTTGTGACAATAATGCATGCATTAGGATCTGTGAAAAGCCTATGTAACTTGATCGATCATGCCTATGTACGCCTACATATCATTCAATCAACACCATGAATTATTTTGTCCACTATGCCGAATTTCCTTCCGGTTCATCAACATAATTAATTCAATCTAAGAGGTGATTAGGCTCTAAATGATAACGACGAGCATAATAATTCATGGACATGTGAAAATAACAAAGTAGATTTAATCTAAAAAAAAGATACTCAAATATTGTATCAATTGGATTTTCCATAAGCCCTAGAAATGAAGTAACTTAGTTCATACTAACTAGGTCTAAAGCAAAGAAGAGTTAAAAAAACTCATGGAGTAGAAAATCAGGCTTGGACGGTTGTCACTATGGTGCCGGATTGACTTCTCCACTTGTTCGTCACCTTATTCCTTCTCGCCCAAAACGTTAATCTCTGCGCTTTTTATGCTCGAAGTTTGGATGCCTTGTTCTTTCTCTTTCCTCCTCCTTATATAATAAGTCCTAACTATAGCAGGAAAGGAAAATGATTCTTCCTACCATAAAACTCTTTTCTTCCCTAATTCTATCCTTACCAAACTTCTAGGGCTAATTCAAAAAGGAATAAAGTATCTTTACATATTGCTAGAAGTCAACATTAGGACCAACATGTCTCAAGTTTTCCGCCCAGCGCATATTTGATAACCTATGGCCTCGGGCTAGGTTCTTCCTACGTTTGTCCATTGAATTTCTGATTAGCCTGATTGCAAAAATATGTACTAGCAAGTGCACTAGCTATCAAGTAGTATAAAAGATATCGAACCCACGAGGATTTAATAAAACAATTACCACAACTATACCTAATCCCTAATTATTTGGACAACCGAAAAGTTTGGATGGTTTAGGAATCTACTAAAAAACAATAAAATTAACTATAGCAATCAATTACATCAAAGGAAAAATGCAGATTTAGGAAGAAGTGCTATGGCTATAGGTCCACCTAATCAATACAGCACATTCAATATTAACGGATCAATCAAACAAACAAGTATTCTCGCATACTGAGGTTTTTCCTAATTTAATCCAATATACTCTCTCGAGCTATACCGAACCTATTATTATCACGGAATTAGGGGATCTCTCATCTCCAAAATTCGTGATAATAATGCATTATGTTTTATGAAAAACCTATGGAATCAGAGAGATCATGCCTGTGTATGTCTACACATTATTCAATCCACACCATAAATTACCCTATCCACTATGTTAAATTCCCTCTCGGTTCATTAACATAATTAAGAAAATCTAAAAGGTGATCAAGCTCTTAAATAATAGCAACAAACACAATAACTCATGGATATGCAAAAATAATAACTAGATTAATCCGGAAAATATTTAACATATAATATGAATTATGCTTTCCATAAGCCTTAGCACAAAAAGAAATTAGTTCATCCTAATTCTAACTAAAACTAAAGAGAAAGATTCAGAAAAACTGCTGGAAAAAAAGTGATTTCTTCTTCTCCTCATTTCTTCCTTATATAAAGAGTCCTAACTGAGGTAGAAAAGGAATATTATTGTATCTAACGTAAAACTCTTTTCCTTTCCTAATCCTATTCTTACCAAAACTCTAAGGTAGATTACAGAGGAAATAGGATATCTTTTTGAGTGACCTAAAATCAGGATTTCTGTGTTTTACAGGTCAACTCATTTGCAAATTCCGCCCAGTGAATGTCTGATAACCTATGGGTCACGGGTTATGCTTCCTACGTTTCTGAAATCGAATCTCTGATAGCCCGTGGGTCACCGGCTAACTTGTAATCATTTCTGCAGAATTTTGATTCTTTCTTTTATGTTTGAACTCTTTGCTTGCACTCGCCCTTTTGTCCACCAAAGTTCCTCAAAATCACAAATGTACCCAAGAACAAGCATTATATCGAGATAAAATAAGGGTGTAAACACAAGAATATGCTGTATAATTTCCCCTAATCATAGCCCATGAGTCACGAGCTAACCGTACGTGTTTCTGCAGAATTTTTGGCTTTTCTCCACATTCGAGTTATTTGCTTGCATTTGTCTTTTTTTCCACGAAAGCTCCTAAAATTTCATAAATGCACCCAAGAACAAGCATTATATAATGAGAATATAGGGACATAGATATGAAAATATGTCAAATACCCCTACACTTAACCATGCTTGTCCTCAATCATATAAAAGTGTAAGTCAATCACCTTCCCCTCAAAATAGAAAATCTCCTTCATTTCAACTCACGCCAACATTTTCAAAATACCATCAAAGTGCAAGTAATAGTAGACTTCATAGTTTAAATTCACACAAGCCACACAATATAACAACTATCTCAACAATCTGTTCGGAATCAAAATGCAAAGTGAGTTAACACCCTCACTCAAGATTTGTACACTCGAAGTGTTTACGGGTGAACAACAACTCTCAAGTCATGCTCTGATAAGGTTTTTGCCGTAAGCTTGCTCTTATATCATATCTCCACTGCTTGCAGTGAGTAAGATGTGAGAACCAGCTGGTCTTTTCTGGATTGACATGGTACTTTAGGTGAAGGTTGTGAGAGATAAGAATAAAAGAAGGGTTTTTGGGGGTTAAAGGAAATAGATGACATTGCTCGGATACTTTTCCACACTACGAATTCTCGTAGTTCAAGTGCGTCTCTCCTCCTTCTTTTCCTCCATTATTCTTTTCTTCTTTGCTTTTCTTGATTTTTCATCATTGCAGCACTGTCTTTTTTCATTCTTTTGTTCTTTTTTTTTTGGGGTTTTCTGAATTTTCTCTTTGTCACCCTTTTTCTTTCTTTTTTGCTTTCATTAACTTCCATAGATTCTTTTCTTTGGACATATCTTCACGGGATAATTGAGACTTGAACTTGAACTATTCACTAATGAGGGATGCATATCAGGAGTGGTCCTTCAAATCCTTTAAAACTGGGTTCAAAGGTGTAGGACAAAGAAATGGTTGGTCTAGGCTTGAATTGTTGTTATTGTAACAACGAAATCAGGCTTAGGCTCGATTAGGCTATTGAGGGTGGATATTTATGCAGGCTTGACAACTCAAAATTGTGATTTGGTCCTAATGCCTTTATCTCTTTCCCCACACCTAATTCAAGAATGCAATCTCAACATGTATAACCGAGCAAGTTCTAGAACAAAAATAGAGATGACAATCACACATCCAAATGAAATAATGGAGCAGTAAACTATGTGCTGATAGGCTCATAATCTCACCAAAACAAAGGCTTATGTGTGTTATTCACAAGCATTTATCATCCAAAATGATTACCAAGACAATCATAATAAGTGTGACAAGTTTGAAATCTTTCCTGTGCATGTCAATCATCCCTTGCAATCCTAACAGTGGATTCATTAATCATGTCGACATGAACCAAATGGAGATGCAACATATCAAATGTCAACACTTCATACCACCCAACAAAAATCATGACAAATGAAACCATGAAACTGTTGGAATAGGTGACCAGAAAGCCAATAGGTTTGGCAATTTGTAACCTATCCGACAACTTGATGTGAATGTAATATTATTATGTGATGAATAAGATGAGTATTCGTCACCAATGGTACCTTCTTTGTTGCGCTCATCTTACATTTGTTAAAATGGTGTTTAACTTATATCGCAACAAAGCCCACAGACCATGGATAACAACTCGTGCAGTTGGGCCACGCATTGGATGGTGGTCATGAAACCAACTGATTAAGAGTTGGGTCTGAAACGTTCCAAGTCGAGGACCTCGAGACAGGGCATCGAGAGTCCTATTGAGACTTGCGTTAAGAGTCGTGTTCATTGGATGAGTTCCGTGTTTCATCGACGACAGGCGTGGGACGCCTACACGATCTTGATGGGTTGGTTGACTGGGGTCGAGCCGACTGGACTGACTCGCGGGGATCATCATATGGAAGCCTTGGAGGCTTGGTCGGTATGATTGGATTTCCCCGGTTCCGATAGTACGGGAGTAATCCTCAGACTTGAGGAATCATGGCAGTCACGTGCACAGGACGGCTGTATCTTGGATCTGGCGAGAGGTGATCATTCTGTAAGATGATCATTATAAGCCTTGTCCAGTGCAGTCGGAATGTGTAGCGAGGACGGTGGATTCCAAGAAGAGGATCCGTCCGCTGTCAGTATGTGACAGAGGTATCTCCTATGCACTCGGAGACACGTACATGATGTTTGAAGCTGTGGCCACAGTGGTTGGTCGAACAGGGAATGGTTTCCTGTGTCGACGCAATGAAGCATACGTGGTATCGAGTATTAAGCATAGATGCCTAGTCAAGGATGGGAACGGACGCCCAATTCCATACCCTAGACTAAGGCCGGGAGACGGTAGACGGAAGGATCGTACCCGTACGGAATCGGCGCCTAAATGTTCACGCCAATTCACCTAGTCTCTAGTGCCATGGACCGTTGCTAGACGGCCACCCATGGTAACGGGCCCTTGTGGGACACGGGCCTAAGTCTAGCTGAGGGTGAACCTAAAGGGTCACACACAAATCACCGAGGAGGTTGAGAGATCGACTTGGAGTCAGTCTCGAAGGATAAAATAAGTAATTGGATTACTTAAGGGAAAGTCCATTGGATGGACGGGCCGATATTGTATCGGGCTTTCATTTAATCGGTAAAATTAGATTTTCGATTAAATATGGAAAGTTGAGATGTTGAGACGTTGGATCTTTTAATTGGATTAAAAGATCAACGGGAATAATTTAAGTGGACATTAAATTGGATTTAATATTGGGTTCGTCGTAATTGGATTACGATAAAACCCGGTCCGTTAAATTATACTCGAGAGGAGAAATAATTCCTAATTTGGAATAGGAAGAAGTTGGACTTCTTCCCTTAATTAAATATGGCCGACATGCTCCCTTGGAGGAAGCAAAATCAGCCATGTTTCATGCTAGGTGGTATGTTGACTTGTCTCTTTTGGAAAGAGACAAATCAACTCCAATCAAGCTCTTCCCTTTTGGTATGATTTGATCATACCATAAATTTTGGTAGGCTTGATTGAAGAATTGATGGTGATTGATTGGAATGAATCTAGACATCCTTGGATGAACCTAGACACATTCCAATAATCACATTAATTATGTATATATATTAGAATATACAACACCTAGTATAAGTGATTCATTATTCATCTTTTTCTAGGAAAAAGAGAAGACAAAAATCCTCTCCTCTCTCTCAAAATTTCGTGCTCCCTCCCTCTCTTACACTTGTGTTCTTCACTTGATTTTGAATCAAGAAGAAGAACAAAGTAAGTTTAAGAGAACACTAATTCATAGTGTTCTTCTCTTAAACCGATTCCTTCCTAAACCCGTTCTTTTCTAGCAAGAAAAACGTGTGTTTCTTCCGGTGTGGTGTGGATCACCTTTGGAGAATCCATACGTTTGGATTTTGTGAGCATTCCGGAGAAGGAACAACGCTAGTAGCCGGGAGCATACGCTAAACAATCAAAGGTAACGGTTTATTACGCTTTGATTGATTTCATTTGTATATCTATGCCCTATGTGTTTAAATATATGTTTTAATATTTACACATCCTACATCGAACGCCCGGTTGAGCACCCAAGGGTACACCCCTTGGGATTCGCGTATTTTGAATTTTATTTAAATTTACGCAATTTCTCGCCTTTCTCGCTTCCGCTCGCGCTCCCGGGCGGATCCGCTTGTCCTTCAAGTGGTATCAGAGCCCGGTTCGATGTAAGGGGCATAGATCTATGTGTTTGGCATGATCTACTTGCTTTTAAATGGCTTTATTGGCATGTTAGATTACATAAATATATGAATAATATGATGATTCAATTGTTTGGATTTGATGGACTTTTGGCATGCTTAATTTTGTTAGATTGGATCTAAAATTGCATGCTTATTTTCAGAATAATAATAATTTTATTGTGCTGAAACAGTTTAAAAAAAAAAAAAAAAATTTTGGTCGGGCCGGCAGTGGCCGCGCGCAGGCGGGCGCCTGCACGCGCTGGGCTTCGGCCAGCGCGCGCGGGCGCGCGCGCTGTGCGCAGCCGGCTGCTGCTGGCCGAGCGCCAGCGCGCTGCCCAGGGCGCGCGGCCGGCCGGCCAGCACAACAGCTGGGCCGTTTTGTGCCGTTTTTTGACTTTTTCCGGAAAATTCGATTTTCTGTATTTTCTGCACAATATTCTAAAAATATGTTAATTTTGCATTTTTGATTTTGGGATAATTGGATTATTCCTTGAATTAAATTTGCTTAATTAATTTGGGATTAATACATGCATTGGATGCATTGTTTAAAATGTCCATTAAATTTAAAATTTGAATTTTGCATATTATTTGTATATTTATGCTTTTGTGATGTTGGACATCACTTGGGTATTTGGAATATCCATTGGTTATTTATGCATGATTATTTGGAATAATTATGTTAAGTTGATGGAATCAACATGGGATGATCACAAAGCCCTAGACCTTGTGTATGGATGAATGAATGTTTATTTATTTTCTGTTCGGTGGGGCCTGCGTGCCTCTTGTTTTTGGGACTATCATCTCCCGTATTTTCAGCCTCATGATGTTAAGGCTTGTTTTCTTTATTACCAATGTATTACTTTCAGTTGTAATGAGAGTAGATAGGATTGGTGAGGTTTCAATTTTAACAAGCAATTGGAGTCGGAGACCCCAAGGAGGAGCATCAAGGCGTGAAAGAAGAGCACTACAAGGCCCATTGGAATGACACTGGGTATATTACTATTGTAATAATTTAGGACCACCCTAGACAGACCATAGACTCACTGCGGGCTCAGTGGGTCGCATAGGTTGGGCTTGTGATCATCCTAACTGGGGTATGCTATGTTTTATGCATGCGGCGTTTTTTATTTATCGCTTTAAATATTGGATATTTATGCATGCTAAAACACAATAATGTGATGAGGTCTCGGTCATACACAAACTCTCATTTGGTTGGACCAAATTAAATATTAGGCCCAGAACGGACTTGGATCAAAATGGTATTTTGGTCTGTCCGAGCCTTCCATCCACAGCAATATGGTGAGGAAGCTACCACTACCCAAGTGTGGTCTCACGAGTCGTGGCACACTTGGACTAGGGGAAAGCTGCACTATTGTTGTGAACAAAAAGACTGCGCTCATTGTTTCCCTGTCTCACGAGTCGTGGGGGGCGACAGTTTGAGACATGATTTGGTTGATGGGTCGGGCCCAACACTGAGTAACATGGTTCGCTTGGAGTCCTCGGGACCATGTGAATAGGTGAGGCAAAATATCTTAGGAATCTCATTGGATGAGAATGATATTGGATATCTCCCACAAGGTCTTCTTCATGTGAATCGTAAAAGCGGGGCATGGAGATTACGCTTGTGGATCCCAATCCCACTAGGAAATGGTTTCCCAAAACTCCGCTTGAGAGTGGCGGACTTTCGTATAAATAGTGGGAGGGTTAAAGACTAAAAGACCAAGTCTTCAACTTGAACAATAATATTACCATCATCTGCTAATTTCTGCTTTACATTTTCATTAATGTAGATATGTCTAAGAACCCATTAACCATGATTCTTGAGACTAACAAATTCAACGGAACGAACTACTCGGACTGGCTGAGAAACCTGAGGATTGTCCTCGGTTTCGAGAACCAAGGCTACGTCTTGGACGAGCCGCCACCGAGCGACTTACCGGAGGGGTCCATGCCTGAAGAACGTTTGACGTTCGAGAAATGGCATGAGGACAACCGGAAAGTATGCAGTATCATACTGGCTTCGATGTCTAACGACATCCAGAAGCAGTATGAGAGGCTGGACAACATCTCCGCCATAATGCTCCGCATGAACGAGGTTTATGCGGTTTCGGATAGATATGCCGCCACAAAAGCATTCTTTGGCACCAAGCTCGCTGAAGGAGCGTCTGTACAGAGTCATGGGGTCAAGATGCTCTCCCTAGTGGAGAAACTCGAGGACCTTAAAGCTGGGCTTAACAATGACACGTACATTGACGTAATCCTCCAGTCGCTTCCTCCATCCTATGACCCGTTTGTTGTAAACTACAACATGAACGGACTTGAGAAGTCTATTCATGAGTTGATCAACATGCTGGTCCAATACGAGGCAACGACCCACAAGTCGGCGCCGGCGGCATTGATAGGAGAGGCTTCGACCTCCAAGGCGAATGGCAAGAGGGCCGGATGCTGGAAGAGGAAGAAGGGCAAAGGGAAGACGGTTGCGGCCCCTGCTCGCGCTCCGGGCGTCCCTGTTGCTTCGGTTGGACCGAGCAAAGGGAAAGGAAAGGCCCGTGGTTCTCAGCGGTCCAAGGCAAATGATGTCTGCATGCATTGCCAAGGGAAAGGGCATTGGAAGAGGGAGTGCCCACAACTCCTCTCCAACCCAGGTGTGTTTGTGGTTGAAGTTAATATGATTACTAATTCTGCTTCATGGGTATTGGATACCGAGTGTGGTGCTCACATCTGCAATGATTTGCAGGCACTGCAAAGAAATAGAAGCCTAACCAAGGATGAGATGATCCTAAGGCTAGGCGATGGCAAGGCCGTTGCTGCGGAGGCCGTAGGATCACTAGAGTTAGCCATTAGTAGTCATGTTAGGATTGTACTGAACGACTGTTTCTATGTACCTAGCATGATTAAAAACATTGTTTCCATCCCGGTCCTTGATAAGGAGGGATATGAATTTACCATCAATAAAAATGGTTTTTTCATTATCAAAGATGGTATTTCTCATTTGCTTGGTACATTGGTCAACGGTCTGTACATACTTCAACAGTCTAATTGGATTATGACTGCAGAACACAAACGAAAACATGATGATCATAATGACGCACAGATATGGCATGCGAGGTTAGGTCATATCTCTAAAGATAGGATAAGAAGGTTGGTGGACTCAAAGAGTCTAGAAATAGACGATTTGGACAACCTACCGACCTGCGAATCCTGTCTAAAGGGAAAGATGATCAAGAAACCCTTTGTTGGACAAAGTACGCTAGCCAGTGGTCTGTTGGATTTGATCCATACAGATGTCTGTGGTCCACTAAATACTCAGGCTAGAGGTGGGTACTCGTACTTCATAACCTTTACCGATGATCACTCACGGTATGGTTATGTTTACCTGATGAGGTACAAGTCTGAAGCCTTTGGAAGGTTTAAAGAATACAGACTTGAAGTAGAGAACCAAACCGGTCGAAAGATCAAAGCCCTTCGGTCGGACCGAGGTGGAGAGTATTTGAGTGGTGAGTTTATTGATTATCTAAAAGAGAATGGGATTCTCTCTCAGTGGACCCCTCCTGGAACACCGCACCTTAATGGTGTGTCTGAAAAGGAGGAATCGGACCTTGTTGGACATGGTCCGATCCATGATGAGTTTTACCGAACTACCCCTTTCCTTCTGGGGATACGCTCTTGAGACGGCGGCCAAAGTTTTGAACTTGGCGCCATCTAAAAGGGTATCCCAGACGCCATATGAGATATGGCATGGCAAGCCTGCCTCCTACAAATACTTGAAAGTGTGGGGTTGCCCCGCATATGTCAAGAGATTAGTGGGAGATAAACTGGATTCGAGGTCTAGTTTATGCAGGTTCATCGGCTATCAAAAAGAAACTGCGGGTATTATTTCTATGATCCCTTCGAGCAAAAGGTTTTTGTCTCGCGAAACGCAGTGTTCTTGGAAAAAGGTTTTCCATCGGATAGTCGACGCGATGAGGTGCTCCTTGAGGAATCAAGTGAGGAACCCCAAGAGGCGGCAGTGACATCTGAGCCTGAAGTTCCCACTGATATTGTTCCAGTCCTCCGTAGGTCGGCCAGAGTATCCCATGCACCTGATAGGTATGGATTTCTGGGCCTGACCGGTCAGTTGGATAATGATCCAAAGACGTACGGAGAAGCGATGTCGGACATCGATACGGACAAGTGGCTTGAGGCCATGAAATCCGAGATGGACTCGATGGTACAAACAAGATTTGGACCCTAGCAGATCCACCAAAAGGGGTTAAACCCGAAGCTGGAACATACGTTTTGATGAAGTCATACGGGGATATGATTTCATCAAGAACGAGTCCGATCCTTGTGTATACAAGAAGATCAGTGGGAGCTCAGTTGCGTTTCTGGTGCTTTACGTGGATGACATCTTGCTCATTGGGAATGATGCTAAGATGTTAGGTACCACTAAAGCTTGGTTGTCAACGTAATTTTCTATGAAGGATATGGGCGAGGCATACTACATCCTTGGCATCAAGATCTACAGGGATAGATCTAGAAGGATGTTAGGAATGGCCCAGTCCTCGTATATGAGGCATGAAATTAAGTTATCCAAGAAGCAGTCTCCTAAGACTGATGAGGAACTTAAACGGATGTAGGACATCCCTATGCTTCAGCCGTAGGCAGCATACAGTATGCTGTTCAGTGCACTAGACCTGATGTGGCTTTCGCTTTGAACGTAACTAGCCGATATCACTGGAGTGCAGTCAAGACTATCCTGAAGTACCAGAAAAAGGACTAAGGACATGTTCTTGATCTACGGGGATAGAGAGTTGATACTGGAAGGCTATAGCGACGCTAGCTTCCAGTCGGATGACGATGATGCCAAGTCTCAGTATGGTTTTGTATTTAGACTAAATGGTGGCGTGGTTACTTGGAAGAGTTCCAAATAGGCTACCACGACGGACTCCACCATAGAGTTTTGAATACATAGCGGCTTTGGAAGCTGCTAAGGAGTGGTTTGGTTGATGAGCTACATCCAAGGGTTGGATGTAGTACTTAGCATTGCTAAGCCTGTAATTATCTTTCATGATAACAACGGGGCGATAGCGCTAGCAAAGGAACCGAGATCTCATCACGATCCAAGCATATTTTTAGACGCTACCATCTACTTAGAGAGATGGATAGCAGGACTGGCGTTCGGTTGGACCGAGTCAGCTCCGCAGAAAGCATAGCAGATCCACTTGCTAAGCCCATGTCGCAAGTTGCCCATACTCACCATCTGAATAAGAGGTTCGAGGTCAATGGGTGATTGGCTTTAGGTCAAGTGGGAGATTGTTGGAATAGGTGACCAGAAAGCCAATAGGTTTGGCAATTTGTAACCTATCCGACAACTTGATGTGAATGTAATATTATTATGTGATGAATAAGATGAGTATTCGTCACCAATGGTACCTTCTTTTGTTGCGCTCATCTTATATTTGTTAAAATGGTGTTTAACTTATATCGCAACAAAGCCCACAGACCATGGATAACAACTCGTGCAGTTGGGCCACGCATTGGATGGTGGTCATGAAACCAACTGATTAAGAGTTGGGTCTGAAACGTTCCAAGTCGAGAACCTCGAGACAGGGCATCGAGAGTCCTATTGAGACTTGCGTTAAAAGTCGTGTTCATTGGATGAGTTCCGTGTTTCATCGACGACAGGCGTGGGACGCCTACACGATCTTGATGGGTTGGTCGACTGGGGTCGAGCCGACTGGACTGACTCGCGGGGATCATCATATGGAAGCCTTGGAGGCTTGGTTGGTATGATTGGATTTCCCCGGTTCCGATAGTACGGGAGTAATCCTCAGACTTGAGGAATCATGGCAGTCACGTGCACAGGACGGCTGTATCTTGGATCTGGCGAAAGGTGATCATTCTGTAAGATGATCATTATAAGCCTTGTCCAGTGCAGTCGGAATGTGTAGGGAGGACGGTGGATTCCAAGAAAAGGATCCGTCCCCTGTCAGTATGTGACAGAGGTATCTCCTATGCACTCGGAGACACGTACATGCTGTTTGAAGCTGTGGCCACAGTGGTTGGTCGAACAGGGAATGGTTTCCTATGTCGACGCAATGAAGCATACGTGGTATCGAGTATTAAGCATAGATGCCTAGTCAAGGATGGGAACCGACGCCCAATTCCATACCCTAGACTAAGGCCGGGAGACGGTAGATGGAAGGATCGTACCCGTACGGAATCGGCGCCTAAATGTTCACGCTAATTCACCTAGTCTCTAGTGCCATGGATCGTTGCTGGACGGCCACCCATGGTAACGGGCTCTTGTGGGACACGGGCCCAAGTCTAGCTGAGGGTGAACCTAAAGGGTCACACAAATCACCGAGGAGGTTGAGAGATCGACTTGGAGTCAGTCTCGAAGGATAAAATAAGTAATTGGATTACTTAAGGGAAAGTCCATTGGATGGACGGGCCGATATTGTATCGGCTTTTATTTAATCGGTAAATTAGATTTTCGATTAAATATGGAAAGTTGAGATGTTGAGACGTTGGATCTTTTAATTGGATTAAAAGATCAACGGGAATAATTTAAGTGGACATTAAATTGGATTTAATATTGGGTTCGTCGTAATTGGATTACGATAAAACTCGGTCCGTTAAATTATACCGAGAGGAGAAATAATTCCTAATTTGGAATAGGAAGAAGTTGGACTTCTTCCCTTAATTAAATATGGCCGACATGCTCCCTTGGAGGAAGCAAAATCAGCCATGTTTCATGCTAGATGGTATGTTGACTTGTCTCTTTTGGAAAGAGACAAATCAACTCCAATCAAGCTCTTCCCTTTTGGTATGATTTGATCATACCATAAATTTTGGTAGGCTTGATTGAAGAATTGATGGTGATTGATTGGAATGAATCTAGACATCCTTGGATGAACTAGACACATTCCAATAATCACATTAATTATGTATATATATTAGAATATACAACACCTAGCATAAGTGATTCATTATTCATCTTTTTCTAGGAAAAAGAGAAGACAAAAATCCTCTCCTCTCTCTCAAAATTTCGTGCTCCCTCCCTTTCTTACACTTGTGTTCTTCACTTGATTTGAATCAAGAAGAAGAACAAAGTAAGTTTAAGAGAACACTAATCATAGTGTTCTTCTCTTAAACCGATTCCTTCCTAAACCCGTTCTTTTCTAGCAAGAAGAACGTGTGTTTCTTCCGGTGTGGTGTGGATCACCTTTGGAGAATCCATACGTTTGGATTTCGTGAGCATTCCGGAGAAGGAACAACGCTAGTAGCCGGGAGCATACGCTAAACAATCAAAGGTAACGGTTTATTACGCTTTGATTGATTTCATTTGTATATCTATGCCCTATGTGTTTAAATATATGTTTTAATATTTACACATCCTACATCGAACGCCCGGTTGAGTACCCAAGGGTACACCCCTTGGGATTCGTGTATTTTGAATTTTATTTAAATTTACGCAATTTCTCGCCTTTCTCGCTTCCGCTCGCGCTCCCGGGCGGATCCGCTTGTCCTTCAGAAACCACTGAGATTCATGCTATTCCTTGGTGCGTTCCTTGTATATTCGGGCATTTTTGTAGGCCTTATTCATCCACTTCTTCATTTTTGGTTGAAGACTACTATTTCTCGCTTGCATATTTTCAATTTGAGGAATCTTCATCTGGCGGTTTTGCTTTTTCATTGGAAGTAGATCAATTTAAAAGCAAAACCTTTTGCAGTTTAGACTTCAATTCTTGACCAGTGTCTGCAAAATGTGCAACCTTCACATACTCTTCTTTCATGTCCTACAAATTATTTCCATTAGAATTTTTGAAGCAATTTTCTTTAGGATCCGTACATTGGACTAAATGAGCATTGTCAGTTCTAGGGGTATTAATGCTATCAATGGCAAATATGTCAATACTCATTTTTGTGTAGATATTTCATAAGCTTAAACACATTAAAGATTATATGCTCATCATTAACTCTAAGAGTGAGTTGACCTTTTTGCACATCAATTAACACTCTAGTCATGGTAAGAAAAGGTCTACCTTGAATCAATGGCATATTCTTATCATCTTCCATATCTAACATAATAAAATCAATGGGAATTACAAATTTGCCTACTTTGCCTAATACATCCTCCACTATCCCCCTAGGGCATGTTTACTTTTCCATAGGGTATTTAATACTCCTATTGGCCAATTGCAACATCACTATAGTTGGTGTGAGCTCATGCATTCCTAGTTTAGCAAATATAGAATACGGCATCAAATTATTGCTAGCACCTAGATCACATACAGCTTTGTCAAAATTAATCTCCCCTATAGTACAAGGAATAGAGAAACTCCCTGGGTCCTTGAGCTTTGGTTGAAGTTTGTTTTGTAGGATCACCGAACATTCCTCATTGAACTTCACCATTTCTCCATTCGCCCACTTCATCTTGTTGGAGATCACCTCCTTCAATAACTTGGCATTTGTAAGAGTGCATCAATTGGAGGGATATTAACATGAATCTTTTTAAATATCTCTAAGAACTTGCCAAACTGTTTATCCAAATTAGCCTTCAAAATTCTTTTGGGATATGGGATATACGGGGGAACCTCATCTAGATTGAGTTTGAGTTTAAGAGTACTCCCTTTCTTCTCCTCTGGAGGCTTCTCATCTTCATTGGGTTGTGACTCTTCCACTTGTTCTTTGGGTTGTTCTTCTCCGATGGTTCTCCCATTCTTGAGCGTGATTGCGTTGACTTGTTCCTTGGGATTTTTCTCAGTGTCACTCGAGGAGTTACCCTTTTTTCTACCGGAAATCAGGTTCACGAGTTGTCCCATTTGGACCTCGAGATTTCGGATCAACACATCTTGATTCTGAAATCGAGTGTTAGCTGCAGTGATGATGTTGGAGAGCATATCTTCAAGGTTGCTCTATTTTCAAGCGGTGGTTGCTGTCGTGGTTGTGGTACTATGGTGGCCCTTTCTGTTGATTGTTGCTCAATGAAAAAATTGGGGTGACTACGCAATCTAGGATTATAAGTGTCGGAGTACAGGTTAAAGTTGGACTTGCCACCATGAGAAACAAAATTTGCATCTTCCTAAATTGCACTCGTGTTTTCTACCTTAGAGTTATGACTCAAATGGCCCATTTGACCACATGCATCGCAAGGTCCATAGGTGCAACGTTCCACAATATAGCTCCAACGTTATCCACTTTTTGTGTTGTTGCAGCCATCTGCACAGATAATGCAGTCATTGCATCGACACTGTGGACATCGGCTACTCGTCTGTCTTAACCATACGGGTACAAGCTAGATGCCATCTTGTTAATGATTGTGAAGGAGCCCTATGGTAGTTTCCTCATGATAGTGCCACTTGCAGTTGCAGCAATAGTAGCCTGGTTATCCAATGTGACACCATTGTAGAATGTTTGTACCTGCCGTCATACTGGTAGCTCATGATGAGGGCACTTGCTAAGCATGTCCCTAAAATGTTCCCATGCATCATATAATGATTCCTATCTATCTGCATAAAAGAGGTAATATCATTCAACAACTTGGCAATTTTAGACGAGGAAAAGTATTTAGCAAGGAATTTTTGTGTCAATTATGTCCAAGTCGTGGTACTACCAGCAGGTAATGTCTAAAGCCAGTGTTTGGCCTAATCGCATAACGAGAATGGAAAAAGCCTAAGTCTAACAACATCGTCACTAACACCATTGAACTTAAAGGTATCACAAATATCAAGAAAGTAAGAAAGATGCTTATTAGGATTCTTACCAAGCAAACTAGAAAACTGCATGTGTGCTTGGATCATCTGAATTATTGTATGTTTTATCACAAAATTGTTGGCTTGAGTCGTGGGTTTGGCAATGCTGGATATCACCCCATCGGCTGTTGGGAACGAGTATCCAACATCGGGCTCTGTACGACCCTTGCGTTCCCAAATGCCAGTTCTACGATAACAAGTTGATCCTCCGTGTTAGAACCACTACTTTCGCCTCTTTCGATGGTGTTTTTCTGTTGGTGGAAGGTTCTCTCCATTTCTGGATCGAATTGTGCTAGCTCTCCACCATTGTTTCGTGCAATCGAACTATGAACAAAAGAAAAAGAACAAGTGAGGTAAATATAAAAATAAAAATCCAAATTAATTAAGACTAGCAACTTATGGTATTATTTCAAATCAAATCCTCAGCAACGACGCCAAAAACTATGATTGCAAAAATACGTATATGCCCTAGAAAGTGTACTAGCTATTAAGTAGTATAAAAAGTATTGATCCCACGAGGATTTAACGAAATAATTGCCAAAACTATTACTAATTCCTAATTATCTGGACGACCGAAAGTTGAGTGATGGTTTACTACAACTACGAGAAATTACTAAAACTAACTATGAAAAATAGTCGCATCGAAGAAAATTCAGATGTAGAAAAGAGATGCTAAGGCTATAGGTTTTACCTAATTGATCCAATGCATGCAATACTAACAGAGATTAAATGGGCCTATGCAATTCGATTTCGAAAACTGAACCGAACCGAAAATTCAGTTAACTAAATTTTTGGTTTGCCGATTTACCAAACCGAAACCAAACCAAACAAGAGAGTTTGGTTCGATTTCGACCGAATTTATTTTGGTTTTTTTCGGTTAAAAAAACCAAAAAAAACCAAAATTAGTTTTTAAAAAAAATGCCCCTTTTAATATAAATTTTGATTTTATCAAAAATATTTGTAAAAAAAATATAAAAATTTAAAAAACAAAATGTACAACCAAAGTAAACGATATGAATACAATTCAAATAGCCAATTCAAAATAACATATTGACACAATACGATACAAATGCCATTCAATTCATTCAAAACTGAAATCCATACACATTAAATTCATTCCCATTGACAACTGAGACTCGTACACATTAAATTTATACCCACTTCTGAAAATCGAACACAGTGAAATTCATACCCACTTGACCACTTCTAAAAAAATAGAAGAAAATAGTGAAAATAGAACCAACCTCATGATCTGATATCTCCATCAAGCCGAGATCTTCGCCATTCACACTTCACAGACAAAGTGAACGTCCGACGTCTCCGAGCTCTCTCGTCGTTGTCTCCGACTTCGAGCCCTTCTCGTCGTCACAAGACTTAGAGATTTTTAGAAATTGAATCTTCAGATTCTTCCACCATTCATCATGATCTCTGGCCTCAGTAGTAATTGATCAAAATCTTCAAATAAAAATCCAATATTTTCAAGACGAGAAAAAAGAGTAGTATCAATAGTAAGAATGAGGAGAAGGATTTTCGAAAAGAGTAAAGTAAAAGACTAAAAGGATAAAACAAAAGAGTAAAGTAACTAATATAATAATATATTATTAATATAATAATAATAATAATAATAATAATAATAACAACAATAATAATAATAATTGTAATAATAATAATAACAATTTGGTTATTCGGTTCGGTTCGGTTGACCGAACTAATGCAATGGGATCGACCGATTAACCGATTTCTTTTAAAAAAAATAAATAACCAAAAATTGAACCATTTTTTCTGTTCGATTTTCGTTCCAACCGAAAAAATGTTTTGGTCGGTTTATTTCGGTGCGGTCGGTTTTTGCGCACCCCTAATTAAGCTACAAGCAAGGATTTTCACATACTGAGATTTTTCCCAATTTAATCCGACATACTCTTCTAAGTTATTACAAATCTATTATCATCAAGGAATTAGTGGATTCCTCCTTTCTAAAACTCGTGATAATAATGCATTAAGATTTGTGAAAAGATTATGTAACTAGATAAATCATGCATATGTATGCCTACATATCATTCAATCCACACCATGAATTATTTTGTCCACTATGCTGAATTCCCTTCTGGTTTATGAACATAATTAATTAAATCTGAGAGGTGATCAGGCTCTCAAATAATAAAAACATGCATAATAATTCATGGATAAGTGAAAGTAATGAAGTATATTAATCCAAAAAAATACTCAAAATATTGTATCAATTGGGTTTTCGATAAACCCCAGAAAAAAAGTAACTTCGTTCATAGTAACTAAATCTAAAACAAAGAAGAATGGTTTAGAGAAACTCATGGAGTAGAAAATCGGGCTTGAGCGTCTGTCACTCCAGTGCCGGATAGACTTCTCCACTTACGTGAATCTCTGCATTTTTCTACTGGAATGTCAAATGCTCTCTTCTTTCTCTTTCCTCCTCCTTTTATGATAAGTTCTGACTATGTTAGGAAAGGAAAATGATTCTTCCTACTATAAAACTCTTCCCTTCCATAATCCTATCCTTACCAAACTTCTAGGGCTAAGTAAAAAAGGAATAAAATATCTGTACATATTGATAGAAGTCAGCATTAGGATCAGCACGTCTCAAGCTTTCCGCCCAGCGTATATCTGATAACCCATGGTCACGGGCTATGTTCTTCTTGCTTCTGTTCAATAGATTTCTAATAGCCCGTGGGTCATGGGCTAACCTGTACGTGTTTTTTGCAAAATTTTTGGCTTTTTCTCCACATTCGAGCTTGTATTTGTGTTTCTCCACGAAAGCTCCTAAAACATCACAAATGGACCCAAGAACAAGCATCATATCACGAGAATATAGGGACATAACAGATAAATAATTTCCTCTAATCAAACTGCTCCTACCATCTCTCGCCTATTGTTTGCAAACGATACCATATTTTATAAATCAACATCAAAAGCTTTTCATAGTGTGGAAAATTTTCTAAAATACTACGAGCTTGTTTTGAGACAATTGATTTATTAAATTAAGTCCACGATAATGTTCGACCCATAATACAACAGAAAATCGAAGGAAGGAGTTAACGAGGATATGAGATTGGAAGACCAACGTAACAATTACTTAGGGCTTCCTACGATTATGGGACAAACTAAGAAAGCGGTGCTTGCAACTATAAGAGACAAAATTTGGACTAAGACTTTAGGCTACAAGAAAAAGTGTCTGTCTGATGAATGTCAAATCCACCAAAAATTTCGTACAGTAAAGTTTGTAAAGTGATGAGTAGATTCGAATAGCTGCAAACACAAGATTGTGTTTTGTTTTATTTTTGGAATGTTTTATTTTTTTTTTTTTTTTTTTTTTTGTGGAGATACATAAAGAAAAACAAAGATCAATAAGTGTGCGTTAGAAATAGGGTGTATGTTTGGGTTTGTTTTTAGAGATAATTTTGAATAGTGTAAAAAAGATGTTGTATGTTTTGTGTTGTATATTGGGAGATAATAAACACTGTTCATTATGAAATCATGTCTCTTTTGAAACGTTATGTGGATCGGCCCGGGAGATGAACGCGGATAGCGAAAGCGCGAAAGATTGCATAATAAAAGTTGCAAAGCATAATTAAACAGAATTTAAACCATGCATAACATACATAAACGAATCAAGGGGTGTGCCCTTGATTCTCCCGGGAGTTTGGTGTATCTCATGTTCAACAAAACACAACATAGAGGCCATAGAATTTGAACCGAAAAAACATAATTAAAGAACCTACCCGGCTGTAGCTTTGTCTTCGTTCGGCTACATGCATTGTTCCTCGTTTTGCACCAGGATCTCAAGAAAGAGACTCTCTAAATCATCTCACTCGCTACACTGGCAAGCAAACAACCCTTGTGCTAGCAAGAAATTATTTGGGGAGAAGAGACATCGATACACGCTATCAATTAACGCAATCGACGTCTCTTATGTTCTAACTTGAATAAATCAAGAAGAACAAAGTAGAAATCTTGGAGAGTGAAGAAGAGGGATGGACGAAAATCTTGAGAGAGAATTGGAGATGAGAGTTGTAGAGATTAGTAGGTGTGTGTGTGTGTGTGTGTGTGTGTTTTTGAGTATTTATAGAAAATAGAATTTCCTATTCCTACTCAACTTCTTCCAAAAAGGCACACTTGACTAGGATTTTGACCTAGTCAAATCCTAGTCAAACTAGACTTTGATTAAGTCAAATTAATCATGGCCCTTCATCTCATCAATCCCTTAATCAAATCTTGTCCATCCATTTTGATTTATAGAATGGGCCTATTTAATTCTAAATTAAATAGTTCCATGGACTTCATATTAAATCCTATTTTAATATACCAAGCCCATTAGTTAATTAATGGAATGGACTTTATTTAATTTTAAACTAAATAGTCCCATGGATTTTTATATTAAATCCTATTTAATATATACCAAGCCCATTAATTAATTCACCATTTTAATCTAATTAAAAGGGAAGCCCATGCTTTATAAAATTCATAAATCTAATTTATGAACTCAAGCCCAATTATTCCAAATAATCCATCAAGGCTTGAATCTCCAAGAAGTATAATTTAATTCCATTAAATTAAACCTTCTCCCGAAATTAATTTCAAATTAATTCTCTTTCATTTGGTGTAGTGGGTGTGACTCTTTAGGTTCACCTTTCAGCTAGATTTGGACCTACTTCTTGTTATTTCATAACCAAAATAGTCTGTCACCATGGGTGGCCATCTAGCAAAGGTCCATGGCACTAGAGACTAGGTGAATATGTTGTGTGAACATTTAGGCTCCAAGTTACATGCAGGTACAGTCCTACAGTCGCTCGACACGTACGGGTACGGTCCTACTATTGCCTGTCTCCCGGCCTTTAGTCTAGGGCATGGAATTAGGATGTCGGTTCCCATCCTTGACTTAGCCATCTATGCTTGATGCTCGATATAGGTTTAACTCTATGCAGGAAATCCTTTCCCACTAGATCAAGTGCTATGGCCATAGACTTTGTGAGTCTAAACCATCTCAGAGCGCATAGGAGATCTCGCTGTCATATCCTTTGACAGGGAACAGATCCTATCTTGGAATACACCGTTCTTACATACTTCGACTGCACTGGACAAGGCTTATGATGACCATGTGATATAACCCAGTCAAATTTCACCAGATCCAAGATACAGCCTTAGTATATAGGGGACTGCCGTGATCCTCAAGTCCGAGGATTAATCCCGTACTATCAGAACCGGAGATACGAGTCATACTGACGAAGCCCGACTAGCGTCCATATGATGATTCCCGCGAGTCACCTCAGTCAACGCCACCTAGCTGGCTGACCCACTAACACTGCATTGACGAGCCTCGTCACTTGTCGATGAAATGCGACTGCAGATGCTTAGTGAAAGTCTCGAATGGATTCTCGATGCCCTATCTCGAGATTCTTTTGACTTGGAGTATTTCAGACCGATTCGGCGAAACTGATTTCATGAACCTACCTCCAAGCGCAGTTCCGATTTCCCGAAATGGTATTTCAGTCTATGGGCGTTTGTTGTGACATCGAAACGATGCAAGCAGTAAGCACAACAAACTTCTGCCTATGAATCCTTACTACATTCATTAACATAATATTACTTGTTCCAAGATTTGACGAATGGTTCTCAGAACAGCTAATACCATTGACTTTCTGGTCACCTATTCTAACAATCTCCCACTTAACCATTAAGTCAATTACCCACTTTGTTCAGAATCCTCTGAGTATGAGTAATCTACGATACCGACTAAGGTATTGTGAGTCCGCTTATATTTCCTTGCCGAAGTAATACGGTCTAACCGTGTTACCTCTATCCACCATTGCCTCCTAGAGATGGTGGTTGTCTAAGAATATTTTTGTGGATCTTGTGATGAGATCTCATGCCAATACTCCCATAGCCAAGTTGCCTGCCATATAGGCGAACATGGCTTGGCTGTGCTAGGCGCCACCATCCTATGGACACGGTCTTCATCAGTGACCACTATCCGATGCACTCGTCATTGGGCCTGACTGTGCATACCTTTGAGACTAACTTGTTTTCACTATGTTCTGGAAGCTAGTATCGCTTTAGCCTTCTAAAGAAACTCTCAATAGACGGTGCATCATGAACACATCTTTAGTCCTTATTCAAGTACTAAGGATCGTTCTTGATTGTTGTCTTCAACCCCTCAGTGCATTATCAATTTCTGTTGAGTCATGCAAGAAGCACAATCAACATCGGTTCCTATGTACCGAGTAAACATATCGTATGTTTGCCTAGGGTTAAAACGTAGGGGATACTCAACATCGAAGCCTTCTCATTAGTCCACCGTGACTAAGTCTCGAAAGACTTGATGCTTTATTCATAGTATCTAAGCTTTCTCATCAGTCTTATCATGACTGAGTCTCGAACAACTTGTCCCTCTACATATCTGAGTTTTCTCATCAATCTACCATGACTGAGTCTTTGAAAAGCTCAATTCATGATGTGTATGTGGGAACCCTAAAATGTCATGGAGAATTTTCGTGAGTTACAATTGTGTTTTAGTGATTCCTAATGTCTTGAGTTCATCCATGAATCAAGACATTACACACTTAAACACATGGAACAACATTTCTACTCCCACTGATCACCTACGTCGTTTAAGACCGAGTCATGCTCCGTATGAGCTCGTCAAAATGAATATTCCAGTTATGCGGTGTTTCAAACCTTGTTTGAATTTCCTAGCGGATTCCATGGCTCCTCTCCATAAATCCTACTACGATGTCCAATATTATGTTCCGCAGGTCATTTGGATCACTAATCCAAATTTGACCGAACATATCCCAATCACTCGTACCTCTTACGATATTCGGGTTGGTTCTTAATGGGATTGGAATATGATCAATTTATGTAAGAAATGCAATTATAAGAAACGTTAGCATTATTCTGTCATGAACCTATACAAACCAGACACCAAGTCTAATTTGTCTCCCACTAGTCCCTTGACGTATGTAGGATCCTTCTACATGCTCAAGGACTTTGTCGGGAAACAGGCTTGCCAAACCATGGCTCCTTATGCGTGACTCCTAGCAAAGCGCCACGTTCCTTACGTTGGCAATTTTCGAGTCTACGTCTACACGGGCTAAGATAATTTGGTGAAACTTCGATCGATCGTTCCCTTTATCAGAGACCGTCATACTTGGCCTTTACAGAAAACGTTTCATTGAGAATTTCATTCTCAACTGGATCCTCAAGAGCTCCCACTAAATACACGGCCTTTTCGATCCTATCGAAAGAGGTTTAATTTTGCAATCATTTATAGTTCACCACCTTAAGTCTAATTCCCAAACCTCCTATGGGACATTTAGACTTTTGAACCCTCTTATGGTCTTGTGTATTAGTAACCTACAGTTATCTTATTAGATCCTTCCAATAGAGTATTTGGCAAGCCTACTTCGTCCAACAAAGAGCTTTGGGACTTTCTTGTTCATAAAAGACTTGTAAATCTAGTCGATTCGAATCATCTATTTCTATATTCATCGAGCTTTCCAATTTACTTATCTTTTAATAAGAGGAAGCGTCTTAGCTATTGCAGATGCCAAATATGTAAGTTAGTCTGGATTAATCCATTTAGATAATTTGAATTTTGAGTATCCATAAAACTTTTTTGGGATGGTATTCTAGGAATTTACGTGTAACTACTAGCAAACATGAATCAATATTCAATAATTTTGTTGATCAAATATGTATGAAATAAAACCTTTGTCCAACAAAGAGACCTACTTTTGATCATGCTAGATTACGTAATTCCTAACATGATCAGCATTATGGGTCTAACAAGTCTCTAGTCCTTTTCATCACTCGACCTTGCCATTGTTGAATCTTAGAACTGTTCTTGGCTTTTAAGTCCTTATTCACTTTCTGCAAACCACCCGCAGATTAGTGACAGGAACGGTATCAAATACCAAATCGAGTCAAAGTGATCATGTTAATACTCAATATCAAATTTTACCTACATTGGAGAGGGATTTAGGATACTCCCCTTTCCAATGGCCCTCTTTACGGCAGTGAATGCTTACGTTCTTAGAAATCTATAAACTTGACTGCTGAACCTTTTGCTCTTTCCTTTACCTTCACCTTGTGCTGTAAAGGAACATCACTTTAAATGCTTAATAGTTTATGTCACCTTACCCTTCTTCCTCTTTTGGCGTATGGCACCCTTGCCTTTCGCTATGGAGGTTGAAGCCTCTCCTACTAGTACCGACGATGAAGATTTTGCAATCGTTGCCTCGTACTAGGCCCACATAATTACAAACCTATGAAAATCTTTTCTAAGCTCGTTCATGTTTGATAATTAATGGTTCGTAGGAGGAAGGAAGAGACTGAGTGATCATGTCAATGTACGTCTCTATTTCAAGACTGATGTGGAGATCTTTTGAGCTTTTCCACTAGGGATTGCATCATCACTCCATGTTCTTTGTACAGACATCCCTTCCGTCATCTTAGCTTCAAAAATGCCTTCGTTGCACTTTACCCTACATGCTGGTCCGGGACCATATAGACATGATGCAAACGAAGTATAGTTTGAGCCAACATCATTATATCCTACTTGCCTGTAGTCGTCCTTCAACTTTTGAACGCCAAGCATTGCTTTAGTTATCGACCCCTCCGGCAAGGACTGAGGAACGTCCTTATCCAGTATGTGAGTTAAAGTTCTGGAAATCTAAGACCATCTTAAGATTTCGCAGTCAATTCGTGTAATTGGTTCCCTTTTAATAAGCCTCTTAGTAATGTGTTTGGTAGTTTCTTAGACATTCACAATATATATAAAGCAAAAATAATAAGCAGAATGAAGTAATATTTTGGTTAAGTCTCGATCTTTGGTTCTTAACCCCTCCCACTATTTCTACGTTTGATCATGCTAGATTACGTAATTCCTAACATGATCATCATTATGGGCCTAACAAGTCTCTAGTCCTTTTCATCAATCAACCTTGCCATTATTGAATCCTAGAACTGTTCTTGGCTTTTAAGTCCTTTATCACTTTCTGCAAACCACCCACAGATTAGTGACAGGACCAGTATCAAATACCAAATAGAGTAAAAGTGATCATGTTAATACTCAATATCAAATTTTACCTACATTAGAGAGGGATTTAGGATACTCCTCTTTCCAATGGCCCTCTTTACGGCAGTGAATGCTTACGTTCTTAGAAATCTACGAACTTGACTGCTGAACCTTTTGCTCTTTCCTTTACCTCCACCTTGTGTTGTAAAGGAACAACACTTGAAGTGCTTAATAGTTTATGTCACCTTACCCTTCTTCCTCTTTTGGCGTCTGGCACCCTTGCCTTTCGCTATGGAGGTTGAAGCCTCGCCTACTAGTACCGACGACGCAGATTTTGCAATCGGTGCCTCGTACTAGGCCAACATAATTACCAACCTATGAAGATCTTTTCTAAGCTCGTTCATGTTTGATAATTAATGGTTCGTAGGAGGAAGGAAGGGACTGAATGATCATGTCAATGTACGTCTCTATTTCAAGACTGACGTGGAGATCCTTTGAGCTTCTCCACTAGGGATTGCATCATCACTCCATGTTCTTTGTACAGACATCCCTTCCGTCATCTTAGCTTCAAAAATGCCTTCGTTGCATTTTACCCTACATGCTGGTCCGGGACCATATAGACATGATGCAAACAAAGCATAGTTTTAGCCAACATCATTATATCCTGCTTGCTGGTGGTCGTCCTTAAACTTTTGAACGCCAAGCGTTGCTTTAGTTGTCGACCCTTCCGGCAAGGGCTGAGGAACGTTCTCATCCGGTATGTGAGTTAAAGTTCTGGAAATCTAAGACCATCTTAAGATTTCGCAGTCAATTCGTGTAATTGGTTCCCTTTTAATAAGCCTCTTAGTAATGTGTTTGGTGGATTCTTAGATATTCACAATATATATAAAGCAGAAAATAATAAGCAGAATGAAGTAAAATTTTGGTTAAGTCTTGGTCTTTAGTCCTTAATCCCTCCCACTATTTCTACGAAAACATGACACTCTCAAACGTTGTTTTTGGGAAATTCTTTCCTAGTGGGCTCGGGATCCACAGCAATCTCCCCCATAGCCCGCTTTTACGATTCGCATGGGAAAAGAACCCGTAGGAGGTATTCCATACAATTCTCGTTCCATGAGATTCCCAAGATAATTGCCTCACCCTTTCACGTGATCCCGAGGACTCCAAGCGAATCACATTATTGGGGCGTTAGACCCGACCGATCAACCGATTCATAGACCCACTGCTACCTCCACGACTCGTGAGACAGGTAACAACAGTCTACTCCTCGTTCATGACGAAGTGCTACTTCTTTTAAGCACGATGGTCGTGCCATGACTGGTGAGACCACGCTGTCGACCTAAAAGATCTTCCTCACTTTTCCATGGATGGAAGGCTTGGACAGACTCCAAGAGTCCTAGTCCATTTATTAAGGGTCTATATTTAACTTGGTTCAACCAAGTGAGAGTTTTGATAGAACGAGACCTCATCACTTATTAAGTGTTTTGCATGCGTTATAGCAGAAATATTCTAATCATAAATGTAAACATACATAAAGTATATAGAATAATCATAAGCATATAAAATGCATTGCATGCAAAATAAAGCCTAGCACGCCCCTGTCGGATGATCACAAGCCCAAACCTATGCGACCCACTGAGCCTGCAGTGGATCTATGGTCAATCTAAGGGTACGCCCTATGCTATTACAAGGTTCAATAACCCATTACATGCAATGGGCCTTGTAAGTCCTCTTTATCTTCTTGGGCTCTCCATCGTGGGCCTACACTGGGCTTCTTCTCCATGGATCTTCTGTGGGCCATTGATGGCTACCTCCATGGGCCTCCAACACCTTGGGTTTGTCTTCTCTTGCAGCTTTTATTTACGAAAATAAAACCTCACCCTTAATTCTACTCTCATTACATCATAAAATAAGAAACCCCA
This sequence comes from Sesamum alatum, assembly GCA_034509735.1. NCBI lineage: Eukaryota > Viridiplantae > Streptophyta > Magnoliopsida > Lamiales > Pedaliaceae > Sesamum > Sesamum alatum. The sequence continues at coordinate 2,251,710 of JACGWO010000012.1, read as the reverse complement.
ATTAAACATTTGGGGGGAGTACATTAGGAGGGAGAGAGAAAGCCTTATTATTCCAAGGCAACTAGAAGACAGAGAAAGAGAAGAAAATAAAGAGGCACACAGGCCACAACCCAACAAATGAATATAAATAAACCATACATGCGGTCTACGGGCTTTGTGGTCATTTCGTCAATCTAATTAACACAAATAGCACAAATACATATCTCACGTAAAACATGCTATTCAAATATCCATGATATCCCATACCATAAAATAAATGCAAAAATTACATGCAAAATATTCACACCAAATATTGGATAATGTGCAACCTATACACAACGATTTTTGTTGGAAAATCCTTTTCCATAATTAACAAGGCAATATTAATTCTAGGAAATATAAAAACTCAACCAAAATTAAAATTGACCAAGTTAATTAATTCAGAAAAATTCCCAGAATTATACATAAAAATTAAATTTTCTGAAAATGCACAAAAACAACGAAAAATCGAAAAACGGTCCAGCACGGTCGGCTAGGTGCGCAGTCTGCACAGGACGTGCGCCTGTGCGCGCATGGGCCCTTGCCCGTGCGCGCAGGTGCTGTCGCCCAGCTACTGCGCAACGGTGCGCGTACGCAGTGCAGTGCGCACGCGAGGGCCCGTGCGCGCGCAGGCGCGCACCTGCTGCCTTCCATGCGGCCTCCCTGCCGACCACCACCGTTTTTCATGTTTAAATGTTTTCTTGTAAATAATTTTCTGAAACACAGAAATCAACAATTCAAGAATATTTCCATTTATTCAAGAATCCCAAAATCCAACATTTGTGCAATATTAATACATGTCAAGATCTACTCATGCTCAAGCCATAAAATAACCATGATGTCCAACATCATAAAACGTAGAAATTAATGCGAAATTTTACATTTAAATCCTTATCATTGGTGCAATAATTGCGAGAATTAAATCTTGTTAGGAAACCTTTTCCTCATCAACCAAGCAACATTTATTTTAGGAAATTTCAAATCTCAAAAAATAAATATTCTAAATCAATGGGTTTAGAAAAACGCAGATCATATCATAAAAATAATTCAGTAAAAACAGCTTTGAAAAATGAGCCAAAAAAGGGATAGAAACGAAAAACGGCACAGCCGGCCAGCCAGGCGCGGGCACAGGCTCCTTTGCCTACGCGCACAGCGCGCGCGTCCAGTGCAGACAGCTGCGCATGCCTTGCGCGCGCGCGGTCGGCACAGCGCGCATGCTGTCGGCGCACAATGGGCGCGCTGGCCAGGCGCGCGTAGGCCCCTGCCTACACGCGCGCCCGGCTGTGCCCCTGTGCGCTCGACCAGCGTGCTGCTACTGCCAGTTCGCCGTTTTTTTCACTCTTTTTCAACTTTTTAGGCTATTTTCTGAACCACAAGATAAATTCAACCCAAGAACGTGTAAATACACATTCAAGAAAACCAAGACCTAAAAATCCCACGCAAAATTAAATGCCAATAAAGATCTACGCTAAACATGCTATAAACATAAATTAAAACACGTTTATCATGCTTAAACGCACATAGCACATAGAATTCTAGGCCTATACACCGAACCGGGCTCTGATACCACTGAAACGTTATCTGGATCGGCATGGGAGATGAACGCGAATAGCGAAAGCGCGAAAGATTGCATAATAAAAGTTGCAAAGCGTAATTAAATGGAATTTAAACCATGCATAACATACATAAACGAATCAAGGGTGTGCCCTTGATTCTCCCGGGCGTTTGGTGTATCTCATGTTCAACAAAACACAACATGGAGGCCATAGAATTTGAACCGAAAATACATAATGAAAGAACCTACCCGGTTGTAGTTTTGTCTTCGTTCGGCTACATGCATTGTTCCCCGTTTTGCACCAAGATCTCAAGAAAGAGACCCTCTAAATCATCTCACTCGCTACACCGGAAAGCAAACAACCCTCTGTGGCATGATTATTAGATTCCTAGTTCCTAGACAGGAATGCTAAAGTTTGTCAACTTATTGCTGCTAGATGTCGCAGTGGAAGGAGGATTAGATTCAGGATATTTTCATCATACTTTCGATACCTCTAAGTCAAGAAATAGTGGACGTGAGGGTCTAGCATAGGTAAAAAAATTGTCAGTTTTCGGCGCGGCTTACAACCTTGCTTGTGAAATTTCTCATGCAGATGCAGGGGGGGCTATGCTAGAGTGAAAACTATGGGAATTAGGACTTCATCTGGACAACCAACGTTCTAGCAAGTCACCTCAGTCAGCAGCCACCTAGCTGGCTGACCCACTAACACTGCATGGACGAGCCTCGTCACTTGTCGATGAATTGAGACTGCAGATGCTTAGTGGAAGTCTCAAATGGATTCTCAATGCCCTGTCTCGACATTTCCTTTGACTTGGAGTATTTCAGACCGATTCGGCGAAACTGATTTCATGAACCTACCTCCAAGCGCAGTTCCAATTTCCTGAAATGTTATTTCAGTCTGTGGGCATTTGTTGTGACATCAAAACGATGCAAGCAGTAAGCACAACAAACTTATGCCTATGAATCCTTACTACATTCATTAACATAATATTACTTGTTCAAATATTTGACGAATGCTTTTTAGAACAGCCAATACCATTGACTTTCTGGTCACCTATTCTAACATCTTTTATATACTTTATAAATATATATATATATGTGTGTATAGTAATATTTATTTGTTTGTAGGTGGATTGAATTATATAATATATTATTATATGTATGTTTGTATGGAATTAAAGACCTGTTGGGAAGGGGCCAAAACCACCCAAAACACCCTGACAAGGCATTTTAGGAGTATGCCAACATGGTTTTGTTATCGGCCCATCTCCGAGATGGGCCAAAAACAAAATCAAACATAGTGCAAGATTTCACATAATTTAGGAGATGTTTAATATGAAAACATGGCCAAAACTATTCTAAAACCATAGTGGAAAATAGCTATTGATTAAACACAGTGCTATAGAGCATTCCAACTTACACTATGTCGTGCTTCAGTCTTTCAGATACCCTGTTGAAGGAAATCAATGTTGTAATATTAGATATTTGGTGGAGCAATAGAGAAAAGAAGAAGATTCATTGATTACAATGGAACAAGCTTTGCAAAAAACATATTGAATGAGGGCTTGGCTTCCTTGAGCTCCATCATTTTAATACGGCTCCACTGGCAAAACAAGCTTAAAGGATACTTATTTAACCATCTTGCTTGGTTAGTAGGGTTATGAGGGCGCATTATTTCCTGAATACACCTCTTACTCATGGCAAGGCATCTTTGCCACAAGATAATTGCTAGAGAAAGGTTCCAGGTTCTAGATGGCTGGTTGGAGATGGGAAGAACATCAGAATTTGGCATGATTATTTGATTCCTAGTTCCTAGACAGGAATGCTAAAGTTTGTCAACTTATTGCTGCTAGATGTCGCAGTGGAAGGAGGATTAGATTCAGGATATTTTCATCATACTTTCGATACCTCTAAGTCAAGAAATAGTGGACGTGAGGGTCTAGCATAGGTAAAACAATTGCCAGTTTTCGACGCGGCTTACAACCTTGCTTGTGAATTTCTCATGCAGATGCAGGGGGGGCTATGCTAGAGTGAAAACTATGGGAATTAGGACTTCATCTGGACAACCAACGTTCTAGCTTGGGTGAAACTGTTGGGGTGGAAAGTCTGCATGGAAGCCATTCCCACCATCCACAATCTGATAAAGCGTAGAGTAAACATATCCCCAGAATTTTCTCATTGTGATGAGCTTATTGAAAATTTGAAACATTGCCTATTAACTTGTCATGCTTCCAGCATTACATAAGATTGATAGAGTTGGAGCGGAAGGCAATTGACGTCTAGAAAGAAAGATAATTGCGAAGGATGGATGAGGGTTGTACATGTAGGGATGGATACATAATGTTTTAATTGGTTCCTAATGGTATGTTGGGCTTTATGGAATCGTAGGTGCAAGAAACAGATGGAATGAATTGAAGAGGGCTCTCTCCAACTTATGCGAAAGACTTGCCAATATTTTTCAGCATTTTAGGATGCAAACTCCTAGAAACCATAGATTTCTAATGTTCAATAGAGTGATCAATGGACCCTCCACCGATAGGCAACATCAAAACCAATTTTCATAGATCAACCTTCAAGGATCCACAAGGAGTTTATGTCAGCATCGTTGCAAGAGACCATCATGTAAATTGTTCGGCATGGCATCATCGGTCTTTTGCAACATAGTGGAGGTAGAACATGCTGAGGGTTTAGCTATGAGGACTGTAGTGGAGTTGGCAGTTAATCGTGGTTAGGAAGACATCATTCTTGTAGGTGACTCTTAGGCGATTGTGAGGAAGTGGCAATAAGTGACACCAGCTTCGTCTCATATTGGACCGATTATTCAAGACATAGTAATTGATACCCAAGAAATGTGCTCAGCCCAAACGAAGGCCCAACGTATTGAAAGGTCCAACATGCACAAAAGAGCAAAGGGAATTCCTTAAAGGCACAAGGCCCAAGAGGGAGTAATCCCCCCTCCTTGGTCGGTCAAGAGATTCAAAGGAAGAGTGGCCCGGGGTCAAGGCTCGTTGGCCAATACAAGAGAATGATTGGTGCCACCCTGCAGCCAAGTTGCCTATCCCTCTAGGTGGCAAGAAATCATTTGTACAGAAAGGGCTGGAACGACCACGTGGATTGTGATGTTCCCTAGGACCTAACCACCCCCTGAAAATTCGAGACCTATTCCATAGAAGGCTTATTTGATCCAAACTCCCCTCAATCAAGCCGGATACTCTAGAGATTCTCGCCAAATACTCCCTGATTTTGGGGGACACCTAACAACTGTTGACCCAAGTCTTTAGGGGTGACACTTTTTCATCTGTTGGGAGACTATGGCTATAAAAGCAAACACTTTCCCCTCGGTTAAAGGTAACACACTTTTCACCTAAACGCACACTAGAACGGACTACAAAAGCACTCCAACAATGATACTGTTTGATCTTCTAAGCAATTGAAGTTATATTACTTCTCTTAATTTTCTTATTCCACGATTGTTTACTGACTTGAGTGTTAAAATGTTAACATCTTTTTTGCAGGTCCCCTTTCATACTTGCAAAGACTTCAGCCAAAAAACTTCAAGCTCAAGAGCTTCCTTAACCAACTCGCATCGGTATTAAAATGGTGAAGTTTTCAAAAAAAAAAAAAAAGTTTTTGTATACCAACTCTTTCCTTAGGTAGGCATTTTCTAGAACATGAGGACTCAATGGCCCATCAAATTATTGGAGGAAACAATTAGATAAACTTACACAACAAGAAAATAGGCTTTCAGAGACAGAAAAATCCATCTCTTGAGCTTACATATCCGTCGCTGAAGAAAATCAGAGACGGAAATTTCCGTCGATCAATTTGTAGCCGAAGGTCCAATGGTTGATTCCGTAGCAGAAATCCATCTCTGAGTTAAGAAAAGTTTGGTTGAAATTCATCTCTAATTCTGTCTTTAAATCCATCTAATTACATCTGAAATTCTGCCATATATTTTTGTTCCATCTCTATTTCCATCTCTGGTATTGTGGCTATTTCAATGTCTTAATCCATCTATGATTTGGTAGCTGAATAGAAAATTCTTTTAACCTCCTTGCAAATATAGTGATTTGTCTTTACATTCAGAAACTATAGTGCATATTTTCAAACAATTCCTTTCCAAGCATGTAGTGTTAACAATATTAAAAATAAAAATTAATAGTTTCTGTCTTACATCCAAACACGTAGACACCAAACTTCAAATATCGCAGTTAATAATAAAACTCAATACATGGGGTAGCCTATAACCAACAAATATCAATAAAACCAATATAGGAATTGAGATCCATCGCTTCTTGGAGACACCAACAATCTTTCCCCAACGTACAAAGTAATAACGATAGACTTATGATCTAATACCAATAGAGGGGGGAAACAATGGGAAGTTGCAGAGGGTTTTTGTGGAGCTTTACCGGCAATGGCAGGTGGAACAAGGCTGAGAGGTTTCTATTGTTGAATGGATTTCGTCTTCATTAGCAATATCTTGACCTGATAACAGAGAAAATAGTGAAGATAGGATGTGCAAGCTATGGTAATATCTTTCCAGATATAGTAACCATAACGATCAGATGAAATTTATCTAAACCAGTCCACTTCATTCATATGAACACTGGAAACGTGTTGAAGTGCACGTGAGAGTGTATAAACTGTATCTTGCGGCTTTTTTGTAGTGTATAAATATGTGTTTAAGTCATAAATCTATATGAGTCCTTTTTTAATTTAATGCGATAATCTCCGCCTAATTCCTCCTTTTCTTGGGCTTTAATCTATTAGTTTTGGGAGAAGTACTGTTATATTCCGAGGCAAGGAAAAAAGCAAAAGTAATATGTGCAAGTTTTACTTATAATTTTAGTAAGACCAATCGAGCTTTAATTTCTCCCATAAAAAACCATGCGGAAACACATCACGAAGTTTTCTGCAAGGAAACTACCACAAATTACTGAAAGGGAAAAGATTTTCTGATTTTCAATTGCAAGAAAAGATTTGCAAGTGTGTTATATATGTTTTCTGAGAGAGCATGAGGCATATGTAATTGGCAAACATGTAAAAATATGTAGGATTGTGAAGAAAAAGATTACTCACATCCGAAGATGTCGATATCTCCATCTATAGGTTGTATGCCTAAACAATACAAACCACCCTACATAAACATTTTCTTGTTGTACTATTGGAAGAGAAATATTGTGTATATGAATATAACAACAACAACAATCGTGTGTTGATTTGGAATTCAAATGACATGATGAATGAGAAACTCTTGATACTTTCTTTAACAAAATAGTGACAAGAATACAACACAAGTGACCATATTCTTCACTTCTTGAGCACAATAGATAGATCTAAAATGGCAACATAAATGAAGTAGTGAACAACAACACCAGTGAAAATAGAGCAGAGAAGCAATAATTAACTTTGCCTTTCTAATCAGTGAAATTTTGGGAAGCAGCTGTTCTTTCGCATGGTTTTTTTGCAAATACACTCAAGTGACAGGTGAGAACAGTAATACTATAAAAGCATAGAATAATGATAGAGCTCAAAAAGCAAGTTACGAACAATGTGTCAGACTGTCAGTTATTATTGACAAGTTCAAACAAAAACTAGAAGCTGGAAACTGATAGAAATGACAAGATAATATGTATGGACAAATAGTCAAGTTGCTTATATTAACCACCTCTTAATAATTTTGAGAGCAATTAAGCACATTTGCATGCATAATGATCCCATCTAAGCCAAAATTTGTATGGTGTGACATCAAAAGATTATGTTAGTGTATGTTTGCATTTCACAATTATACAACATGCTATTCAACATGAATATGACAGTAGGATATGGATATGCACCTGATCATCAACAATATTGAACATGGGGCTTTTAAATAACAAGGTTTTGGTTCATGGAGAACAAAAGTTTCACGCTGGGGATGTTCGGTACTTTAAGCACATTGTATCGGAAAGAACGGTGACAATTAGCTCTTAAGAATTGCAAGAATATAGAAAGATATTCAACTGAGCAAATGCTAGAAAATGCAGCTTTACAATAAAATAATTTTTGAATCCCTGTATGGTGACCCTTGTAGCATTAGCTTTCCTGTGAAACTACATAGAGAAGATGTTTAAGATATTTAAAAAAAAAAAAAACCACAAGAACCAAAATTAAAAAGTTGAACAAAATATTGAGTTAAAAATCTCAGGGGTCAAGAGATAGAACCTCATAAGAAACTTATTCATAGCTCTCACTAAGAAGACATGTGAACGATGACCCAATATCAACTTGTGCTTTATATCCAATTCGGATTAGGCAGGAGCTCCCAACACAATAAGTTTCCATTTCAACAATGTACGCAAGTTAAAACGATGAACATATTAACATTTTCTACAAAATAAAATAGGTCAGAAAGATGATAACATACATATATCCTTTTAATGGTAAAAGAGAAGTAGATTTTTCAGATGCAGGCCCTTGGTCCCCAAAGTAGAGTCTACCGAAATAGATCTTGTCATAGCAAAACAGAGTTGTTTTCTACATAATTTCAGCAGGAAAATTGAGTTGTTTTCTAGAGATAAATGGTTGTTTTCAGCAGGAAAATAGCAGAAAACAGACCAACTTTCTGCAGAAAAATGGTTGTTGATTAAGCGCACAAAGATTTTTACTTCCTTGCTTTCAAAGGTCCAAAACGAAAACCTGGAAGTATGAAAATGTCTACTAAAATCAATACCAATATCAAGCGTGGAAATAAATTCATTAAATATTTTTTTTGTAATAAAATATTACTAATAGGATATTCTTTAACACTAACAACGTGATCAAATTTCAAAACTTTAATGACAAGTGAAGAAGGAAACTTGCAAGTTATATACCTTCTAGCCACTTCAGTTCCAATGCTAGTATCTTCCTCTACACTTTGAGCAAGTATGATAGAGTTATCCAAAGCAAAGTTTGTTTAGGTCCCACACAAGTCAAGAGAGCAACAACTACCAATCAACGACTAATGTCGTAATAAATGTCTACAGCCACATAAAGCAATATCACAATTAATAGAATCCATATATATAGCGATATGTTAAATCTATATCCATGAATAGCAATTGTCATTCTTGTGTCAATTAAGCTTAAGTTTCTAAATAAACATGTGATACTTACAAGTAAAGCAACCATTATTTGGTTCTATACGAAATACAAGAAAATAATCAATACTTAAAAGCTCTCACCGTAGGACCAAATCAAACAAGGAAATTAGGAAGTTAACAAAATAAAATTCAAGTCCACATTTAAAATAGATATGAGTGAAGGTTATTCTATAATAAAATCAAAATTTCATTCTCAAATCAAGAGTTTCTATAATAGTAAATCTACATATATTATGGCAAAGAGAACTTTTACATTCATAATTTACTATCTTGTGAGAAAATCTGAAAATCCAAAAGCCATGAGAAAATCCAATATCTGAAGAAGCATATATTATTTGGTCCTAAATACAAGTAAGTACATGCCGAACAAGTAAGTACATACACAAATACAATGCATACTATTTTTCCCATATAATCTACCATGCTCTGCAACCTAAAAAAGGCACAGTAGCACCTGATTACAGGAAATCTTAGTACTTGGACAAACAATTTGTTGGAAAAGATGGTAAGGAGCGTAAAGGGGGCTTTAATAACAAATTCGGAAACAAAGAAATTCACCAAAACAATCGCTTCGCCCTTCCCGATGGTGGATTAAAATTGAGTCACCCTCGTCCTCTGACAGGAGTTGATGTTCAATTTAGTTGTTGATCCGGGGGTTGTTAGAGCCCTTGTACTATTTTATTTACTCTTTAGAGCTCTATGAAGCAACTCAAAGGCCAATAAGAGAGGGGAAAAGAGGATAAAGAAGGAGCTCAATAGCTCTATAAGTAAGAAACAACTCCTAGTTTATATAGTATAGAAAAGGTAGACCTAATATTCTATTCCTTCTTCTAGTCGGAATAGGCAGGTCGTTTAGCTCAGTTAACTCATAAGAACATGGAGCTCCATAGCTGCTTAACATCTAGCTCAGAGCGTCCTAACTAATTTAGCTTCTAGCTCCTATATCTCCATAGCTCACAACTACTATCTAAAAGTCCGAACTCTCTATTAGAATCGGTAGCGCCTTACCCTATTCCTCTCTTTGATCGAAATAGGACGGCGCCAACCTTCTTATTGTTTTAGTTCCAGATTGTCTAATTAAACTATATTTAAGGTAGGCCTAATGACAGCTACCTTAAAGAGCTCAGAAAAGAAATTTCAAATCGAAAACAAAAAAAGACATATAAGGAAGGCGACGATCGGCGGAGTCAGAGGGCGGCTGTGTTGTTGCGGCGGCGGTGATCTGGCGCTGAAAGAGGCGACGACATGCAAATCCAGCACACGTGACTGGAGGTACAGTAAGGGCACGCGGTTGAGGTGGGCGAGGACTAGATGGCTGACACGGTGGTGGAGGGAGTCGACGGAGATATGGGCGGTCGAGGCAGCTACTGTTGAGACCGGCATCAAGAATAGACTTGCTCAGATTCATGGCCAAGACCACTCTCACGGGAATCATAATTAAGGCGCCAAGAAAACACTTATTTTTTCTTTTTGTTAAGGTCAAAAAAATATAAATACTGAAAATGAAAATTAGTAAAAAAAGTTATTTTTAAAATCCATCTTTAATTCCATCGTTGATTTAAGATTTTGAGATGGAAACAAAGACACATATTTAAAACAATTATTTTTAAAATCCGTCTCTGATTCCATCTCAGAATTAGGGATTTTAAGATGGAATATTTCAGTCTTAAAATTCTTTTAATTAATTTTGGTATCAGAGACGGAATGAGAGACATAATATTTATTTATAAATTTATTTTGTTAAGTTTTTTACTAAGATCCCAATTCGTGAAAAATACTAATTTGTTTTGTAAATTTATTTTATACTTAAAGACGAAAATATTTTCCGCCTCTGAAAGTCGAAAATTTTTTACGGACATTTTTTCATTTTTGACTTCCGTCTCTGAAGGTCTATTCTCTTGTATTGAATTATAATAAATCAATGGATGATAATTATTATAAAAGCTCATCCATCAAACAACGTAATCATCGCTTTCTCCGTGGGGATCTTGCCTTGAAGTTCAAGACTCTTTCCTAGTAAAGAAAGCTTGAGAAAGACTTAAACCTGGCAAAAAACAATTGATTGCAATAGTCACTTGTAGAACTACAAGTAACTACACTTGTGTGAAACTCTTGGTGACAAGTAACTGATCATAGGAGAATCCAAAAATCCCTTTTGCGTGATATATACTATTTAAAAGAATCGGATATGGTCCGGGAATGCAACGGAAGCGTAAAAATGTTAATTTAAAGCATAATATAAACGGGTTCAAAGGGGTGTTCCCTTTGAAGTTTCCGGGCGTTCGGTGTATGTCAAGAGCATGAATAAAGAGTAGAAGATGCTGGACATGTGGCTAAAGGATTAAAACAAGAAGATACATAAAATGTAAATAGAAACCAACTTTTTGTTCGTATTTACGTAGAACGGCTTCTAGCGTTGTTCCTTTTCCGTTTCTCCTTGTATGTCCACTTGAGAGCTCAACTTAGAACTCCTCTAAGTATTTTCCACACCACACAAAGGATCCAAACTATAGTTTATTGCTAGATAAAATATGGTGAAGAGAAGAAGAAAACAATTCCAAAGCAACACTATCAATTAGTGATATTTAGAATGTTTTAAGTTCTTTTCTTTCCAAAAGAAAAGAACACTAAAGAGAATTTTCAGAGATTTTTATGGCTTAATTCTCCAGCAAAGAAAAAAAAATGAAGCAAGTTAGTAAGTCAAACGTCTAGCAGAGTTGTTTTGTGTATGTAGAATGTAGAGTTCAAAAACCCACCTACATAAGTAACCTCCACGGCAACTTCCACATACACACACTTCTAGCACATCCACCACACATGATAGCAACAGAAAACCACCCACAAATCAGCAAATTTTCGTGCTCATCATGTGATATGTGAAGAGTTGAAACTCCTCTTTAACTAGCTTCAACTTGCATGGAAAAATAGACTTGGATCTTTATGTTTTTGGACTTGTGCTTAATCAAATTAAATAAAGTCCAAACATGTATCCATTGGGCATTAATTAATCTAATTAATCTCAATCCAATTGAATCCCAATAATTTATTTAATCCAATTAAATAAACATAAGTCCAAATTAAGAATAATTGATCCAATCAATTATTCTAGCCAAAACCCAATAAATTAATCCAATTAATTTAAAGGTTCTTCGTCCAAAAAATTAACTAATTCAATTAATTAATTTTTGGACCATCCATCAAAAGGATTTCTCAATAAATGATCCAATCATTTATTTTCTCTCTTGAATAAATTTAATCCGATTAAATTTATTTGTTTCTTCTAGAATTAATTCCAAATTAATTCCGCCAAATCCAAAGTGATTTGTGTGTGACTCATTAGGTTCACCCTCAGCTAGACTTGGGCTTGTGTCCGACACAATTGGTCAATTAATTCCAATTTAATTAACTATTTTTTGATTAACCATTAATCGGATAAAACCCGTCACCATAGGTGGCCGTCTAGCAACGGTTCATGGCACTAGAGACTAGATGAATATTGGCGTGAACATTTAGGCTCCCGAGTTCCATACGAGTACGGTCCTTCCATCACCTATCTCCTGGTCTAAGTCTAGGACATGGAATTGGGCGTCGGTTCCAATCCTGGGCTAGACAACTATGCTCAGTAACTCGAGAGACGTTTTCTCTATTGATCGACGTAGGAAACCATTCCCTACTCGACCAATCATTGTGGCCACGGACTTAAAGAGCTTAAACCGTCTCAGAGTGCATAGGAGACTCGACTGTCATATACTGACAGGTGACGGATCCTATCTTGGAATCCACCGTCCTTAATACATATTCCAACTGCACTGGATAAGTCTTATAATGAACGTATCCTAGATACGGACATCTCTTGCCAGACCGTAGATACAGCCTTCATATGCATGTGACTGCCATGATTCCTCAAGTCTGAGGACTAATCTCATACTACCGGAGCCGGGAATTCCAGTCATACCGACTAAGCCTCCAAGGCTTCCATATGACGATTCCCACGAGTCAGTTCAATCAGCTAACACCCTTGTTAACTAACCCACTAATATTGCATAGACGTCCAACGTCTGTCGCCGATGAAATACGACACTCATCCAATGAATGCAATTCTTAGTGCAAGTCTCTATAGGACCCTCGAGACCTCTCGAGGTCCTCGACTTGGAACATTCAAGACCAACCCTCAGAAGTTGGTTTCAAAGCTGCCATCGAATGCGCAGCTCAACTACATGGGTTATCTAATTGGTCTGTGGGCATTTGTTGTGACGTTAAAACGTCGTTTAACGTAATCAGTAAGCACAACAAACACATCGTGCCATGGATGAATACTTACTATATTCATCAAGTTAATAAAAATTGCTAAATAGTACCCAAAATCGCTGGTCACCTATTCTAACAATCTCCCACTTGACCTAAAGCTAATCACCCATGTTGCTTAGACTTATCTAAGCATGAGTAATCTGCGATATCCGGCTCGGTACCGCACGTCACCTCTTCATACCATTGCTCCAAGCAGATGGTATTGTCTAAGAATTTTCCTGGATCCGTGATGAGATTTCGGTCCTATAGCTTGCGCTACAGCCATGTTGTTATCCTCCAAGGTAATTACTGGCTAGCCCGTGCTAGGCACCACACCCAACCATTGGATGTGGTTTTTCATCCAAACCACTCTCCGGAGCAACTTCTAAAGTTGTCATACATTCAACTTTCATGGTCCGTCGTGGTGTCCCGCTTGAAACCTTTCCAAGCCACCACCTTACCATTAAGCCCGAATATATGTTCATACTGAGACTAGATATTATTCACATGATCCTGGAAGCTAGTATCGCTAAAGCCTTCCAGAATCAACTCTCCATAAAACTTGCATCAAGAACACTTCTTTAATCCTTATTCAGGTATTAAAGACTGTTCTCAACAACAGTCTACTGCCTTCTCGGTACACACCCGATTTCTGTCGTTACGCCCAAAGCATACACAACATCAGGTCCAATGCACCAAACAACATACCCATGTTGCCTACGGCAAAGACGTAGGGGGTGTCAAACATCTGAGCTTCCTCATCAGCCAACCCTGACTGAGTCTTGGGCAGCTTAACCCTATATATAGGAATCCAATTCCTTTCATGGCAAATTGCTTTTCGTGTTTCAGTGTTTCCTAACATCTTAAATTCATTCCAAATGAATAAGACGTTACACACTTAAACACTAGGAACACAACTAAACTCCCACTGACCCTCAAAGCTCGTTACTGATCGAGTCATACCCCGCATGAACTCATCAAAATGAATATTCCAGTTACATAGATTTTCAAACCTAGTTTGAATTCTATGTCGAATCACACGGCTCCAAGCCATTGATTCGATCCAATGTCCAACATTGCTTCTCCTCATGTCTTTTGGATTATAATCCAATTGACCGGTCTGACCTAGAAACCTATACCTCTCATGTATCTAAGATATTCTGGTCATCCTTAGGAGAACTGGAATATAGTCAGTGAGTAAACTTAATTTCAAATGATGTTTGCAATATCGTACTGAGGTGTCGCTATACTGGATTCCTCAAGGAGCTACTCCTCACACCGGTTATCCTCTGAAGTTCAATTTTCCTTAGGACAATACATAAACCTGTGCAAACCTAGTTTGCCTCCCACTAGTCCCTTGACGTATGCAAGACCATCCTACATACTCAAGTACTTTGTAGGATACAAGCTTGCCATGCCATATCTAATATGGCGTCTGGGCTACAATCTTTAGAACGTGACATGTTTTACAACTTGGCCACTGTCTTAAGAACACGCCCAGATGGGCCAAGGTAGTTCAGTGAAACACCGACCGAACCATGTCCAACAAGGTTTGGTTCCTCCTTTATCAGAAACGCCGTTCAATTGTGGCGTTCCAGGAAGAATTCCACTGAGTGAGAATACCATTCTCATTTAGATACATCAAGAGTTCCCACTAAATACACACCACTTGATTGAATCGAAGTTAATTTTGCAACCAGTTTGATTCCCACTTCAAATCTAATTCCCTGAGCCTTCCAAAGGCCCTTAAACTTGTGAACCCTCTACTGGTCTTGTGTATTCAGTGACCCACATATGTCTGACTGGATTCAATCCAACAGACCACTAGCAAGAATACTTTGTCTTACAAAGAGCTTCTTGGCCATCTTCCCGTTCATGAAAGACTTGCAAGCTAGCAGACTCAAATTGTCTATTGCTAGACTCCTTGAATCAACTAACCTCCTTATCCTATCTAGAGGAATGTGACCTAGCTTTGCATGCCAAATCTGTGAGTTTATCTTGATTATCCATTTCATCATTTGTTTTGAGAATTCACAATCTAATTATGGGATAGTATTGAAACAATTATGCAAACAACCTAGCAGACAAGAATAATCATTCTCTGTCAAATAAAAGAAACTTTCATTGATCAAAAACATGTAATCCTTATTGTCCAACAATAGAAAAACATAATTTGATCATGCTAGGTTACATAATTGTGACCTATCAACTCTATCCTAACATGATCACTAATAGCTAAGCTTACTAGTCCTATATCTTCTATGGCAATAGCCCAGCCATTGCCTAGCTTTAGAACCATCACCTGCAAACCATTTGCAGATATGAGCTCTACAGCTGGTATCCAATACCCAAGAGTAGAATAATAATCATGTTAAAGCTCAAATCAAATATACCTTGGTTGGAGGGGAGTTTAGGACACTCCCTCTTCCAATGCCTCTTTTCACGACAATATATGCAAACATCTTTTGCAATCCTTGACTGCCGAACCGCCTTCCTCTTTCCTTTGCCCATGCCCAGCATGGCAACAGGAGCGCTCTGTGCGCTTGCAGCGGCTGATTCTATCTTACCCTTTTTCCTCCTCCAGCGTCCGGCCCCTTTGGCTTTCGCTCTTGAGGTCGAAGCCTCACCCACCAATACCGACGGCGCAAACTTTTCAATCGTTACCTCGTATTGGACCTACATGTTCATCAACTCGTGAAGGTCTTTTTCAAGCCCATTCATGTTATAGTTAACGATAAACGAGTCAAATGAGGGAGGAAGAGACTGAAGGATCACGTCGATGTACGTCTCTTTTCCAAGATCAGCTCGGAGGTCTTTGAGCTTCTCCACTAGGGATAGCATCATCACTCCATGCTGGTGTACAGACAACCCTTCTGTCATCTTAGCTCCGAAAAAATGCCTTCGTCGTAGCATATCTAATATGCCGGTCCGGTGCCGCATAAATGTCTTTCATGCGGAGCATTATCGAGCTGACATCATCCAGCCGATCATACTGCTTATGGATCTCATTAGTCATGGATGCCTGTATGATGCTGTAGACCTTGCGGTTGTCCTCCTACCATTCATTGAACGTCAAACGCTCTTCTTACTAGGACCCCTCCGACAAGATCCGAGGAAGAGGCTTATCCAGAACATAAGCCTGGTCTTTGAAATCGAAGAGAATCCTGAGATTTCGCAGCCAATCATTATAGTTTGTTCCGTCAAATTTATTAGTCTCAAGAATTACAGCGAGCAGATTTTTAGACATCTATATTCAAAATGTAAAGCAGAAATTTAGTAGATTATTATAATATTGAATTCAAGTTAAGACTTGGTCTTTAGTCATTAACCCCTCTCACTATTTCTTCAAAAAGCCCACCACTCTCAATTGGGGTTTTCGGGAAACCATTTCCTAGTGGGCTTGGAGTCCACAAACGCAATTCTCCATGCCCCGGTTTTACGATTCACATGGGAAAGGCTTTGTGGGAGGTATCCAATACCATTCTCATCCAATGAGATCCCCAAGATATTTTGCCTCGCCTCTTCACATGATCCCAAGGACTCCAAGCGAATCATGTTACTTAGCGTTAGGCCCGACCTATCAACCAAATGAATATCTCAACTATCGGCCCCCACGACTCGTGAGACAGGGAAACAGGAGCATATTCCTTTGTTCATAACAATAGCACAACTTTCTTTCATTCCAAACGTGCCACGACTCGTGAGACCACGAATGGGTGAAAGTAGCTTCCTTACTACATTGCTATGGATGGAAGGCTTCGAATAATCAAACCATTTGATTTAATTCCATTTTGGGCCTAATATTTACTTGGACCATCCAAGTGAGAGTTATAGTTTATTAAGACCGAGACCTCATCATTATTAGTATTTTGCATGCTCAAGTTTTAAACATTTAATGTAAATAGATGCATTCCAAACACATCATACATCAAAGCATTAAAACATTAAACACATGCAAAAGAAGTCTAGCACGCCCCTGTAGGATGATCACAAGCCTGTTCCTAGGTGATCCACTGAGCCCGCAGTGGATCTATGGTCAATCTAGGGTAAGCCTACACTATTACAATTTTATATCCCATTATCATTCTAATGGGGCCTTGTAAAATCCTCCTTTGCTCTTCTTGACCTTCCACCGTGGGCTCCATCCACCGGACCTTCATCTCCTTGGAAGCTTACATTTAATAAAATAAATCCTCACAACCTAATCTACTCTCATTACAACTTAAAAAGAAACCCCAATCAGAAGTTGGGGGGAGTACATTAATAGAGAGGAAGCAAGCCTTATTATTCCAATGCTAAAAACGAAAGAAGGAATAAAAACAAAGAGGCACGCAGGCCTCACCCAACAATAAATTAAACCATACATAGGCCAATGGGCTAGTGATCATCCTTATTGTTTATCCAATTAACAACAATAAAGTACATTTATATCAAATATAAACATGCCAACAAATAAATACATCCCATGTATATCTCAATAGATATCCAATATCTAAAATAATAAACATAATAAAATGTAGAAAATATCATATCAATAATGCAATTAAAAATATGGATATCAACTATATAACCAATGTACAAATAATTTTTTTTTTGTTTGGAAACCATTTCCAAAATAATCTAAAATATAAAATAATTTTAGAAAAATCCAATTTAACTAAAAATTAAAATATGCCCAAATTAATAATTTCAGAAAACCAGCAGAAATTAGGAAAATCCAATTTTTTGGAAAAATGGCAAAAACGGCACAAAACAGTGCTGCCGGCCGACCGTCCCATATGGCCGCGCACGCCTGCCGGCCGCGCGCGCAGGCGCGCGGCTGCTGCCCCTGCCGAGCGGCCGGCACCATTTTTCACTTTTTCTCTTTTTTTAAATTTCTGCTGTAAAATTGAAATGTAAACATGCAATTACAGAAAATTAAATTCTAAAAAATGCATGGATATCCATAATTTAAAAAGCAAAATTAACACATATTTTCTACACATATTATCATGCTTTAAAGCCATAAACCATGCTTTCCAAAAGCAATTTAAACATGTTCTTCATTCTTAACACATAATAACATGTAAATTCTATAGCCACAACACCGAACCGGGCTCTGATACCACTGAAAGAATCGGGTACGGCCCGGGAACGCAACGGAAGCGTAAAAACGTTAATTTAAAGCATAATATAAAACGGGTTCATAGGGGTGTTCCCTTTGAAGTTCCCGGGGGTTCAGTGTATGTCAAGAGCATGAATAAAAGAGTAGAAGATGTTGGACAGGTGGCTAAAGGATTAAAAACAAGAAGATACATAAAATGTAAATAGAAATCAACCTTTGTTCGTATTTACGTAAAACGGCTTCTAGCATTGTTCCTTTTTCGTTTCTCCTTGTATGTCCACTTGAGAGCTCAACTTAGAACTCCTCTAAGTATTGTCCACACCACACAAAGGATCCAAACTATAGTTTATTACTAGATAAAATATAGTGAAGAGAAGAAGAAAACAATTCCAAAGCAACACTATCAATTATTGATCTTTAAAATGCTTTAAGTTCTTTTCTTTCCAAAAGAAAAGAACACTTAGAGAGAATTTTCAGAGATTTTTATGGCTTAATTCTCCAGCAAAGAAAAAAAAATGAAGCAAGTTAGTAAGTCAAATGTCTAGCAAAGTTGTTTTGTGTATGTAGAATGTAGAGTTCAAAAACACCACCTACATAAGTAACCTCCAAGGCAACTTCCACATACACACACTTCTAGCACATCCACCACACATGATAGCAAGAGAAAATCACCCACAAATCAGCAAATTTTCGTGCTCATCATGTGATATGTAAAGAGTTGAAACTCCTCTTTAACTAGCTTCAACTTGCATGGAAAAATAGACTTCGATCTTTATGTTTTTGGACTTGTATTTAATCAAATTAAATAAGGTCCAAACATGTATCCATTGGGAATTAATTAATTTAATTAATCTCAATCCAATTGAATTCCAATAGTTTATTTAATCCATTTAAATAAACATAAGTCCAAATTAAGAATAATTGATTCAATTAATTATTTTAGCCAAAACCCAATAAATTAATCCAATTACTTTAAAGGTTCTTAGTCCAAAAAATTAACTAATCCAATTAATTAAATTTTAGACCATCCATCAAAAGGTTTTCTGAATAAATGATCCAATCATTTATTTTCTCTCTTGAATAAATTTAATCCGATTAAATCTATTCGTTTCTTCTAGAATTAATTCCAAATTAATTCCCCCAAATCCAAAATGATTTGTGTGTGACTCATTAGGTTCACCCTCAGCTAGACTTGGATTTGTGTCCAACACAATTGGTCAATTAAATCCAATTTAATTAACTATTTTCCGATTAACCATTAATCGGAAAAAAGCCCGTCACCATGGGTTGCCGTCTAGCAACGG
The DNA here is from genome assembly GCA_034509735.1 of Sesamum alatum. Classification (NCBI taxonomy): domain Eukaryota; kingdom Viridiplantae; phylum Streptophyta; class Magnoliopsida; order Lamiales; family Pedaliaceae; genus Sesamum; species Sesamum alatum. The sequence continues at coordinate 2,232,315 of JACGWO010000012.1, read as the reverse complement.
TCCATGGCACTAGAGACTAGGTGAATGTTGGAGTGAATATTTAGGCTCCCGAGTTTCACACGAATACGGTCCTTCCATCACCCGTCTCCCGGTCTAAGTCTAGGGCATGGAATTGGGCGTCGGTTCCCATCCTGGACTAGACAACTATGCTCAGTAACTCGAGAGACGTTTGCTCTATTGATCGACGTAGGAAACCATTCCCCACTCGACCAATCGCTGTGGCCACAGACTTAAAGAGCTTAAACTGTCTCAGAGTGCATAGGAGACTCAACTGTCATATATTAACAGGTAACGGATCCTATCTTGGAATCCACCGTCCTCAATACATATTCCAACTGCACTGGATAAGTCTTATAATGAACGTATCCCAAATACGGACATCTCTTGCCAGACCGTAGATACAGCCTTTATATGCATGTGACTGCCATGATTCCTCAAGTCCGAGGACTAATCTCGTACTATCGGAGCCGGGAATTCCAGTCATACCGACCAAGCCTCCAAGGCTTCCATATGACAATTCCCGCGAGTCAGTTCAGTCAGCTAACATCCTTGTCAACTAACCCACTAATATTGCATGGACGTCCAATGTCTATCGCCGATGAAACACGACACTCATCCAATGAATGCAATCCTTAGTACAAGTCTCTGTAGGACCCTCGATGCCCTGTCTCGAGGTTCTCGACTTGGAACATTCCAGACCAACCCTCAGAAGTTGGTTTCATAGTTGTCATCCAATGCGCAACTCAACTACATGGGTTATCTAATTGGTCTGTGGGCATTTGTTGTGACGTTAAAACGTCGTTTAACGTAATCAGTAAGCACAACAAACACATAGTGCCACGGATGAATACTTACTATATTCATCAAGTCAATAAAGATTACTAAATAGTACCCAAAACCGCCAATCCAATTGGCTTTCTGGTTACCTATTCTAACACTATTCAATCATGATAAATAGCACAATAAATTATATCGACCTTCTCTAAGTTTAGATTTAATTTTACAAGTACTTTTATGTTTTTACAAAATTATAAATATAATTCTAGCTTGTAATTATAATTTACACATCTTTTAAATAAATTGCGTTGACAACCCCCCAAAAATGGAGAGTGTGTGTAACTAAACATAATTTCAAGGGGTATCAATGAAATTTGTCCTAAATAGTATTATCATACATTTAATGTAGCATATTAATGGTTAAGACCCCCTCTCCCCCAAAAAGAAATTAAACAAATTTAGCGGTTAATTGCATTTTACTCCCTGTAGAGTATTTTGCTTATTATTATTTTTACACACTACAAAACAATCATTTTTTCCCTATATAAATTATAATTATGATTTAAATATTATGGTAAATTAATATTATTTGTTACAGCCAAACAAAATCAATATGAAAATTTAATTTTTGACTACGATTGATGTGCATTTTTAACATGATTTTAGTTGTAGTCAAAATATTTATCATGTGATGTAGCTATGGCTATGGGGATTCCTGAAACAACGAATAAGCGTCGTCATTGATTAATATTCATTCTATGTTTTAACTTTGAATTATAGTAATTAATGAAGATCTTGAAACCATTTCTTCTATATTTGAAAAACATGTTGCATGTAACCTCGAAAAGAAAATGCAGGCCTAGTAAGTGATAATAGGCCATTTTGTCTGATAGTAAAACACCAATCAAATCATTTTCTAATGTGGAAAAAGGTAAAATTCTTGTTCGGATCAGGTTTGATCGATCCAAACCAATCAAAGAGCAAGTGCGGTACACTTGCTATGCGATTGGCACTTTTTCTGAACTGTACACCAATCACACGGCTAGTGTATTGCACTTGCCATATGATTAATTCAGATTTGGCCGAACCAGGTCCTAGCTAGAATTTTCCGTGAAAAAAGACATGCTAAGGAAACGAAAATGGACAAAAACCACAGTGAAAAGTTGAAGAAAATACACGGACTTTTTCTCTTACATATACCCTTCATTCATCAATCAGAGGCCCCATTTCTCGCCTCTTCTCATGGAACATAAACCCCCAAAGAATCAGTAGCAGCAAATCCGTCAAGATCATGTGCCCACCAATTCTCCACACCCAAACATGGAAGTAAACAAACCAAAACAATTGGACGACAATAAGAAGAGGCAGTTGGCCCCGAAGAGGAGCTCGAACAAAGACAGGCACAAGAAGGTCGACGGCAGAGGCAGAAGAATCAGAATTCCAGCTCTTTATGTAGCAAGAATTTTTCAGTTGACACGAGAACTAGGACACAGGACCGACGACGAAATAATGTTAGAATGGGTGACCAGAAAGTCAATGTGGATGGTTGTTCTGAGAACCATGCGTCAATCTTTGAACAAAGTAATATTATATTGATGAATATAGTAAGGATTCATCATTGTCAACAATGAGTTTATCGTGCTTACTGCTTGCATTGAACGTCGTTTCGACGTCACAACAAACACCCACAGATCGGACGTATGAATCCAAGAAGTTGGACCGCGCATAGGATGGCGGTCATGCAACCAACTTCTGTAGATAGGTATGAAACACTCCAAGTCGAGGACCTCGAGGTTGGACATCAAAGGTCCGTAGAGACTTGCACTAAGGATTGCATTCATTAGATGAGTACCGTGTTTCATCGGTGACATACGTTGAACGTCTATGCAATATTAATGGGTTAGTTGACAAGGGTAGTGTTGGCTGACTGAGGTGACTCCCGGGAATCATCATATGGAAGACACACGGGCTTGGTCGGTATGACTGGTATTCCCGATTCAGATAGTACGGGATTAGTCCTCGGACTTGAGGAATCACGGCAGTCGCTCACATACGAAGGTTGTATCTTGGATCTGGCAAGAGGTGATCGTGTCATATGACATGGTCATCATAAGCCTTGTTCAGTGCAGTCGGAGTAGAGAGGACGGTGGATTCCAAGATAGGACCTATCCCCTGTCAAAGAATACGACAGCGAGATCTCCTATGCACTCTTAGATGGTTTAGACTCTCAATGTCTATGGCCATAGCACTTGATTGAGTGGGAAAGGATTTCCTACGTCAATCATGGAGTTAAACCCTATCTCGAGTATCAAGCATAGACGCCCAAGTCAAGGATGGGAACCGACGCCCAATTCCATGCCCTAGACTAAGGCCGGGAGACATGTGACAGTAGGACCATACCTGTATGTAACAAGCGGCGGTAGGATCGTACTTGTATGTAACTCAGAGCCTAAATGTTCACACCACATATTCACCTAGTCTCTAGTGCCATGGACCGTTGCTAGACAGCCACCCATGGTAACGGACCACTTTGGTTATGAGATAACCAAAAGTAGGTCCAAGTCTAGCTGAAGGTGAACCTAAAGAGTCACACCCGCTACACCAGATGTGAAAGAAATTAATTTCAAATTAATTCCAGGAGAATATTTAATTTACTAGGATTAAATTATACTTCTTGGAGATTCAAAGCCGCGATGGATTAGTTGGATTAATCGGGCTTGAGTTCGTAAATTAAATTTATGGATTTTCTTTCATAAAGTATGGGCTTCCCTTTTAATTAGATTAAAAGGGTGAATTAATTAATGGGCTTGGAATATTAAATAGGATTTAATATAAAGTCCATTGGATCTTGGGACTATTTAATTTAGAATTAAATAGGCCCATTCCATAAAGCCCATAAAAAATGGATGGACGAGATTGGATCTAGAGATTGATGAGATGAAGGGTCATGATTAATTTGACTTAATCAAAGCCTAATTTTACTAGGATTTAACTAGGTCAAAATCCTAGTCAAGTGTGCCTCTTTAGAAGAGGTTGAGTAGGAACAGGAAAAATGTTTCCTATAAATACTCAAAAATCTACACACACACCTACTAATCTCTATACTTTTCATCTCACAACTCTCTCTCTAGAATTCATCAACCTCTCTTCTCTTCTCCAAGATTTTACTTTTGTTCTTCTTGATTTGTTCAAAGTAGAACATAAGGGACGTCTATAGCGTTAATCAACGGCGTGTATCGATGTATCTTCTCCCCTAAACGATTTCTTGCTATCACGGGACTTCGTTGCTTTCCGGTGTAGCGTGTGAATGATTCGGAGGGTCTCTACTTTGAGATCTTGGTGCAAAACGAGAAACAATGTGTGTGGCCGAACAAAGATGACTACAAGAGGTAACGTCCTGTTTTACGTTTCTTGTTCTAAATTCTATAGCCTCCATGTTGTGTTTTCTTGAAGATGAGATACACCGAATGCCCAGGAGAATCAAGGGCACACCCTTGATCCGTTTATGTATGAACGATGCATCCTTTAAATTCCATTTAATTATGCTTTGCAACTTTATTATGCAACCCATCGCGCTTTCGCATTTGCGCTCCCTCTCCCCGGACGATCCGCTCGTTTCAAACAATTCAGTGGCTTTTCCAACAGGCCGAGCCATCAATCGTTGCCGCGACAGGCACCGGGACGATTCTGGCGTCGGCTGTAATAGCTGTTGACGCCTCCATTTTTGGAAAGGGGGGATTTGTTTCTTCTGGTTTGTATTCAAGATTGATTGGTGAAGATGTTCTCGGCAGATCGATAGGGATTTGGCCTTGTTCGAATGGTTTTGGATCAGGGATTTTGCAGAATTCCAGTGTTTTGGGCTCGAATCCAGGGAATCAGACAGGGAATCGTTTGAGTATAATCGGGTTCCAGGGGTTTGAGTTTCCAGGTTCAGGGAGCTTGGAGCAGCATGTTCCAGGCCTAGAACTTGGCCTTTCTCAGGAGGGATAAGTTGGAGGGATGAATCTTGAAGCATTCAGGCAGTTTTATCAGCAGATAGGGCAGAATAGAGACTGTAGCGGTTTAAGTAGTCATCAGGTGCAGAATCATGGGGAGGAAAATTCTTAAGGATCAAGAGAGTAGTGATGTGAAAATTTCTGGGCAGGGTTTGTCTCTTTTGGATTGTGTCTTGATGGATTGGTTGATTGATTGATTATGAGGTAGGAGTTGAGCAGAATTTCAATCTTTATTTTGCACATATGGAGGCTTCAATTGACTACAAGAGTTACTGTTGTTCTACTTCATAGCGTCGCCGTCCAACTTTGGGGATGTTCGAGCAGCCTGATTTGGCATAAACTATTAGATCATACATAACGATACGACTACCATCATTTTATGATATTCTCTTGTTTCTTTACGTGATTTATGTCGATTACGGGTTTAATACTCATATGGGTAGCATTGAACGATCCCCAATTTTGAGGTGTGTTGCCAACTTTTAGGACATAATATTGGCCTGTATTTTAGTACAACAATTTGAAGTTGGAAAAAGTTTCTGGAAATAGATTTCATGTCAATGGCGGCTTAGTGTAGACAAGTTTCTTTGCAGTTCTTGGCATACTGTCAGCTCTCTTTGTACACATGCAAGCAACCTGTCCCCCTTGGGAAATTTTCAATTTTCATATGCATTGCGTTGCTTGGAGTTGTTTTAAATAGATTTTATATATTTTGAAAAAAATGATTTGAATTTTGAAATATTTTAAAATTTTGCATGTGGAAGAGATCAAATTCCTATTTATAGGTTTAACATCCACAAAAATTTATACAAAATTGTCGGACTACCTAGTATTAATAAAGAAATCTAAATTCATTGATAAATAAATTATAGATTGAAATTAACAAAATATATTAAAATTTTAAGGGATTAAATTGTAGCTTTATAAAATATTTGCGATTTAAATTAATAATTGGGGATCAATTTATAATTATATAAAAAAAAAGAAAGAAAAGAAAGAATAGAAGGTGATGGAATGTGTGCGAGCAACGTGGCTCCTATATTTTCATGCAAGATTGCCACCACCAACCATTTGCTATAATAATATAAATATATATATATATATATATATATAGAGAGAGAGAGAGAGAGAGTATATATGTTGATAAACAAGAACCCAAATTTGAAAGAGCTTTCCATTTGCATCGGGTAATCTTCATTTAGCCTCTTTTCTTTTCCTTGCTATAAAACTGCTAGTGTTTAGTAAGTAGTTTAATTAGATGGTTAACTCATTGAAGTTTAATTAAGGGAAATATCATCTTGACATCCTACTAATGGATTAATTTTGTCTGAGATACAATATGTCTTTAGAAATGAATACCCCTTGCCGATTAAATACTTATGTCAGTTGATCCATGACTCTATTAAATGCAATTGCTATTATCTTGTTATTGTCTAATCAAGAATTTTAATATATGTTATATAATACATTAGTACCCGGTTAAATATTGTATTCGGATTTAAAAAGTTATTGTCAATTAGTTGAATTACTCAATTTATTAGATGTAGTTCATTAAAATTAGTTTATTCGACTAAAGTAATTTATTAACTGGATACTTATTATATGATTAGGTGTTTAATTAATTGTTACAATAGAGGAAAATTGATTAAAAATTCAATAGAAATATTAAATAATTATATTTAAAAAATAGTGTATATTAAAAATAAATAAGAGATATTTGAGAATATTTAATCTAGGGATGTTATCAAGAACAATAGCTATACATATATAAAGGGTCCGATAAAATAAACTCTTGTGAGTTAATTGATAAATTAGATACATTTGAAAAGCCTAGAACGTGTAGTAATTTAGAATAAAGCGTAAAAGAGATTTCAATTTCGATACAAAGAAAATATAGAAGATTGATCTAAAGAAATGTACGAATATTATTTAGGGTAAATTACATCTACTTCCCCTAAGATTTGGCATAATTACAAATACCCCCTCATTGTTTGAAAAATTACAAATACCCCCTAAAGTTTGTGACCGTCTAACAAATAACCCATTTCCATCAATTCTTATGGGTGAACTGACCAAAATTCCTTTATGCACTGAATTATTTTCATTTAACTCATAAAACTTTTTTGGACTACAATATGCAGGGATAGGTTTCTTAAATTTTTTATACAGAGGAGCAATAATGCAATTTACCTTAGCCGAATTTTCTATAATTTTAATAAAAAAAAATTCAAGGGCAAAATGGTTAATTTCAGGCCTTTGGTTAAAAATTACAAACCTCAGGGGGGTATTTATAATTTTTCAAACAACAAGGGAGTGTTTACAATTATGCCAAACTTCAAGGGAGGTAGATGTAATTTACCCTATTATTTAAAATCTTATTTAGAATTTATGACATTTTCACTATATTAATTATATACATTATAATCTATTATAGGACGGCGCAGATAAAGTAGAGGGTTCATAAACTCCTTTTACTAACATGATTGATTATTTTGGGATTTGAGGTAAGTATAGTTATTTGAATTTATATATATCTTATATATATATATAATATATATTCGCATGTTGTATACCTGATCGCATTGGCCGTTTATCTGGTTACCTTGTTATTCTGTGAAGTAGTCTTGCTTATATGTGGTTATGGTGTGAGAAACACGAATGAATGATCGTGCGACGTCATGCTATTTTATTGTAGATTGAAATTGAATGATGGGATTATTGATGGAATGTTGTGACTTGAGATAAAGAGATAGCTTACCTAACCTGGGGCATATTCAATGGTTTATGATGATGTGATTGATGACGAGCTGTGTGATGTCATGATGATGCGATCGATGATGTAATTACATGTGAAAAAAATGAATATATAGCTAGGTACCATGACGCGAAGGGTACCGGGGTATTCCGGGTAATGAGGAATATCCTGTGCTGATGGCTACACACTAGGGTGGTGTGGGGGTGCCATGTTTGGTATGATGTCCCTATGTTGATATTGATACGTACTTGGCCAGTGTGGGGATATCACATACGATGCGTACCCTGTGCCTGCAATTATATGATATTCATTGAGGTGATGAGAGCCGGCAAACCCATTGAATATACTCCAGCTAGGATAAGCATGGCCCTAAGAGAATAAACTATAACAATGTGTGCATGAGTTGTAGTTGAGGCATGATTCCTGTGTTGGTTTTGCATGATTATCGGTACTGGTTATTTCATGATATTTTTTGGTAATTGCGTAACAAATATTGGGTGGTTGATTTCATTGCATGAATCTTATTGCTTATGTTCATATATGTAGACCAATTAGCTACACTTATTGAGTAAGCAACTCATTCCTTGCCACATATTTTTCAGGATATCAGTTACAATGAATAGCTGAATTGGGTCATAAACCGTGCTGTCAGTCTTATTAGGTGGGTCAGCAGTGACATCTTGGGCTGCGATCTAGCTACATAACTACATAAATATTAGATTATTATTTGAATTTGTATTTCACGATTTATTGGTTTTAATCTAAATCTGTTGGAAAACAAGTTTATTATGGATGATCTATTATAATTAGTGGTATTAAAGCGTAAGTTCTGTAGGGGGTGCTACAATAAGACTGTTCATTCGGTAGAATCCGGTCGAACTAAAAATTTCAGTATGTTGAAGTGATGTACTGAATACCGAACCGAAGTGTTCCGTTCAATTTGGTAAAATCCAAACAAATTTTGATACAATTTTGGTTCAATTTTTTTAACGAATTAATCGAAATTAAAACAAATATTCACTTATTAGTTATTTAGTTTTGAATTTTTAAGTTATTAACTTATTACTTAATAATTATTAACTTAAATACTTAATCAGTTGATTTTAATTAATTAAAACAATAAAATTACTTTTTATAAATAAATCTTATATATAAGATATTTAATATTACTTATGTGCGAAAAAATAATTTGGCCCAAAGGAAGACCCAAAGATGTGCGAAGGCCCCGTTAAAAAACAAGATGTGAAAGCCCAAAAAAGAAATCACAAACTTCCTCAATGGGCCAGACTTGTAGATAAATAAAGCCTCAGAACCTGGGGCTCAGCCCATGGAAGATATAGACTAGGCCCCTCAGATGACAAGGTGGCAAGGAAAAGCCTGACTTTGCCTCTCAGGTGGAATCTGACAGGGATGAAGCCATATCAACCACAACACCCCTGAGCGAGAAGGATGAGATAAGACCCCATCGCCCTTATCCGCATAACATAAAAACCTGCTTTGAACCGCGAGAGGGCGCAAACTCTCGGACTCTGAGAAGACATATGCTCATCTCTCGCAACTACCTCTCCGAGATTGAAGAGGATGAGACCCCTCACCTAGCCAAGTTCCTCCTCTATAAATATCGCCCCCTCAGCGGTATAGGGTAACGATTTTCTACTCTCTTCAAGCTCATAAACCGCTTACATTACTGCAAAAGCAGATTTTGTGTCCAATTCATTCTTCTATTCGATTTCTCGTCATTAATTCTTTATTTTCTTTAAGCTTTATTTTTTTACGATTGCTTGCGGACATGAGCGTTGAAGTGGTAACATATTTTTTGCAGGTCCCCTTTTCGGACTTGCACGCATCGAAGCCCACTACGTTCAAGCTCAAAAGTTTCTTTTTAAGAACTGAGCTAACTTCAACTCACATCAATTACATATATAATTTTTTTATTTATATATATTTTTAAGTTTTTTGGTATTCGATATGGTTCAGTATACTGGCATAAAAGACCGATACTGTACCCAATACCGAATTTGTCAAAAAATGATTATCGAGTTTTTGATTTGGTTAGTATCAGTTGGTTAACCGAATAGTGCGCACCCATACTGGCACACAAAATTTTGAATTCTTGTCAAAATGTTTGGTGAGGATAAATGTAATTCTAACCAGTGTGTTGATTCCCACATGATTACACTTTAGTGTTTTTGCAATAGTAAATTAGCTATAGAGACCCTGACTGACATACATGATGCAAGCACAATTCTCCCTGGCAAGTTGTTGGGATGCCACCCTTCCTCCTCATTATTCTAAAAAAATAAATAATAAATAATTCATTGGCTATAGTAAGAGGGTGCTTATAACTTTCCACAATTTTGTTTTAAATTTATCGAAACCATCTAAAAATTAAATAAATAAATTTCAAACTGTGTCGTAAGGATAAAAATGGGTTATGGTTGTATTAATACTCAAGTACAATATGCTACTCAGAATGCTCTATGACTGCATAGTGCATAGTTGAAAATGCATTCAAAATATTTTTTCTTTAAAAAAAAAAAGGTAAATTACAGTGATATCCATTGAGGTTAGACCAAAATACCCAATACTCCCTTGTTTTTGTTAAAATTACAGCTACACCGCCTAAGGTTGTAATTGTATTACAACTACAACCCCTATTCAAAGACAAAGCTTACACTAAATATCCCCCAGAAAAATATTACACTCACACCCTCAGGGGGTGCAGCTGTAATTTTACAAAGGTTAGGGAGTGTCCTATTCTTAAATATTGCATATTTTTTGATGCATTTTGGGTGTGCATCTGTAATTCATAATTTATTTTTGGTCAATTAGATGTCATCTTCTGATGTTTATGTTTTAACACCACACCAATATGTCCTGATTTTTATAAAATTTACAGGTATACCCCCATAGGAGTTTGTCTAGTGTAATGTACCTTAGGGGTGATTGTGCAAATTTTGCCACTGTCTATGTGCGGCGGTGTACTTGTAATACAACTACAATCAAGAATTGTAATAAATTTATTGAAAGAACAGAGAATATTCATATGTTTAGACATAATCTCCAAGGTTTCCATTTTAATTTTACCCTTTAGTTTTATTGAACACAAAACGTCGCAAAACTCATTTCGCCAAAAACTTGCAACAAAAATTCTCTATAATGATTTTTTTTTTTTTTAGTGAGAGCATAGTTCTATTTTAGACAAATACTGACTAACAAGCCTGATGGGGCATAGTTTTCCAATTATTCTTCTACAATAAATAAATAAATAAATAAAGGTTGTTGAACATGCACAGTTTGAGCAAGTTGATGAAGGAGCATTGCAGGGAGATGGCGCTGAAGTCCAGTTTATGTGCAGCCTCTGATAAAAGCGTGTTTCCAATTTTTAGGTTTCCTGTATTAGTGATTATGTTTTTTGTTATTTCTGCAGCTATTGGGTAGATTATCCACATCAACAAGTCTGTTAGTTTAGTTAGAAAATTTTGGCGGCTGAATTGTATTTAAAGAGTTTGCCTCTACTTCGTCTCATTATAAGAAAAATATCTACAACAAATATTTCCAATTCAAATGGCTTTCTCTCTCGCACATGAAATCTTCTCCATTTCCTAACATGGTTATCGGAGGGCTTCATCTTGAGGTCTTTGCATACCGATCTAGTTCTGGCATTTGTTTCAGAAAGTTTAGTTGTACTGATCCAAGGAATGGCTACTGAAGTAGGTGAGGAAGTTCAAAAGAATGGCGACAGATTGAGTTGTTTCGAACTGATCGAACTGGAGATATTAGATCGAATGATTTAGATCTAGATGAGATGCAGATACATGCATCGGATCACCCTAGTATGATGTAGATCTCAACTTCAATGGATGGAAGCAACTACCTAACATGGAGATCTGTGGTACTAACTACCTTAGGAGCGAAGTTGAAGCCTCGGATTTATCGACAGTACGTATCCGAGGACCATTGAAGAACTTCAGGAGACTTTGTGCTATGGAATCGCGGTGGATTGTATGGTTCAATCCTTGCTGCATAATACACTTTCTGAGGAGATAATTGATGCTTCTACTACGTTGTTTCTGCTCGAGCTCTGTAGCTTGAGCTGAGGGTAGGTTATGGACAGTAATGGTCCCATGTTTTATAAATCCAAATGAAATTACTTCAATTTCACAATGAAATATGTCCGTAATGCACGTGTAAAGAAAAGCTGTGGGAGAATTAATGTGCCTAGTGCCTCCACCAAATTGTGGATGTGGAGGTTGTACTTGTGATGTTAATAAGCAAATTTCACATCAGAGCACCTCAAATCAGATTATCCTATTTTTGATGGGGTTTCTGTGATGAGTACGAACATGTGCGAGTCAGATTCTCCTACTAGAGCCTTTACCTCCAGTAACTAGGGCTTTTTCAATAGTACTTCGAGTTGAAAAACAAAAATTGGTGAATGAAGGTATTCACACCTTAGCTGATGGAAGCAACGTTTCAAGACTAGACACGCGGTTTTGGTGGTAAAGAAAGGAGTGTTCACTAGAAAAAAAAAAAACTTGTACTGCATAATTGCAACAAGCCAAGGCATGTAAGGAAACTTGTGTCAAACTCCATTGGGACACACTTGGTATAAGCAAATGATGAGCAAAAAGAAGCCTGTTGCTGTTAGAGGCCTTGTAGCTTCAGTAGAAGATAAATCCGGAGAAGAATATGCATCTCAAGAGCTTAGTGAGCTTGCTGCAGATGTGAAAAGATGGTTGAAGGTAGGATTCCAACAGATCTTTTACAAGTAGAATCGTTCGTACAACGAGAAGACTTTGCAGTAACACTTACCACTCCTTGCCACAACTTGATTTAGGTTGTTGGATAGTTGACACCTGGAGCAACAGGTCAGGTATTATGTTGATATCACTATGTTTCACTCTTACACTCCACCTAAATCTAAACGTTCTATCAGTTCCCTGATGGATCTCAAAAATATGTCCACACTTCTGGAGATGTGAGACTTTCTGCCTCAGTTTTGCTCACAAATGTGCTTTATGTTTCCTGAATTCAACTGTCAACCTACATATCAGTTAGTCCATCTTTGTTCCTCCCTTGCTATCATATTCACTTTTGATCATTCATGTTGCATGTTGCAAGACTGGAAACTAAAGAGGTTCTGGTTGTAGGAAGAAAATCTCAGGACTTATACATTCTACATTTTTTCATCTTTCAGATCTTTCAAATGTTTCAACAATACTTGGTTGATTCAGCTTGTTCAAGTTAGAAATACCGACACCTTCTTGTAATAAACTTTTGGCATCAACGCCTTTGTCATCCATCTACTCAAGCATACAATATTATTTCTTTTTACTGAATTATTTCTGAAATTGACTGTGCCACCTTGGTGACATATGTCTCTTACTAAGAAAACTCGTTTATCGTTCCCTTTGAGTGAGCATCATGCATCACACGCCTTTAACCTTGTGCATGCTGACATTTGGGGGCCCTATCAACTCACCACACAATATCTAGTTTATAGCTACATTCTTACCATTGTTTGATGATTTTAGTAGAGCCACTTGGACTTACTTAATGAAACATAAATCACAAGCTTATCTCCACCTTTCTGCCTTCTTCAATATGATACACACACACACAGTTCAATGCCAAGGTCAAGACTCTTAGGACAAATAAATGAAGTCCCCGAGTTCTTGAGTACTCAATTCCAATCAATCCTCAATACACTTGGGATATTACACCAACGATCATATGTCCATACACCGCAGCAAAACGGAAGGTTTGAAAAAAATATAGGCACCTCCTTGATGTTGCTCGAGCCCTCCTATTCCAAGCTTCTTTGCCCAAAGAATTTCGGGGGGACTCTATTCTCACTGCCACTTACTTGATTAATAGGACTCCTTTATGTGTTTTAGACTGGAAAATCCCTTTCAAGTTCCTGCTTGATCATGAGCCTTCCAGTAATCACTTACGACCTTTCGATTGCTTTTGCTTTACTACAAATGTTGAACCTCACAAAGCAAAAGTTTTGATCACTGGGCTCACAAGTGTATACTACTACTAGGATATGCCCACACACCACAAAGCTTACAAAGTGTAACAATCTGGACCTCACATACTATTCTTCTATGTCCAGGATGTAACTTTTTTTCATGTAGCGATTAACTTTCCTTTTCAGTCCTTTGCTCCCACACCACCCTACAACATCCTTTGCTACTGTTCCATTGGATGTCGATGTTGGTGATTCTTCAACTCCACTTGAGCTACATTACCACCTCCTCTCAGTGCATCAGCTCTCTCTTCCTTACCTACTTCAACTTCTAATTATGTTTCTTTCCCTTACATTGTATCCTCAGCTTCACTTCATAGGTCAATTAGACCTTTTGCACGGTCAGTCTCATACCTCCTCCACCCTTACTCCTCTTGATGATTCAACATATACTGCATTTTGTTGCTTCTTTGTTTTCTGTGGAGGAACCTAGGTTGTATGAGGAGGCTATCAAGTCTCTTGAATGGAGAGAGGCCATGGACACAGAACTTAAAGCATTGGAGCAAAATGAAACTTGGGATGTAACCCCTCTACCTAAGGGTAAACGAGCTATAGGTTGTGGTTGGGTTTTTAAGGTAAAGCTCAAGGCTGACGGATACATTGATTGATATCAGGCTCGGTTGGTAGCCAAGGGCTACATCCCAAGTAGAAAGGGGTCGGTTTTAACGAACTTTTTTCTCCAGTCACCAAGGCTGTTATAGTTCGTTTGTTCTTGGTTGTGACTTCTACTCGTGTATAGTTTATACATCAGGTTGATGTGAATCCTTGGGAATTTGAAAGAAAAAATATACATGTTACCACCTCCAGGATACACTATTCCATCCAATGCAGTGTGTAAACTCAAGCGTTTTTTATACGGTCTCAAGCGGCTTCTCGGTAAAATGGAATTGTGAATTTACTAACTCAATTTGGAATGTTATGGTTTTTCTCAGTTTGAGAATGATCATTGGTCAGTTTTCTAGAACCTACAGATTAATGATTTATTGCTCATCCTCGTCTACATGGATGATGGTATTGACCGACCGGGCCTACGAAGTTCGCTTATCATCGATGTGAAGCTTTACTTACATGACTTATTCACCATCAAAGATTTAGGAGATGCTTGATATTTCCTCAGTTTGGAGATTGCTCGATCTCCTGATAGTCTTTTTGTGAGCCAGACGAAGTATGTTCACGATATTGTTGTGCGACTATAGGGTTACATTCATGGAAGTCTGTTGTCTATCCTTTTCCGCAGGGACAGAACCTCAGTGTTGATTGTGGTGCACTTCTTTCTACCCTTTGAATGCCAATTTTCTTTTAGTGGGAATTGCTCTATTTCAGTTTTTCACTCGGCCTGATATTTCTCACTCCGTACAACAGCTTAATCAATATTTGCAGCAATCCTATCGAGGCACATTGGACTATCGTTCTGCATGTGGTTCGCTATCTCAAAGGGTTGCCTTCTATGGGTCTATTGTTTTCCCTACTCTCATAACTCATTGCAACTGCGTGCGTCTTTGCGATGCTGATTGGCTGCCTGCTCCGGCAGTCGTTGGCTCTTTGACGGGTTTGGGTGTATTCTTGGTTCTTCTGTTATCTCTCAAAAAGACGAAAAAGCAATCCACAAGTTTTCTCATCGGACGGTCGAAGCTGAATGCCGTTAGCATGGAGTGCTATGGTCTGTGAGCTTAAGTGGATCTATATATTTGCTCGTTGACCCTTGGTATTTCCTATTACCCCGCACCCCGAGCCCATAACGAACCACACCATCCTTGCATTATGATTGCCTCAACTAAGCCACCTTCAAAGTGAAACTTATTTCTTCTGTCCACCTTGAATACCCTAAAAGCCGTGAATCTCCAACTATCCGAACCCCAGGCCAGCTAACTGTGACATCGATATGATGGTGGGGGAAAATGACTATACGGTGATATTCAATTCCTGTATCCACATATGTAAGAGTCTCACCTGATTTTTGTTCCCCTTCAACGAATTCCACTTCCAATGCCCCTATTAATTGCATTTTTCCTTTAGTCAAGCATATTCCCTAGCCTTACACTTCATTTCCAAGATGAAAACTAAGTTGGGTTGAATCTTTTCACTAGTTCACCTAGTGATCGAACTGTCCAGGGACCAACCCCTGATAGTTCCAACTAAAGGATATTTATGGCCCTTGGCGGGGCTGGGCCGCAACCTCTGCCATAACGAAATTGACATCTTGTATCCTACAGTTGCCTTTTTTCTCTACTTTCATGAACTGCTCCCCCGGCCTCTTTTCAATAATGTGAAACTCCTGGCTCTCGCTTTTCTTGCTATCAATGTTGGCCTAGCCCTAGGACCATTCCTCTCTCATCTCTGTCTGAACATGGATCTCTGTCCTGAACATGTCACTGGGTCCTTGGAAGTAAACTGCAGTTAGAACGGACACACGATGTTGTCTTCGCGAGAATCAATTCCCGTTCATCTATCCGCAATCAAACCTTCTCCCTAACCTGAACCATAATTTCGTGTGTTCCTCCCTCTGAATGCACCCATCTCAACTTGTCCTCACTTTAGCACCCTCACCGGGGTTTGAGTTCAAAAATGGTCCCAGTCCTTATTGGTGCGGGTGAGCTTTGGTCTGGCGTCAGCGCTGTCTCTCTGGAATAACTGAGTTGGTTCTCTTTGGAACACTAGCATGCAAACTCTGAATTCCCACTTACCCCCCCCCCCCCCCCCCAAACTTATTGTGAGTTGGTCCCTCTTTTGTTGGCCACCCTGGTTGTTTCCTGGCTCTTCCTAGCCTATTGAATTCCTCGAATCCAGTACCCGCGTCCTAGTTGCTCCCTCAAAACCCCCAATATATCCTTACCTCTTTTATCTCTCCCCTTTCGTTGGCGAAGCCCCCCCTACCCCTGCAGTTGATGATGACTCTACACATATAAATTACGCCCCACTGGGAATTGCTCGAAAGCTAGGGGCCATTACAGGGTATTCTCTCCCAATCTCACAAAGTCAGTCGGAAAATGTCAGCTCACAATATTTCTCAATATGCCCCCAAACGCCGGCAATATAGCAAAAAATGAGCAACCGCTCATAGGTGAAAGATAATCAAGTGCTCCTTCCCCATCGTATGTGTGAATTTTGATGGATCTTTTTAACGGGAGATTAACAATTCAGGACAACCCAAATTTGAAGTGAAGACCCCCATGCAAGCCCATGCTCGTCATCTCCATCTCTGAATTTACCTAAACGGCTATCGATGTATGTGTAAATGCCTATGTTTATTTTACTCAGCACGAGATCATGAATGTAGACGTAAAAATCACACCAATCTAGGTCGACCTGCATTAGACATTCTCAATTAGCGAGGACACCATTAAGAATCAAAATATTTTTCTCAAAACTCTAACGGGCATCCTGCCAACGCTCGATTATGGTCAATAACATGTGAAACGTAGAGGAAATCTACTCCGCGGAAGCTGTTTAATCTCGACACCTTAACAGGGTTGAACATACTTTCAATGGAGCGGGCCATTCCTTCAAAGTTAAACACCCCATCTGATAGCAGTATGCCTACCAAAAACAAATGGTGTCCCTCCAAATATGCATCCACAAACCATCGAGCATCACTGGCCCACCCTCTCATCATCTGTAAGCTTTAGAGTCTTATGAAAATGCCCTGCGTCAGCCTCCATGCAGCCTGTGTACTAGACTGTAACAAAGGAACTAATCAAGCCACAAGTAAGCTTAGTACAAGAACTCGGATGCTGCAGACCCCTGGCCTGCACTGGCTGTAAAAACACTATAACAGATAAAAATCCGCCAAAACCCCTAGAACAACTCAAGCCAAACCCTAATATGAAAACTAGATAACGAGGTCGACACCTAACCCTAAGAGCCACAACAAAATGAAAAAGAGATGACACTCCTACGACCCGAATGAATGCAACAAAAAGGAAACCAATCAAAACTTAGAAATTACTCAAAAAGTCTATGAGGTGAACGAAACAAGATGCAAGAAACAAGAAGAAAAATTGAAATGAAAAATGTGTTGCGAACAAAACATTGGAGAAATAACCAATCAAACTGCAAAACTCTCCATCAGTAGTGCCCATACACCGGTGAAGAATGGATGAGAAAACTCACCAAGTCTGATTTCAGTGTCGAATTGTTCACTCAAGGTAAAGACGAGGTGGAAGTTTTAAGACAAGAGGACTCTTATGTAGAGAGAACGCAAACTCCCATGCAGAGTGAACATTACTTTATTTCTAGTGATATAAAAAAAGAAAATGGGAGAAAATTGTTGTTGTGCGTGCAAACCAGGAGATGATTTAATAGATTTAATCTATGCGAAAAGAGCTCCACGATGGGTAGATAAATCCTTAGATTCGCCTGCATAATCTGCAAGATAGACCACGTGGGAACAACACTTGGAATGTCTTATTACAACCCTTAATATCTTAAATTAAAAAAACTTTCTTTCTTGCACTAATTCTCACAATTATATTTTTTGTTCGTTGTTTTTTATAATAGCCAAATTAATTTTTCGATTCAACCGCTTGTCTAATTTAGAAAATGTTACACTCAACTAAAGTAATAATATATGTGTACTAGCATAAGACTTGTATTATGCATGAAAATTTCAATATTTTAGAATTATATGTAGTTTAGACTTTATTATTAAGATTACCCTCAAAGCTATCAAAATATAAAGGTTTAAATAAACGTTTATTAATTTATTGCTGAAAATAAGTTGATAAACGTATTTTTATTTTACAGTTTCTGTTTTTTAACTCTTAAATTAAATTTAAGTTACAAGCAACTCTCTACCTACATCTGCAGCTTATTGATAAAATTATGGGAAAAACACATGCTACCCCCTTCCCGCTCCCCCCCTATATGGAATATGTACAAAATACCCCCTGTGAAAAAAAAATCAAATTACCTCTTCTATGTTTTTAAAATGAAGCAATTTACCCCCTTGAAAAAGTGGTGTGATACACGTGCCCTCTTGCAAGTAGGCATGATTTTTTGTGAATAAAATATATTTTGTATATAATATATTATATATAATTATTAATATTTATAATATTTAGTAAAAACTAAAGATAGTATTTTGGTTGGAAATTAAACAAAATCTACACCATTGATCTCGTAGTTGAATTTGGACCTCAGATCAAATCAGATCCGACCGTTATTAAATGAGGGTATAAATATAATTTTAGAATTGAAAATTAAAAAATAAAAAATTAAGAAAAAATAGAGTGAATTATATGAAATCGCGTGGGGGTGTAATTTCTCTATTAAACACAAGGAGATAAGTTGCTTGTTTTTTTTTCTCCACAAGAGGGTGATTTGCTCATTTTTAATATCACAAGGCATAATTTGCATTAGGAAAAATTATATTTTTAGTTTGCTAAGTATGCCAAATATTAATGTTAGTCCAGTAAATATACTCATTTTTTAGGTCCAGTAACTTACAAAATTAATGAGATTTAGTTCGAATTAGGGTTTTTTACTCAATTTTTCGGTGGCATTTTGAAAATTCACAGAAAAATGCCAATGTGGCAAGTATTTGGTTAATTTTCGGTATTTTATACACATGTACATCCACGTGTAATAACACATGGTCATTAATGCTGATTGGATATTATTTAAAATATCATAATTAAAAAAATATATAAAATATTAATTGATTATAGAAATTATATTTTATTAATTAATTCAAATAATTATTTAGTTAAATATATTTAATTAATTCATTATTTCTTATTTTTTTAATGATTTTTACTTAAATTAATTAAAATTTATTAACTTTTTTTCCTGCAGGGATGGTGATGCCGCCGCCAGCAGAGGAGGGCACGATCTTGAGCCCTCCTCAGCTCTGGGGGCGATGACACCTTCAACGTCATCGCGTCCTCTTTGCGGGGGACGCCAAGGGAGTGGGGAGAAGGCAGGCAGTGGGGAAGAGGAGAGGGAGGGTAGGAGGCGGGGAGAGAGGGTATGGGGTGGGGGTGGATGGGTGGGGGGAGTGTGGGGGATTAATTTCTTTTTTTATAAGTTATAGTTTTTTTTATAAGTTATAAGTATATTATATATATATAAATATATATATATATATAATAATTCAAGTCAAAATTCACCTAATTTCAATTACAACATAGCTTTACAAATTTTCAAAATATGACCAGTTGGCATACCATGTAATTTTTCAGCCAAGAAACCAAAATCGACCATCAGAGGACTTTTTTTTTATCAATTTCACAAGTTATTAGACTTAAAAAAAATGAACATAGTTACCGAACTAAAAATAATATTAGGCATACTTAACGGGCTAAAAAAATATTTTTTCCTTTGCATTAAACCCATAAAATTATAAATATTGAGTTTTTTTTTTTTTTTCTGAACTCCAACTTCAAAATGTTTTTCACTTTTAATTTTTATTTTCAAACACACTTTCAACTTTTGTTATTGTTTAATACTTTTTTTTAAAATTTATTCTGACCACAAAAATAAAAATTATTACATATGCTCCAAATTACTTAAACTCATAATTGAAATATCTTATAAAGTCAAGAAGCGTGGATCGACATCACAAAATGGAAAAATATTTATACGATAGGTTGATTGAGTGATTGATTGATATTCAATACTTCAAAAACATCGGCTTGACTATATTTATATGTCTAAAATTGTTGAAAATTCTTTTAAGGAAATGATAATGAAAATCATAATAAGTCAATACAAGATATGAGTTGACCTTTAAAAAAAAATGACAGCCTCCCTTGAGGTTTAATATAACTACAAATACTCCCTCGTTGTTTGAAAAATTATAAATACTTTCCTGAATTTTGTAATTTTGAACTGAAGGCATAAAATTAACCATTTTTCCCTTAAGTTTTTTTATTATAGAAAAATCAGCAGGGCAAATTACATTATTGTTCTTCTGTATAAAAAAATTAAGAAATCTCTCCCTGCATGCGTAATCCAAAAAAATTTTAAAAATTAAATAAAAAATAATTTAGTGTATAAGAGCACTTTGTTCAATTCACCCATAAAAATCGATGAAAATGAGTTATTTGTTAGAGGGTTACAAACTTTTGGGAGTATTTGTAATTTTTCAAACAATGAAATGATATTTATAATTATATCAAATTTCAAAGGAATTAATTGTAATTCAGCCTAAAAAAATCTACTAATTGTCAAAATTAGGCTGAGGCTTGTTTTGTCTCGTTCTCCTCTTTCTAGACAAATGTTTTAGAGGCAGTTTATTTTATTGCATAAAATAAATGACTGATCAGGCTCAATTAAATTATTAATAAAATAGAATAGTTTAATAAAAATTCATCCAAGTACTTACGCTGATGGAATAGGAAAATGCATTTCAGACCCCGACGCCAAGGAATTCCTCTTGCAAATTAGGGACATATTGGCATTCACCAATTAGTAAAAATGGAGAATTGGCAGGATTGAGTAATCCGAACCCCCCACCCTTAAGTAGGCTTGTCAATGGAACTCTATCCATATTCGTACCCAGTAAATATTGATAATAATTATTATAAATTTAATCTGGATTCCGAACCATAAAATAACTCAAGTTATAGTCAAAGGCCTTTTTTACTTTGTAAGGATTGGGTTGGATATCCAACTCAATCTCTTGTTTATTTACATTTAGGTAAATAGATGATTACTCATGATAAATAGATGATTTGAATGAAAATATTAGTGACAATTTAATCTCATCCTATATTTTATCCATCATTAATTTATCACTACTTAATTTCATCCTGGGTCTAGGCATTGCCGCTCAATGACAGGCCTAGCCCAAGACAACTTGAAAAATGATATCCATTGAGGTACTTTCTTCGTTTTTCTTATCAATTTTCTAGTAAAACTTTCCTTTGTTTTTTTGAGCAATTTCATATATATATATATATATATATATATTTTGGCCTATCTCCTTCTTTTTAAAATTAGTTTCTAAAAAAATTAAAAATAGAAAATAGAAACCAACTCTCTTCCAAGTCGTGTTCTTCGATCAAAAGGGACAATCGCATGCCTCCGGCCTAAGACGCAATCATCGATCACAAGCCATCGTCTCCCCTCCACCACTGTGCATGCTCGCCACCGCCACCGCCACACCCTTGGTAAAATTATTTAAATAATATAAAATTAAAAAAAAATATCAAATTGATGTTGTTTTGAACATTTCAAAAGGGGTTTGAAACCCCGACTCTGACAAAAAATTTTAAAAAAAAAAAAAATCTGCAAAGACGGGGACTCTTTGGCAGACAATTTTTTAATGATTGGGCTGGAGCAATCCAGCCCTCTCATTTTCTTTTTTATGTTTTTTTTTTTTTAGTTATTTATTAATTGTTAATTAAGGTTTTAATAATAAATTATTAATATTTAATTAAGTATATTAATAATTAAATTTAATTAAAAATAAATGGTTAGTATTAATGGTTAATATTATAAATATTTAAAAATTATATAATATATTTATTAATTTAGTATGACCTAATAATATTACATTATGTACGAAATATAAAAAATATTATATAATTAGTAATAATTATAAATTATAATAATGATCATGAATCCCATTAGTATGGCGTTGACAGTAGTGTCGAGGTTTTTTTTTCCCTCGCCTATTAGTTCTATTGACTCATTTATTTTTCAAACTATGATTAATAATTACATTATTAAATTTTTAATATTCAATATATATCAAATTAATCAATATTAATAATTATATATTAATGAATTAGTGTTTATAATTTCACTAACTTTGTAATATCAATTTCATAAACTAAATTAATTTAATAACTATAAACACTAACTAACTTTGATATTACAAAGTTAGTGAAAATTGTAAACACTAATTCATTTAATAATATAATTATTATCATAATTTAAAAAATAATGAGTCGATATAAAACACTAATTCATTTAATAATATTATTAGGTCATACTAAATTAATAAATATATTTATTAATTTTAAATATTAATAATATTTAACCATTAATACTAACATTTATTTTTAATTAAATTTAATTATTAAGTATACTTAATTAAATATTAATAATTATTATTTAAAATCTTAATTAACAATTAATAAATAATTAAAAAAATAAAACATAAAAAAGAAAATGATAGGGTTGGATTTGCTCCAGCCCAATCATTAAAAAATTGTCTGCACCCCGTCTTTGCAGAATTTATTTTTTATTTTTTAAATTTTTGTCAGAGTCAGGGTTCAAACCCCGACTCTGCTTATTTTTTGAAATGTTTCAAAACAACACTAATTTGATAATTTTTTTTAATTTTGTATTATTTTAAAATAATTTTACCCACACCCTTCCCCTACCATAGTGTTTTTTTTTAAAAAAAAAATCGTAGGTGCAATTAGTGCACCTGACAAGTTGTTGGGTAATTTTATAGAAAACTAGTTGTCGTGGCACGTTCGTTTTTTATGTGCATATAATAAATAATTTTTTACACTTTAAATATATTATAAATAAGAGTAAAATATATAAGCTAACATATCATAATAAAAAAAAGAATGAAAAAAATAAAAAAACTAATTTATCAATTAATATAAAATTTCGAAAGTTGAATAAAGTAGTTATCTTATCTGTTGATGGTTATTTTTTGCATTACCACAAAGTGGTGCCGCGGTGTCATTACCGCCATTTATAATTTAAAAAGAGATTTTCTTTATATAATGGTATAAATTAAGGACCTAATCAACAATGGAAGCAAAGATTTAAGGACAAAAAAAAATTAGAAAAGCAATGAGGGAAAAAAAAAGGCCTCACATGGGCTGATCAGGATTGCAATACAACCCTTTAGGCCTACTTAAAATGAGCCAACAATAAGGGATTGTACCGGGCCAGCCCAGTGAATAAACATACTAATCCAAACATATATTTTCATTCCTCGCACTAGATCCAATACAAAGACAATAATCCACTTAAAAATACTGAAAATTGAAAAATAAGAAAGAAAACAAAACCAAACAAGATTTCAGGTTCGGAATAATAACACAAAAATCCATCATGGAAATTTTCTTATTTCTTTTAATTTTTTCATTCAAAAATGAATAAACTTATATTTTTTAACATTTAGCTGTAAAATTTTCTTGATTAAATATTGAGTTACACTAAAATGTTATAATCATTGCAAGATATCATCTTAAAGTTATTAAATAAAAATAAATGGGATAATTGCACACCGTCTCTCCTAAGATCTAGTGTAATTATACGTACACTTTCTATAACTTAAAAAATTATATTTGGTATCCTTCAAGTTTGTTACCATCGAACAAATAGATCCATCCACTAATAAAGTTCACGAAATTTGTTAAAACATCAACAAAAAAGTTGTATAAAAATCCATATTTACCTTGCTTGTACTATTACATACTTATTGCAGGTCAAACAATCTTTTATGATCAAACTATCCTTATAAAGGTGAAAATGTACCTTCTCACATACATTAACATGTGAAGATGTATAAAGGTAGTTTGGTTAGATTAGATTTGTTTAATCCCCATTAAGTCTGTCATAAGTTAATCGGGAGTAAGTATAAATTTATATACAATTTTTTTGTTAATGTTCGCAAATTCCGTAAATTTTACTAATGGACGAATATATTTGTTAGATGAAAACAAAACTTAAAAATACTAAGTGTAATTTATCGGATCAAAAGGTAATTACAGTAAATCTTAAGGGAGGTGTAATTATAACAATACAAATTGGTAACCGATGAACTCTTACTCGAGCGGTGAGGTTGAGGTCCTACAACTAATAGGTTGTGGGTTCGAGTACTACAAATGTAGGGAGTTGTTTAATTTATAGGATGTTTGTATTGTTCTTTTATTAGTGTTGGTAGATGTGGATATGATATTATACAGTGGATTGAATAGATGTTGTTATACTTTGCAATGAATATTGTAATAGCAATTGGTTACTTTAAAAATTTTGTTGTACTTTCAAAATAATAATTTATAGCTCATTTAAAAAAAAAATACAAACTGGTAACTTTTATGGATGAAGCGAAACGAGTTTTTTTATGCGGATGTTAAAAATGACATTTTAGTAAAGTTTATATTAAAACACACCAAAATTCACCCGATATTGTATTAATAGTAGATAAAATAACTCATTTTCAACGAACTCCGTATGAGTCTTAAGGAGACAACCAGCAGTACGATGGTCTTAGTGGTTAAATTATTACTTTTTTATCGGGAAAAATACAAGTAATTTCTTTATGTTATTTTCTTAAATGAACAAATTATTTTTCTAAAAAAAATAATTATCTCTTTATATTTTTTAATTGAAGCAATTTAGCTTATATTTTTTTAAAATAAAGTAATTTACCTCCTTATCTAAAGAGGTAAGTTGCTTCATTTTAAATAATATAGGGAGGTTAATTGTTATTTTTTTTATAAAGAGTAATTTGCTCATGTGTAATATCACAGGTGGGTAGTCCTAGCTTAGTTGGCGAAGCTGAGGCGGAATGATCTTAGAGGTTATGAGTTCGAACTCCTGCGTGGGTTGATGTTATTTTTACTGTATAGTAGGTATGAATTGCTGCTGTAATAGGTATGTGTTAGTTTATGTGATATTATTGATTTGATTATTTGTAATTGTCTCTGTTCGATATTGATAGGCGACAGGACCGAATGTAATCACTTTACTTTCGATTAATAAAATTTATCGCTTCCAATTCAAAAAAAAAAAAATATCACAAGAGGATAAATTGCATTAAACTCCTTTTTTATTTTATGTATACCTGTTAAGATGTAGAATATATAATTTTATGTGAGTGTACATTTTACGACAATAATCGACTTATATATAATACTTAATCTAAGTAAAGATTAAATCGAATTTCTATTGTTAGGACTATGATAATCCAATTAGGCAATATTCGATGCGATGTGGGGATCACATTTAGGTTATGGCATATGACCAAAACGCTCCTAAGCCTAGTGAAAATAACCAACCGCTCCAAGAAACAGCAAAATTTTTATTTGATTCACGAACTCTACTTGTTGACATTGATTGCTAAAATATTTATAAGTTACTAGTAAGTGCACTAGCTATCAAATAGTATAAAAAATATCGAATTTATGAGAATTTAAGGAACTAATTATTACAATTATAACTAACCCCTAATTATTTAGATGACCGAAAGTTGGATGATTCACGATAACTACGAGAAATCAATAAAAACAATTACGGCAAAATTAACACATCAGAGAGAAACACAGATATAGAAAAGGTGCTACGGTTATAGGTCCACCTAATCGATACAATGAATGCAATATTAATGGATTAATCGAACAGACGAGTATTCTCACATACTGGGGTTTTTCCTAATTTAATTCGATATACTCTTTCGAGTTATGCCGAACCTATTACTATCAAGGAATTAGTGGATCTCTTCTTTCTGAAACTCGTGACAATAATGCATTAGGATATGTAAAAAACGTATGTAACTAGATAAGTTGTGCTTATGTATGCCTACATATCATTCAATCCACCAGCACGAATTATTCTATCCACTATGTTAAATTCCCTTTCGGTTTATCAACACAATTAATAAAATTTAAGAGGTGATCAAACTCTCAAATAATAGCAACAAACACAATAATTCATGGATATATGAAATAACAAAATAGATTGATTCGAAAAATACTTAAGACATTGTATCAATAGGCTTTTCATAAGCCCTAGCACAAAATAGATTAGTTCATCCTAACTAGAACTAAAGCTAAGGAGAAAGGTGTAGAAAACTCATGGAGTAGAAAATAGGCTAGAACGGTTGTCACTCGGGTGCCGCATTAACTTCTCCACTTGCTCGTCGTCTTTCTTCCTTGCTCCACAAGTCATGAACTCTGCGTATGCTTGCTGAAAATTGGATAGCCTTCATCTTTCCGTCTTCTCCTTCTTCTAGAACTCAGATTTCAACATCAGATCACAATAAATTTTAGCAAGATGAATATTCCTCCATCATCATCATCGTCGTCGTCGTCGTCGTCGTCGTCGTCGTCGTCGTCGTCGTCATCATCATCATTATTATTATTATTATTATTATTATTCAAACAATTACAACAAATTTGATAGGATCTTTCCACTTTTTGTCTCATTGATTACGAGATTCTCATTTTTGGTCTTGTAACTTCTAAAAAGTAGCACTTTTAGTTCAATGACACATTTTCGTTAGATAATTTAATAAAAAATACCATGTGTTGATTCCATATGGAATTCTCACTTTTGATCCCATAATTTTAAAATTAGCACTTTTAGTCCCATGTGCTAACGATCACGTGGCATTTTCCATTAAATATCTAATGGAAAGATACCATGTGACAAAAAGTACTACTTTTTATAAAATTATGAGACTAAAAGTGAGAATTCCGTAACTAATGGTACTAAAAATGAAAAGACTGTATTACGGACGAAAAATGTTATTTTTCCTTATACCTTACAAATACAACTACGTGGTCACCTTAAACTTTTGGTTGGATGTTTCAGTGTACTCAAATCATATCACAATCAAAGATCAAGATAGTATCACGCAACAATAGAATCCTAGATTACAATTACCTTAATCCCTAGGTGCTCAAAAGTCAAAACGACTTACCAATCAAATTCTAAATCAAAGTTTCTTGCAAAATTAGCATCATTTTGTATATTGGGTTGTACGAATCATTATCACATACTTCCATTCTTCAAACATAGGATATATGTCAGTAAATGAAAGGATTCCCACAGTCTGAAGAAGAATATGTGTTTTTATTTTCACTCTTGACAAAGTTTTAGATATGTAAAGATAGAACAAAAGAAGAAGATTTACGTAGTTTGGCCATATGATCTATATCACGAGATAAAAGCCTAAAGGGCTAACTTGTGTTATTCTCTCTTAATTTGAGGATATAACCTTCACCTATTTATATAGGTGAATTACATCTGTCGATAATAGAAAATAGAGGAAATCTCTTTAAAATCGAATCATATAAAAATATCGCATGAACACTTAGATATTATTGTGATTCTCTTGTGATTTTACAATTATTTGGAGAATCATTTCATGATTCTCAGCACCCGCTCAAGTTGAACATGGAGATTTTGATTGGAATGTGCAACTTGGCAATACAAGTCAAACTCTTCTTCGTGTCTTGGATCACAGATATAGAGAGGTGATCGGAGGTCAGGGCAACATCACACACGCTCTTGAATAGAAAATTTCTGCACTCTTGGGCTAGATAGGGAATGTTATGGACCAACATCTAGAGTAGTGTAAATAGAGACATCGAGTCACACAACCAGTTATTGGTGCAAAACACCAGTACAAGGGCACTTAGCCCATCAGAAGCAAGAAAGTTGATCAGAAAAGGAGACCGACAGACAATTTAGGTGAAGAACACCATCAGCAGTGGAAAGGAACTTAGCCCACAAGAAGCAAGAAGGCCGGTCAGAGAATGAGATAGACAGACAATTTAGGTGTAGAACCCCATCAGTAGTGTCGGTGGAGCCAGTATCGCCTGTATGGCCCAAGCTAAGAAGCAGCGAGACGAGGTTATGAAGACAAGTGTAAGTGCAGCCACCCATGCTGTGCAGGAGAAGCGCGTAGGCGCTGGGGACTGGTTGCAGCGGCACGGCGATAGGGCTAGGTAGGGTATCAAACGGCAGGTACGCTAGGTTTTCATCTCTGTCTAGTGCTACTAGGGTTTCAACAGGCTAGTTCTTTTTTTCTTTTTTTTTCTTGGCTTGGTTGAGTAACATGCTCTGAGACCATGTCAAAGTTTTAGATATGAGAAGAGAGAAGCAAAAAATGAAGATTTACATGGTTCGGCACAGGACCAACACAGATCAACTCACAAAACCAAGGCCCAAGACCAGCCCACTACTATTCATACCCGGTCCTAGAGTACTCCTAGGCCTTTAAATGGGCTCCAAATTGGGTCCATTTTTAAACCCAAGCCCAGCCTATGGACTAGCTCGGTTGAGGCCTGAATCAAGCCCGGATGTGCTAGTTTTATTTTTTTGTTCATGAAATTTATGTGTTCTTTTGAACAAATATATAAATTTATGCTTGTCTTATGAAATAAATAAATAAAATTAAATCACAAAAAATTATGATTAGAGAAAATAGTTAAAACTATATAATAAACTTAAATAATAATTTGACTAACAACCTTACAATAATTAATAAACTGAGATAATAAAAAAATCCCAAAATGATTTAAAATAAACTTTAAAAAAAATAAATAAAGAGTATTAATGAATTAATATATCAAAAATTTTATAAATAATAAAGAGGAAAAGATTTTAGAGTTTCAAAAGTATAAAAAATACTTACTAGAATAGTCAACTTAAAATAATAAAATAAAAAATGTATGACATGTATTATTATAAGAAAAAAATGACTTAATAAGCCTGGCATAGGCCCAACCCAGGACCAAGTGGTCCTGGGCCATTGGGTTGGGCTGGTCCTAAGTACTAATACCTAGAACCGGCCCAGGACCAGCTCAGTTTCAAGCAGGTCTGGGTCGGACCACCCCATGTTCTTTTATTGGGTTAAGTTGGTCCTAGGCTGGGTTGGCCCAACTCGACCAACTGTGCATCTTGAGCCTGCGTTCGCGAGACAAATGCCCAAAGGGCTAAATTATGTTATTCTCTCTTAATTTGAGGATATAATCTTCACATAATTATATAGGCTATGATGCATGGACATGGATATGACGGCACGGACACGATACGACACGGCCACGGCGACACGAAAAATTTCAAAAGTTTCGGACACTGACACGACTATATATGATATGTTTTCTATATATATTCTACATTTTTCCGTAAAATTTATGCAATATGACAATATCAAGATAAATCATAAAATAAGCATGTCTTATATCTAAATTTTTAGCCAAAATACATGACTTCAAAAATATACGTAACTAGTTTATATTAAAAGTACACAATGAATTTTTTTTAATCATCCGAATTAGTTAAATTATCATGACCATCTCTCAATTTTTTAGTAATTTCATTCCAAAACTTTTAGTTTGAGAGAAGTAAATTATTTTATTTTTTTTGCTTTTTTATTTAGCCCAAAACTCTTTTATTTTTTTTAAAAAAAAAAGACAATCCAAAACTTTTTAAAATTATAAGAAAAATCCAAAACGTGTGGTGTGTCCGACACCATGTTCTTTTTTTCTTTGTTATTTTAGATTTTTGGACATGCCTATGTCGTGTTCGAGTCGTATCCGTGCCCGACACTACATCGAGTAATTTTTCGAAGTGCTCGTGTATTATAGTTTATAGGTGAATTACATATATTGATAATGGAAAGTATAGGAAATCTCTCGAAAATCGAATCATATAAATATCACAGGAATCACTTATTATTGTGATTTTACAATTATTTGGAGAATCAATTCATAATTCTCGAGAATCCTGATATCTAGGGTATCAATTTTTCACATTCGACGAAATTTTCAGGCTTAATTAACCAGAAAGCCCAAACCATTCATGGCAAAATAATGAGGACATGGCACTCAAAGCCTGCTTGGCACTGCTGATGGCCTAGGACCGGAATAGGACCACCAACGATCCACTAATGGCTCAACCTACTCAACAGAAATGTCAGCACCATTGTCTACCTCAGGCGAACACATCAACCCTTAGAAAGTTAGCAAGTGGTTAGTCGAACCAATAGGAAAATTAGGATAATGAGTTGAGTTGGCTGGAAAAGGTAACAAACTCCGCCTAAATAAGCACTCATTACCTACTAATATGGCAACAACCTTTCCTACTTGTGCGGAGCGTGATTAACATGCCATCTAGTTGGACCAATCAACTTCGATGAAAATCGACTTGCCCTACTATTTCAGGATATTATGATCATGCTCAACCAACCCTTAGATTGTCTCAGCTAGTTTCTATAAATAGGAGACCCATAGGTAACTAAGATATCTATTCAGTTTTGCACACTTTTGAGCACTTTCATCTTGAAGTTTTGAGGCATACTTAATTCATTTTCTTTGATTTACATCCAAGGAAGATATTTAAGCATCAAAGTGCCAATATATATATATATATATATATATATATATATTTTAGATTAGCTCTTCTATAATCTCAAGATCCTCAATCAATCTTTCAACATTTTATAGTATTGCTAAATTCCAGTAAGCATATCGATTTATAAATGTAGTGAAAATTTTATTTTTTTAATTTAATTAATATCTTGTATTTTCTCAATGCGTCTTATATAATTTTAGATTAATTTCAATTTTTATAAGTTATACACTTTTAAGATCTAAAATAAATAATAATGATCAATTTGATTCTTGAATTCTTCTTATTTCCTTGTATCTAGTTGAACTCCTCATTCTTTATGGGGGGGAAGAGAGTGTTACAGTCTTAGATGGGGTAAGAAGAGAACCTCTCTGTCATATGATCACGAACAATTAAAACCATCAGATGGAGGGCTCAAATAGTAACTCAAACGGCAACGTTTAGGGAAAAGGGGCCAAACACTTTTAATAAAGACAACATCATTTCGCAAAGGGGACACTCTACATCCAATGGCATAGATCTAGTTGATCCAAGGACCAAGATTTAAGGGTGTTGGTTGCATGCTCACTTCCATGGCAGCACTTGCCCAAGTTGCTTCTGCTTCTAGTTTTTCTTATGTTGCATTTAATTCTTTGTTTGTTAATTCGTTTCTCTGTCAGTTAGTAGGCGTTTTTATATATGTAGTTGAAGCCAAAAGACTCGGCCATCATTCCATTTGGTTATTTTTCTTTCTTTGGCAACCTCTTCTACCTTTCTTCTCAATACTTTCTGTCTCACTTGTCTATAACACAACATTTGGTATTTAGAGCAAGGCTTTCCCCGCCTGAGCTCAACAAAATTCAATTCAAAATCAAGAAAAGAATGAAAAAAATTGAAGTAGAAATGGAGGATTAGGTTGGAAGAGGTGATGCTTAGAGAAAACGGGACATATTGTTAATGGAAGAAAAGGCACAGAGGCAGGCAAATGAGTAGAAAATCTAATCGGAATTTGACAATATTTTGAGCATACAGGTTGGGTTGCAAAGTTCATACATTGAGCTAGTTGATGGACAAAAGATGATACTACAACAACCCCAGGATATTATCCAACAACTACAGAATTACAATAAGAACAAATTAGTATTGGGGGAGGGTTTGATGGCTTAAAATGAGAGAGGTTCACCCTCTCAGCAGTGTCTCACTTCCCTAATGAGTCAGGAACCATGGGTTCAAGAGGTCAAACAGTTCCATTCCTAGGATTGAGTTCCCGAAGCTCCATAGTAGGAACCACGACCGTGGGTAAGGAAATGCATAAGATACCTCCAGATTGTGTGTACTATACCTGAGGAACAAAAGGTTCCACTGGCATCTGTTCATTTGGATGGGAAGGTTGAGCAAAAATCTATATTATAACTGTGATGAAACCATCAAACCTGACCACAATTGGAAAGAGAATGTGATATATTGTATTATTAGTGAAAAGGATGATGGTGTAATCGCTCCAGTGTTGGAGGAGGTGTAAGCAGATCGACCTGGGAGAGGGCGCGTGCGAAAGCGCGGGGGCATTTTAACATAACAAAAATGTAAACATGCATAACAATAACGGAATATAAAACCGATCAAGGGGTGTTCCCTTGATTCTCCCGGGCATTTGGTGTATCTCATGAATAAAAGGAAACATGCAAGATTCATGGAGGCCATAGGGTTGAATGAAGAAATGAACACGTAAAAAGTGCGTTATTCCCAGATTTGCCACTTAGATCCCAACATAGAGATCCTCCAAATCGTCCACGCAATTCATCGTAATCTTGATAACCTCGTGCTAGCAAGATATCAAAGAAAGGGAAAAAACAATCGACCAAATGCTATTACTTAACGTGGTCGATTGTTCATAATTTTCCTTGTATCAAAGACAAGAAAACAAGAAGGGCTTTTGGAGGTGAAGAGAGGGGAGGAGGTGGCCGAGAGGGGGGGGTTGAGTGAGATGAGAGTAGTTGTGTGTGGTGTGTGTGTTTTGAGTTTATATAGAGTAGTATTCCTACTCTTACTCAATCTCTACAACAAGAGACACACTTTGATTAGGATTTGACTAGGTCAAATCCTAGTTAACCAAGTCTTTGATTAAGTCAAATTTAATCCTAACCCTTCATCTCATCTAGCCCCTAGATTAAATCTCGTCCATCTATCTTTGATGGGCTTTATGGGGTGGACCTTTAAATCTTATTTAAGTAGTCCAAAAGTCCTAATGGGCTTCTAGTATAGATCTAATAAATACTTAAGCCCAAATAAATATTTTCACCTCTTTATCTAATTAAAAAGGGAAATAGCCCATCCCCTAATTTTATAAATTTAATTTATGAATCAAGCATAGTTAATCCAATTAATTCTCAAAGGCTTGATGCTCCAAAAGAGGACCAACTTAATCTAATTAAATTGTCCCATCTCCCATAATTAATTTCAAATTAATTCCTTCACTTGTAGTGAATTGTGTGTGACTCTTTAGGTTCATCTTCAACTAGATTTGGCCGAATCTCCAATTATTCCATGATCGAAATTCGCCCATCACCATGAGTGGCCGTCTAGCAACGGTCCATGGCATTAGAGACTAGGTGAAATCATGGCGTGAACATTTAGACCCCCGAATGCATACAAGTATGATCCTTCCGTCTTCCATCTGACAGCTATAGTCTAAGGTATGGAATTTGGACGTTGATCCCCATCCTTGACTTAAGCTTTCACTCGTTCACCTACTGAAATGTCACTGGGATCCTATCCCACTGTTCAGTCATTGTGGCTACAGATTTTTATAGAGAATGAGTCTCAGAGTGTAAGTGAAATACTACTGTCAACCGTTGACAGGAGACAGATTCTTTCTTGGAACTCACCGTGCAACTACACATTCTGACTGCACTAGATAGAGCTTATAGCAACCAAGTCTTTCGACCCAGTAGCCTTTCACGAAACCTAAGATACAAGCATGGTATATGTGACTGCCGTAGTCCCTCAAGTCCAAAGACCAATCTCGTACTATTGGAACCGGGAATATGAGTCATACCGACCATCCCACTCAAGGTTTTTCATATGATGATTCCCACGAGTCACCTCAGTCAGCCGACACCGAGCCAACTAACCCACTAATATTTCATGGACGACCCTCGTTACTTGTCGATGAAACACGACTATAATCTTTAGTGCAAGTATCATTCGGATCCTTGATACCCAATCTCGAGGTCCTTGACTTGAAGGGTTTCAGACCGATCCACAAAGGCTGGATTCATGACTGCCAACCTATGAGCAGTCCAGCCTCTTCGATTAACGCATCTGGTCTGTGGGCTTTGCTTGTGCATTGAACAATGATACAAAATTAAGTGAACACAATTAAAGTACGAAATGTCATAAACTAAACATCACTTTTATTCATAACAATTTTATTTATACCACAATTGTCAGAAACAGGTTACATAAGTCCAATCAAATTCGTTTCATGGTCACCTATTCTCACAGGAGGATGAACAGACTAGTGGGGAGTTAGAAGTATAGGATATGATTGTGTCTTAGAATGCTATCAGTGGCAACATTGACTCAATACCTTGAGGGTAAAATATGAGTCTTATAAATGAGGTATTCACTTGCTTAATGATAGTAGAAATACCCATTGTTTGTTAGAAAAATACACTGTTGTGAAGCTCGACTGTCAGTTGGAATGCATCAATCTAATGAAAATGTGGCAGATGGGAGTAAATTTGTGCGTAAGATGTATTGCCCTAGTTTTTCTTTGGGGATGCAAGGACATACTTTCTCATATCTTGTTAGAACCCTGAGGTTGGGTGGCTGCAATATGGTTTTGGGAGGTGATTGGCTTAGGAAGCATAATCTTATGGAGTTTGACTATGACACTATAAGGGTGACTATTACTAGAAAATGGGGAAACGGGCATGGAGAGAAGGTAGTGCTCCAGGCTCTCACTACACCGTAGCAGCCACAATTACACATGATTTTAACTAGATCCATGGTTAAGCTACTCAAAGAAGGAACATATGGGTTTGTAGGCCATTTATACTCTCTTACATCAAGTTAAACAACAGTTGCACAACCTCATGACTTGATAGAGTTACTCGATTCTATTAGTGAGTTTTTTTTTCAAGAACCGAAGGAGTTATCTCCCAACAGAGAGATTGAACACTAGATTCTTCTATAATATGATGTTGTACCCAAGAAGATGCCCCCTACAGGTATAGTTATGCTCAAAAAATAAAAATTGAAACCATAGTTAAAGGCATGCTCAATGCTAGAATTATTAGGCACTATAAAGCCCTTTTGATTCACCTGTTTTACTTGTCAAAGAGAAAGATGGGACTTGGAGACATGTGTTGACTACATGTATCATAATCAAATAATTATGAAGCATAATTTTCCCATACCTATCATAGATGATCTCTAGATGAGCTTCATGGTTCTTGTGTTTTTCTCAAAGATAGACCTCAGATCTAGGTATTGTCATATTAGGATGAAGCTTGAAAATATCTTTAGAACAAGTTTTATCACCCACCAAGACCACTATGAGTTCCTAGTGATACCTTTTGGGCTTTACATCCAGTCCTTGATGAATATGTTTTTTGCACCATACTTGAGAAAATTTATATTGGTTCTTTTTTATAACATCTTAATTTACAACAAGACTTGGCAGGAGCATTTATATCATTTACACACCACCCTTGAATTGTTGAGACAGAGTCAATTATATGCATAGAAGAGTAAGTGCAACTTTAGTAGGACCGTAATTGAGTATCTAGACATATCATCAAAGTAGAGAAGGTTGCTACCAACCCTCATATGCATGAAATCATGGCCTATCCATAAGGACATTAAAGGGTTGAGAGGATTTCTGGGTTTCACTGGTTATTATAGAAAGTTCGTCAGGAATTATGGCCTTATCAACAAGCACTTGACTGAATTACTCAGGAAGGATAAGTTCCTCTGGACTGCAGCAACCACCACTGCCTTTGAAAAACTCAAATCTGCTATCATTTCAGCTCCAGTTCTTGCCATACGTGACATAACTAGACCATTTGTGCTTGAAACTGATGCATGTGATAAGGGAATTGGGGAAGTCATCATGCAAGAGAGAATGACTATTGCATATCTCAACAAGGCCCAAGCATTAAGAATCAGGGCCTTTCTGTGTACGAGGAGTTCTTGGCCATTCTCATGACCATTTCAAGGTGGAAACACTAGTTTTTGGTGAACCATTTCATAATAAAAACTTATCAACAAAGTCTGCAGCATATCTTAGAGCAAAATATAGAAAGTATGCTTCAACAAAAGTGGATCTCAAAGCTTTTTCGCCTCTACAATGAGGTTCAGTATAAAAAATGGAGTGAAACAAGGCTACAGATGCTTTATCTAGAAGGGACCATGGTGAGTGCACTACTACAACTTTGGTTATACCTAATTGGGTTACTGAAATGCAAAGGATCTATGACAAAGACCCTGAATTGCAACATATTCTACATGCTAAGACAATTTAGTTGGATGCTCACCCTAGTTACTCCTTACAGGCTGGGGTTTTGAAGAGGGATTACAAGATCTGTACTGGTACCAATACTGTTTTGAGGCAGAAAATTATCAAAGTAATGCATGATTCTTCTTTAGGGGGGTCATTTAGGGATCAATGGGAACTATAAGAGGGTGAGAAGTATGTTCCATTAGCTTAAATTGAAAAATGGTGTGATGGAATGAGTAAGGACTTGTGATGTCTGCCAATGGTCAATAAGGGAACACGTCCTTTACTTAGGTCTCCTGCAGCCCCTACATATTCCTAACCAAGCGTAGATAGCACAATGGGTTTTGAGGGTCTACCTAAGTATGAAAGCAAGGACTCAATATTAGTTGTGGTTGATAGGTTAACCAAGTGTGTTCACTTTATTGCTCTATATCACCCATTTACTGTTGAAAGCGTTGCACAAATTTTCATAGATCGTGTTTATAGACTGATGGGCTTCCAGTTAACATTGTTAGAGATCGGGATAAGGTGTTCCCAAGTCAATTTTGGCAGGAGCTCTTCAAGGGATTAGGAACCAATTTTAGCTCTCAAGAGCATATCACTCTCAATCTGATGGCCAAACTGAGCATGTAAATCAGTGTTTGATGAATTATCTGCATTATATGTGTCATCCCGACCCAAACAATGTTTCAAATGGTTATAATTGGTACAATACCAACTTTCACACTAGGCTTAAGCAAACACACTTCCAAGCTTTATATGGTTACTCCCATACGCCATTGTTCATTGACCCTTACATTCCTTCTGATATAATAAAGGTCCTTCAAACTAATCTGCAAGAAGCTCAAAATTGGATGAAAGTGTATGCAGATAAGCGCAGGAGTAAAAAGATCCCTTTGGTTGGGGACTTCGTCGACTTGAGGCTGCAACCATATAAATATAGTTCTATACAAGTGCGAAGGAATTTAAATTGCCAGCCAATGCAAATATACAACCAATTTTCCATGTTTCACTTCTCCAAAAAACGAAAAAATAAAACACAGATTGGTCACAGCCACACACCCTCACCTATACTTCCCACTTTCAGTCGTTTTGGTATTTGCAAGGTTTACCCAACTGCCATCTTAGTTCGGAGGCCGAAGTTATCCCTCAAATTCTTGTCCAATGTGAGAATTATTCTCCAGTTGAGGCGACCTAGGAAGATTACTACAGCATCGCCCCCAGTTCCCTGAGTTCATTCAGGACCCTCGAGGACAAAGGTCTCAAAAATAAGTAGGAAATGATGCAGTCTTAGCTGGGGGAAGAAGACAATCTCTCCACCATACGATCACGAACTATCAGGACCATTAGATGGATGGCTCAAATAATAACTCGAACCACATGTTTTTAAGGAAAGGGGGCCCAATCAATTTTAATGAAGATGGCCTCGTTTCACAAAGGAGCCACACTACATCCAGTAGCATAGATCCAATTGATCCGAGGGTCAAAGTTCAAGGGTGGTTGTGTGCTCACTTCCATGGCAGCACTTCCCCAAGCTACACTGAATTCTGTTTCGTCTTTTGTTGCATTTAATTCTTTGTTTGTTAATTTGTTTCTCTTTCAGTTAGTTGAAAGCAAAAGACTCAACAATCAATGCATTTGGTTATTTTTCTTTCTTTGGCAACCTCTTCTACCTATCTTCTCAATTCTTTCCTTCTCACTTGTCTAGAACACGAAAAAATAATTATCCAAATATGCATGAATT
Source organism: Sesamum alatum (assembly GCA_034509735.1). NCBI lineage: Eukaryota > Viridiplantae > Streptophyta > Magnoliopsida > Lamiales > Pedaliaceae > Sesamum > Sesamum alatum. The sequence continues at coordinate 2,194,473 of JACGWO010000012.1, read as the reverse complement.
TATGAGCAACGAACAACCGGAGTTGCATAACCAAACAAGAGAATTAAAGTTTCAACAATTTAATTCGTTTTGCATGCATTAGCATTACGCATCGTCTAAAGAATTTAGGCCAAAATACCAAATGAAAGTAGATCGGGTTTTTTTCATTCCCGGGGAAGTGTTAGAGTTAATATATTTCCAACTTTGACCTCTAATAACATAAATTCCCAAAAAGAATTCCAAAAAAGATAAGAAGAGAATTTAATCTCAAACTCTTTTTGCATTCACACACAAACACACACACGAAGCCAGGGTCCCATGTGGAATTATAAATTCAGTTAATTGCGAGTGGGAATAATAAATTCAATATTCTTGTTTCCTTATGCTTTGTTTATTTTTATTTTTTCTAGATTAAATTAAACCTCCCCTCTCATAAAAATATCAATTTGCAAATATCTCCCTAAAAACACAAAAAAAAAAAAAAAAACAAGGAACAACATATCCCCTAAAGTATTATAAAAAGTATGATACAGTCCCTTGACACGAAAGACAATGAATTTCTCTTATAGAATTTAGAGGTTGCACTGTCAATTTTTTCAGTAGATTTTGTATTTATTAATATTTTAAGGGAATTATATCGACGCCTTCAAGTAAGATTTAATTACACAAACACTTCTTACTATTTATAAAGTTACAACATTTTTTAAGATTGTAGTTATACTTACAAGTAGACCCAAATTCAACGGAAAGTTTTACAAGTACACCACCTAATATAAACTATATGGACCCCCCCTTCTGGGGTATACCTATAATTTTAGAAAAAGACGATAAATATTTGTGTAATTAGACTTAATCTCAGGGTTGTCAATATTATTTACTCTAATACTTTTTTCAAATAGTGTAAAAAAAAAAAAAAAAAAGCAATTAACCCCTTTCATTTTTACATGAAATTCTAGCTTCAATCAGATTTGACCAGATCTCAACCAATCGCATGATGCTACAAAAGAAAAAATATATTAAGTAGTGTAGGTTAGCAATGAGAATTTTACTTGTTAATAAGCTCGATGATAATTCCTGTACCAATTTTTTTTTTTTTTTTTTTGTAATTATTTGAACTGTTTCTTGTAGTGTATATTATATTTAAGTGTTTATACTTCTCATCTGATCAATGTAGAATTCAAAATAAGTATTTTCTCCTAAATTTAGTAGTGCAAGACTTTCTGCCATGTTTGGTGCTGTAGTTTTAGATATATGTGATGATGATGATGATGATGATGAGTGGTAGGCAGTGTTAAACTTATAATAATCATCCCTCCGATCAATCTTACGTCACTAGAAAAAAAAATTACTATTTGTTATATTTTTAATGATTATATCTAAAATCACGATAAATAATTATTATTAGTTGCAATTAAATAAAAATCAATGCAAAAATTAGTTTTTCCATTACGAAAAGTTTATTTGCCACAGCTAAAAGCTGTGGTAAAAATATTCATCATGATTTTTAGCCATGGTAAATATTTTAGTCACTCTCGTAAAAATCACGGTCGACAATTATTGCGAAACCGTGATCAGTAACTATTTATTAAAATTATTTAGTATTAACCATCACAATTAATCATAATTAAATGTTATATTTTTTTTTAATACATCTTGACCTATACAAACAATCAGAATGTTCCATTTTCTCAATTATTATAGCGAAGTACGGGCCCACACCCACACATCCTTCCCATCATAAGACAATGAGTTCGAGATACTTAGACTAAGTTATGTAAGATTTTTGAATGAATTGACTGCAACATATTTTTACGTAATATTTTGAATTTTTCCAATGTCATATTTGAATACTTTTATATTTGTAAGACGCTTTAGATATTAAATTACAAGATTTTATGTTGGATTAGGGTTGAGAATTACTCAACTCGGTTTATTTTTTATAATAGTTAATAGCTAGTTGTTCGATCCAAAATATTTATCAAATTAACTCGAACTCAGTCAGTTTAAGAGGGTGTTTGGCTAAACTTATTTAAACATTTTAGAAGTTGTTTTAAGACATTTTAGAAATTTAAAAGATGTTAGATCTTATTTGAAAAATAAACTCCTAAAGTTGCATAAAATAATTAGATATTATTTTTTTTGATCTGGAAATAATTAGATATTAAAGTTTATAAGATATTTCTACATTTATAAAATGTTAAGGTGTTTGACATAATAAGTTCTTTTCATTATGAAAATGATCGAAAATGACATATCATTAAGATCAAATAACAAACTATTTCTTGCGATATTTTGTATCTAATCTTTTTAAAATACTTTTATAAATATTACATATCAGTCTAATTTCATTTTAGAAAAGGTTAGATAAAATTAATTTTGTTTTAAAGATCTTATAAAATCCAAACTATCTTCTTTTTAGGATCTTATAAAAAAAAATTTAAGAAAATTGTCAAATAATTTCCAAAAACAATTATAAGTTTTCAAATGTCTTATATTTGTTTTAAGGAGGTTATAAGTAGGCAAGCACCCTATGAGTCAAGTAAAAAGAAAAATATTGATTTAAGAATTAAAAAGAAAAATATTGATTTAAGAATTAAAAAGAAAAAATATTTCCACGTGATTGTTATTCGAGCTACAGCGTTCGAATTTGCAAGCCCACTTGGTTCATCTACACATGGATAATAAATTAAGATTGAATTACAATGACCTTCTTTAAGGTTGATATAATTACATATACTTACTCATTTTTTTTAATAAATTATACATATCCTCATGGGTTTTAAGTGATAATCGAAGGCTTCGAATTGTCCATTTTGTTCTTAATCTTTTTTGTTTTTAGATTATAAAAAATCAGTCGAGGCAAACTTCTTTATGCGAAACCTCAGTGAATGTCATTGTAATTCACCCATAAATTAATGAGTAAAAGTTCAAATTGACACCTATATTTTGCTTCAATGTCACTTTGGTACTTGAATAATTATAAATGATACAATTAATACCGAATTTCGCAATTAATACTTTGATATATGAATAATTGTGAATGACTTAATTAGTACTCGATTTTTACCATTAACATCACTTTGTTAGTCAAATCATATTTTTTATTTATTTTTTCAATTATATGTTTTCATGAAATGATCATTTACCCTTAGATAATAACTAAAAAAAATACCAAAAAATTTGAATATAATTTAATCAACATATTTTATCTTTATTTGAACCATCTGACTTTCGATTTTACATTTGAGTATTATATTTGATAATAATATTTTATTAATTTATTTTTTTCAACTCACTTTATTTATCAATATTCATAAGATAACTCATTACTTACTAATTAATTATATTAAAAGTAAAATTCAAATGCATTGCAACCATAGAGAAGTTGAGTTTGCATCCTAAATTTTGAAAATTTATAATCTAAAATTGAAACTTTTGAATCTATTTCTAACATGCATTTAAATTTTAATGGATCAATTAAATGCAAAAAATAATCTTTGACGATGAAAATTTCTATTCCTCAAGACTTGACTATTAACATATGTTATTTAATAATAAGTTTTTCTATATATGTTGAGAGATAATGACAGTAGAAAGTATCAATATATTAACAAGATAATAATCTTGATAAACAAATATGGAAATGAAAGTCAACTTGGTTCAAATAAAAACAAAATATGTCGATAGAAATTTATGCAAAAATTTTTTTATTATATTTATTATTTTTTATTTTAATCTATAAGGGTAAAACAGTCATTACATAAAAAGATAATAGAAAAAACAAATAAAAAATATGAATTGAATATAAAAAATAATATTAATGGTGAAACTCAAGTACTATATAAGTTTTTTGTAATTACTTGCGCATCAAAGAAATATTAATGGCAAAATTCAGGTACTAATTGAATCATATTTATAATTACTTAGGTATCAAAATGACATTAATGGCAAAACTCGGGCACCAAAATAAATTTTACTCAAGTATCAAAGTGACATTAGCTATAATTAAAAATCTTGGTAAATGTTTGGTCATAACAAAGAACCATGACAAATATTTTGACCATAACTAAAATCATGAATAGTCGTAGCCAATAACTTAAGTTTTTATATTAATTTTTTTTATTAACTGAGAACTGATTTACCACGATTTTTAGGCTACAGACGTTACAATTAAGAAATAGGGATAATTATACTCTCCTCCCCTGAGGTTTGATGTAATTACACGTAGACTCCCTGTAGTTGGAAAAATTACATCTAGTACTCCTGAAGTTTGCTTTCGTCTAACAAATGGGTCCCTCCATTAGTCAAAACTAACTAAATTTATTGATATTATTAAAAGAATTACTAAAATTGATATATACCCTTGGTTGACTTGTTATTGACTTATTGTAGGTCAAGTAATTTTTTTATGATTAAACTACCCGTATAACGGTGGAGAAGTACCTCATCACATACATTAACGTGTGAAAGATGTATAAGGCTAGTTTGAAGGAAAAAAATGTTTGTTTGACTTACAATAATTCAATAATAAGTCAATCAATGGTAAATAACGATTTTTATTTAATTTTTTTTTAGGAATATCAACAAATTCGGTGATTTTTGAATAACGGAAGACCTATTTGTTAGACAGAAGCAAACTTCAAAGGTACTAAATGTAAATTTTTAAACCACAAGGAATTTACGTATAATTACACCAAACCTCAACGGAGGAGAGTGTAATTATCCCTAAGAAATAACTATACAGAGCAAATACACACGATTTACAATAAGAAAAACAGATGATGTCGTGGCATATTAGTTGGGAACTTGGAGACAACTTTTTTGGATCCAAGTTCGTAGTGAAGACCGAGAACGCATCAAAGAGCTACTTTACACTCAAAAGAAGCTCACATCCCAGCAAGCAAGCTAGCTGAAACCTCGGCAGCTGGAGAAAATAATTAGTCAGTGGGAGATTGACTGCAATTGCATGGACCTGATTATCCTGGAATGGAGTTGGTAAGTGCACCTCTAAATGGAAAAAATTACTTGACTTGGAGTTGTTCGATTCGACGTGCATTGTGTGTGAAGATTAAACTAGGATTTATGGATGGATCATCCATAAATCCTATTGCTACTGATAAAAACTTTGAGCAATGTATTAGAGTTGATAGTATGATTATGCCGTGGATTTTAAATTCAATTTTGGATGAAACAATAGAACCTTTCATGTAAACGAAATTTGCAAGAAGCTTAAGGCTAAAACTGGAGGAGATATATGATAATTGCAACAATCCGTTGCTATATCAACTTGAGAGAGAGATTGTCTCGTTATCCTAAGGAAATATGTCAGTTGTTGACTGTTGACAAAGTTAAAGAAGCTATGGGATGAATTATTGGTCTTAATGCCTACTCCACAATGTACTTGTAATGGATGTGTTTGTGGAGCATCTTAAGGCCTTAACTGAGCAAGGACTATTTAATCAATTAATACAATTTTCGATGGGGCTAAGTGATAAATTTGATCATGTATGAGATCAACTGTTAGTGATGGATCCAGTTCCTACAATTAACATGGCATATTTGATGGTTCAAAGAGTGGAAAAACATCGAGAAGTGCTTATGGATTGACAGAAAATGTTGAGAATGCAGCACTGTAGATTAAAACTGTCAATTTTAGGAAGAAAGCTAATGTCAGAGGTGGACAAAAGAAGAAGACCTATACAGAAAGGAAAGGACAGCACTCTGTCAATTGTGATAAACTAGGTCACACTCGTGAGACCTATTTTAAAATTCATGGGACTCCAGACTAGTAAGAGATCTCATTGACCAAAGAAAAAGAGATGCTGAGTGGTAAGAGGATTAAGTGCAAATGCAGAGGAGAAGAAACCTATACATAAAAGAGTACTTATTGCAGGAATTGGTAGTTGACGAGAGGAAATATGCAACATGATCCCCTCCAAGTGAACTTTGCACAGGCCGATGACTTTGCAGGTATGAATAGCACATGTTATAAACCTAGCAATAATGTTTTGGATTATTGGATTGTTGACTAGTGCTACTAATCACATGTGTGCTAGACTTGAACTCCTCACCAATGCTTTAGCTCCTTTACAATCATCCTTAGTTCATCTACTAGATGCACCACACAGTCAGTCAAATACACTGGCAGTGTGATGCTGCATAAACATTATCTAACTAAAGTGTGTTTGTTCCTAAGTTTAACTTTAATCTACTCTTTGTCCCAAACTGTGTGCTGCAACACCTATTTATTATCCTTTCACTCTACTCATTGTCTGTTTCAGGAATAGAGGAATAGACAAATCCTAGCCATAGGAAGACAAGTTAGTAACTTGTACATCCTGGACAAATTCTCATTTGATCCTTCTCACATTCAATAAGTTGTAGCCTCTTAGACTTTGTGTTGTCACATTCAATCTTATACTAAAACATTGTGGCATAGAAGGTCGGGACGACCCTTTTATGAACACACTAGATCTCATACCAGAAATAAAAGGTACAACCATAAGTAATGAATGCAAAATCTGTCCACTAGCAAAGCAACATAGGTTGCCTTTCTCATCATGTAAAATTCAAACTTCTCATGTGTTTGAGCTTGTACATCTTGATGTTTGGGGACCTTATAAACTCCCATCTTTGAATGGTTGTCACTATTTTTTTACTCTTGTTGATAACTATAATAGAACACTTGGACATACCTAATGAAGTGCAAGACATAAGTCATTCATATTGTTGATACATTCCTTAAAACAATTCATACACAATTCCATATTGTGGTCCAAAAACTAAGATCAGACCACGAACCAGAGTTTGTCAAATCTTCCTGTTCCACTCTCATTCAATCCCATGGCATCATACACCAAAGATCTTGCCCTCAAACTCCCCAACAAAATAGTATACTGTTGTAAAGATAAGAAGTGGACATAAGCAATGCAACAAGAGTTGTTAGCTCTTGAGACTAATAAAACGTAGGATTTAACTTCACTACCACTAAACAAGAAGGCCCCTAGTTGTCGATGGGTGTTTAAATTGAAGTTGAAACTTGATGGAAGTATAGACACGTACAAAAGCAACATTAGTAGCAAAGGGATACAACCAAGTAGAAAGCATTGACTACTTTGATAGCTTCTCACCTGTAGCCAAGTCAGTTACAGTCAAGGTCTTCTTGGTTGTAGCATCTCAAGGTCATGGCCTCTTTTGCAGCTTGATATCAATAATGCTTTTCTAAAAGGTTATTTGGATGAGGATGTTTATTTGACTCTGTTTTATGGGATATATGAAGGTCAGACTGGGGAGGTTTGCAAACTAAAATGATCATTTTATGGCCTTAAACAAGCCTCTAGACAGTGGAATTTGGAACCAACTGAGAAGCTCTTGGAGTTTGGCTTCACATAATCCCCTCATGATCATCGCCTATTCCTCAAAACCTTTGGCTCTGATTTTATGGAACTTCTTATGTACGTTAATGAATAGCTCACTGGGGATTTAGAGGGTGAATTGAATACAACTAGACTTACTTGGATAAAATGTTCACTATTCATTAGCCTTGAATTGTTGGATTAGACCACGGGTTGTTGGTCATTAAATCTAAATACCTTTGGGACATTCTGGCAGATACACAAATGTTGAATGCCATATTTTTTGCCACACCATTACCACCACGAATCATACTTACTGCTGATTCAGGTGCTCTACTGGAAGCTCCTAACCGGTACAGGAGACTTGTTGGGCATTTACTATATTTAGGGTTCACACGGGTTGATATCTCCTTCGTCGTTCAGCAGTTAAGCCAGTTCCTCCAGCACGCATGGACTTTACAGGAAGATGTTGTTCATATTCTGTGGTATCTATGGGGCGCTCCATCTTTGGGTTTTTTCTTCCCCTCACACAGCTCACTTCATCTATCCGCATACTCTGATACAACATGGACATCCTTTTTGGACTCGCGTCGGTCGGTTGCAGGTTTCTGCATCTTTCTTGGCACCTTACTTGTTTTTTGGAGAACCAAGAAACAAGATACGGTCTTACAGTCATCCATTGAAGCTGAGTACCGTAGTATGGGATCTACGACTTGCGAGCTCCTTTAGATTTCTTACATTCTCCGAGACTTCCACATTCCACTGGTTGCCCCTATTCCATTCTGGTGTGATAAGAAAGTCGCTCTCCACATTACTATGAATCCCATATTTCATGTACGCACCAAACACCTCGACATTGATTCTCACTTGGTTCAAGTGCGGTTTTGTTTCTCCAGCTTACAACCCGGGCAAAGATCAATTAGTGGACTTCACTAAATCCTTGTTTATCAGGGATTTCACTCGTCTTCTCTCCAAGCATGGTTTGCTAACCCAAGATCCACCTTGAGGAGGCTTGTAACAATATAGCAAGCTAGCATGGTTGGTTGTGGTGGTGAAGCAGTCATATGCATGCCTTCAATTCTTTGTTGTCTCTTGTTTAACTAAAAAACGTCTTTTGTTACATTTTTTAAAGTAGTTTAACACTTCTCTTGTTGCTTAGTTAGTGGTGAACTAGAGGCTTACGTACGTGGCAGTTACTTAACTGACTCTTTTCTCTCTCTTCCGTGTATATAAGTTGTTGTAGAACACTTCTTCTTTCAGAATTGAATGAACAGATTTCATTCACAAAATATCTAGGCTATGAGTCTCATTTTTCTCTTCCAAGTTGTATATTCTTCACAGTGACCACGTTATCAACAAATAATCTTTTGGCGGTTGTAGCAAGGAAGGTTCGAGTATGACCCACAAGCCTAAAGATTGATGGAAGGCGCGATTAGTGGCAAGGCTCGTCGATTTTCATTAAGGGATGGGATGTCCTCGACCAAAGGCAATAGATTGCATGAGCCAAAATGGCAAGGTTTGAGAAAGGAAATAATCATGGATTGCCACAACTCAATGTGGGAAGGCCATTTAGGTACGCGTCGAAATTTGGTTCTCGTGCAATGTGTTTATTATTAGCCTCACATACAAGATGATGTAGAGTTGTATGTGCAAGATTTGCCTTGTAAAGCATGACTAAACCTCTGGATGTTAGAACCTGTACCATCCCGCCAAAGACCATGGAAAAACAAATGTATGGACTTCATCACTTGTTTCCTAAAGTCCAAGGGATGCAACAACAATATGGTTGTAGTCGATCACTTCAGCAAATATAAAATCTTTGCTCCAGTGCCTACAAAGTTAATTTTTAAGGATGTTGCTTGACTATTCTTTAAGCATGTGGTGAAGTATTTGGGCATATAAAAGACCATCATAAGCGACTGAGATACAATGTTCATGGGGAGATTTCGGATGGAGTTATTCAAGTTGTTGCGAACTTCCCACACTTTCACTTACAAATTGATAATCAAACCGAGGGTGCATACTCACTCTCATGGAATTGTATTTGAGGCATTAGGTAAGTGTCAGCTAACATCATCAGCGCAAGTTGCTAGAACTTTGTTGAAGGTTCTAGAAGAACATGGATGATTCTAAAGCTTTATAGAAGATTCTAAAAACCTCGAGAGACTTACATATAGTTGTAAAAAATAGTAGAACATCCTAAAAGCATGTAGAGATCTACAGGAAATTTAGGTGTTGTATTGGTGGAATTTAGAGGATAAATTCCTTAGACCAAATATATTTCAATCATGGAGCTTATTTGTAACTATCCACCTCACCAACTCTCTTGTAAAGCTCTAATTTGAACTATAAGCATTCTTCAAGTTTCACTACTTGTGCTCTACAATTTTGCCTAGCAACTTGTGTTCAAACTAGCAAAGCGGATGGTGGCTGACTTGTTAGCAAGGATTGCGAGCAAGTAGTCACATGAATGTATGTAGTAGGCCTGTTAATAGGCGGACATTATCTTATTTGGACCCGAACTCAATAAATACTTATGGTTATTATTTATAAATTATATCCATATAATACCCGTTGGGTCTTATCCATGCTATACCTACAATTATTGGGTTCAATATGAGTTTTACCTATGTTAATTCGTTAAAGTAAAAGAAGCATTATACATATTTTTTTTTTATAATGATATCACCAGAATATATTATAAAATTAATTTAATAAAAATATTTCATGAATTTGCAATCGATAAAATAAATTAAAAGCTATTCAATTTTTTAACATATGCAAATTGAACATCGTTGAAATATAAATAATGATCTTGACTTTGCTCAAATATTATATTGTGATTAATTTATTACACAATCTACAAAAAATCGAGATATGAACAGAAATTGAAGAACGGTAGGAAAAAAAAGTAAGAATGAAAATATACTTTAACTCTGAAATAATATTTTTTATCAATTTTAAATTACGTTCAACTATAATTTAATGAGTTTTTACAATTCAAAATCACATAAATCTTATCAGTTTCATATGTTAGTCAAACTTAACTAATTTTAGATGACAAGTAAATCGAGTCGATTGATATATAAAAAATAAGAAAAAATGTAATTTACCCCCTTGTGTTAATGGAAATGAACAATTTACCTCCCTGTGAAAAATAAAACACCAATTTACCCCCCCCTGTAATATCAAAAATGGAGCAAAATACCCACCTAGGCCCAAAGGTGCATTACACGCGCCCCTGTTGCAATTGGAATAAATTTTGACCAATAAAAATATTATTTTATATATTAACTTAATATATTAATACATATATATTTATAAAAATAATATTTAATATATTAAATAGTATATATTAATTATAAAAATAATATAATATATATATATATGATATAATTTTTCCTTTCTTCTTCCTCATCTAACCATTGGCCGTCGCCGCAACCGCCGCGGTGCGGCGTCGGCGCTGCCAACCCAGTCCCCTCTTCGCGCTGCCGCGACCCAGGCCCTCCTCCTCCCGCCGCCGCCGACCCAGCCCTCGACTCCTCGCGCCGCCGACCCAGCCCTCGACTCCTCGCGCCGCCGCGACGCAGCCCTTGCCTCGTCGCGCGGTCGCGACCCAGCCCCTCCTCCTCGCACCACTGTCGATCCAACCCCCTCCTCGCCTCCTCGCCTCCTCGTGCTGCCCGTCGCCACCACCGCCAAAGCCAAAGCCGCCGGCACCTCCTCCTTCCCCCGATAGTCGCCCCCCTCCCGCCCCACTGAGATCCACCCTGCGTCCCACTCCCCCTCAGCCCCAGATCCGCCTCCTTCCCTCCCCTACCCGCGCCCGTCGCCACCCCTTTCCCTCCTCTGGCCGCCCCCTCCGTCCAGATCCGCCCCTCCTCCCTCGTCCCAGCCGGCAGCCACCTCCCGCCCGCCAGCATCTCTCTCTATCTCTCTCTCTCGATATATATATATATATATATATATATAAGTTGTTATATAAATTTATATTTAAATTTGATTATATATAATATATAATTTTAATTATTATTGATTTAATTTAATCCGTTGATTTCAATTGAACAAAATCTACACTATTGATTTTTTAGTTAAATATGGACCTTAGATCTATCAAAATCCAACGGTTATTAAATAAAAATATAAATATTGTTATAAAATTTTAAATAAAAATAATAAATAAAAAAAAGGCGTGTGTTCTTCATGAAATGTGTCAGGGATATTTTGCTCTATATTTTATAACACAGGGGGGTAAATTGTTGTTTTATTTTTCACAGGGGGTAAATTACATTTAACCCATAAAAAATATACAAATTCAATGATTTTTAAACTTTACCCGTTCAATATCACCAACGGGTATTTTAAGGTCTAGACCCTACCCATACCCAAAGACTTATTTTATGAGTATGGATTCGGGTCTGAATCTAATATAAAACTATTGTATCTGGGTCTAGGTATTAGCTATTGTAATAGATATGGGTCTGAATATTACCCTTACATTGACAGGTCTAGTTGGTAAGAAAGTCCAAACCCGTTAAAGTGTGCGCATGTATGTCTATGTATGTTTTGTTTGTATATAAGTTTTATGTGTGCCTACAGATAATTATTCAAAAATTAAATTGATAATAAAAATAAAAAGTGTCGTAAAAGAATAAGAATTGAAATGAGGCGTGGCTAGCTGCGTGGCCTAGCAGCTTCTATAAATGCACAATGCCTAGGACTTCTGACCATTGCCCTTTGGTTGTGTATAGGGGAAGTGACGAGAGGAGAAGCAACCCAATGTTCCGATTTGATAATTTTTTAGTTAAAACAGCGGGCTTCCTCCACTCTGTCCATGAGGTGTGGCGACACAAGATTTGTGGGACGAACATGTATGCCGTCGCACATAAACTTAAGCTCCTCAAACCGGTGTTCCGAGCGTGCAGAAAGAAGAAGGGTGATCTTGCTGACAATGAAGCTAAAGCTGCGGTACTCCTGGCAAATATACAAGAGCTACGTCTTCAGTACCGGGATGATGAACTGCTTCTTGATGTTGAGAACTGGTGCAGAGTGGTCTATATGACTGCTGTCAAACAGCACCAACACATGCTTCAACAACGAGCCAAATTGCAATGGTTGAAGGAGGGGGATCAATGCACTAAAATCTTTTTCAGGAAACTATCTGTGAGAAGAGCTACACAAAGAATTCACCAAATTAATGATGCTCAAGGGTCTCATCTAACAGACCCGGTGCAAGTGCGGCATGAATTCGTTAGCTATTTTCGGCGTTTATTGGGGGAACGCCGAAACCGAAGGTTTCCAACAGCACCACTCTCGACCGGAATCCCGCTGGATGCTAGTGTCGCCACACTTATTTCTGGTGGCGAATGGTGTTGGCCTGAAGCTATTCAAGGAGACATGGAGCTGCCAGTTATAAGCGATGGCAATGATATGGTGTGTTGGAGAGGAACGCAGACTGGCTATTCGACTTGTCTGGATACGACGTTTTCCTCCCATGAGGTCAGCCCGTCGGGTGGGCAGGGCTGCTTGGAGGCCCTCTTAAAATACCACGCAATATTTTTATTCTTTGGATGGCTATCTTGCAGAAGCTCTCGACTGGAGACAAACCTTGGATTCACGGGGAAGCAAAGGTGTGTGTGCTGTGCGATACTAGGAGCGTTGAGACTCATGAACATCTATTCTTCCAATGCCCCTATGCGAGGTCCTGCTTGCGTATACTACATCGGGGAATTCGCCTTCAATGGCTGGCTAGATGTTGGCAAGGACAGACTACGATACTTGAGTTCGAGGTGGAGAGGTCGAAAGGGATCATTGAACAAGTTACAATACCACATCGCTCCCGGTGATACGGCGAAAGGGATCATTGAGCAAGTTACGATGAGGATCATTAGTGAAGAACTCCCTATGAGTATACAGTCTATAGCATTATTCCGTATTTGGAAAATCCCTTGGACTACATGAGATGCCTTGAGGCTGTAACTTTTGTACACTCGGTCCCTATAAATTTTTTATGAAATTTGCCTTTCCCAAAAAAAAAATTCAATAGCATAAATTAGGTCATCCAACAAATGAAACTGAACCGAAAATGGAAAACCTTGATTAAGGGAAAAAAATTAGTATTAAAGAGTTCCAACATAATTATAGAAAATGATTTACATGGAAGATTCACTAGAATACAATACGTTCAACTCATCGTCCACTTAAGAATATACATGAGTATAGGAGGATTTTTGTTTTAAAATGCTATATTATTACGCTATCAATACTCGATATATAAGATTGTCGAACGTAAATCATCTAAGTAGGTATTGCAATTAAAATTACTCCTCGACTATTTTGCAAGAATTCAAGTAATTCGGGAATTCCAATTTTAACGACTATTAATAGGCGTATTTTTTCTTTTAATTAAATTAGCGTAGCCCCGTCCTATGTGCGGCTATATATATATATATATATATAAATAAAATTTTTATTTTTAATAGGTAAAAAATAGTAATTTTAAATTTTTAATCTATTTTGATTATTATTAACAAAAATATTTTCCTACATATATAATATATTTTTTACTTACTAAACTTTGTATTATATAAGGATTACTTTTAAACAATTATGACATTCTATTAAATATATATATATATATATACTTTTTACATACATTCAACCTCATACAAAAATATAAAAAAAATAAGGAATTAGTTAAATATATTTTTTGTATTATATAGTTCATCTTCCATAAAAAAATCCTATTAAAATACATAAATCTTTAAAAAAAATATAAAGAAAAAATATAAAGTCACTTTTAATGAGTTATAAGAAAGATAACTAAAATGGTACCCAAAAAAAAAAAAAGAAAGAAAAGAAAAGATGGAAGAAAAAAAGAAAAATTAGTTTAAAATAATTTCAAAATTCCAGTATCATTCCATCCTATTGAACGAAAAAGATAAGGAGTAAATTAATTATCATGAATGACAAAATAAAATAAAAATAAATAAACATAAAATGACTAAATTCAATTAAATCATAAATATAGCAACATTATCACCGATCCTGAGAATAAAAACACTTTCATCGGTGCAAAATATGAAAGAATAATGTGAAAACAAAAGAATGAGTTGAACAAGAATAAATAAACAATTAAAACAACAACTATCTATCATACATTTTTCTAGAAGCCTGAATACATTAATAAAAACTAAAAAGGGATAGCAAGAGGAGAAAAAACTATAATCATAAAACACAAAACATGCAAAAATTTACAATACAAAATAAATTGAAATATATAAGTAGGCAATTATAACTACTAAGTTTTAACCAAAAAAAGATAACAAACAAGCCGTATTAATATGCTATAAGCTTCGAGCAATTTGCAAACCATACTACTCCCTATTCAATTTTTGGAATTTTTGGAAGCAATATAACACTGTAAAGTATAAACGGCATATAGTATATCTTATGGTGATTTTTGAAGGATAAAATATGAAACTTTATCTCCATAAAAACTAAGTAATTAATTATTATATAGTTCATGTTTTACATGAAGTGAATTAAAAATTTTAAATGTAATAACTTTACTAATATGTAAATTATATTTTTTTCCTTTTTAAAAAAGCAAATCACAACATAAGATCTCATTTATCTAAAGAATGAACTAAATTCAAATTAAAAATTAAGAAATTGCTACAATTCCCTTACAATATCTATATATAATAAAACAGAATCATTGAGACAATCCAACTAAGCACCACGTATGCGCAGATGTGGATAACCTCAATGAGCTCAATTCTGCCAAATGGAATCTAACAGTTTTTAGATAAAAAAGAAAATGAAGTATTAGTATTTATCGAAAAGAATCTAATCGATATTATATATTTATATACTTTTTATAAGTAAACAAAAAATATATTTATCTTACATATATGTACTTATTTTATAGATAACAACCAATAGTTTATCCACAAAAGAAATTGTATTTTTCAAAAACTAATTAAATAGAACTATAAGTAATTTTATTTTAAATATAACAATAAGTAAATAATTAATACATTAGAAATTAAATTAATTAGTAACTATAAAAAGACAAAAGTATATTGAATACACAAATGAATTTAAATTATTTTACTAACTATTTACCTAAAAAAAGGAGTGAATATTTTGGATAAACAAATAATCGTACACTTATCTAAATTTAAATATAAGGTAAATGACAATTTTTTAAGTGGCAAAATAACTAAGGAAATAAAAATACAAATAATTCAAACTTTAAAATAAAATGAGTAATCTATATGTAATAAAACAGAATTATTGAGACTATCCACCTAAGCGCCACGTATGCACAGATGTGGATGGCCTCAATGAGCTCGATTCTATCAAATGGAATTTAAAAACTTTTTAGATAAAAAAGAAAAAAAAATATTAGTATTTATCCAAAAGAATCTAATCAATATTATATATTATATATTTTTTATAAGTTAACAAAAATCATATTTATCCAATATATATGTAGTTATTTTATACATAACATCCAATAGTTTATCCACAAAAGAATGTATTTTTAAAAACTAATTAAATAGAACTATAAGTAATTATATTTTAAATATAAAAATAAGTAAATAATTTATTCATTAAAAATTAAATTAATTAGTAAGTATAAAAATACAAAAGTATATTGAATACAAAAATGAATTTAAATTATTTTACTAACTAATTACCTAGAAAAAGGAGCGAATCTTTTGTATAAACAAATAATCTTACATTTATCTAAATTTAAATATAAGGTAAATGATAATTTTTTAAGTGGCAAAATAACTAAGTACATAAAATTATAAATAATTCAAACTTTAAAATAAAATGAGTAATATGTATCTATATATATAGTAAAACGAAGTTTGACCAAATTAGTTTAATTTTGACCAAATACCTTTTTCTGGTGTTTTTGAATTTTTTAATTCCCAAGAAAAAATCTAGTTGGTTAGAAACATTATTTATTTTTAAAATATTCATTATTTATTTTGTATTTATCTAGAATCTTATCTCCAAGATTATAAAAAATTATTTGTCAATAAAAATCTTATTGGTTAGAAATATAATCTATTTTAATATATTAAATATTTATTTTATATTTATCCAAAATCTTATATCCAAGATTATAATTGAATTTCTAATTATCAAGAAAAATTCTAATTGGTTGGAAACATTATCTTTTAATATATTAGATATTATTTTATATCTATCCAAATCATATCTCCAAAATTATGATACTATTTTAATTTATATTTATTTTAAATCGTTACCTAATGATCATGATCTCTGTCACATTTGTATTTAAATACTCTGCATCTCTCATTCATTAGATAGACCCAATTCTACCAATTTCCTATTCTCTATTGATTTCAAAATTAAACACTCCGTATACTTAATTTTTCTCATTGCTTTTTCTATGGCTACAGTAACATCTTACACTTTTCTATGGTATTAATTTATGTTTTTTTTTCCTCCAGGATCTTTCAATTATGTTAATCTTCACCCATTACTCATATACTTATGCCTGTTAAATTTTAATAATTATTTATCTTTTACACTCATCTCATCTGGTTAAATTGATGTTTTACTCTTTATCATGATGTCGTTATATTTTTTATATCTTAGTTTTCATAATACTTGAAATATATTTTCTTTATTAAATAATAACTTTAATATTTATTCCTCTTACGGTGTTAATTTTCATATTTCTATATATGGTGATTGCTTGATCTATTTTTCTACAAGAAGAAATAGATTTATTTGGTGTTAATGGAAAATATTACTTTTAAATATTTATTTGTATTATTTTACTTAATTTATTATTTAGTTTTTATTTCTGTTAAATATCTACTCTTTCCTATCTTTTATACACAAGTTTTTTGTTTTTATATATTATGATTTCATCCATTAGTTTTGATTTATAGTTGACTTCCGTTGTTCTTTAACATATTTTACTTTTTTAAAATTTTTGTATTTCTACAAGAATGAACATATTATTTAGCCTTAATGGGTATTATATTAATTCGTATAATACTTATTTCTATGATTATACTTAATCTGCCATTTAGACTTTATTTCTATTCAAATATCTATCCTTTGTTTATTTTATGCACCGATTTTATATGTATATATATCATCTTTTAAAATTTTATTCTACAGTTTAATTATGTTTTTTTCAAACTTCATTTTCTTAACAAGAAGGGACAAATTTATTTAGTTTTTATTAGGTACATATTGGGATAATAATCTCTACCATTTTCTTGTGTTTTCTTTATTAAATAATAAGTTTAATATTTATTCCTCTTATGGTGTTAAATTTTTAGATTTCTATGGTGAATGCTTGATTTTGTTTTTCTACGAGAAGGAATAGATTTATTTGGTCTTAATAATAATATTTTATTTTAACATTTATTTAAAATATTCTATTTGATTTGACATTTAGTTTTTGTATCTGTTTAAATATTTATTCTTTTGTATATTTTATACACCAATTTTTTTGTCCATATATTGTAGTTTCATCCATTAATTTGTTTTGTAGTTTACATTTTTTTTTCCTTTTCATATTTCATTCTTTTTTATTTTTTGTTTCTCTACAAGAGCGAACAGAATATTTAGCGTTAATTGCTATATATTTCATTTAACATGTATTTGTGTGGTTCTACTTAATCTGCCATTTAGTTTTTATTTATGTTTAAGTATTTACCTATTGTTTATTTTTATGCACCAATTATATATACATATTGATGGTGAAAAATTCGGAAAGAATGTAGTCTACACACGTTTGCACCAAACCAATGCAGGAAGCTAGAAAAGAGTGATGAAATGTGTAAATTTGCTATATTATTCATAAAAAAAAAAAAAAAGATAAGTTTACAATGAATCCACCCCCCTATTTATAGTAAATTTTTGGGGGTGAAATTACAACGTTGCCCTTTGATCCTACGGCCTAAAATTGATCTGCTGAGGTATTTTCGTCATTTCATGTACCCACTTTCTTTACAACTCCCCACAACTTCTTAACTTCCCCCTTAACTTCTCTTTTTAACTTCCCCCAACTCCCAATGAGGGCCTTGCTGCAATTTATAATAATTTGGAGGGTCTCTTTGAAAACTTGGTTTTTTTCTCCACATCAGTAGCCCCCCAACTTCCAAATATTTTTGGAAAATTTGGAAATTCTAATAGATAATTTGGTTTTGATTCATCTTCCTCTTCTTGATAATGTTCCCTTTTGACGTAGGGTCTTCTTCTTCTGGGATTCCTCTTGGCACAAATCCTCCTTCTACTGGAGCTCTTTTACCTTCTTCCTCCTTCTTCTACTAGGGCTCTTTTCCCTCGACCTTCTACTTCTGCCACGGGTTTCTTCCTTCTTGGGACCCTTCTTCATGTAAGCTCTTTCTCTTTCGACTCAACTCTTGGTTCAATTCCTTCCCTTGCTGGGATTCCTTATCTTCTATGTATGCACTTGGTGGGATATTCTGACTTTCTTCCTCTTGCTTTGTTTGGCCTGCCTACTTGGTCTCAGCCACATTCCAGAAAGACGTTGAAACGAGTTGGCTCAGGTATATGGCTCTTCATCCCTTTCCTTGCAATAGTTTTCATTCTTCGACTTCCAAAAGTCATCCTTCATTAATCTAGAAGAAACAGAGATAATTTGTTAGTTCGAAAGAATTTTCGGATGCCCCGCACTTCAAGAAAATGTCCAACGAGGCGTCGTAGGCGGTTCGTCGATGGTGGGTCATGGCACGGCTGAGGTATGCCTTAGCTGGGATCTGGCTGTGGCGCCCGTCTTGGCCTGGATGTGGCCGAGGCATGTACCTCGGCCTGGACGTGGCCGAGGCGTGTGCCTCGGCCAAGCCTCGGTTGAGACCGCCTCGGTCAGATTTCAATCGAGGGTGTCTTGTTGCCCCTCCTTCTTCCTCACTTGCTTGCTGAAGTGGTTGATTTTAATCACGAGGTGATTTCGGTTTATGGCACCTGCAACATTCATCTGACTTGCTAGATTTTCCCAAATTTTAGAATTAGAAAAAAGTTGAAAACTCCTCGATTTCCTTTGATAGCGCAAACCCCCGCTTCAAACCTCGAGGTCGCGCATCAGCCACTTCTCTCCTAATTCTTTTGCGTACTTCGAAGAGTTCTTCCGATGTTTGCGGGATCTCGGCACCACTTCCTCTCTTGTGGATTTTCGATATCTTGTTCATCCTTGGGAGAGTTGTTAAGGACTCGCTCTTCTATCCCTTCCTCTCCACAGTTGTAACACATTTCTTTCTAGAGGCTTGGTGTGTTGTTCTTGCAAGCACGCTTCGCGAGTCCGTTCTCGCTTTTCGTCATGGAAGGGAGATGTTGTTGCTCACTCCCTCATCCTCCGCAACCTCGTATGCCGCCGTGGTAGCTAGGGGGACCTTGCCCCTTTGATGGTTGTTGTAACTGTGTTGCGTTGCGTTACA
Organism: Sesamum alatum; assembly: GCA_034509735.1. Classification (NCBI taxonomy): domain Eukaryota; kingdom Viridiplantae; phylum Streptophyta; class Magnoliopsida; order Lamiales; family Pedaliaceae; genus Sesamum; species Sesamum alatum. The sequence continues at coordinate 2,174,675 of JACGWO010000012.1, read as the reverse complement.
TTTAGATCACCTCGCATCGCGAGGCATCATATTGATCTCTTCAAAAGCTCTGTGGGAGTTCCCTTGGTTGGGATATTTTGTAACTTCGCGGGAGTTCTTTGTCATTTTGAGGAACTTCTTAAGAGTTATTCTTACCAAAACATTCTTGGAATTTCGCAAGGGTTCTTTTTTACTATGTTATCAAATTTTGTTTCTCTATTACTTATTACGTTGAGTTGTTTTTTCTCGAATTAACTTTCAAATGTAAGGGGCAATCCCCCTCTTACAAGCAAAATATTAAACTAAATACTTATAAGTTGAACTGAATATCAAGGTGAAGGGCAAACCCCCTCTTTTCTGGATAGAGGGGCAATCCCCCTCTTTCAAACAAGATATTAAGGTGAGGGGTCATCCCCTCTTTTAGGTAAAATATTAACGTGAGGGGTCATCCCCCTCTTTCAGACAAAATAATACTGTGAGGGTCAGTCCCCTCTTATAAATATAGTATTAATGTGAGGGGCAATCCCTCTATGAGAGGCAGTCCCTCTCTTTGAAATGATGTTTAAGTATTAGGGGCAGTCCCCCTATGAGAGGCAGTCCCTCTCTTTGAAATGATGTTTAAGTATTAGGGGCAGTCCCTCTCTTTGAAATGGTGTTTAAGTATTAGGGGCAGTCCCCCTATGAGAGGCAGTCCCTCTCTTTATTATCTGTGAGAGGCAGTTCCTCTCTTTATTATTTTGGGGCAATCCCCATTTTTGCAACAAATAAAACATACAGGCGACAAGAACTTGTCAAAAAGAAAATTTCATTATCATAATTAGGGGTACAAGAAAGTCTTAAATGATAAAACTTCATATAACTTAAAACGGGAAAATTTTATACAACCTACTTTTTCAGATTGACCACGTTCCATGTACGCGGTACTTCATTTCCGTTTAATTTCTGCAGGCGGTACGTTCTTTTCCCCAGAATCTCAATCACTTAATACGGCCCGATCCACTTGGCATCCAGCTTCCCACTATTCCCTGTGGCGTCAGCCTTCCGCAAAATGAGGTCGCCCACTTGGAAGTCTCGATGTCTGACTTTATCGTTGTAGGCTCTTGCCATCAACGTTTTGTATGCTTCAGTCCTGACATTTGCGCTGCTCCTTAGATCCTCCCGAAAATCCAGGTCGACTCTCCTTTTACTTTTGTTGCTAGTCGGCTCGTAGCACTTCACTCTGAGTGTCTCTTCTCCAATCTCCACTGGGATGACGGCTTCCGACCCGTAGATCAGTCTGAGCGGGGATTTCCCCCGTGCTTCGACGTGGGGTGGTTCGATATGCTCATAGAGCTCCCGGAAGCTCCTCTACTCAATTGCCTCTGGCGTCTTCTAGCCTTGTCTTCAAATTTTGGAAGACTACCCTGCTGGTTACTTCCGCCTGCCCGTCCGAACGGGATGTTGCGAAGGTCCATACTTCCCGCTGGGGCGTGAATGATGTCGGCATGCTCCTGGCATCCTCGGAGTCTTTGACTAACTTCCATGCATCCTTACGCTCGGTAGGCCAGAGGTGTCCTCGCTTCGGGGCCTGGCATGCTATCACTCTACCTTCGGAGTGATTACGCAGCCTCCCTCTTTCTACTCTACTTAATCCTCACCGACGTATCCAAGATGTGGTTTGCAAAAAAGTCTCTCTTATGCAGTTTACTTCCAATTACCATGAGCTCTGTTGACCTAGCTTGACTTACCCTTGCTTCCTTGGGGTTCTTTGGACTCTTGAAGCAAAATCCCAAATTCTCAATCTTCTTCCAAACCCTCTTCCCAGCTTGATGAAACGCTCTTCACCGGCAAGGCTTCTTCCCACATTACGTTCACTTCGTGTCACTCTCGACTCAGTAGGTTATCTTCTCGCTCTCCGAATGAGGCAATAAGCTGGCTGACTTCATGAGTCCTTTCGTCTCTTCCTTGCATGACCGCGGAATTTATTCTAGGGTGAACCCACCGACTTCCTTCTTAACACTTGGATGTTTGGCAAGTACTTGTCATCTGCTCCCCTAGCTTCGCTGCCTCCCTCTTTCTACTTGACCACAGGTTGGAAGTCGCTATCCACCCTCACATATGTCACTCCTGCTTTCTCCCCATGCATACGTCGCTTCTGTGACGCAAGTCAGCTTTTCTCCCCTTGCTCAGCGCATCACACTCCGACTTGTTTTTGGGATCCGTTGGCGACACTGCTGCCTTCTCGCCAAAGATGGTATGGTTTGGCATCGCGTCCTATTGCTCTCACCGCAACTCCTTCAGCTTGCCTTGCTCTTTGAGCGACTTTTGCTTGTTCTCACGCAACTCCTTCATCTTGCTCTACTCTCTGAGCGGTTTTTGCTTCGTATCTCTTCTTATTGGGCCTCCCGAGGTAACCCTCATAACTAAAGTAGTTGGGAGGTTGTCCCTGCTAGCTTATTCTGCTTCCTGCTTCACTCCCACATACCTCGTGCCTGTCTTCAGAAGCGGTTTCCTGGAGCTCTTGTTTCCCTTATCCCACGAATTCTCGTAAGTCATCTCTTCGGATCAGCTCCTTGACCTCCTTCTCCAAGTAGTGGCATTCCTCCGAGCTACGGTCTCAATCCCAATCCTTGTTGCTTGGCTGCATAGAGCGTTTGAGTCCGCGAGGTCCGGGGGGTGTACTGAGTTAAATCCCCCGGGGGCACATGTCTGCGTTCATGCCTACTTCCTTCTGCCTTAAGGAGACCCTTTACCTTCCTCTATGGCCCTTCCGGCGGCTTGACGGCTTGGGCGGATGCATCCTCCACCAACTGGCGAAGAGTTTTGAGAGTTATCTGAATAACTGGGGGTGGAGGTGGAGCCTCGACCTCTACCTGCCTCTCCCCCTCCTGGATGCGTAGGTGGATTCTCCAAGGCGTGGGCCTTGCTCATGCTGAGGGGGAGCTTCGACCTCTCCTTGCCTCTCCTCCTCCTGAGTGCGCAGGTGGATTCTCCAAGACGTGGGTCTTGACCTCTTCCTGCCTCTCTTCCTCCTGGCGGTGCGTCGGTGGACTCTCCGAGGCGTGGGCCTCGACCTCTTCCTGCCTCTCCTCCTCCTGGCGGGGCGCCGGTGGATTCTCCAAGGCGTGGGCCTTGACCTCTTCCTGTCTCTCCTCCTCCTGGCGGTGCGCCGATGGACTCTCCGAAGCATGGGCCTCAACCTCTTCCTGCATCTCCTCCTCCTGGCGATGCGTCGGTGGACTCTCCGAGGCGTGGGCCTCGACCTCTTCCTGCCTCTCCTCCTCCTGGCGGGGCGCCGGTGGACTCTCCGAGGCGTGGGCCTCGACCTCTTCCTACCTCTCCTCCTCCTGGCGGTGTGCCGGTGGACTCTCCGAGGCGTGGGCCTCGACCTTTTCCTGCCTCTCCTCCTCCTGGCGGTGCGCCGGTGGACTCTCTGAGGCGTGGGCCTCGACCTCTTCCTTCCCCTCTTCCTCGTGGCGGGGCGCCGGTGGATTCTCCAAGGCGTGGGCCTTGACCTCTTCCTTCCTCTCGGTCCTCCAACCTCTGAGTTGGTGCTGGTGGATTCGCCAGGGCGTGGCCCTGTTCCTCCTCGCCTCTTCTCTCGGGGTCCTCCTGCCCCACATTCACGCTTCTTGCCCTTGATCTGGTGTTCATCTTCGATGCCTAGACTCCTTCCCACAGATGGGGCCAAGCTGATGGTGAAAAATTCGGAAAGAAAGTAGTCTACACACGTTTGCACCAAAACAATGCAAGAAGCTAAAAAAGAGTGATGAAATGTGTAAAGTTGCTATATTATTCATAAAAAAGATAAGTTTACAATGAATCCACCCCTCTATCCACATCATATATATATTATCATCTTTTCAATTTTTGATCTACAATTTAATTTTGTTGTTCTTTTTCAAACTTCATTTTTTTTTTACAAGAAGGAACATATTTCTTTAGTGTTAATAGGTACATATTTATTTCTTGGTATGATTATACTTAATTCATCTGACATTTAATTTTTATTTCTATTTAAAATTTACCTTTTTGTTTATTATATATTATAGTATCATCCGTTAAATTTTTATTTGTAACTTTAGTTTTCTTGTTGTTTTTTAGATTCATTTTTTTGTTTGCTAATTACGATGTTTTACAAGGTGGAAAGATTCATGATCATATTAGTTTATCGAACTATGTAAATATGATTCTACTAAATCTATAATCATATAGTTTGTAAATCTTTATATATTCATGTAAATATATTTCATTTTCATGTGTGTGTAATGCGAGCTCTTTTCAGAAAAGGTCCACACGGTTGTTTAAATTTTATTTTATTCTTTTCTATATTTTAAATTAATCAAAACATTTATAGAGATGTGTTCAATTAATAATAAATATAGATTTTAATTCAATAAAATTTTAATATTAAATTTTTAACTATTTTTAGTTATTCATAGTAAAACTATCATAAAATTTCTTCTTGAACTTTGAGATATTAAATATTTTTAGTTCATTGTACCTAATAATTAAAATTCTCACTACTAATATATTAAAACTTTGAGATATTTATTTTTATATTTTGGAATATTCAAATAAGTATTGTTTTTTAATATTTTAATTTTATAAATGAGAGATCGTCAAAATCAACTGACTTCAATTTTTTTGGAGAAAAATATCTCTTTGAATTTTTGGAAAATAAATTATATCACATTATAAACATTTTTTAATTTTGTAATTGGTCGAACAAAACAAAATAATTAAATAAATGAAAACCTAAAAATTTACTAAGTTTGTAAAAGTTTTGTAACATATATATAAATATGGTGAAAAGAAAACTTATTTTTTATTAAATAATAATAAATAAAAGAACTTATAAATACAAAATACCAATATTTTTTTATTATCCTAAAATAAGGCAAGAATTAATAGTTGAAAGTGAAAATTTGATGAATGAACTTTCTGAATTTAAGAATAATTTTAAGTTTTTGAAGTATAACAACATATTGCGAGGGGATTGTAGTAATTTATTAGTTTTTAACTTGAATTTAGCTCATTCTTTTGATAAATGAGAGAAAATCTAATGTTGTGATTCACTTAAAAAAAAATATATATAACCTTTTTTTAATTCACTTCATGCAAAACATGAACTATTGAATAATTAATTACTTGAGTTTTTATGGAGATAAAGTTTCATATTTTATTCTTAAAAAGTCGCTATGGATGCAAATTGCATGCTCGAAGGCTATAACACAACTCATTTGTTATTTTTTTTGTTAAAACTTAGTAGTTATAATGGCCTACTTATACATTTCAATATATTTTGTATTTTAAATTTTAGCATATTTGTTTTTTTATTAATATAGTTTTTTTTCCTCTTGCTAACCTTTTTTATTAATGTATTCAGGCTTCTAGAAAAATGTATGATAAATATTTGTTGTTTTAACTGTTGATTTATTTTTGTTCAACTCATTCTTTTATTTTAAGATTAATCTTTCATCTTGTAGGATTTCTTTGAGCCGATGAAAGTGTTTTTATTATCAGGGTTGGTGATAATATTGCTATATTTCTTATTTAATTGAATTTTAGTCATTTATGTTTATTTGTTCTTATTTTATTTTGTGATTCATGATAATTAATTTACTCCTTATCTTTTTGAAATTCATGATGAAATGATATTGGGATTTTGAAATTATTTTAAATTATTTTTTTTTTTATCTTCCATCTTTTTTTTTTTTCTTTTACCATTTTATTTACCTTTATTATAACTCATTACAAGTAAATTTTTATTTTTTTATATTTTATTTCTTTAATATGAAGATCATTTTAGATTTGTGTATTTTAATATGATTTTTTATGGAAGATGAACTGTATAATACAAACAATATATTTAATTAATTCTTTATTTTTTATATTTTTATATAGGGTTGAACATATGTGAAAAGTATATATATATATATATATATATATTTAATAGAATGCCATAACTGTTTGAAAGTAATCATCATATAATACAAATTTTAGTAAGTAGAAATATATTGTATATGTAGAAAAATATCTTTGTCAATAATAATCTAATAGATTAAAAATTCAAAACTTCTATGTTTTACCTATTAAAAATAAAAAATTTATTTTATGTAAAAAATCTTTCTAGCATAATATATTATAAAAATATTATTAAATTGAAAAAAGAAAAAATATATAACCGTGCATAGCACGGGGTCTACGCTAGTCTATGTATATAGCAAAACAAAGTTTGACCAAATTAGTTTAATTTTGACCAAAATACCTTCTTCTAGTGTTTTTGAATTTTTTAATTCCCAAGATTGACGCTTAATTACACTAAATCCTTCTATTTTTCGTTTATATTTATAATAAATCCCAAAAAAATTTCCTAAAATTGCACTAAATCCTTCTATTTTTCTATATATTTTTACTAAATGCCATATTTTATCCTAAAATTGCACTAAATCCTTCTATTTTTCTATATATTTATACTAATTATCATATTTTATCTTAAAATTGCACTAAATCCTTCTATTTTCCTATATATTTATACTAAATACCAATATTTACAGAATTTGAAAATATTAAACTTGACAGATTTTTAAAACAGAAAAAATTAAAATTCTAAAAATACATAATTTTTAAAAATTACATAAAATTCTGAAAATATTTTAAATTTATATAAAATGACATTAAAATTTAAAAATTCAGAAAATTATCAGAAAATTTTTAAAATTACAGAAAATGACATAAAATTGTAAGAAAATTTTCAGATTCTGGAATTTTTCAGATTTTCAGATTTTCAGATTTTCAGATTTTGAAATTTTAAATAATACAAATTTTCAGATTTTTAAAACAGAATTTTTTTTTTGAAAATTCTACAGAAAATTAACCACAAAACTAATATTTACAAACTTAACCACAAAATTAATATTTACATGCATTTTCAGAATTACACAAAACAGAAAAATACAACATAATTACAATAATTACAGAAAATACAACATAATTACAATAGTTACAAAAAAATACAATATAATTACAAAAATTAATAGGAATTACAGAAAATTTACATAAGATACAAAAAATATAGAATATTCACATAATTACCATTCCTAATTTTCAGAATATTATAGAAAATTCCCATAATATACAAAAATTATAAATAAATCCCCTAACTATACAAAAATTACAAATAAATCCCCTAACTATACAAAAATGACAAAAAATCCCAATCATTACATACAAAAATTGCACTAAATCCCAATCATTACATACAAAAATTATACTAAAATCCAAAATTTACATGAAAAAGGGGGTTTTGGGAATCCCTACTTTGTATATCAGACGGTGTGCGTCGGTGGCGGTATGGCTTGGGTGGTGGCTAAGGGCGACGGACGGAGTGAGATAGAGAGGCAGCGAATGGAGTGAGAGAGAGAGGCGACAGCAGGAGACGGACGGGGGAAGGAGGTGAACGGTCAGGGGATGTGCAAGGCGGTCGGCGACGAGGGATGGAGGCGGCAGACGGCGGGAGAGAGAGGTGGACGGCGAGAGAGAGAGAGAGGTGAATGGCGAGAGAGAGAGAGGATCAGACAGAGAGAGAGAGAGCAGACTTTAGAGAGAGGGAGAGAGAAAAAAGTGAGAAAAAATCAGCCAAGGGGCCAATTTATATAACTTTTTGGAACGGTCATCATTTTGTGTGACCGTTCCTATGTCTGGTCCAACTCAAGAAAACGACGTCGTTTTCGCTTTAATACGATGTCCTTTTAATATCTTGTACTGATGTTGACCTAATTAGGAACGGTCATTTAATAGCATTACCGTTCCCCTGACCGTTCCTAATGAAGGCCTTTCCTGAATTACATGTTACCGTTCCTATATCAATACCAAATACTTAGTATTTGGAATTGTACTAATAGGAACGATCATTCAATAGAAAATTGTTCCCACTACCGTTCCTAAATAAAAAAACGGTGTCGTTTGCAGACATGCACATAGTAACCGTTCCTATTTCCATATAAAACTGTTCCTATATGTATTGCTATTATTTTTTAATCTTCTTAGATAATAAATATAAATTAAGAAAAATTCGTTCCGAACACTTATCTGATTGAATAAACGTATACAATTGGATGTTTAAAGAAATTGAAAATATATAGTAATTTCCAAAAAATAGACACACGTTCACAATATGAAGTATATTTGTAAATTTATGTTTGTTAGTATTTGACAAATGTAACTAGCATCCTATATTGTTGTACTGCACGGCATAATCAGATCGTCAAAATTCCAATCAGACCGTTAGATATGATATTACACACAAAAGAATACATTATATGTCGTTTTGAAATATTTCGGTGTGCGGATCTCGAGGTATCGTCTTCGGTCAGTATGCATCGTAACAAAATAGATGCATCCTTAAATCCACGATGCTGATTGAAAATCAGACCGTTGGACATCAATTCATATCCATAACCTTGTATGTGTTAAAAAATGGTGTCGATCCGGCTGACCGATGTTGAGATATCGGACAAATTGATTGGAATTGTAATATTAGGAACGGTCAACTAATAGACAAGGTGTTCCCAATACCATTCCTAATGGAAAGGACGATGTCGTTTTAATGCACGCATGTATATACTGTTCCTATTAACATTTGGAACGGTCGTGTATAAACTGACCGTTCCAATAGTTGAATTTTTCACTAATTTTTCATTGGGTGCCAAAACGAAATATTGGACTTCAGTTTGGAACGGTCGTTAGTTTTCACCTACCGTTCCTAATTCAAATTTCCCTCACTTTTTTTTATTGGCCGCCATATTTGAAATATTGTACCTCAAATAGGAACAGTACCGATAAAATTTGACCTTTCCTAATTCAAATTTTCTTCATTTTTTTTAATTAGCCGCCATATTTGAAATATTATACCTCAAATAGGAACGGGCCCATTAAAATTTGACCGTTCCTAATTCAAATTTCCCTTATTTTTTTTAAATAGCCGCCATATTTAAAAAATTGACCTCAAATAGGAACGGTCCTGATAAAGTTTGACCGTTCCTAATTCAAATTTTTCTCAATTTTTTTTTGTTTGGCACCTATTCAAATAGTTGTACATGTATTAGGAACGGTGGTTAGAATAAAATATTCGTTCCTATTTTTAAACCAATATCAATATTCCAAATCAATATCGTCATTCCAGTACAACATGCAACTGTTTTTGCAAGCATCAAGCTTCTGAACTAGTAAACCCAATTCTCTTATCAATTTCTTTGTATTGTAATAATCGGCGGGGAAAGTGTGATCGCGGGGAATTACAGTATCAGCCCACTAGCATAACCGATCATATGTATGCTCGGAAAAACCCCCTTCGGCCTTGATATTCACCAAAGAGGCAATTGACGCCAACTGAGAGGTGGTGCAATCATTCCACAAAGGTTGGTCCGCAGCATGAACTACATCAAAAAAATGGTCTGACAAGCCAGACACATAATCATAGGGCCCCGAATCGTAATATGAACTAGGACCCACATCAGATGGACAATATCGAGTACCATCATCAGTCGGTCCCTCCTGGTTGTACGAAGACCAGAATGACGGCCCGGCGGCATCGAATACCATCCTCTGCGCCCAATCCATCTGAGCGTATCACCCCGATGCGAACTACCCTCCTACTGAACGGGTGGCATTTGCTGCTGCTGCACAGGGAGTGCTGTCAATGCTTCAAAGTATTCTGTACCCTCTCCTCACCATGCGAAGTCCAATTGTAATACTCTGGCATAAACCTTTTCATACACAAATCAAATTTACCTCGTCTGGTGTTTTGAACCGTTCGTTTTTGCACTTCCGGCAGGGACACTTAATCTTGTCCCCGTCCATATATGCACGTTGAGACTGGGCCCATTCTAAAAATGTTGTAACACCATCCTCAAACTCCAGCGTCACACCCAGGACGTCTCGATCATACATCCATTTCCTCAACTGTGTTAACATGATTGGTCCTACGTATAATTCCCAACAGTACGCAATTAAATGACGAGAGTATATTATATATATATATATATATACATGCAAAAATAACAGAATTTTGCATACTTACTTAAGCAAAACACCTATCAATATCAATGCAAAATTCGCGCTCGGTAATTGATATGTTCGATTTTCAGTATAAGGAATCAAAGGGGGAAGTTACAACAAAATGAGTTGGAGAGTAAGTATAAGAACAATGACAAAGAAGGGGGATATATATATATATATAGAAAATATTGGAACGGGAATTGGAATATTATTTGGAACAAAAAACTAGCCGTTGAAATATAGTCGTTGTTCCAACTTTAGGAACGGTCTCAGGAGAGGAAACAGGAACGGTAATATTACCGTTGTAATATAGCCGTTAGCGCATATTAGGAACGGTATGAGGCACACCCAAAAGGACCGTTCCTACTTGGAGTACAATTTGGAACGGTACTTGTAACAATATTGCACTTACTATATACCCCAGTTTGGAACGATAATTGCATTACATTTTTTTCCATGGCGTAAAAGAATCTTCTTTAGGACTACATCTTGGAACGGTAAGCCCACCGGTCCAAATAGACCCGGCCATTGGAACACAAATAATAATGGTAAGTGTTCCGGTCGGCTGAGCCGTTCCAAATTTTACACATGTGTTCCAAATTGAAGTCCACAATATATCAGGTCCCTTTTAGGAACGGTTGTAGGTGTACAAATTGGCTAACCATTGTTGGCACTCTAATAGGAACGATCGGGCCGTTCCTATTAATTTGTATTACAATTAGCACGACTGCGACGTCATCAACGGTTTACCGTTCCACAACTGTTCCTAAAACCGTTCCAATTTGGAACGGTAACTGGAATGGTCGTCTCTATCCGTTCCTATTCCCGCATTTTTTTGTAGTGTTTTACATATTTTATTTTTTTAAAATTTTTGTGTTTCTACAAGAATGAACATATTATTTAGCCTTATGTAGATAGCCCCAATGAACTCAATTCTACCAAATGGAATTTAACAACTTTATAGACAAAAAAGGAAAAGAAATATTAATTTTTATCCAAAAGAATATAATCGATATTATATAAGTTATATGCTTTTTATAAGTTAACAAAAAACATATTTATCCAATATATATGTACTTATTTTATAGATAACATCCAATAGCTTATCCACAAATTTAGATATAATAAAACAGAATCATTGAGACTATTCACCTAAGCGCCACGTATGCGCATATGTTGATAGCCCCAATGAGCTCAATTCTACCAAATGAAATTTAACAACTTTATAGACAAAAAAAGGAAAAAAAAATATTAGTTTTTATCCAAAAGAATCTAATCGATATTATATAGTTATATACTTTTTATAAGTTAACAAAAACCATATTTATCCAATATATATGTACTTATTTTATAGATAACATCCAATAGCTTATCCACAAAAGAATTGTATTTTTCAAAAAACTAATTAAATAGAACTATAAGTAATAGTATGTTAGATATAAAATAAGTAAATAATTAATACATTAAAAATAAAATTAATTAGTAAGTATAAAAATACAAAAGTATTTTGAACACAAAAATAAATTTAAATTATTTTACTAACTATTTACCTAAAAAAATGAGTGAATCTTTTGTATAAACAAATAATCATGCACTTATCTAAATTTAAATATAAGGTAAATGATAATTTTTTAAGTGGAAAAATAACTAAGGAAATAAAATTACAAATTTATTCAATCTTTAAAATAAAATGAGTAATCTATATATAATAAAATAGAATCATTGAAACTATCCACCTAAGCGCCACGTATGCGCAGATGTGGATAGCCTCAAGGAGCTCAATTCTACCAAATGGAATTTAAATATAAAATAAATGACTAGATAAATTATAATCAAATAGTTAATTGAAAATCAAATATATCTCTCTTCACAAGCAAATAAATACTTACATGTATAGTTGGTTTTTATGGATGAACTTCATCATTTTGATAACTAAATAACGTTGATTTCTTTGTTGGGAGAGCATAAATTGTCGCAGGGGTGTGTCAGTTCAAATTCTTTGCGCTCAATGAAGCAGGAATGAAATAAAAAATTAATAAAGGCGTATATGTTATTATGAATAAACTAGATTTGGAAGTTGGTGTCAAGAGCACATACTTAAAATAAGGATTATTGATTAATAAAATAAATCACAAAATAAATTGTTGTTGAAAATTTAGGATATGTCTTTATCTGCAGCCAAGGAGACATAAATTAAGTAGCTCATATCAAGGAATTGATACTCACTGAAGATCAAATGTATAAAATGAACCGCGACTATACTCCACCAACAATATTATAACACAAGCAATTTATAATCAAAGCGATTAAAAAAATATAAAAGTCTATGATTGTATGGATATTTTTCTAAATAATTAATGATAACTTATTCAATTCAAGAAAACTTATATTTTATATAATTTTTATTAGAACTAATTTACAAAGATAGATAATTTTTGTTCAACTTTATAATTATATACTTTTGAGTATTTATTATTATAGTCATGATTTATTGTACTGTATTGTTATATTTCAAAAACTTATTAAACTATTCTTAAATTCAAAAAACTCATTAATCAAATTTTCATTTTCAACTATTAATTCTTGCCTTATTTTAGGATAATAAAAAACATTGGTATTTTTTTATTTATAAATACTTTTATTAATTATTATTTAATTAAAAAATAAGTTTTCTTTTCACCATATTTATGTATGTCGCAAAACTTTTACAAACTTAGTGAACTTTGAGGTTTTTATTTATTTAATTTTTTGTTTCATTCAATCAATTACAAAATAAAAATGTGTTTATAATGATATAATTTGTTTTCCAAAAATTCAAAGAGTTATTTTTCTCCAAAAAAATTGCAAGTTAGTAGAATTTGATGATCTCTATTAAAATATCAAAACAATGATATTTATTTGAATATTCTGAAATCTACAAATAAATATCTCAAAGATTTAATATATTAGTAGTGATAATTTTAATTGTTTAGTACAATGAACTAAAAAGATTTAAAGTTCAAAAAGTAAATTTTATAATAGTTTTACTATGAATAAATAAAAACAGTTAAAAAATTTGTTTAAAAATTTTATTGAATTAACCTATATACTTATTATTTATTTAACACATCTCTACAGATTTTTTGATTAAATTAAAATATACAAAAGAAGAAAACAAAATTCAAACAACCATGTGGACTTTTTCTGAAAAGAGCTCGAATTACACACACATGAAAATACATATATTTACATGAAAATGTAAAAATTTACAAACCATATGATCATTGATTAATTAGTAGAATCCTATTTACATAGTTCGACAAACTAATTAATATGATCATTCTTTCCATCTTGTAAAACATCATAATTAGTAAATAAAAAAATGAAATCTGAAAGAGAACAATAAAATTAAATTTAAAATTAAAAAATTAATGGATGAAACTATAATATATAATGGTGTATAAAAATATACAAAAAGGTAAATTTTAAATAGAAATTAAAAGTAAATGTCAGATAAATTAAGTAGAATCATACAAAGAAATAAATATGTACCTATTAACACTAAAGAAATATGTTCCGTCTTGTATGAAGTTTGAAAAAGAACAACAAAATTAAACTATAGAATAAAAATTGAAGAGATGATAATATATATATATATAGATAGATATATATAAAATTGGTGCATAAAAATAAACGAAGGGTAAATACTTAAACATAAATAAAAACTAAATGACAGATTAAGTAGAGTCGTACAATTAAATGTTAAAAGAAATATGTACCTGTAAACGCTAAATAAACCTATTCGTTCTTGTAGAAAAATAAAAACTAAAAAAGAATGAAATATGAAAAAGAACAACGAAAGTAAACTATAACCAAATTAATGGATGAAGCTATAATATATGAGAAAAATGGTGTATAAATGATATAAAAGAGTAAATATTTAAAAAAATATAAAAACTAAATTACAAATTAAGTAGAATAATTCAAATAAATGTTAAAACAAAATATTATCATTAACACCAAATAAACCTATTCCGTCTTGTAGAAAGATAACATCAAGCAATCACCATAGAAATCTTAAAATTTAACACCATAAGAGAAATAAATATTAAATTATTATTTAATAAAGAAAACACAAGAAAATGGTAGAGATTATTATTTCAATGTGTACCTATAAACACTACATAAATCTATTCCTTCTTGTAAAGCAAATGAAATTTGAAAAAGAACAACAAAGTTAAATTGTAGAAGAAAAACTTAAAGATGATATATTTATATATATGTATATACAAATCTATATAAAATTGGTGCATAAAATAAATAATGATAGATATTTCAGCAAAAATAAAGACTAAATGGAGATTCAGTAGAATTATAGAAATAAATATTAAACAAAATATAATATCCATTAACGCTAAATATTCTGTTCATTCTTGTAGAAAAATAAAAACTAAAAAAAATGAAATATGAAAAAGAACAACGAAAGTAAACTATATAAAAAAAAATCAATGGATGAAACCATAATATATAGAAACAAAAGAATTGGTGTATAAAAGATAGGAAAGAGTATATACTTAAACAGGAAAAACACTAAATGATAAATTACGTAGAATAATACAGATAAATTGTTAAAAAGTAGTATTTATCATTAACACCAAAAAAGCTATCCCTTCTTGTAGAAAAACAAATCAAGCAATCACCAAATAAATATGCAAATTAACACCATAATAGGAATAAATATTAAAATTTATTATTTAATAAAGAAAACATAAGAAAATGGTATAGATTATTACTTCAAATATTTAAGTATCATGAAAAGTAAGATATAAAAAATAAAACGACATCATGATTAAGAGTAAAACATCAATTTAGCCACATGAGATGAGTGTAAAAAATATTAAAATTTAATCGACACAAGTATATGAGTAAAGGATAAAGATTAACATAACTGAAAGATTACGAAAAAAATAAATTAATACCATAGAAAAGTGTAAGATATCACTGGAGCCATCGAAAAAGCAATGAGAAGAATTAAGTATACAAAGTGTTAAATTTTGAAATCATTTAATGGAGAACAGAATATTGGTGAATTGAGTCTATCTTATAAATGGGAGATGCAAAGTATTTAAATACACATGTGATGGACATGGATTAAAGTTTCATTTCGTAGACCAATTTCGAGCTGCAAAATATTGGAAACGTTTCGGAAATGCTTCGAAAATGCTTCGGAATACTAGAAACAAATGAGAATCATGAGAAACAAAGTAAGTTTAAGCTAATTATATTATTCTAGTAAATAATCAACATAAAATTGACTTTCTTACATTAATTATTAATCAAGTTTCATCGACTAACAAACATATGGTATTAAATCAAGTGTTCACGAGGACATGATCAACAAGTTCTAAGTAACTTAAATAATAAAATATAAAACCAAAAATAATAATTAAAAAAAAAAGTTGATGCCCTTGCTACATAGTTTGCAAAAAGTCAACAAATTGAGAAAGCTCTAGACATAAGATTTTGATCTACGACTGCCATGATCTTCATCTTGAGTGGCATGATCAAAATATTGCTCTTCAGTAAATTAATATACATTTTACTCAAGTTGTGCATGTTGTCGTATAAAATCAAAGCCAACATAAGCTCTGTACATTCGATGACTTAATTGTATTAATATATAAAAGATAATAATCTGAATCATATATATTTTGAAAGCCTTATGAGTCTTCTTTTCAACAAAGAAAAGGGATTATTAATTCGTTGTTTCTATGTAGAGTTATGAGTTTTTCATTGAAAGTGTGCATGCTGTCACAACAAGCCTTTCAAATCTATAAACAGTATGTATTTGACAAATAAACTGTACTAAAAGAAATATAACTAGAATATGGATCATATATAGTTTGAAAGCCTTGTGAATCCAATTTCCAATAAGCAAAACTGATCATCAATTCAATATTTCTACGTAAAGCTACACGTATTTTACTAAAAGTGTGCATGCTGTCACAACAAGCCTTTCAAATCTATAAACTGTATGTATTTGACAAATAAACTATATTAAACGAAATATAATTAGAATATGGATCATATATCGTTTGAAAGCCTTATCAATCTAGTTTTCACTAAACAAAACAGTATCAATTCAATATTTCTACGTAAAGCTACACGAATTTTACTAAAAATGTACATACTGTCACAACAAGCATTTAAACTGTATGTATTTGACAAATAAACTGTATTAAACGAAAAATAACTAGAATATGGATCATATATCATTTGAAAGCCTTGTGAATCTAGTTTCCAATAAACAAAATAGATCATTAATTCAATATTTCTACGTAAAGCTACACGTATTTTACTATAAGTGTGCATGTTGTCTTTAAAGCGAACTTTTTCAATGGAAAAACTTAAAAACTTAACATATTTTTGCACTTGCTCTAAATCAAAATAATTGGTCACTAGCGTAGAATCATACCTTTTTTCGTTATTTTTCTTCTTTCAAATTCAACTTTGTTCTTGAAATATTTTTGTGCACTTTAATTGTTTTGAATTTGTTTAATAAACTCCACTTCTCTACAGCTTTAATAAGAATATAGTTGAAATTAATTGACTAAAAAAAAAATTACTATAAAATTTTGATTTGATATAATTTTATTATTTGAAAAATTATATACATAAATTTGGAATCAATCTCTTTTTTCCTTTTTTTTTTAACATTTTTGTTATATTTAATGAAAATGTGTTAAAAGTTTAAATTTTAAATTAATGGTTTAATTGGAAACATATGGAAAAGTTATTCTTTTCCGAAACAACAATTGTTTCCTTGGAAACAAAGGAATTTCGAAAATTCCTATCAAATTCATTTTGTTCCACCGAATTGTCGAAACTTTTCGACCATTTCGGTGGAAACGAAACGAAATTTCAGACCATGGTGATGGAGACCGTGATCATTAGGTAATGATTTAAGATATATATTAGTATCATAATTTTGGAGATATGATTTGGATAAATATAAATAATATGAAATATATTAAAAGATAATGTTTCCAACCAATAGATTTTTTCTTGATAATTAAAAATTCTATTATAATTTTGGATATAAGATTTTCTGATAAATGAAAAATAAATATTTGATATATTTAAAATAGATGATGTTTCTAACCAATAAGATTTATTTTTTTGATAATCTTTTTTATAATCTTAGAGATAAGATTCTGGATAAATACAAAATAAATAACTAATATATTAAAACTAAATAATATATCTAGCCAATGAGATTTTTCTTGATAATTAAAAAAATCAAAAACACAAAAAAAAAAATATTTGATCAAAATTGAACCAATTTGGTCAACCATCGTTTTGCTATATATATAGATAAAGCCATCTTTTTAAGCGGTAAAGTTTGAATGATTATGAGCTCGCTTCTATTTCCTATTGTAACTTCTAGTGATTTTTATTTATTTCTTTTAGATAATATATTTTTTATTTGCAGCTACTAATTATATATCTATTTAGCTCTTTTTTTTCTTTTTTTTCTTTTTTTGTTAAGAAAATCATCCAAAGGTGGTAGGAATCTTTTGGGGGTCCCCGTCCCTTCTATATTAAATCAGTCAAAATAAGGGTATACAGCGGGGAGAGCTACCTCCCTAGTGAGTTCTAAAAAACAGTAAATGAAGAGTACTACTCCCTTACAGTATAAAAAAGTAAAAGTATAAATAATGAGTACTACTCCATTACAATGTAGTAAGTTGAAAGCATAAATAAGGAGTACTACTCCTTAAAACAAAAGGTTGTATCCCTAAGGCAAAAGTCAGTTGACACTATAACGAAGTTGAAGCTTCATCGTGCCAAAATAAATGTGCCAAGTTACTGAAGATATGACCAAAAAAATTTGCAACAAAGGGTTGTACAAAAGACCATCTATGCACGTGTACAACATATACCAAAATATTCATGATACTACAAGTATCGGCAATGGTTGTTTCTCTAATATCAATACTATTATCTATACCTTTATATAATTGAATAGCACCATTTTGGTGTCTCAATTTTTATGATCTGTCATTTTTTATTTATTTTTAACTTATTTTTTCTCTCTCTTCTCAATTTCCAGATCTCTTTCTCTCATCTCAATCTTTTTCCAATAACTTCTCATAACTTTTTTTCCTTTTTTAATATTTTATATTTATTCAATTAATATATTTTAAAGTGATAATTATAAATATTGGCAAACTACCCCTATTTCAAAAAAAATAAAACCAAATTACACACACTCTCTCTTTAATTTCGTCCTCTTTCATCTCACATCTCACTTTCTTATAAAAAATTTGTTTTTTTCGGTCTCTTATTTATTTTATATTTTATTTTATTTTTACTCATTCTTTCTTTCACTTATCATAAATTAATAAATACTTAGATAACTGAAAAAAAATTTCAACAAATTGTAATAAATATTTATAAATTCAAATTTAAAAGTTAAACACACACACATCAAATACGCAAATTATAATCTCATGTATGTACATATATATATATATATATATAGAAAAAGAGAGAAAAAAAAAAAGAAAAGAAAGAAAGAAACACAACAACTTTTTGTGATTATTATGATGTGAAAAACGTCAAATCTCACATCAATTTGAACCCCATTCATCATCCACAAATGAAGAGTATTTGTTGGTTGGGTTTGAAATGTGTCTTGTCAACACCAAATTGAGAGGAGGAAGATAGATATATGAGTGAGTGAGTGAGTGATGATGATTCACAATGATAAGGGCATGTAATATATGTTGATGTTGCTGCTTATTTCAATCTCACCCATCAATACATATCATGCTCCATTTTAGGACTCATTTCCTTCCATAATTCACCACAAATTCCCAATACCAATATATATGGTTGGGGTTCAAGATAAGGATCCCCTTTTCTTGTTTTTGAAAATCTATATGGTCAAATAGTTAAAATATCTTAAATATTTGTACCCCATTCCGTCAGAATTTGGACAGAATATTGACATCAACAACAAATTTAAATAAATTTTGAATTTTATTCCTCATTAGCATTCTGTATAATGCATTGACAAAGACAATCTAATATAGGGGTGTTGAATCAAACCGTCGGACCGTCCCAACCGACCGGCCCAATCCAAACCGCACCGCAAGTAGCGGGTTAAGGGTGGTTTGGGTTGGTCTTGAGTTGTAAAAATAAAACTGCAATTTAGCAATCGAGTTTGGTTTTATACTTTTGTGGACCGTATAGACCGCGCTCGACCGCAATAATAATAATAATTTAAAAAAAAACTAGAATTATTTATAAATATATATAAAAGTTTTGATAATACATAAATTATATTCAAGGCAATAATAACAATTACGATATTTTTTATTGGTATTGTATAATATATGTATAAATTAATACATATATAAATGAAATCAATTATTCAACTAATTATTGGTTATTGATAATCTTCTATATGTTTTATACAATAATAAATAGAAAAATTTAAAATAGCTTACATCATCGTATTGTTATAATATGATTTATATTCATCTTAATATCTTATTTTATTTTAAATAATATCCTTTCAATTAATATCTTATACCTTTACATTTCTGTTCAATGTGTTCCGACTAAACTATACAAAAAAAAAAAAAAAAGAACAAAAGAACATAACGTTATATATTCCTACAAATAAATTAAGTTAGTATACACATACTTTTTAGTGCTTTAAATTTTATAAATAATCGATTAATAAAAATATGTAAACTATCATTATATTTTTAATTTATAGTGTTAATCTTTATTTAATTTATCAAATTATCTTATTTCTTCCATTAAAAACTAAAAATCTTTGTTTATTATTAAACTCATAAAATATTTTCTCCACTTCCTTTGCGGTAAATTAGTATAATATGTATGTATGATATAATAATATGTCATCATTGTATAATAATAATATTTTATTATATAAAAAGATACTATTTTTTATAATCAAAACTTAAGAAATAAAAATGAGATAAGAGAGGGAGACAAAGACTCTTCAAAGTTCAAACTCTTCAATACGGTGTGGCTTTTATTTTGTAAAATATTATTGAAAGTTGAGGAGAATCGTATAATGAATGTTATTAATTTATTTTCTATGTAGAGTTCTATTTAGGACTTTAAAATATGTATTTTGAAATTACAAATTTTATGTATTTAGAATAGTTAAACTTTACTTTTTCTTTTATGTATATGCGATTGACTCTATACTAAAGACCACAAAAATCGCCCCAATCCAATTAGACCACAAAGTGCGGTTTTGATGATTGTCGGGTTGGGTTTGGACTAAGTTTTTTAAAAACCGCAAACATTTGGTTGGATCGAAAAATTACCTAAATTGGCCCAACCCCCACCGCGTACACTCCTAAACTAATATTTTTATAGTTGTAAGGAAGTAAATGTAATATATATATATAGGGTAAATTGCATAACACCCCTGTGTTATGGTGAAATTGTGTCAAAACCCCATGTGTTAATTTTATAGACAAAATACCCCATTTGTAATACTAAATACATCACAATACCCCCTCCATATTAGAAGCTAATAGAGAATGCATGTTACACGCCTAAAATACGAGTGGGCTTCTTTTTTATACTTTTTGACAGTATTTTATATTTGCAAAAGTATATTTTGTCTCTTTCTTAGATATATAAGAGAAAACCAATATTTTAGTTTAAATATATTTAAATATAATTTATCAATTATTAGTTTAATTTATTATTTAGATATAATATATCAGTAACGAATTATATTTATTTAGGAAATAATTAACTAAATATCAAAATACCTAAAATGCATATAAAATTTTTGACATGTTAAAAATTTTATATTAACAACAATGATACAATATTAATATACTAAATTCACTTTTCAAATTTATATGTTTATATGAATATAAATAAAAATTACTTATAATAATTATATATTACCAATTAAATTATTATTTAGTTTAAATATGTTTTGATAAATTATATTTATTTACAAAACATATTAATTAAATATCAAAATACCAAAAAATTATATCAATTTTTTTAAGTTATTATTTACTATATATAATATTGAAATTAAAACTACCAATATATTTATTTAAAATAAAATTTTAATAGTTTTTTTTATTTTTAAATTTAGAAAAATTAAATTATTTTAACATGAATTTTTAAAAAGGTTAAAGATAGTAGTTTTTGGGGGGGTCATCTTCTCAACTCCATTGCCGCCAGGCGCCTCATCGTCGGCCATGACATGCCGTCGCGCACCTTGGAAACGGCACCTGGGAGAGCGAGGTCACCCTTCTTCTTTGGCGATCGTCGTCACCCCTGGTTTCGAGTGACACTGCCCAAATCGAGCAGTCGCCCCTTTACGCAAGGCCCCTTCTGCAAGGAGGATTGAATGGGGCGACGTCGAGGTACCCGTCTGCGGGGGTAATTTAGTCATCGCTTTTGTGCGCTAAGCGACAACGACTTTGCCCAGACTATTCTATGTGACCTCACCGTCGCCCAGAGTCCGGTTTGCAGATGCTGGTCGTCCCCCACAGAGGCAGCGGTTGCATATATGTATTATACATATAACGGTACATATATATTGATATATATATAAATGTACATATATATAAATGTATAGCTATATATATATATTTAAAATAATTCAAAGTTTGGACCATTCATTTTTAACTATTGAAGATTAATGACTATCATAATAAGGGTATAACGACCAACTCTTAAATTTTTTTAATGTCGTTAACCCCCACAAATGGAAGGGGAGAGTATGCTTTATTTCGAAAAACACAGGGGATTTTTTCCTATAAAATTAACATAGGAGGATTTTTCGCTAAATAATTAAAACACAAGGGGTTTATGCAATTTATCCATATATATATATATAAAGTTAAAAAGGTATAATCATAGTAAAATATTGTTATCGCATTAGTGCCATTAGATAAAAAATAATAATTTATATGGAATGTTGAATGAGACATAAAATTAAAAGTATACATATTTTTTTTTGTTTATGTCAGAATTTATCGTACAAACCTAATGGAAGGATTATAGTTGTAAATAGGGAATTATCAGAGGGGGTTGAAGTATAATTTCAAAAAATTTTGGGAGAAAATACAATTTTGTAGTTTTTTGAGGTGTCTAATAGTAATTAACCATTTATATAAAACATAACTTTCAGTACATTTTTATTTTTATTATTTGTCTTGCCCTAGTATAAAAAACAAAATCAACATAATAAAAACTCTCAAAATACACGCAATTATCTCTATCTTTCAAATATTAAAAAACAAAAACACCTCAAGAATAAAACCAAAAAGTCCTTACAATTTACATACGTATGTATCCAAACCGTAGAAGAACAATATACACAAAATAAAAACATAAATTATAAAATATAAAAAAACAAAACACACACACACACACACCCCAATACTCTCAAATGGACAGACAAAACGATTCCCATATATTTAGCATATAAGAATCCTACTTAGATTTGGAATTATAATCAGAGTTAGAGAATTAAAATAACTAATTTATATATATATTACAAAAAAAGAGTTTGTCAGAGAAAAGGCAAAGGCTGTAGCAAGAAAGGTTAGCAAAAATCTGACTAGATTTTGCAGACCGTGCCCAAAAATGCAAGTGCACCCACTGCCCATATTATTCTTTCCCTTTTTCTTTTTCTAAGGAAGGTAGCATTAATAATGTTTGGATTTTTTTAGTTATGTTCATAATCAGAATATCTTTGACTTTTTTTTTTTATAATCTCAATATGGTAATAAATTTGATTTTGTGAAATTTATTATAAGTCAGATTTATGTAATATTTGACTCCCAATAATAAAAAAAAGTATTGACTTTTTATTACGTGACTTGAACTTCAAAATAAATAGACGAGACAAGTTAATGCTCGTAACCAAATAAAGTGGGATGGAAAGATTTTTTGATTACTCGTACCGGATTTATTTGTATATATATATATATATATATATATCTCATAAAAGTCAATATAATTATTAAAATTTTCAGTCGAAAGTACGTAATTTATCCTATATTTTTGTTGTTGTGTTACTTGAACTTGATTATAATTATTAGTTGATATTCGTAATTATAAAAGAAAGTGAGACGATAATATTTTTGGTTACTCGTCCTGAACTCATTTACATCACGTAACTGTCATAATTTTAAGTCAGTGTATGAAATTTGGGTAAAAAGAAATTGGATTTTAGCTATGTCATTTCAACTTTGAAAATAAATAAGAGAGATTTAGGAAATAAAAAGAAAGTTTGAATTAAAATACTTTCGCTTTTTTGTGATTGATTACATATAATCTCATAATAACAAATGAAATTATTAGAATCTTGGGCACGTAATGTCTCCTAGTTAATGAAGAAATTATTTTACTATAATATTACATGAACTATAGAATAATAATAATAATAATAATGATAATAATAATAATAATAATTCTTGTTTCTATTTCTGCAAAAAATTAATGACTGAAATTGTTTTATAATCTCTCATAATTGATTACGATTATGAAAATCTTGGGGTTACATGTGAATTGCACGACTTTTTGAACTTTGCACTATGTCAAAAATAGATATTTGTTTTATTTTGGAGGAAGTGCATTACATTTGGGCACGTACCAATCTAGTTCAAAATCATTGCGTTTAAGAACTTTTTTATTTGATTTTAGGAAATATTTTCTTGAATATTAGGGGGGGGGGGGGGGCATTTTGATTGGGTCTAAATGACTAATTATTTATTAATAGAATATGTGGAAAATTTGTTCGTTTATACCGCATCAGACGAGGCCTCATGACTGGGAGGGTGTGTGTAATTGCTAAAAATAAATTTGTATAAGGTTTATTATTGAAAGTGAATTGAAAAGAGTGTTTTTCGTTTATAGTTTCTGCTAAAATTAAGATGATTCAAGTCAAAAATTATAAATGAGAATTTGTAATAGCTTCTGCTTTTGCAATTCAAAAATAGAAGCTATAAAACACACTACTCGTTTTAGCTTATTTTCAATAATAAACTTATTTAAACATTTGCAAACACCCCTAAGTAGCGTCATACCGGCTTCAGCAGTTTACTGGTAGAAATTGTTAATATTAAGTTGTTCTTCCAAACACTGCAATTCACATTTTTACGATTTTTTTTTCAAACACTCTTAACTTGTGTAATTGCTCGACTTACAACTTATTTTCACTACAAAAGCAGAAGCTATTGCAAATACCACCTAAGATATTATGGGTGCTTGTCTGTTTTCATAATAGCTTTTTGTTTCTTCATTTTATTTGAATGGAGTCCTTACTGTGGAATTACTGTTGTATTTAATTCAACTTTGATATCTGTCTGTACTGAATTATGTAATGAACTGTGTCCATTAAAAGAAAAAAGGTCACCAAACCTATTCGTTCAACGCATCTGTACCTCATCCAGGGAATATGCGTTCACCTGTATCTCTCAAATAATAAATACGTCTTTGTGTCGACTTATCTGTGCCTCGTCAGATGACAACCACCTTCTAACTCGATTTATCTGTACTTCAAAAAGTAGTAAATGTATTCTGCATCGAAGCATTTATACCCCGTTAAAGAGAAATTATATACTTTCTAGAGAAAATTTTGATTCAGACCAAATTCGGCCAAATCTAGTTGAACCATCATACTACAATTGATCACTCTCCTTAAACTATGCACCAATCACATGACAAGTATATTATACATACTATATAACCAATTCAGGTATGATCAGACCTATTCTGAACTAAAATTTCACACTTTTCACGTGTATTTATTTACAGTCCGTCATGATAAACACGTTTCGAAAAAAAATTACATAAATAGCAAACACATTTCAAATTAATATATCAATACCAACTTATTTTCTCTCACATCCGAAGATTAAGACCAAAATTTAGAGGAAAAAAATCAACTTTAAACCTCATTAACCTGCACAATGGAACTCTTATATATCTTATATTAAATCTTTAACTATACTTTTTTTTGCCATAAATAATCATTTCCAGTAATTTTCTGTTCATACAGACTTAAAGTTTATCGAATTTTTCTTTCTTTATTTAATTAAAAAAATACAATAAAAGATTAGAGTCTACAAACTTATCGAGTGTGCTTTGACAACTAATAAAGTAACGAAATTTAAAATTTTACCCAGTATGATAAATATTAACTTTTGAAATTAAAAAAAAATGTGATAGAGTAAGTGGGGTCCACATGACCCATTCCTCTCATGACTGGTATGAGTTTCTCCATCTTTCATTTTCCCATGTGTGGCAAATGTAGTGTGAAAATATAATTATATATAATATATATACATATATATATATATAAACACACCTATCAGTCTATATGTGTATTTTTGTGTGGTGTGTGTGTGTGTAATAGTGTATGTATATATATATACGGTGTAATGCGACATGATTGTGTTGAGAAGAGTCCCTCCAAAAACTCTTGGTACAGCTCACGAGCCACTGTCCTATTTTAACCAACGCCCCTCTTCAGCGCCAGAGACCCTTTTCTCCTAGAATTTCAGCTTCACTCTCTCAGTCTCGGACAAGAACACTCACCAGAATTTTCTCTCCTTTTTTTTTTTTTTTGGGTTGTCCCAGAAACGATATAATAGAACAGAAGAAAGAAAAAAGAGGGAGTCCCTCTTTTTTCTGTTGTTGTTGTTGTGTTTTCTGTGAATTCTTGCCTCTGTTTCTCTGTTCTTGATTTCTTCTCTTTGTTCTTGGAAAGAATGGATTGCTGGTCTTCGTCACTCAGGGTTGATGATGAGTTCAAGAAACTGGTAATCAGAATGAACCCACCAAGGTATTTTTTTACTCTTTTGTTTTCATGTTTATGCTGTGAATTGTGGGTGGTGAATTTCTTGGTTTTCTTGGAGTTGGTTGATTCTGTGTGTGTGTTTGTCTCTGTATGTGTGCGTGTTTCTGTGTGCATGTGTGAAAAATGCAATCTTTGTGAAGAAATGGTTGGAGGAATTCATGAGAAGGGTTTTTTGTGGTTGTTGATCTTTTTTCTTGTTCTTGATTTGGGGACTTGTGATATAGGGTTACTGTTGACAATGCATCTGACAAGAAGGCAACTCTGATCAAGGTGTGTTGAATTCCCTCTGTTGTTGAATTTGATGTGATAAGAGTGTTCTTTGTATACATGTTATTACTGGTTTGATTGAGAATTTTAATGTTTTTTTGCAAACATTTGTTCTTTGTTCCTGAAATTTTTGCAGGTTGATAGTGCAAATAAGAGGGGAAGTCTGTTGGAAGTAGTGCAAGTTCTTACTGATCTGAATCTGATAATCAGGAGGGCTTACATTTCTTCAGATGGGGAATGGTTCATGGATGGTGAGGTTTTAAGTACTTTAGCCGGTTTCTTCGATGGAGAATCGGATGAAATTATTCGATACTAAATGCGGTTTTCTTGTTTGGTGATGATTGTTTAATGCAGTGTTTTATGTGACGGACGAATTTGGAAATAAGGTGTATCAGGATAACGTTTCCGAGCAAATTCAACAGGTATGCTTGTGTAGAGATGTGTAGGAATCGCTTGGTTCGGGCTAATCTTTATGAGTTGGATTATTAAATGCCGGAAATCCCTGTTTAAGTCTTTAAATTCGCTTCTTATGTTTAGATGCCTTGAAGATTCTGTTGTTTTCATGGTAGAAACTTTGCGGTTCATTAATGCTGCTATTGTCTGATGGCAAAGTCGTACGTCGGTAGCTTTACTCGTGGCAATGTTGTGGTTTATCTGTGGAATGAATGAACTTTTCTTGCTTTCATTAATGTCATTTATATAGCGGTGCAATTTCAAGAACAAGAAAAATAAGGAAAAAAGGAAATATCAGATATCGAACGGTAGATAATTAAAACAGTAATAAAACTTGCTCGTAAGGTGTGAATATGGCAGGATAAATAGATGCAAGAAAGTTGCATTTGTGGTTGATTCTTTGCTTTTAGTTCTTTCCTCTGTGTACTAAATGTTTCATATGCTTAATTCAAACTGTATCATCATCAAGCAACCCTCATTGTAAAATCGCAGTCGCTAGGCCCGAGAGGACACAGCTTCCGGTTGCTGGCGAGATCCGTGGGTGTGCAATCTGCTTCAGAGCATACGACCATCGAGTTATCAGGAAGAGACAGACCGGGATTGCTCTCAGAGGTCTTTGCCGTTCTCATGGATCTTAAATGTAATGTGGTGGCTGCAGAAGTATGGACGCATAACTCAAGAATGGCTTCAGTCCTCTACATTACTGACGAAGCAAATGGATCGGCTATAAACGATCCCGACCGACTTGCTAATATCAAACAGCTTCTTCTTTATGTTCTAAAAGGTAACAGAGAATGGCGGAGCGCCAACTCTGCCGTTTCTGTTGGGTCTACTCATACTCAGAGAAGGTTGCACCAAATGATGTATGCTGATCGCGATTACGATGTTCAAAATGCTGATAATGCGACAACTGAATGTACCAAACCCCTAGTGACTGTCGAAAACTGTGTAGAGAAAGGGTATACCGTGGTGAACTTGAGCTGTCCCGACCGGCCTAAGCTGCTCTTCGACACAGTATGTACCTTAACGGATATGCAGTACGTGGTATTCCATGGCACCATAATTGCTGAAGGACCAGAGGCTCAACAGGTATACCAAAGTTTAACTTTTGCATTTACTTATTTGTACAACTTGCAGTATCAAATAGCACGGTTAAAATATGCAATTAATTCTGCTACCAAATGCACTTTGTATGGACCACTTTAATTCATTTCAGCTGTTTGCATATTAACGATACATCGTTCTTCTTCTTCGTTTCGTTAGGAGTATTACATAAGGCATATGGACGGGTGCCCCATTAGCTCAGAAGCGGAGAGACAACGTGTAATTCACTGCCTCGAAGCAGCAATTAAGAGGAGAGAATCCACGGTACGTACCTAAACAGCAAAAGGGCTCACGTTTTAAGTTCCGTCTTCCAAGCACGACTTAGACGTGATGTGTTTCCGTAAATTGTGCAGGGAATAAGGCTGGAATTATGCAGTGATGACAGGGTCGGCCTTCTGTCAGACGTTACCCGCATATTCAGAGAGAATGGCTTGTCGGTTACTCAGGCCGAGGTCACGACAAGAGGCACACAGGCTGTGAACGTTTTCTACGTGACTGACGCATCGGGAAGTCCGGTGAAAAGTGAAACCATCGAGGCAGTCCGCAAGGAAATCGGGCTGACTATACTCCGCGTGAAGGACGATACCTACTCCACCTCACCTCCTCAAGAGGCGGGGCGATTCTCGTTGGGGAGTCTCTTCCGGTCGAGATCGGAGAAGTTTCTTTACAGTTTAGGACTGATAAAATCATGCTCCTAGACTGATCATGCAGCAGCTGTCTCCGGTAAATAATCGTTGTAGGCTTAAACATACAACTTAGAGCAGAAGATGAAAGCTTTAGCCGGTCAACCTCTTGTTGATATCAGAAAACCAGTTTAGGCCTAAAGATGATAGTGTCTTATTAAACATGTACATATATATATACATCTTCTTGTTCTTAGTTCTTACATATGGGAAACTCAGAAATGTGCATTGTCTTTACTGTAAATTCTTAGTTTTTATCAATTTTTAACATGCCCATGTTCATTAGTATGTTGGAAATTAGTAATTAGTAGCTTTTATTCACAAATAATAGTATAGAAAATTGCAGTTTTAGTCCTGTAAGTATTTGGGTGGTAATTGTAGTCCTGTACAAATCCGTTTTGGTAATTGTGTCTTTAATTTTGTACTCCGTTTCAGAACAAAATTATCAAAATAGGTTCGTACAGGACTGAATTGTCACTTCTCATACTTTCTGGATTAAAATCCAATTTTTCCATAATAATATGTAGAGGTTTATTTATTTATTTTTTTTAAAAAAAAAAAAACTAATGGGAGGATTAAAGTTTATTCACCAACCCTTTTTAGAATTCGAATTCAGTAATTATAATTTATAAGAATAAAGTGTCGTTATTGAATCACTTGATTGTCGAAACCCAAAGGCATTTAAGTTAGTGTGAATGATTGAGACCACCTAGTATTGAGGTAGTTTTCAGGTACATGGAATTTTGATACAAAGATTGTCCCAACCATGAAAAATGATGACATGCACACCTACATTTTGCCAAAAATATATGGGAATGGAACTCTGTGCTTTCTTCTTTGTCCTTTTGCTGTTGTGGTTGAAATCAAGTTTTAATGTGATGCAACACTTTGCTTCCACACAATTTTTTATGATCAAGTTGCACAAACAGCCCTTTGCATGCCTCATGTCTATATTTACTTACATACATGTATATGGCAGTCGAATCATATATGATGTGTGTGTATAATTTAAAAATTATTGTGTTTATTTAGTTAAATAAAAGAAAAAGAAGATAAAATAAAATAAATAACTAATCATAATTGATAGAATGAATTAATCTTACATATGGATGAATAGAAAGTTATTGGCAAAAATTAATTCTAAAGAGTACAAAAATAAGTATATTTGAGAATATTTTACTTCATACATATTTTGCTAGTAAGTGGTAGTTATAGGTCCTTCTTGCTTAATTAATAGTATAAAAAAATACATATCTCATGAAATATTGATTATATGTCTGTGAGGCTCAGTCTAGTCGGCGAAATTGCGGTCGTATGATTATAAGAGTTATGCATTCAATCCACCTATGTGTGGGTATTACTGTACTATAATAGTAGTTGTTGGTTATTATAAACAGTGATAATTATATTTACACTTCCTGACCTATAGTTTATTTGCACACACAATCCCTATCTTTTGAAAAATTACATATACACCCACAAAAAATATTAATATTATTTATACAAATCATCATTGCTTTTCGAAAAATTACGCATACGCCCTCAACAACGTCGACATCATTGCACAAACTACCCCTATTTTTTGACTGCTGGAAATGGTTTCTATAATTACACAAAAGATAAGGGGTAATTTTTGTAAATAAACCACATATCTGGAGTATAAATGTAATTTATCTTTATAATATTATTGAACGACGATAATGATATATAACTTGATACCTCATGGTTGAAATTTATAATATAATTATAATCAATCCACTTAAAATGAAAAACATTAATTATATCAATGGAAATGTTCATTATATACTAAATTTATCAATAGCACAATTTGTAATTAATTAATCACAATTTTAGTAATATTCGTGGGAGTCATGCCTTGATCCATTTGACTTGGTTGCGTTCTTGTTAATATGGATCACTAATGATGATAAATGAGATCAACGATATCTTAAATTTGACGTCATGGATTCGAGTCTCATTATATATATATATATATATATATATATATATGAATGCTTGTCTTATTCTATTTGAGCTCGTTTTATTTATTTCATTATTCGTTGTTATATTAATATATTGATTTGACTCAATATATTGTTTAATTTATTAATATAGTAATGTAATCTTATATTGATTGATATAAAAAATAAAATGATTGATAAATGAGAATTATTTAGTCATATAGATATAATTCAATTATTATAAGTGGAGAGATTATTAATAATAATTAGAAATCAGATTAATACATACAGCCAAATGATAGGTGCTAAGTCATTGAAAAAAACAAAAAAGAGTCCAATGTCAAAAGATTTTGTAATTATGTAATGACATGACTTCCACATAAAGATCTTAAAGTGTCACAATTCTACATCTTATCAATAAACGTTTTTGAATAAATATGACGGCTAATTATAGCTAATGTCATTTTCCAGCACTCTACTAAATATATAAAAATGAGAAGTTTAATCTAAATTCAATTTTCTTTTGCAAATTTTATTATTGTATTTTTTACTTTATTTAATATATATGCATATACATTTTTTAATAAAATAAATTACGATAACTTTTATACATGTGTGTCATGTATTTATATTAAAAGAAATAAAAAATTAACAAAATTTGAAATAAAAAATTAAATTTGATTATTATACCACTATAAGAAAATAGTTTAATAGCAACGAAAAAATTTATTGCTAATTAACAAATAAAATTCTCGTTGCTAATAATATATATTTTAAACAATTCGTTGCTAAATTTATTAGCAAGTAAATTTTCGTTACTAAATTTATTAACAAGTAAATTTCTTGTATTCAATACTGCATTAGCAACGAAAATTTTACTTGGTAATTAGTTCGACGCTGATATTTTTTCGTTGCTATTGAGCGTTTTTCTTGTAGTGTACTGAACAAAATGCTCGTAAAAAATGGATAATTACCAATGTAGGCAACATTTTCTTTTTTTTTCATGTTTCTTGAGAAAAAAAAAAAAAGAAAAGTAATATACATCTCATTGCTATAAAAACATAATATAATCAGTCGTGGCTAGCATCAAATGTTTTTTCCCCTTAAAAATCAAAATTGAAAGAAAACATTAAAGTCAAACTCAAATATTCTGATTGGTTCAGCTGAGTTCAAAATAAAGAAAGTACTCTCCCTCTATCCTACATATAATTAAGTGTCTTTATTTCTATTTTGATTTGTTAAGAAAAATTATCACCATACGCATAATAATAGATGCATTTTCTTTTAATCTAAAAATATCAAATATAACCTCTTACTACTTAAATTTGAAAAAATAAAAATACGTATCACAAAAAATTAAAATTTGGCAAATTAATTTTTTGGTACTAACTAACTACATATATATGTATTCCTATATATATGCTATACAATCAGATTATAAGTTCATAGAGTTTGGTCTTCTTTTAAAATATATATGAAAAAATGCAAGAAATCCATGTGATATTGTAAATGTGCAAATTACTCTCTTATGAAAAATAAAATAATAATTTAACTCTCTGTATTTTTTAAAATGAAACAATTTACCTTTCTGCCCCTATTGTAAAATAAAATAGCAATTTACCTCCACATGTTTTTTTAAAATGGAGCAATTTACCCCCTAGATAGGGGTAGCCCCCAATAAAAAATAAAATAACAATTTATCTCCCTCCCTTTTTTTTAAAATGGAGCAATTTAGCCCCTTATCTAGAGAACACAGGGAGGTAAATTGTTATTGTTTTTCCATAGAGGATAATTTACTTATGTACAATATCACTGGGAGATAAATTACATTAAACTCTCTCTATATATATATATAGTTAGTAAAAGGATACCTTTGGAAAAAATTATCAATTTCTTTTAATAACGACATTCTTTAAGAAATGAAGTTTCAATAGGGTTAAATGCAACAAGCATCCATGTGAAAATACTAATGGATAGAAAGAAAAATGGTAAAATTACAAGTATATTAGTGTTAATATATTTGAGGAGGTATTTGTATAAAATGTTGCTATTGAACATGTGATGTACTTATAATTATATACAACCTCAATGGTGTACTTGTATTTTTACATAGGTCCCGTTTGGTTCGTTTTATTAGAGACCGGTATTAATACCGAGCCCGGTCTTATTTATCAAAATTTGTGGGATAATGGATCTCACCTATTAGGTGGGATACACAATTCCACAAATTATGATAAATCAGTATTAAGTTTTTTTCCTCATTTACCCTTCCTCTCTCTCTCTCTCTCTCTCTCTCCCATTAAATACATGTGAAAATTAAAAAGACTTTTGATGCATGATTAAAAAATGTATTTCAAATTTTAATAATTAAATAATAAAATATAATAAAAAAATATTATTTCTTATTTTTGGACTTTTGAAAATATTTGAGTTTTAATTAATTACTAAATTGAATGTGTGTTTTGAACTTCTACTTCATATAAATATAGAAATAAAATATTCCACAAATTAATTTCAATTTAACCAATTGTATTTCAATAAATAATTTAGAGGTTCTTTTATGTTTTGTAATCATTCAGAAGCTATAATATAAAATTGTAAATAACTTAAAAGAGGATATCCATAATAGTCTTTTTACATTTAATCGTACTTTATAATTCCTTCAACCAAACAACATATTATATTATCACATTGGATATCCTACATACAATACAATTAACCAAACAACATATAATATAAGATGAGATTAATTATCATTTATTTTTCCATCCCACCCAATCCCATCAAGCCTAATCCAATCACACGAATCAAACAAGCCCATAGAGTGTGAAAGTGGTTGTATAATCAAACATAATTTTAGGGAGGTGTCAAGGTAATTTACCCAAAAAATGATCGTCCTGAAAGGAAAGAAAATACAACAACACGATCCCTTAAATTTTCAAGAAAAATAATAACGCAACCCCTTGACGTGAAAATCAGTGGGCTTCTGTGAAAATCAGTGGGCCTCTTTTCTAAAAGTTCAGGGTCAATTTTTTTCTTTTTTTATATTCAATTAAATTTTGTTACTGTTAGTATTTTCACAAAAAGATTCAATACAAATTGTGAGTAGAAGTTGAATAATGGTTACCAATATCGGAAATTTCATGCTAACTTGTGATAAAGTGGGAACAAACTTGGCTTTTTGGAGATGCGACTATTGAATCCTTTGGCAACCACAATTACACAGACGATGGTAGGTCTAAATCGCATTTCACATGCTCCCTCCACTTCATCCGCATGAATCTTCTTCTTATATAATAAGTTTAGCCATCATAACACATTATTCATACATGCGTATAATAAATAATTTTTTATATTTTAAAATATATAATAAATAAGAATAATATATATATATATATATCAGTATATCACATTTCAATAAAAGAAAGAAAAGAAAATCAATTCAATTCAATAGTATTATCAACACAATGAAAAAATTAGTGTAGTGGTGTCACAAACTGCTGTTAATTTGTGAGTGAAAAGTATATTTTCTTTTATATACTCTAAACACATATATTTCCTTTTAGGGTAAATTACTTCTACCCCTGAGATTTGGCATAATTACAAATATTCCCACGTTGTTTGAAAAATTGACAAATACCCCCCTGAGATTTGGATTTTTCAATCAAATGCCTGAAATTGATAATTTTACCCTTGATATTTTAGTTAAATTGCAGAAAAATCAGCCGGGACAAATTGCATTATTAACTCCTCTGTGTAAAAAATTTTAAGAACCTCTCCCTACGCATTGTAGTTCAAAAAAATTCAAAGAATTTTAAAAATTAAATAAAATGCATACGGCATTTTGGTCAGTTCACCCATAAAAATGGATGAAAATGAGTTATTTGTTGATTGTCACAAACCTCGGAAGTATTTGTAATTTTTCAAACAATGAGAAAGTATTTATAATTATGCCAAATCTCAAGGGAGAAAGCTGTAATTTACCCTTCTTTTTAAATCTTTTTCCATGAATATTACGTGGGATTCTTTTGGATTTGTATTTTTTGTGGGAGTGGATTTCAATTAGGAGATGATAAAATAAAAAAATTGTTCGACTTTATAGAGTCCGCTTTATATAAAAATACCCACAAGTTGGAGAATGAGAGAGAATCACGCTTTCTATAAAATAATTCAAAAGAGAGAACCAAGCGTGTGCGATGGGGACACATACTAAATAATATATATATATATATATATATATATTATTACAATAAAAAGATTAAGCAAAATAATAAAAGATTAAGCAATGATATTATAATTATCAATAATTATATGTATTAAGTAATAATTTTTTTTATTTTGTAATTAAAACGATTGTCAGGATTTTAATAGTGATCATATTCACATAAAAACCTGGCAACAAGTAGTGACAAAAGAACTATACATGAAGTTTTCGTTGTCGACAATTACTTGTTACAATAGGTGACCGTGAAGCCAGTCTTGTTAGGCTTATGTAACCTATTTTTGACATTAGGTGTTTAAATAAAGTTCATTCTGAATAAAAGTGATGTTCAATTACGACATTAGTACTTTGACTGTGTTCACTTACTACTTTGATATCTATAATTGTTCAATGCACAACCAAAGCCCACAGACCGAAAGGTTAATCGAAGAAACTGGACTACGAATAGGTTGGCAAGTCATGAAATTAATTTCTGTGGATCGGTCTGAAAATACTCCAAATCAAAGGACCCTGAGATTGGGTATCAAAGGTCCATTTGAGACTTGCACTAAGTAATTGTAGTCGCGTTTCATCGACAAGTGACGAGAGTCGTCCATGCAATATTAATGGGTTAGCCAGCTCGGTGTCGGCTGACTGAGGTGACTCGCAGGAATCGTCATATGGGAAACCTTGAGTGGGTTGGTCGGTATGACTAGGATTCCCGGTTTTGATAGTACAAGATTGGTCCTCGGACTTGTGGGACTATTATTGTCGCATACACACCATGCTTGTATCTTAGGTTTGCCAAGAGGCTACCAAGTCGAGAGACTTGGTTGCTATAGGCCCTATCTAGTGCAGTCAAGATGTGTAGTGTGGACAGTAGGTCGCAATATAGAATCCATCTCCTATCAAATGATTGACAGTAGTGTCTCACTTATACTCTGAGACTCGTCCTCCATAAATCTGTGGCCACAGTGACTGAATAGTGGGATGGGATCCCAATGACGTTTAGTATGGACGAGCCTAGGCTTAAGTCAAGAATGGGTACCGACGTCCAAGGTCCATACCCTAGACTATAGTTGTGAGGTAGTAGACGGAAGGACATACGTACTCGAGAACCTAAATATTCACGCCATAAAATTCACCTAGTCTCTAGTGCCATGGACTGTTGCTAGACGGCCACCCATGGTGCTGGACGAATTCCCATATGTGATGATTGGAAATTCGGCCAAGTCTAGCTGAGGGTGAACCTAAAGAGTCACACACAATTCACCGAAAACGGAGGAATTAATTAGGAATTAATTTCGAGAGATCGAACAATTTAATTAAATTAAATTGGTTCTCTTCTTGGAGTGTCAAGTCTTTAATTAGATTAATTAGACTTGACACATAAATAGGATTTATGAAATTATGGAATGGGCTATTTCTGTCTTTAACCAGATGAAAATATTATGATTGAGCTCAAATACTTATTGATATTATTAGAAGCCCAATGGACTATTTTAAATAGGATTTAAAATATTCCATAAAGCCCATCAAAGGATGGGGGGATGAGATTGAACCTTGGGGGCTTGATGAGATGAATGGCTATGATTAAGTTTGACTTAATCAAAGCCTAGGTTGACTAGGATTTGACTAGGTCAAAATCCTAGTCAAGTGTGCCTCTCTAAAGAGAGTTTGAGTAGGAATAAGAAAACATGTTTCCTGTAAGTACTCAAAATAAACAGACCACACTAATCTCTACACTCTCATCTCTCACACACACACATACACCACACGGCCGCCCTCTCTCAATCTCTCGTCCCCCTTTCCTCTATTTACTCCAAGAAAACCCCTTGTTTGCTTGTCTTTGATACAAGGGAACATTAGACGAATCAATCACGTTAATTCATAACACTAGGTTGATCCGTCCTCCTTTTTTCTTCTTGATCTCTTTCTAGCATGGGGAAATCAAGATCCGGTGAATTGCGTGGACGATTTAGAGGATTCATACATTGAGATCTCGATGGCAAAAATGGAACAACGCGTGTAGCCGAACGAAGAAATCTACAACGGGTAAGTAGTGTTTACTACGCTTTCTTCGTTTCAAACCTATGGCCTCCATGAATGTAGCATGTACGTTTTTCTTTTATTCATGAGATTTACTGAACGCCCGGAAGGTTCAAGGGAACACCCCTTGAACGATCTCTTTAAATTCCATTATTTATGCATGATTTATGTTTCTTGCTTTTACATATCGCACTTCCGCACTCGCGCTTCCTCCCGAAACGATCCACTTTTCGTTACATTAGTGACATGTATGTATTGGCAATGGAGTGTCATTAAATATAATCATCTCTATGCTTATGTTATCGCTATAGATATACATATATATTTTTAGTGATGTATTAATACTTTATTTTAATATTTGCTATTAATATTATTTTTTGTTGTAGTGATAGAAAAGCTCATTTTTCTTGTTATAAATTTTTAATAAAGATAATAATTGTTTTATTATGTCAGTAATAAAGCAACAATTAATTCAATATTCACAAAAATGAATAAATATAATGAAAATAAACTCCCATCAATGAAAAACATTCTTACACGTTTGATGGAATTCATACTCAAAATCTCATATTTGTATTGATGTGGCAAGAGTATTGAATCCCAAGAAAGCGTGTTCCATAGCGATTCAAATGCTTAATGAAGTCAGTTACGGTATACTCTCAATAAAATAGCATTCACAGGACAGAAGGCATTCAAGAAAGGATATGTTAGAATAGATGACAGAAAGCCAATTGGATTGGCGGTTTTGAGTTCTATTTAACAATCTTTATTAAAGTAATATTGACTCAATGAATATAGTAAGTATTCATCCTTGCCAGTATGTGTTTGTTGTGCTTACTAATTACGTTAAATGACGTTCTAACGTCACAACAAATGCCCACAGACTAATTGGATAACCCATGTAGTTGGGATACGCATTGGATGGCAGCTATGAAACCAACTTCTAAGGGTCGGTCTGAAATGTTCCAAGTCGAGGACCCCGAGACAGGGCATCGAGGGTCCTATACAGACTTGCACTAAAGATTGCATTCATTGGATGAGTGTCGTGTTTCATCGGCGATAGACGTTGAACGTCTATGCAATATTAGTGGGTTAGTTGACAAGGGTGTTAGCTAATTGAACTGACTCGCGGGAATCGTCACATGGAAGCCTCGGAGGCTTGGTCGGTATGACTGGAATTCTCGGCTCCGATAGTGCGAGGTTAATCCTCGAACTTGAGGAATCATGGCAGTCACATGCATATGAAGGCTGTATCTAGGATCTGGCAAGAGATGTCCGTATTTGGGATACGTTCATTATAAACCTTATCCAGTGCAGTTGGAAATGTATTGAGGACGGTGGATTCCAAGATATGATCCATCACCTGTCAGTATATGACAGTCAAGTCTCCTATGCGCTTTGAGACAGTTTAAGCTCTTTAAGTCTGTGGCCACAACGATTGGTCGAGTAAGGAATGGTTTCCTACGTCGATCAATAGAGCAAATGTCTCTCGAGTTACTGAGCATAGTTGTCTAGTCCAGGATGGGAACCGACGCCCAATTTCATGCCCTAGACTTAGACCGAGACGGATGACGGAAGGACCGTACTCGTATGGTAATCAGGAGCCTAAATGTTCACGCCAACATTCACCTAGTCTCTAGTGTCATGGACCGTTGCTAGACGGCCACCCATGGTGACAGGCATTTTTCGATTAATGGTTAATTGAAAATTAGTTGATTAAATTAGATTTAATTGACCAATTGTGTTGGATATAAGCCCAAGTCTAGCTCAGGGTGAACCTAAAGAGTCACACACAAATCATTATGGAATTGCTAGAATTAATTTGGAATTAATTCTAGAAGAAGCGGGTTAATTTAATTGGATTAAATTAATTCAAGGAGAAAAATAATATTGGATAATTTATTGGGAAATCCATTTGATGGATGATCCAAGAATTAATTAATTGGATTAGTTAATTTTTGGACTTAGAACCTATAAATTAATTGGATTAATTTATCAGGTTTGGATCGATTAATTAGAGTTTGGACTTATGTTTATTTAATTGGATTAAATAAACTTATGGGCTTCAATTGGATTGAGATTAATTGGATTAATTAATTCCCAATGGACTAAGTTTGGACTTAATTTAATTAGATTAAATAAAAGTCCAAAACTAGTAGTCCTAGTCCATGGAAAAGTTCAATTTATAGCAAGTGAAGGAAGAATTAAAATCTTCCACATGTGAGGCACATGTGACCAACCTTTATATGATTTGGTGGGTGGTTTTATTGCTATAATGGTGCATGGTTATGTAGATAATGGTGTGTGTATGTAGGTTACTTTGGAAGTTGACAAGAGAAGTTGAATTTTGAATTCAACAACTCTACATACACAAAGCCATTCACATAACTTGTATGGTACTACTTTGCACAAATTTTTCCCTTCAAAACTCTCCAAAAATCTCTGAAAAACTCTCCTTCTTGTGTTCATATCTTTTGGAAAGGTTTGAACTAAAACATTTCAAAAGCACTAATCAATAGTGTTGGTTTGGAAGTGTTTCTTCGTCACTTCTCTATTTTCTATCTAGCAATAGATTAGAGATCTATTCTATAGTGTGGTGTGGATAAATTAGAGGAGTTCTACGTTGGACTCTCAAGTGAAAGAAACAAGAAAACAAAAAGGGAATAAAGCTAGAACCGGTTCTACGTACAACGAATTTAAGATTGATTTTCATTTACGTTTCATGTATCTTTTTGTTTTCTTCCTTTAGCCACTTGTCCAGCATCTTCTCCTATTTAATTTATGCTGTGACATACACCGAACGCCCGAGAACTTCAAAGGGAACACCCCTTTGAACCCGTATTAAATTATACTTTAAATTAACGCTTTTTAAACTTCCGTTGCGTTCCCGGGCCGTACCCGATTCTTTTAGTGGTATCAGAGTCCAATTCGGTATTGTGGCTATAGGATTTACATGTTATTATGTGTTGATCATGAAGAACATGTTTAAATTGCTTTTGGAAAGCATGATTTATGGCTTTAAAGCATGATAATATGTGTCGAAAATATGTGTTAATCTTGCTTTTGAAATTATGGATATCCATGCATTTTTGAAAAATTGGATTTTCTGTAAATGCATGTTTATGTTTCAGTTTTATAGCAGAAATTTTAAAAAAAAAAAAGAAGAAGAAGAAGAAGAAGAAAAAAGTGAAAAACGGTGTCGGCCGCCCGACAAGGGTAGCAGGCGCGCGCCCGCGCGCGCAGCCCACAGATGCGCGCGGGAGTCCACCCGTGCCCGCTGCTGGGCGTGCATGCGCGCGCCTGCTGCTAGGCACGGGCGGCCGCACACTGCTGCTGCGCGCGCGCGCGCACACGGCCATCTGAGACGGCCGGCCAACAACACTGTTTTGTGCCCTTTTTGCCATTTTTCTGGAAAATTAGATTTTCCTGATTTCTGCTAGTTTTATGAAATTATTAATTTTGGCATATTTTAATTTTTATTTAAATTGAATTTTTCTAAAATTATTTTATGCGTTGGATTATTTTGGAAATGATTTCCAAACAAAAAAAAAAAAAAAATGGTTTGTACATTGGATGTGTAGTTGATATCCATATTTTTAATTGCATTGTTAATATGGTATTTTCTAGATTTTTATTATGTTTATGGTTTTAGATATTGGATATCTATGAATATATACATGGGATGTATTTATTTGTTGGCATGTTTATATTTGATATAAAATGTGCTTTGTTTTGTTTATTTGATAAACAATAAGGATGATCACTAGCCCATTGACCTATGTATGGTTTATTTTATGTTGGGTGAGGCCTGCGTGCCTCTTTATTTTTTTTTATTCCTTCTATCCTTCCTTGCCTTGGAATAATAAGGCTTGCTTTCTCTCTTTAAATGTACTCCCCCTAACTTCTGATTGGGGTTTCTTTTTAAGTTGTAATGAGAGTAGATTAGTTGTGAGGTTTTATTTTAATAAATGTAAGCTTCCATGGAGATGAAGGCCAAAAAGAGGTCCGTTGGACGGAACCCACGACGGAAGGCCCAAGAATAACAAAGAAGGATTTACAAGGCCCCATTAGAATGATGATGGGATGTAAAAATTGTAATGGTGTAGGCTTACCCTAGATTGACCATGGATCCACTGCGGGCTCAGTGGATCACTTAGGAACGGGCTTGTGATCATCCTATAGGGGCGTGCTAGGCTTCTTTTGCATGTGTTTAATGTTTTAATGCTTTGATGTATGATGTGTTTGGAATGCATCTATTTATATTGAATATTTAAAACTTGAGCATGCAAAATACTAATAATGATGAGGTCTCGGTCTTAATAAACTATAACTCTCACTCGGATGGTCCAAGTAAATATTAGGCCCAAAATGGAATTAAATCAAATGGTTTGATTATTCCAAGCCTTCCATCCATAACAATGTAGTAAGGAAACTACTTTCACCCATTCGTGATCTCACGGGTCGTGGCACGTTTGGAATGGAAGAAAGTTGTGCTATTGTTATGAACAAAGGAATATGCTCCTGTTTCCCTGTCTCACGAGTCGTGGGGGGCGATAGTTGATATATGATTTGATTGATGGGTCGGGCCTAACACTGAGTAACATGATTCGCTTGGAATCCTCGGGATCATGTGAAGAAGTGAGGCAAAATATCTTGCGGATCTCATTGGATGAGAATGGTATTGAATACCTCCCACAAAGCCTTTTCCATGTGAATCGTAAAAGCAGCCCATGGAGAATTGCGTTTGTGGACTCCAAGCCCACTAGGAAATGGTTTCCTGAAAACCCCACTTGAGAGTGGTGGGCTTTTTGAAGAAGTAGTGGGAGGGGTTAATGACTAAAGACCAAGTCTTAACTTGAATTCAATATTATAATAATCTACTAAATTTCTGTTTTACATTTTGAATGTAGATGTCTAAGAATCCACTCGCTGTAATTCTTGAGACTAATAAATTTAATGGAACAAACTATAATGATTGGCTGTGAAATCTGAGGAATGTCCTCGATTTCGAAAACCAGGCTTACGTTCTGGATAAGCCTCTTTCTCGGGTCTTGCCGGAGGGGTCCTCGTCAAAAGAGCGTTTGACGTTCAATAACTGGCAAGAGGATAATCGCAAGGTCCCAGCATCATACTGGCATCCATGACTAATGAGATCCAGAAACAATATGATCGGTTGGATGATGTCAGCTCGATAATGCTCCACATGAAAGACGTTTGTGCGGTACCAGACCGACATATTAGATATACTGCGATGAAGGCATTTTTCGGAGCTAAGATGATAGAAGGGTCGTCTGTACACCAGCATGGAGTGATGATCCTATCCCTAGTGGAGAAGCTCAAAGACCTCCGAGCTAATCTTGGAAAAGAGACGTACATCGACGTGATCCTTTAGTCTCTTTCTCCCTCTTATGACTCGTTTATCGTTAACTATAACATGAATGGGCTTGCAGAAGACCTTCATGAGTTGATAAACATGTTGTCCCAATATGAGGCAACAATTGAAAAGTCTGAGCCGTCAGTATTGGTAGGGGAGGCTTCGACCTCAAAAGCGAAAGGCAAAGGGCCGGACGCTGGAGGAGGAAGAAGGGTAAGACAGAATCAGCCACTGCAAGCGCTTAGAGCGCTCCTATTGCCATGCTGGGCAATGGCAAAGGAAAGAGGAAGGCGGTTCATCAGTCAAGGATTGCGAAAGATGTTTGCATATATTGCCATAAAAAAGGGAATTGGAAGAGGGAGTGTCCTAAACTCCTCTCCAAACAAGGTACATTTGGTTTGAGCTTTAACATGATTACTATTCTACTTCTTGGGTATTGGAAACCAGTTGTAGAGCTCATATTTGCAAATGGTTTGCAGGAAATGGGAAGAGTAGAAGGCTAAGACGAAGATGGTTCTAAAGCTAGGCAATGACTGGGTTGTTGTTGTAAAAGCTAAAGGACCAATCAGGTTTAGCCAGTGATCATGTTAGGATAGAGTTCATAGGTCATAATTATGTAACCTAGCATGATCGAACTTATGTTTTTCTATAGTTGGACGATGAGGATTTGACAAATAATGGTTATTCTTGTCTGGTAGGTTGTTTGCATAATTGTTTCAATACTATCCCATAATTAGATTATGAATGCTCAAAACAAATGATAAAATGGATAATCAAGATAAACTCATAGATTTAGCATGCTAAGTTGAGTCACATTCCTCTAGTTAGGATAAGGAGGTTAGTAGATTCAAGGAGTCTAGAAATAGACAATTTGATCCTACTAGCTTGCAAGTCCTTCCTTAGTAGGAAAATGGCCGAGAAGCTCTTTGTAGGACAAAGTTTGCTTGCTAGTGGTCTGTTGGATTGGATCCAGTCAGACATTTGTGGGTCACTGAATACACAAGACCAGTACAGGGTTCACAAGTCTAAGGGCCTTTGGAAGGCTCAGGGAATTAGATCTGAAGTGGGAACCAAACTGGTTGCAAAATTAGCCTTCGATTAGATCGAGTAGTGTGTATTTAGTGGGAGCTCTTGATGTATCCAAAGGATAATGAAATTCTCACTCAGTGGAATTCTCCCTGAAGCGCCAAAATTGAACGGCGCCTTTGATAAGGGAGGAATTGAACCTTGTTGGACATGGTGCGATTGTTGTTTCACTGAACTGCCTTGGCCCATCTAGGCGTGTTCTTAAGACAGTAGCCAAGTTTTAAAACATGGGACTTTCTAAAGATCGTGGCCCAGACGCCATATCGGATATGGCACGGCAAGCCTGTATCCTACAAAGTACTTGAGTATGTGGGATGGTCTTGCATACGTCAAGGGACTAGTGGGAGGCAAACTAGGTTTGCAAAGGTTCATGTGTTGTCCTAAGGAAAATTAGATTTTAGAGGATAATCGGTGTGAGGAGTAGCTCCTTGAGGAATCAAATAGAGCGACACCTCAATACGATATAGCAAACATCATTTGAAATCACGTTTGCCCACTGACTGTATTCCAGTCCTCCTATGAACGACCAAGATATCTTACATACTTGAGAGTTACAGGTTTCTGGGTCAGTCCGGTCAATTAGATTATATTCAAAAAGACATAAGGAGAAGCAGTGTTGGACATTGGATCGAATCAATGGCTTGGAGTCGTGTGATTCGACA
The DNA here is from genome assembly GCA_034509735.1 of Sesamum alatum. Classification (NCBI taxonomy): domain Eukaryota; kingdom Viridiplantae; phylum Streptophyta; class Magnoliopsida; order Lamiales; family Pedaliaceae; genus Sesamum; species Sesamum alatum. The sequence goes on along the minus strand of JACGWO010000012.1, from coordinate 2,130,944 downwards.
TGGAATTCAAACTAGGTTTGAAACTCCATGTAACTGGAATATTCATTTTGATGAGTTCATACGGGGTATGACTCGATCAGTAACAAGCTTGAGGGTCAGTGGGAGTTTAGTTGTGTTCCTAGTGTTTAAAGTGTGTGACGTCTTATTCATTTGGAATGATTAAGATGTTAGGAAACACTGAAACACGAACATTGTTCACGCAATTCTCCATGAAAGGAATTGGATTCCTATATATAGGGTTAAGCTGTCCAAGACTCAGTCAAGGTTGACTGATGAGGAAGCTTAGATGTTTGACATCTCCTACGTCTTTGCCGTAGGCAGCATGGGTATGTTGTTTGGTGCATGGGACCTGATGTTGTGTATGCTTTGGGCGTAATGACAGAAATTGGGTATGTACCAAAGAGGCAGTAGACTGCTATTGAGAACAGTCTTTAATACCTGAATAAGGATTAAAGAAGTGTTCTTGATGCACGTTCTATGGAGAGTTGATTTTGGAAGGCTATAGTGATACTAGCTTCCAGGATCATGTGAATAATATCTAGTCTCAGTATGAACATATATTCAGGCTCAATGGTTGGGTGTGGTGCCTATCACAGGCTAGCCAGTAGTTAGAGGATAACAACATGGTTGTAGCGTAAGCTAAAGGACCAAGATCTCATCACGGATCCAGAAAAATTCTTAGACAGTACCATCTGCTTGGAGCAATGGTACGAAAAGGTGCGGCTGGACCGCATCATCTTGGCAGAAATAAGGTAGACCCATGAGACCGAGCCGGATATCGCAGATTACTCATGCTCAGATAAGTCTGAACGACATGGGTGATTGGATTTAGGTCAAGTGGGAGGTTGTTAGAATAGGTGACCAGAAAGCCAATTGGATTGATGGTTTTGGGTTCTATTTAGCAATCTTTATTAAAGTAATATTGACTCGATGAATATAGTAAGTATTCATCCTTGACAGTGTGTGTTTGTTGTGCTTACTAATTATGTTAAACGACGTTTTAGCATCACAACAAATGCCCGCAAACTAATTGGATAACCCATGTAGTTGGGTTGCGCATTGGATGGCAGCTATGAAACCAACTTTTGAGGGTTGGTCTGAAACGTTCCAAATCGAAGACCTCGAGACAGGGCATCGAGGGTCCTATAGACACTTGCATTAAGGATTGCATTCATTGTATGAGTGTCATGTTTCATCTGCGACAGACGTTGGACGTCTATGCAATATTAGTGGGTTACTTGACAAGGGTGTTAGCTGATTGAACTGACTCGCGGGAATCGTCATATGGAACCCTGGAGGCTTGGTCGATATGACTGAAATTCTCGGCTCCGATAGTACGAGGTTAGTCCTCGAACTTGAGGAATAATGGCAGGCACATGCATATGAAGGTTGTATCTAGATTTTGGCAAGAGATGTCTGTATTTAGGATATGTTCATTATAAGACTTATCCAGTGCACTTGGAAATGTATTGAGGATGGTGGATTCCAAGATAGGATCCGTCACCAGTCAGTATATGACAATCAAGTCTCCTATGCGCTCTGAGACGGTTTAAGTTCCTTAAGTCTGTGGCCACAACAATTGGTCGAGTAGGAAATGTTTCCTACATCGATCAATAGAGCAAACGTCGCTCGAGTTACTGAGCATAGTTGTCTAGTCCAGGATGGGAACCGACGCCCAATTCCATGCCCTAGACTTAGACCGGGAGACGGATGATGGAAGGACCGTACTCATATGGTAATCGGGAGCCTAAATGTTCACGCCAACATTCACCTAGTCTCTAATGTTATGGACCGTTGCTAGACAGCCACCAATGGTGACGGGCGTTTTTTGATTAATGGTTAATTGAAAAATAGTTAATTACATTGGATTTAATTGACCAATTGTGTTGGACAAAAGCCCAAGTCTAGCTCAAGGTGAACCTAAAAATTCACACACAAATCATTATGGAATTGCTAGAATTAATTTGGAATTATTTCTAGAAGAAGCGAATTAATTTAATTGGATTAAATTAATTCAAGGAAAAAAAATAAATGATTGGATCATTTATTGGGAAATCCATTTGATGGATGGCCCAAGAATTAATTAAATGGATTAGTCAATTTTTGGACTTAGAACCTATAAATTAATTGTATTAATTTATCAGGTTTGGATTAATTAATTGATTGGATCAATTAATTAGAGTTTGGACTTATGTTTATTTAATTGGATTAAATAAACTTATGGGCTTCAACTGGATTGAGATTAATTGGATTAATTAATGCCCAATGGACTAAGTTTGGACTTAACTTAATTGGATTAAATAAAAGTCCAAGAGTAGTAGTCCTAGTCCATAGAAAAGTTCAATTTATAGCAAGTGAAGGAAGAATTAAAATCTTCCACATGTAAGGCACATGTGACCAGCCTTTATATGGTTTGGTGGGTGGTTTTATTTGCTATAATGGTGCATGGTTATGTAGATAATGGTGTGTGTATGTAGATTACTTTGGAAGTTGACAAGAGAAGTTGAATTTTGAATTCAACAACTCTACATACACAAAACCATTCACATAACTTGTATGGTACTACTTTGCACGAATTTTTCCCTTCAAAACTCTCCAAAAATCTCTGAAAAACTCTCCTTGTGTTCATACCTTTTGGAAAGGTTTGAACTAAAATATTCCAAAAGCACTAATCAATAGTGTTGTTTTGGAAGTGTTTCTTCTTCACTTCTCTATTTCTATCTAGAAATAGATTAGAGATCTATTCTATAGTGGGGTGTGGACAAATTAGAGGAGTTCTATGTTGGACTCTCAAGTGAACGAAACAAGGAAACAAAAAGGGAATAAAGCTAGAACCGGTTTTACGTACAACAAACTTAAGGTTGGTTTTCATTTACGTTTCATGTATCTTTCTGTTTTCTTTCTTTAGCCATCCAGCATCTTCTCCTATTTAATTTATGCGGTGACATAAATTATACATTACCCCGAAAACCCGTATTAAATTATACTTTAAAGTAACGCTTTTTACGCTTCCGTTGTGTTCCCGGGTTGTACCCGATTCTTTCAGATCTCATATTTGTATTGATGTGGCAAGAGTATTGAATCCAAATAAAGCGTGTTCCATAGCGATTCAAATGCTTAATGAAGTCAGTTACGGTATACTCTCAATAAAATAGCATCCACAGAACAGAAGGCATTCAAGAAAGGATATGTATGTAACTTCGTCCCCCCTGTTGTAACCCCTCGTCATAAACGACAAGTGTCAAAGTTTTAGATATGTGAAGAGATAAATAGAAAATAAAGATTTACGTGGTTTGGCTGGCCATATGGCCAACTTCCATGAGACAAATGGCCCAAAAGGCTAAATTATGTTATTCTTACTTAATTTGAGGATATAACCTTCACCTGTTTATATAGGCGAATTACATATGTTGCTAATGGAAAATAGAGGAAATCTCTCCAAAATCAAATTAGACAAATATTAAAAGAATCACTAGATATTATTGTGATTCTCTTGTGATTTTACAGTTATCTCGAGAATCAATTCATGATTCTTAACACTCCCCTCAAATTCACCATAGAGATCTTGATTGGAATTTTGAAAACTTCAAAAATAGAACTCAAACTTTTCTTCAAGTCTTGGATCCCAGATATAGACAGATTGTTTGTGTGACGTCTGAGGAGGTGATCGGAGTTAAGGCGATGTCACACACAATCTTGAATAGAAATTTTTTGCACTCTTGGTCTAGCTAAGGTATGCCATGGATACACATCCGAAGTAATGCAAATAGAGACATCAAGTTAGACATCCAATTATAGGTGCAAAATACCAGTAAAAGGGCACTTAGACCATCAGAAGCAGGAAGACTGATTAGAAAAGGAGACTGAAAACAGTTTAAGTGTAGAACATCGTCCATAATGGAAGGAAACTTAGCCCATCAGAGCAAGAAGGCTGGTCACAAAATGAGACAAACAGAAAATCTAGGTGTAGAACACCATCAATAGTCGCTCGGTGGAGCCAGTGTTGCTTGTATAGCCCAAGCTGAGAAGCAGCGAGACGAGGTTAATACGCCTCAGAGAATGGAAGCTTGAAAAATGAGATAGAAGGTCATGAAGACAAGTGTTAGTGCAACCATGCTTGCTACTGAGGAGGAGTGCATCGGTGGCGGAGAGCGGCTGCAGCGGCAGGGCGATGGTGCTAGGTAGGGTTTCAGACGGCAGCAACACTAGGTTTTCATCCTTTCTAGCATCGCTAGGGTGTCAGCAGGCTAGGTTTTTATTTTAGATATGTGAATAGAGTAATATAAGACGAAGATTTACGTGGTTTGGCTATACGGCCTATGTCCACGAGATAAATGCCCAAAGGGCTTCTCTCTTAATTTAAGGATCTAACCTTCACCTATTTATATAGGTGAATTATATATGTTGATAATGGAAAATAGAGAAAATGTCTCCAAAATCAAATCATATAAATATCACAAGTATCACTTAAATATTAGTGTGATTCTCTTGTGATTTTACAATTATTTGGAGAATTAATTCATGATTCTCAACAACAAATTCCTATAAATACTCCTATAAGAACACCAAGAAATTGGGAATTCGGATTAAACATAAGCAAAGAACTCTCCTAGTGGAGTAGGAAAGAACTCCACCAAAAGAGGAAAGAGGAACTCCCTTAGAGAACAGATGTTCCTAGAGGAGAATGAAGCAAGTCCATGAAGATGAGTAAGAACTCTCCTCAATGAGGAATAAGGAACCCCCCTCCCCCCCGGAGGAAGAGGTGGAAGAACTCCCCTAGAGAAGATGGAAACAATTCTTCTAGAGGAGGTTGAAGGAACTCCCCTAGAAGAGAAGAAAGAACGCCTCTAAGGAAGGAGGAACTCTCCTGCAAGAGGAAGTGAGTGTTACAAGTCATCCTCTTTTAATCTAAAAGTTTGTTTGTTATCTTGAAATATTTTATTTACATCATATTTGGCGGCATTTGGTAAAAAGGCCTATGAATTGAAATTAAACGCCCGATTCACGATGCAAAATGCAAGCATAACTAATTCAATGACATACCTAAACAACCCTGGAGGAGATGAACTTCCTCTCGTTGTTGGAACAGTGGTCAACTCTTGTTATACATAGACAAATGGAAAGACAAGAACAAGACGAAGGAGGAGGAGAAAAAGTTATCCTTCATCCACCTCTACTTCAATTGAACTCTGAAGCTTTACGTTAGATAATTGAGGATGTTTTAGTACAAGCGGCTTGAAGAGTTGTAACACAATATATCATTGAGCATGACATAGCTTCGACAACCCTCTCACCTACCCCCGAGGCCCGAATCACCTATTCGCATCTAAGGAGCATGAGTAGAGGCCAACAAAGGGGTAGGTCGACGCTTACCCTTGAAAGGAAGTCAACAATAGAGTCTCACTCTCGGAGGATGATTTACCTCCTCTGCCATCTCGCAAAATGCTCCACCTATAGGAAAAAATTAAAAGAGGGAGCATACATCGGATCCAGCATAGGATGCCAGCCACAAGAGGTCTGGAGAGTTTCTGGTATACTCTCGATCAAGCTATAAAATCTTTAAGCTCCATCCTTTTATATGCAAGAAGGTCTCTCCCATGGGCTTAGCATTATACCTCAATAATTTCATTGAGAAGTTCCTCCACCATTTGGACCTTGCCTTCTTTAAAACCACTACTCCTCAGTCGTGGTGTGGAACTCCAAAAATACCCTTGTGAGATAGCTCGGAGGAGGTGACTACAAGAGAAGACCATAGGAAAATGGGCATCAATTGTTGGAAAATGGTGAATAATAAATTAAAGAATAAGTTTATTTAATAAATTTATGTCAATCTAATTAAATTGTGACAAGTGATTAGGTATGATGTGCGACACATAACAAGTTTGTGGGGATGGTTGATGGTGCTCAATCATCATCAGGTTTTTTTAATCAACCGAATAGGTGTCTATCACAGAAGTGGTATGTTCCTTTGGTTGAAATGATGTGTCCATAGGGTGAAACTGTTTTGTGTTAAATGATGCTTCCATTTGGGTGAATAGGTATGTTCTTTCAGTGAAATGATGCATCAATAGTCTTACCTTTTGAAAGCACCTTTTCCAATCGGACATGTTCATTCAGTGATACCTTTTCAACTTCTATAAATAGGCCCGTCCATTTCATTTTATTTCATTCAATCAACTTGATAAGCATTTTAGAGCATTTTAAAGTGTTAGCAATAAAAGTATTTTATCTTTTATTAAGAGAGTTCCAAATAGTGTTGCTACTTTAATATTGTAAGTCGTATCTTGAGAGACAAATTGTCATCTTCGTTAGCACCAGAGTGGGGAAATAATTATTTTAAAGACAGAGTCTAACTCTTACCTCAACTTCATAATACACAACTCCCGCATATCCCTCATTTTTTACAACAAGTTTAAGATTATTGTATTAGTGTATTATGGCGATCTAAATATGCTACTACAAACCGCTTACTACAGTTGTCCAACCATATTCAACACAACTTATTGTTACCCAAGGTGAAAGGCTGAGAAAATCCTAATGTAACAGTTTAAAAGATGGCATCGAAAGATTTTATTCTACCCATCTACGTTGAACCTAGCTAGATTCGTAAGTGAGAAAACACCGGTTGTTTCTGAGTGGGAGACTAATGCCCAAAAGATAGTTATGTTTGATACATGGAGACATGGGTATTTCCTATACAGAAATTACATCTTCAACGGCTTGAGTGATACGTTGTACAACGTATATAGCCCAACTAAGACTACAATTTTTTTTTTTAGAATCCTTAGAGGAAAGTGCAAATAGATGTTACGATAACATTCTTAAATAGCGAGTTAAATGAAGAGATCTACATGGAATGACTTGAAGGGTTTATAATTTCTGGCCAAAAAAAAAAAAAAAAAAAGAAGAAGAAGAAGAAGAATGTCTGTAGAGTTATCAAGTCGTTGTATAAGCTTAAGCTCGCTCCTAAATAATGGCATAAAAACTTTGACAAAACAGTGTTGTCAAATAGTTTTATGATCAATGCGTATGATAAATGTGGTTATGTTAAAAGCACTCACAACTCATAGTCTGTCTATACATAGATGACATATTGATGTTGGGAAGCAATAATGATATTATTTTGGGTACCAAGAAAGTGTTAACAAAATATTTTTGATTTTGAAGACATGGGTTTAGCTAACGTAGTATTAGGGATTAAGATCTCGAAGACGTCTGATCTTATATATTCACCATCAGAGCTGGTGCAGTACCTTGGAAGTCCTTAAAACGAACTTATATAGCTCCATTCAATATGAAATTCGAGTTTATCATTTTAGATAAAGTAGGAGAAGAAGCCGATTGGCGTCATAATTTTTTGGAGGACATTCTCTGTTGGACAAAGCAAGTGCCTGCAATTATGATATATTGTGATAGTCAGTAAACTATAGGAAGGGCACAAAGCAATATGTATAATGGTAAATCCAAGCATATACATCAAAGATATAGAACCATAAGACCATGAATTTCTAGTGGCACCATATTCATTGACTATATCAAGTCAAAGGATAATCTAGTTGATTCATTACAAAAGGCCTTTCTAAAGATCAAGTATACTGTTCATCGAGGAGAATAGGATTAAAACCCAATAATTAAATTAGCGGTAGCCCAACCTTGTTGATTAGAGATCCCAAGATCTTGGTTCAATGTGATAACTAAGTTATAAAGATTGTGAAAAGCACTCAGAGGTTAACTCATTCCTGTTCTTATGAAGTTTAGTCTTGTTAGCTAAAGGGCAGAGGTTAAGCTATAAGCTTTTAATGATTCCTATAGTAAGTCAAGTATAGTATATCACTGAAGTAGTATGTCCTTTGGTTGAAATGATGTGTCTACTGAGTGAAACCCTTAAGGGTGAAACGATGAGTCTATTTCGGTGAAATGGTATGTCCATTAGGTGAAATGATGCGTCCATTCGGATGCAAAGTCATAACCTATTGAAAATACTTTTTCCAATTGGACATGTGATACCCGATCCCGTTCTTTCATAGTAGAGCATAAGTTACTAGTAGTATTTATTAGGGCAAAGATTAGCTTATACACATATCGTATCATATCGAGCATATTTTTTATTTATTTTACATATAAGTTATAATCAAATTGACATAGTCGTCCATTTTAGGAAAGGTTTAAAAGCAGACACCCCACCAACCTTTGGGTCGTTTTGCACTTTACCCCCCAACCGCTTTTTTTTTTACAAGTCACCTCCCAACCTTTGCATTTTGTAGTACTTTGCACTTTTTGGAGAATAACAATGGAATATTCCATCTCCGTGATAACACGCGCCTTATTGTGATTTTAGGTCGGATTAAATTGTTATTTCACACCATAATTTTAAAAAAAAACAAATCAAAAAATCAAAAACCAAGAAGGTCTTCTTCTTCAACCACCATAGCACCTTATTCTTCAACAAAAGAGCAATGAACCCTTCAAAAAACTTATCTCAAATTCTGGAAAATGGCAATGCAAGAGCAATTTCCTCTAGCAGAAGCAAAGAAAATTGTATTTTCATACAAACGACCCTAAGTAGACAAGTGTAACATAATTTTGCAAAAAAAACATTAAAAAAACCCATAAATCGGACTCAAACCCAGAGAAATTATGAAATTAAACTAAATAAACAAACACCCAAAATACAAAATCTCCAGAAAAATTATTATCATCAAAGGCAGAGTTCTGCCAACAACAAAATATTAAGAACAATGAACTCTCCAAAAAACACAAAAATCCACTAATTTCAAGTTCTGTCGGCGCCACCCTCCCAGTCGCGAAATCCCCATCCCGCTGTCACCGATTTGTCCTTGACCTCCTTATAACAGCCCGATCATCTTTCCCACGTCAATTTCTCGAATTACCCTCTCTACACCAAATGGGTCCTTCTTTTGCTTCACACTGATTGCAATCAAAACCTATCTTTTTCTTTTCCCATGGCTTCCTCACTTCTTCAATCCCCATCGTCATCTTCACCATGTTAGAGAGAGAGAGAGAGAGAGAGAGAGAGAGAGAGAGAGGGAGAGATTACAGAGGGAGGAGAGAAAGATGACAACATGAGAAGAAAAAGAGAGAAGAAATGTTGTGGACATTTTTTTCTTCAATTAACTTTGATTTTTTTTTAAATGGGGTTGTGAAATTACAACTTTATCCAATCTTTAATCCCCATATAGCGCGATTTAACGCATATGAAATATTTATTATTATTTCCTGAAAAGTGCAAAGTGCTACATGGAAAGGTTGGGAGGTTATTTGTAAAAAAAAATGGTTGGGGGGTAAAGTGCAAAACGACCTAAAGGTTGGGGGTGTCTGCTTTTAATCCTTTAGGAATTTCAGATGGTTCCAACGAAAAAATTCGAAGGAGGGATTGACCACCATGACTCACGAGGTAGGTTAAATATAAATATAATCGTAATTTCATTAAGCATATTATGGCACAACCCTATTATTGTTAGTAATAGAAATAGTATGACTCTTATAAATATATAGTTAGAATTTATAATTTTAGATTATGAAATAAGTTAACTAGCATACATAATGTACCTCTCGTAATTTTATATAAAGAATTGAGAAACAATAGGTGTTGCTAGATGTTAGAGTTTATAAAAAGAAACTAGGGTAAAATACTACATATATATACATATATGTGTATTACCTACCTTGCAGAGTTGAAAACGATAAAAGAATTATCGACAGCCACCGCGAGGAGAAGAGAAGAAAAATTGAGGAAAGAGTGAAGGCAATATGATTTCATCCCGCCGACCGCATTAAACATGTATTTGACTTAAGTATATTCATGTAATTATCATGGCAAGTGTGTAGTCCTGTCTGTAGCATTACACAATTTGGTTGAATAATGTAGAACAAGGCCCAACATATCATAGGGGCTTCACACAATTAACGAGAGAGCATCGGTGTGATAAATCCTAACTATTGATCATTGATTTGTTTTCTTTTTCACTTTTTTACCAGTCATTTAGTTGTTGATTAATGGATGGCCTATTGGCATTTAGAAAGCTAGTATTTATTCATAAATTGGTGTGAGATATATATATATATATATAATATACCTATACATAAATTTACTAATATTAATAGTAGGGGTTGAAATAGGTATATATAATATACATGTAGGTAGAATTAATAATATTAATAGTGATCATTTATAATATTAATAATAACATGATATTATTTTAGGATATGGATCATCTGGACTAGACGATTTAATTGGGCGAACCAACGATTTAGGTGAGTGGGTTTTCCCTTTTATGCTCTTTTAAAATTATTACTCGCATCAGCGAATTTTGCTTCCAAATATCTCTTTACTAGGTATACACATTATATTCCAAAACTTTTTTAGCATGCTTATTTACACATGTACGTGTGCTTTTGTGTCGAACATAATAATGTTTTCACCTTCGTTTAATATATGTATTTTTGGATGGAAATTGTGAAAACTTTACCGTTTTTATTTAGTAAAAGTATGATTAAATTGTTGCTCGGAATGTATTAAGATCAAATTGGGCTTAGGGGCTATTCTCGATATCTTTCTGATCCGCTTACTGGTGTTAAGTGGGGCACTACTGTGGTAGTGACAGTATTTCTGACCCTTCTACTGGTGTAAGTAGGGCATGGCTATGGCTATGGTAATATGTTCTGACCCGCCTACTGGTGTTAAGTGGGGCCTGGCCGTAGGCTAAAACGGCATCTTACCCTCCTTAACCTGATGTAATGTTAAGGAATTGATCAGTTAAACCAATAGATTTTAATATTTTCGAGTATACAAGAAATCCTGTTTTGTCGAACTTTGTTAGTTTTCCATATCGGAGCCACTCTAAGTAGACTGCAAGTTTATGTTATGTTGGTTCCAATGTGAATGTAATATTCTGCATGCAGTTTAAATGTTTTGAACTATTCTTTTACTTGTTTCTTTAAAAGTCCTTAATAGCTGAATTCTACTAGCTTTATGATATTATATAATTATATATGCCCAAGCCGATAGAAAAAAAAATTCATTTACTGGGCAATTGGTCGCTCATTACCTGTATGTATCATATGTCTTGCAGATGAGTTCGAGGAAGGGACGGGCGAGGAATAATATTGGGGATGGTGATTGCTTTAGATGTTTAATTCTCGAGGACCTTTTTTTTACTCATTATGTGTTATTTGTCTTCGATATATAAGGATTTCGTCATTAGTATCGAATTATTTCAACTAAGGATTTATTGGCTTTATTTATTCGGATAATATTTTCGGTATTTCGCTTAAAAGATCATGGGTATTTCGAGATTGTTTACTGTTGGCTTAGTATCATAAAAGAAAAAAAATCGATTTAGTGATGCTGTCGTGTCATGTCTCGAATCCGGGGTGTGACATTTAGTGGTATCAGGTTTACGATCTTAGGTTAGTATATTGGACTTAAATGAAGACATTTGGGATGTAACTTCTAAGTTCTGGAGTTTTGGAGGGAATGAACTAGGATTGACTTGAGGCGCCTCCTAGAATTGTTGGCGAGACGTTAGGGATCATAGCCTCAACTCGTTAGTACATTTTAGAAGTATTATATAATTAGCTAATTATTAAAGTAGTTGTAGTAACAATAATAATGGGATCAATGCGAATATTAATCCTAGTAGAAAACTCACATAGGTCATCATCCTATATGTGTAGGTATGGAGCCATTTGGGAGACCACACACATCAGCTCAGAGAGATTTCCCCTACCCTTCTAGAGACATGATCGACCGAGTGATGGCTGCTTTTGGGCATTGTGGGGACTTGGCAAAAGAAGTAGTAGATTTGCATAAACTTCTCAATAAAAGTCGAAAAGAAAACAAAAACTGGAAGGATGATGCCATGAGGTTAGATCTTTGTTGTAGAGAACAAGCAATAAGAATTATCGAGTTAAAAGGGAGACTAGAACAACAAACACATTCTAGCAAGCTCAGAGTGGAGCAACCTCAAGCCGAGAATAGGGACTTGTGGCAAGCTAAACATGCTTTACAACACAAAATACTTCACTTGAGTGAGACTATTGATGACCTCGTGGCAGCCCAAGGTGAAGAAGAGCTCGAGGAGGACCCTAAGGAGAATGAGAATGAAGATGATGAGGGCTCCATAGATAGAGACATGGCGAAGTAGATTCGTATGGCTAGGACTGAGACTAGGATGAAGAGGACATTAGATTGAATAGGTTTTGAATACTGGACTTGATTGTTTCTTTTCTTACCACTTCTAAATTTTTAGCTAATAATAGACTTGCATGTCCACTGATAGGATGTTAACTTTACCTTCAAGTAGTCTAAGACAAAGATACTAAGTAATTATCATATGTTCTTACTTATGAGACAGGATATTTCTGTTACTGTTTATGTGTTGATTGTTCATTCTAGTATAACTTTTTTTTTACGTGCAAATTATTATTCTATCTAAGATTCCCTTTTGACCCCTTACGCCGAAATATCAACTCCTCACTTCTCCTTTCTATAGAGTGATGGTTGGTAGACCTAGACAAACCAGACAAAAACCCCGTACGCAACCCCCCTTTGACGACCACAATGAAAAACCCCCTCTGCATCATCCACCACAGGAGAACCAACTAAGAATAAGGAAAGAGGACCTAGTAGCCATAGCGACTGCAATACCTCATGTTGTACATGGTTTGAACCAACAACCAGCTCATGGGGAACCCCCCCCCCCCCCCCCCGGAAACATGAGAGCGAAAGTTCACTCTGAGGCATTAAGGAGGGCACATGTTCCAACCTTTGATGGAAATCATGACCCAGAGGTAGTGCAGAAGTGGCTCAAGGAGGTGGAGGACAATTTTGAGTTAATGGAAGTTTCCATGGAAATAAGGCCATGGGTAATAGTACCATTCTTACTGGGCGAGCGGCAAGATAGTGGGAAGGAGTATCGCCTTCCTTATTAGTAGATGGACCTATCACCTGGGCAAGGTTCTGAGAAGTACCTTAATCATTTCTTCCCTAATGTAATTCGCCTTCAAAAGATGGTGGAATTTGACACTCTCACCTAAGCGTCAAACATGTCGGTGGTAGAATATTCGGTGAAGTTTCATGCTCTAGGGAAGCACTCACCTACAATTATGGCAGACCCACAACTTAAAATACATAAGTTCACTAGGGGCCTCAAGATTCGGATACACTCAGCACTGGCCATATTTGAAGCTGGGACCTTCGATCAAATCCTAGGGGCAGCAATAAGAGCTGAAGCAGATATAAGGCGGGGGGATGAAAAAACAGTCTGAAAAGACCCAGGCCAGGGCAAAGCCAAGTGAAAGGAGTCCCAAACAAACGTCCTATACTCCCAGCTAATCGGAGGCCGCCCATGCCATCCCAACCACAACTCCAACTTCCCAAGTGCAAGTTTGTCACAAGAGACATACCGGAGAATGTAGGTGGGCATCAGGGGCCTGCTTTCGTTGTGGTCAGATGGGACACCACGTATCTGAATGCACTATGCCTGATCCGAACACAACTGGGGCACCTACTCCAAGGACCAATACTGTGAAACTCAACCCAAGAGGCAGCTTTCCAAAAGGGAATGCTAGGGCATTTGCCATGACACAAGAACAGGTGGAGAACACAGAGAACGTGGTTACAGGTACTGTTACAATTAATGGTTTGGTTGCTTATACCTTATTTGATTGTGGTGGCGACCCATTCTTTTGTGGCTAAGAAATTTGCGAGGCTTTTAGACTATGAGCCCGAACTACTGATGAGCCGTATAGAGTGGCTATCCCTGGGGATAAGATTCTTGTGACTAACCTAGTCTATAGAAATTGCATGGTGGGGATTGAGAATGCCCAACTTACTATTAATTTAATTCAGATAAATATGAGAGAGTTTGACATAATCTTGGGAATGGACTGGTTAGCTAAACACTTTGCACATGTGGATTGTAGAAAAAAATTATAAATTTTCGCCCACCTTCAAAGTCCTTAGTAACTGAATTCTACTTGCCTTATGATATTATATAATTATGTATGCCCAAGCCGATAGAAAGAAAATTCATTTACTGGGCGATTTGTCGCTCATTCCCTGTACGTATCATATGTCTTGAAGATGAGTTAGAGGAACGGATGGACGAGGAACAATATTGAGGATGGTGATTGCTTTAGATGTTTAATTCTCGAGGACATTTTTTTCACTCATTATGTGTTATTCGTCTTGGATGTATAAGGATTTCGTCATTAGTTTCGAATTATTTCAATTAGGGATTTATTGGCTTTAGTTATTCGGATAATATTTTCGGTACTTCACTTAAAAGATCATAGGTATTTTGAGATTGTTTATTGTTGGCTTAGTATCACAAATATATATATATATATATATATATATCGATTTAGTGATGTTGTTGTGTCATGTCTCGAACACGGGGCATGACAGGACATGTCCATTCAATGATACATTTTTGACTTCTATAAATAGGCCCTCCCATTTCATTTCATTCAATCTGTTCACACAAAATTTCGAGTCTGCGAAAATAATTACGAAACAAGAAAAATATGGATAAATAAATTTTATTGACTTAAAAGAAAAGTGGATACAATCTCTTATTTAGATGTAATCCCCTGATTCTTCTCTCCGAATGTTGATCCAAGGGCTAATGCTTGTTCTTGGACGTTGATGTGTAATCTCCTCCGGATTTGTGGAGTGAACTACGTGTCATCTGGAAATTTGGTATCAATGCTTGATGAATTTGATGCCAAGGAAGACGTGGAACCTTCATGGTCGTGGATCTTCGTCGTGGCAGAGAGCTTTTGGACTTGGGTCCCTTTGAATTTCTTGTGTTGTATGGAGTGGCTTCTTGTCTTGTGCTTCAATGCTCTATGTAATCCTCTTGACTTGAGTGGTGGATGGCCTTATTTATAAGCATGAGTAGGACTACAATAGTTTGGGCTCATGTCTGTTGGGCTTAATCACCATGGGCTTCGACATGGACCAGTCTTCTGATGGACTGCATTTTGAAGATGTATGTAGCCCGATTTAGTCAACCCAAAATAATAACTTCATATTTTTTTATTTTTTTTTTGGGATCAACCCATAAAAATACATAAGACCCAAATTTAATATGGGCTTATGAAAAAAAAATTTATGATAAGCCCAAATTTATTATGGACTATCATTTTGGAACCCAGTTGTTAGCCAATTAATTTAGGCTTTAATTGGTAATTTATTTCAAAATATTTCGACGTCAACGCAATCAACTTGAAAAGCATTTTAGAGCATTACAAAGTGTTAGCAATAAAAGCATTGTCTTTTTTTTTTTTTTTTTTTGAATAGGTAAATTGCATTATAAAGTGAGGAAATAAACTGTATAGGTATACCCAAGCCCCAATCAAGGTCCAGGCCACGGTATTCTCCAAATTCTATAAACATTATATATAGCAATATTATTGGCCCTGACTGAAAGAATTCTGCTACGCATTTGTTCAATAGCGTCCTGCGCCACCATTGTCGTCGTCCGTTGCCTTCCACCAAAGCGTCGGTTGTTGCGTTCCTGCCAGATATTGTATATGAGACTAGCCAATAGGTGTCGGTACGCAGCATTAAGTGGATGTTTGCCCCGCCAACGCCTCGTCGCCCAACGGACACCCAGATCCCAATCTGGGTGAGGCCACGGCATCTTTACCTCTCTGCGGCATACTGTCAAACACCTTACAGAAAATGTGCATGTGAAGAAAAGGTGTTCGTGTGTCTCCAGGTGCCCATCCTCACATAGTACGCAGAAGTTGTCATGGTGCACAAGCCACGGTTTGTCCATTGTCGACAATTTATGTTGTATGGCTAGCCATAGTATAAATGAATTCCTTGGTATCTTTAGCGGTCCAATCAGCAAGGTGTGCCAAGGCACCCTCTCAACGGCGCCAGCGAAAAATGTATAGGCTGATTTGGTGGAGTACTTACCGTCTGCCGTATAACGCCAGCGAACAGTATCCAGGCCATCATGTAAAAGGGGGAGGCCATCCGTGATGCCGATCATTTCCAGCGTGCGTGACGAAGGCCACGCCCAGCGACCAAGAGCAATTACAGCCTTCAGTTTGGACTGTCTGTCCAAACCATGAATCCTGTGATCTACCTTTTCCAACAGTGGACGACATTGTGCAACAGTCAGCTGAGAGTGTGTGAGTGGGATTCCCAAATACCGCACCGGTAACGAGCCATGTTGAAACCCCATTTCAAAGAGGAGTGGTTCCAACATCGTCGTTGCTAACTTTGAGACATATATGTACGTTTTCTCGGTATTAGCATGGAGGCCTGAGAGGCCGGCGAATTCGTGTACCGCTTGATATAGGATGTGGACTGATGTCTGCTCGGCCTTGCAAAATAAGAGGAGATCATCGGCGAAGCTAAGCATGCTGAGCCCAATTCTGTCACACCGCCAGTGAAAGGAGAAACCACTTCCTTCCCTTGTCCGAAATTGAACGAGCGCCCGGAACACCTCCATGACAAGGACAAATATGTAGGGGGACAAAGGATCTCCTTGTCGTAGTCCACTTGTGCCGTGGTAGAAACTGTGGGGGCCACCGTTGATATTAAAAGAGTATGAAACCGTAGTAAGGCACTCCCGGACAAGGCACTCCCGGACCCATCCAATGAAAGTTCTATGGAAACCAAAATCCGCAAAGTCTCTAGCACAAGTCCCACTTAACAGTGTCATATGCTTTCCGCAAATCAACCTTTAGTGCGCATCGTGGGGGGAGGCCTGCTCGGTTGTATCCGAAGAATAATTCTTGTGCTAATAGAACATTGTCCGTAAACCTTCGGCCAGGAATGAATGCCGTCTGACTTTGGTGGACCAATTCATGTAACGAGGGTTGCATGCGAGCCACAAGGATTTTAGATATAATCTTATATATCACAGTGCAGCAAGAGATGGGCCGGAATTCATTCACTGTGTGTGGCATTTGCACCTTAGGCACCAACGTTATCAGCGTCGAATTTGTTTGTTTAAGCAATTTGCCAGTCGTAAAGAAGGCTTGGATCGCTGACGTGACCTCAAGTCCGACAACCGGCCACACAAATTTGAAAAAAGTTGATGAATATCCATCTAATCCGGGTGCTTTATCATCCTCAATGCTCATGAGCGCCCTGTGAACCTCCTCCGCTGAGACTGTTCTCACCATTTCGGCAGCCGCCCTCTCATTGAGTAATCCTATCAAAGTCGGTTGAAGGAATTCCAGGTTCAGCTCCCGTGCCTCGGATCGACCCCCCCAGCAGTGATTGAAAAAAATTCACAATCTCTTTGACAACTGCAGCTTCGCCATTAATCAATTGTCCGGTCGCATCTTCAAGTTGATAAATGCGGTTCCATACACGACGAGCTGCCACTTTCTGAAAAAAGAGTCGCGAGCAGTTGTCCCCATCTTTGCGCCAAGAAAGCTTTACCCGTTGTCTTAACATCTCACGCTCTTGTTGTTGGGCTTGTTCGTGGACTTTGCGGCACAAAGTCACCAGCATATGAAAGGTGTCTGAATGGGGAAAATCATAGTGAAGTTGTTGTGCCTGCGCAAGGAATCCCGCAGCATGATGAACATTTTGTGCAAGGTCACCCTTCTTCTTCTGCATCTATCTAAACACATTCTTGAGAGCTTTCAATTTAGTGACCACCGAATACATTGGAATCCCGTGAACCTGCTTGGACCACATTTCGCCGACCTTATCTAGGAAATTGCCTTGATGGGTCAGGTAATTATCGAATCGGAACATACCTTTGTATATGTCACTTTGCTCCCCCGCGTTGAGGATCAGCAGAGAATGATCCGATGTTCGGGGGGTGGAGCTGTGATAGTTACTCGTCAGCCAAGAGGTAAGCCAACACTCATTTACAAGCATCCAGTCAAGCCTCTTCCATAGGCTTCTCGCGTCAAAGCTGCGGTTATGCCAAGAAAAGAGCAGGCCCGTAGCTGGAAGGGTCTGTAGTTGGGCCTCAGTCACAGCGTCACCAAACTCCTCCATGGCCGCAGTGTTCTCCCCAGCGAATCCTCTAATCTCACTCTGATCAATCACCGTATTAAAATCTCCACCCAGTAGCCATTGCTTCTCAGCAAGGAGGGGCGCCAGTCGGTTAATGAAGGCCCAGAGTTCGCGGCGTGTTCCAATGTCGTTGGCCCCATACACGAATGTAACAACAATCTCCCGTTGTGTTGTCAACTGCAGGATCCTGGTTTGTACAAATTGTTCAGCCACCTCTAGGATATCAATGTGGACCACAGCACTATCCCACGCAATCCATATCCTTTTGCCTGACCCCCCCACATAGTCTGCATACCATCTCCAATCTCCCTTAATAGCCTGTTGTAAACACCCCGCGTTATTACCATGGACCCTTGTTTCCATCAACCCAATGACTTGTATTCCGAACTCTTGAATAAGCGCCGTAACAGCGCTTTGGTGGTCTTGCCTATTTAGACCACGCACGTTCCATATAGCAAGCTTAATCATTAGCAACCGGCATGGGGCTGCTTCTATTAGGACCCCTGAGATGAGTTCATCATCCATATTATGTAATGCGTCAAACGAGTTATACACCACAATTTCCTTCCCCCTATCCGTCGATGCCCGAGAGTGAACTTGGCTTTTGGTGACATTCTCCTTCAGCCGAGCCCCGTCTCCTTTGGTCTTAGCCACATAAACTTGGACAGGTTGTTTCGATTTCCTCCCGTCGTCTTTGCGGATAGGACATTGGCCAGAATCATGTCCCACCGCTACACATTGACCACATGTCCTAGGTAGCCATTCGTATTCTATCAGAACTTTGCACGTGCCACAGCATTCGCCATGTAACGCCGGCAATATCATCACTACGTGCTCAGGCAATTTTCCCCGGATATCGACTAGAACACACACCCGAGCATAGTCTATGCGAGAACAGGAGCGCGTTCTTGAATCCTGATAGAGCGGCCTGCCGATGCCACTCGCCACAAGGCTTAGGCCATCATCTGTCCAGTACTCGACCGAGAGATTGCGTAGCTTTACCCACACCGGTACGGCAGTGTGTTCGTGTTTCTGTAGTGTCATCCCATGTTCCCAACGTTGAAGTAGAATTGGTTGCCCTTGAAAGAGCCAAGGCCCTCATTCAATGGCTTCCTCCATCGCAACCACAGTTTTTGAAGCGAAAGAAGTAGAATCCACTTGTCGAGGCCACTACCTCCTGCAGTCCATACCAAATCAACTTGACGTAGGCGCTCAATTGTGGAAAGTAGGGTTTTCGTCCCAAGAAGTAGCCCACCGCCGTGTTATTCCACCGACGAGCCCCTACTTCCGCCATCTGTAAGGAGGGTCTTACGACAATCTCTCCATGTTGTTGTTCCGGTGGTATAAACCGTAGGGTCCTCCTTGTCGAATTAGCAAAACCCTCCATGATAGGGTCTACATGTGGTGCATGGGGGGGTTGCAACCGAACTGAGCCAATAAATAGGGCCGGGGTGTTCTGAACAGGTGCAGGCTCTACCTCTGTGCTAGGCGAACCACCACTTTGCATAGTCACAATGGTTTCTGTTGCAGGCATCAGACCCTGTGAAACCCTAATCGCTGGTAATCTAATATAAGTAGGGTTCATTTCTGTCGGTGTTGTGGACTCCAACCCACATCCCTCTGTCCTGATGGGTGAAGAGGCGACTTCCATAAGGGCCCCCGCAATGGCAGATGTGGTCCCTGAACCGCTGTACCCATACTTCTCCTTCCATTGAATCTTGAGGCGTTCAAGCACTGTGAGGGATTCAGCATCTCCCATGACTTTCCCAGTTAGTTCCTCAAAGGCCGGGAAGTTGAACTTAGCAGCCGCAGCCCCCTCATCCTCTTGCCCGCCGTCCGCAGTAGTACCGCCACCGTCGTCACCAGAAACCCTAGAGGGGGACGCAGTAGTTGACATCTTTTTGTTCAGATTCTTTTAACATAAAGAAAGTTCAACTTTGAGATTTTCTTTTATTAAGAAAGTTCTAAAATATTGTTTGGTTCATCGTTTCTTAAAATTTATAGTGCTGCTACTTTGAGATTGTAAGTCATTGTATCTTGGAAGATAAATTGCAGTTTCCGTTAACACCAGAGCGGGACAATAACTGTCTTAGAGATAAAGAGTCTAACTCTTACCTCGACTTTATAATTTACAACTCCAGCGTATCACTCATTTTTTTCCCAACACCAATAAGATATAAGAAACTTGAGCTAGACAATGAGTGCATCCCTTAGACAACTTGGAGGAAGACTCTTGATCCTACCTTAAGTCATATAAGTCGGGTGTAGGGGGAGCGGGAGCGGGATGGAGAGGGTGAGATTGACAAAAATCAAATTTTATAAGTGTTGGAGCACTTTAGACCGTCTATTAAAAACAATTACAAATATTTTTACTTCAATAAAATTCTAAAAGTATAAAATTTTAATTAATTTAAGTATATGTATAGTTAAAAATATACTTCATAAAATGACCTAAGTAAAATTGGATCTTTAAATAAAAAAGTGACCCATTTGTTTATTAAGCTCATGTTTAAAAAATAGTAAAAACAAGAAAACAAATATTATAGATAAAAGAAAGATGTGTAAATATTAAAACATATATTTAAACACATAGGGCATAGATATACAAATGAAATCAATCAAAGCGTAATAAACCGTTACCTTTGATTGTTTAGCGTATGCTCCCGGCTACTAGCGTTGTTCCTTCTCCGGAATGCTCACGAAATCAAAACGTATGGATTCTCCAAAGGTGATCCACACCACACCGGAAGAAACACACGTTCTTCTTGCTAGAAAAGAACGGGTTTAGGAAGGAATCGATTTAAGAGAAGAACACTATGAATTAGTGTTCTCTGAAACTTACTTTGTTCTTCTTCTTGATTCAAAATCAAGTGAAGAACACAAGTGTAAGAGAGGGAGGGAGCACGAAATTTTGAGAGAGAGGAGAGGATTTTTGTCTTCTCTTTTTCCTAGAAAAAGATGAATAATGAATC
This sequence comes from Sesamum alatum, assembly GCA_034509735.1. Lineage (NCBI taxonomy): Eukaryota > Viridiplantae > Streptophyta > Magnoliopsida > Lamiales > Pedaliaceae > Sesamum > Sesamum alatum. The sequence continues at coordinate 2,109,950 of JACGWO010000012.1, read as the reverse complement.
ACTTATGCTAGGTGTTGTATATTCTAATATATATACATAATTAATGTGATTATTGGAATGTGTCTAGGTTCATCCAAGGATGTCTAGATTCATTCCAATCAATCACCATCAATTCTTCAATCAAGCCTACCAAAATTTATGGTATGATCAAATCATACCAAAAGGGAAGAGCTTGATTGGAGTTGATTTGTCTCTTTCCAAAAGAGACAAGTCAACATACCACCTAGCATGAAACATGGCTGATTTTTCTTCCTCCAAGGGAGCGTGTCGGCCATGTTTGATTAAGGAAAGAAGTCCAACTTCTTCCCATTCCAAATTAGGAATTATTTCTCCTCTCGGGTATAATTTAACGGACCGGGTTTTATCGTAATCCAATTACGACGAACCCAATATTAAATCCAATTTAATGTCCACTTAAATTATTCCCGTTGATCTTTTAATCCAATTAAAAGATCCAACGTCTCAACATCTCAACTTTCCATATTTAATCGAAAATCCAATTTACCGATTAAATGAAAGCCCGATACAATATCGGCCTGTCCATCCAATGGACTTTCCTTTAAGTAATCCAATTACTTATTTTATCCTTCGAGATTGACTCCAAGTCGATCTCTCAACCTCCTCGGTGATTTGTGTGTGACCCTTTAGGTTCACCCTCAGCTAGACTTGGGCCCGTGTCCCACAAGGGCCCGTTACCATGGGTGGCCATCTAGCAACGGTCCATGGCACTAGACACTAGGTGAATTGGCGTGAACATTTAGGCGCCGATTCCGTACGGGTACGATCCTTCCATCTACCGTCTCCCGGCCTTAGTCTAGGGTATGGAATTAGGCGTCGGTTCCCATCCTTGACTAGGCATCTGTGCTTAATACTCGAGACCACGTATGCTTCATTGTGTCGACACAGGAAACCATTCCCTGTTTGACCAACCACTGTGGCCACAGCTTCAAACAGCATGAATGTGTCTCCGAGTGCATAGGAGATACCTCTGTCACATACTGACAGGGGACGGATCCTCTTCTTGGAATCCACCGTCCTCGCTACACATTCTGACTGCACTGGACAAGGCTTATGATAATCATCTTACAGAATGATTACCTCTCGCCAGATCCAAGATACAGCCGTTCTGTGCACGCGACTGCCATGATCCCTCAAGTCTGAGGATTACTCCCGTACTATCGGAACCGGGGAAAACCAATCATACCGACCAAGCCTCCAAGGCTTCCATATGATGATCCCCGCGAGTCAGTCCAGTCGGCACGACCCCAGTCGACCAACCCATCAAGATCGTGTAGGCGTCCCACGCCTGTCGCCGATGAAACACGGCACTCATCCAATGAACACGACTCTTGACGCAAGTCTCAATAGGACTCTCGATGCCCTGTCTCGAGGTCCTCGACTTGGAACGTTTCAAACCCAACTCTTAATCAGTTGGTTTCATGACCACCATCCAATGCGTGGCCCAACTGCACGAGTTGTTATCCATGGTCTGTGGGCTTTGTTGCGATATAAGTTAAATACCATTTTAACAAATGTAAGATGAGCGCAACAAAGAAGGTACCATTGGTGACGAATACTCATCTTATTCATCACATAATAATATTACATTCACATCAAGTTGTCGGATAGGTTACAAATTGCCAAACCTATTGGCTTTCTGGTCACCTATTCCAAGAATCTCCCACTTGACCTAAAGCCAATCACCCATTGACCTCGAACCTCTTATTCAGATGGTGAGTATGGGCAACTTGCGACATGGGCTTAGCAAGTGGATTTGCTATGTTTTCTGCGGAGCTGACTCGGTCCAACCGAACGTCACTCCTGCTATCCATCTCTCTACGTAGATGGTAGCGTCTAAGAATATGCTTGGATTGTGATGAGATCTCGGTTCCTTTGCTAGCGCTATCGCCCCGTTGTTATCATAAAAGATAATTACAGGCTTAGCAATGCTAGGTATTACATCCAACCCTTGGATGTAGCTCATCAACCAAACCACTCCTTAGCAGCTTCCAAAGCCGCTATGTATTCAAAACTCTATGGTGGAGTCCGCCGTGGTAGCCTACTTGGAACTCTTCCAAGCAACCACGCCACCATTAAGTTTGAATACATGACCAGACTGAGACTTGGCATCATCGTCATCCGACTGGAAGCTAGCGTCGCTATAGCCTTCCAGTATCAACTCTCCACTGCCGTAGATCAAGAGCATATCCTTAGTCCTTTTTCAGGTACTGAAGGATAGTCTTGACTGCACTCCAGTGTGCCTCCCGGCACACAACTGATATCGGCTAGTTACGCTCAAAGCGAAAGCCACATCAGGTCTAGTGCACTGAACAGCATACTGTATGCTGCCTACGGCTGAAGCATAGGGGATGTCCAACATCCTTTTAAGCTCCTCATCAGTCTTAGGAGACTGCTTCTTGGATAACTTAATTACATGCCTCATAGGAAGGAATCCTCGTTTTGAGTTCTCCATCTTGAATCTCTTCAAGACTTTCTCAATGTACGAGGACTGGGCCATTCCTAACATCCTTCTAGATCTATCTCTGTAGATGTTGATGCCAAGGATGTAGGATGCCTCGCCCATCTCCTTCATGGAGAATTGCATTGACAGCCAAGCTTTAGTGGTACCCAACATCTTAGCATCATTCCCATGAGCAAGATGTCATCCACGTAAAGCACCAGAAACGCAACTGAGCTCCCACTGATCTTCTTGTATACACAAGGATCGGACTCGTTCTTGATGAAATCATATCCCCGTATGACTTCATCAAAACGTATGTTCCAGCTTCGGGTTTAACCCCTTTTGGTGGATCTGCTAGGGTCCAAACCTTGTTTGTACCCATCGAGTCCATCTCGGATTTCATGGCCTCAAGCCACTTGTCCGAATCGATGTCCGACATTGCTTCTCCGTACGTCTTTGGATCATTATCCAACTGACTGGTCAGGCCCAGAAATCCATACCTATCAGGTGCATGGGATACTCTGGCCGACCTACGGAGGACTGGAACAATATCAGTGGGAACTTCAGGCTCAGATGTCACTGCCGCCTCTTGGGGTTCCTCACTTGATTCCTCAAGGAGCACCTCATCGCGTCGACTATCCGATGGAAAACTTTTTTCCAAGAACACTGCATTTCGCGAGACAAAAACCTTTTGCTCGGAGGGATCATAGAAATAATACCCCGCAGTTTCTTTCGGATAGCCGATGACCCTGCATAAACTAGACCTCGAGTCCAGTTTATCTCCCACTAATCTCTTGACATATGCGGGGCAACCCCACACTTTCAAGTATTTGTAGGAGGCAGGCTTGCCATGCCAAATCTCATATGGCGTCTGGGATACCTTTTTAGATGGTGCCAAGTTCAAAACTTTAGCCGCCGTCTCAAGAGCGTATCCCCAGAAGGAAAGGGGTAGTTCGGTAAAACTCATCATGGATCGGACCATGTCCAACAAGGTCCGATTCCTCCTTTCAGACACACCATTAAGCTGCGGTGTTCCAAGAGGGGTCCACTGAGAGAGAATCCCATTCTCTTTTAGATAATCAGTAAACTCACCACTCAAATACTCTCCACCTCGGTCCGACCGAAGGGCTTTGATCTTTCGACCGGTTTGGTTCTCTACTTCAAGTCTGTATTCCTTAAACCTTCCAAAGGTTTCAGACTTGTACCTCATCAGGTAAACATAACCATACCGTGAGTGATCATCGGTAAAGGTTATGAAGTACGAGTACCCACCTCTAGCCTGAGTATTTAGTGGACCACAGACATCTGTATGGATCAAATCCAACAGACCACTGGCTAGCGTACTTTGTCCAATAAAGGGTTTCTTGGTCATCTTTCCCGTTAGACAGGATTCGCAGGTCGGTAGGTTGTCCAAATCGTCTATTTCTAGACTCTTTGAGTCCACCAACCCTCTTATCCTATCTTTAGAGATATGACCTAACCTCGCATGCCATATCTGTGCGTTATTATGATCATCACGTTTTCGTTTGTGTTCTGCAGTCATAATCCAATTAGACTGTTGAAGTATGTACAGACCGTTGACCAATGTACCAAGCAGATGAGAAATACCATCTTTGATAATGAAAAAATCGTTTTTATTGATGGTAAATTCATATCCCTCCTTATCAAGGACCGGGATGGAAACAATGTTTTTAATCATGCTAGGTACATAGAAACAGTCATTCAGTACAATCCTAACATGACTACTAATGGCTAACTCTAGTGATCCTACGGCCTCCGCAGCAACGGCCTTGCCATCGCCTAGCCTCAGGATCATCTCATCCTTGGTTAGCCTTCTGCTTCTTTGCAGTGCCTACAAATCATTGCAGATGTGAGCACCACACCCGGTATCCAATACCCATGAAGCAGAATTAGTAATCATATTAACTTCAACCACAAACACACCTGGGTAGGAGAGGAGTTGTGGGCACTCCCTCTTCCAATGCCCTTTCCCTTGGCAATGCATGCAGACATCATTTGCCTTGGACCGCTGAGAACCAAGGGCCTTCCCTTTCCCTTTGCTTGGTCCAACCGGAGCAATAGGGGTGCCTGGAGCGAGAGCAGGGGCCGCAACCATCTTCCCTTTGCCCTTCTTCCTCTTCCAGCGTCCGGCCCTTTTGCCATTCGCCTTGGAGGTCGAAGCCTCTCCTATCAATACCGCCGGCGCCGACTTGTGGGTCGTTGCCTCGTATTGGACCAGCATGTTGATCAACTCATGAATAGACTTCTCAAGTCCGTTCATATTGTAGTTTACAACAAACGGGTCATAGGATGGAGGAAGCGACTGGAGGATCACGTCAATGTACGTGTCATTGTTAAGCCCAGCTTTAAGGTCCTCGAGTTTCTCCACTAGGGAGAGCATCTTAACCCCATGACTATGTACAGACGCTCCTTCAGCGAGCTTGGTGCCAAAGAATGCTTTTGTGGCGGCATATCTAATATGCCTATCCGGAACCGCATAAACCTCGTTCATGTGGAGCATTATGGCGGAGACGTTGTCCAGCCTCTCATACTGCTTCTGGATGTCGTTAGACATGGAAACCAGTATGATACTGCGTACTTTCCGGTTGTCCTCATGCCATTTCTCGAATGTCAAACGTTCTTCAGGCGTGGACCCCTCCGGTAAGTTGCTCGGTGGCGGCTCGTCCAAGACGTAGCCTTGGTTCTCGAAACCGAGGACAATCCTCAGGTTTCTCAGCCAGTCCGAGTAGTTTGTTCCGTTGAATTTGTTAGTCTCAGGAATCATGGTTAACGGGTTCTTAGACATATCTACATTATTAAAAAATGTAAAGCAGAAATTAGCAGATGATGGTAATATTATTGTTCAAGTTGAAGACTTGGTCTTTTAGTCTTTAACCCTCCCACTATTTATACGAAAGTCTGCCACTCTCAAGCGGAGTTTCGGGAAACCATTTCCTAGTGGGCTTGGGATCCACAAGCGTAATCTCCATGCCCCGCTTTTACGATTCACATGAAGAAGACCTTGTGGGAGATATCCAATATCATTCTCATCCAATGAGATTCCCAAGATATTTTGCCTCACCTATTCACATGGTCCCAAGGACTCCAAGCGAACCATGTTACTCAGTGTTGGGCCGACCCATCAACCAAATCATGCCTCAAACTGTCGCCCCCCACGACTCGTGAGACAGGGAAACAGCGAGCGCAGTCTTTTTGTTCACAACAATAGTGCAGCTTTCCCCTAGTCCAAAGTGTGCCACGACTCGTGAGACCACACTTGGGTAGTGGTAGCTTCCTCACCACATTGCTGTGGATGGAAAGCTCGGACAGACCAAATTACCATTTTGATCCAAGTCCGTTCTGGGCCTAATATTTAATTTGGTCCAACCAAATGAGAGTTTAAGTGTGACCGAGACCTCATCACATTATGGTGTTTTAGCATGCATAAATATCCAATATTTAAAGCGATAAATAAAAAACGCCGTATGCATAAAACATAGCATACCCCTGTTAGGATGATCACAAGCCCAACCTATGCGACCCACTGAGCCCGCAGTGAGTCTACGGTCTGTCTAGGGTGGTCCTAAATTATTACAATAATAATAAACTCATTGTCATTCCAATGGGCCTTGAAGTGCTTCTTATTTCACGCCTTGATGCTCCTCCTTGGGGTCTCCGACTCCAATTGCTTGTTAAAATTGAAACCTCACCAATCCTATCTACTCTCATTACAACTGAAAGTAATACATCGGTAATAAAGAAAACAAGCCTTAACATCATGAGGCTGAAAATACGGGAGATGATAGTCCCAAAAACAAGAGGCACGCAGGCCCCATCCAACAGAAAATAAATAAATATTCATTCATCCATACACAAGGTCTAGGGCTTTGTGATCATCCCATGTTGATTCCATCAACTCACATAACATAATTATTCCAAATAATCATGCATAAATAACCAATGGATATTCCAAATACCCAAGTGATGTCCAACATCACAAAAGCATAAATATACAAATAATATGCAAAATTCAAATTTGAAGTTTAATGGACATTTTAAACAATGCATCCAATACATGTATTAATCACAAATTAATTAAGCAAATTTAATTCAAGGAATAATCCAATTATCCCAAAATCAAAAATGCAAAATTAACATATTTTCAGAATATCGTGCAGAAAATACAGAAAATCGAATTTTCCAGAAAAAGTCGAAAAACGGCACAAAACGGCCCAGCCGTTGTGCTGGCAAGCCGCCCACGCGCGCAGGCAGCAAGCCTGCGCGCTGGCCCTCGGCCAGCAGCGGCCGGCTGCGCACAGCGCGCGCCTGTGCGCAGCGTCCGCGCGCATGGCGCGCGCGCAGGCGCCCGCCTGCGCGCGGCCACTGCCGGCCCGACCAAATTTTTTTTTTTTTTTTTGTGTTTTTCAAAACTGTTTCAGCACAATAACATTAATATTATTCTGAAAATAAGCATGCAATTTTAGATCCAATCTAAACAAAATTAAGCATGCCAAAAGTCCATTAAATCCAAAAAATTGAATCATCATATTATTCATATATTTATGTAATCTAACATGCCAAACACACAGATCTATGCCCCTTACATCGAACCGGGCTCTGATACCACTTGAAGGACAAGCGGATCCACCTGGGAGCGCGAGCGGAAGCGAGAAATTGCGTAAATTTAAATCAAATTCAAAATACGCGAATCCCAAGGGGTGTACCCTTAAGTGCTCAACCGGGCGTTCGATGTAGGATGTGTAAATATTAAAACATATATTTAAACACATAGGGCATAGATATACAAATGAAATCAATCAAAGCGTAATAAACCGTTACCTTTGATTGTTTAGCGTATGCTCCCGGCTACTAGCGTTGTTCCTTCTCCGGAATGCTCACGAAATCCAAACGTATGGATTCTCCAAAGGTGATCCACACCACACCGGAAGAAACACACGTTTTTCTTGCTAGAAAAGAACGGGTTTAGGAAGGAATCGATTTAAGAGAAGAACACTATGAATTAGTGTTCTCTTAAACTTACTTTGTTCTTCTTCTTGATTCAAAATCAAGTGAAGAACACAAGTGTAAGAGAGGGAGGGAGCACGAAATTTTTGAGAGAGAGGAGAGGATTTTTGTCTTCTCTTTTTCCTAGAAAAAGATGAATAATGAATCACTTATGCTAGGTGTTGTATATTCTAATATATATACATAATTAATGTGATTATTGGAATGTGTCTAGGTTCATCCAAGGATGTCTAGATTCATTCCAATCAATCACCATCAATTCTTCAATCAAGCCTACCAAAATTTATGGTATGATCAAATCATACCAAAAGGGAAGAGCTTGATTGGAGTTGATTTGTCTCTTTCCAAAAGAGACAAGTCAACATACCACCTAGCATGAAACATGGCTGATTTTGCTTCCTCCAAGGGAGCGTGTCGCCATGTTTGATTAAGGAAAGAAGTCCAACTTCTTTCCATTCCAAATTAGGAATTATTTCTCCTCTCGGGTATAATTTAACGGACCGGGTTTTATCGTAATCCAATTACGACGAACCCAATATTAAATCTAATTAATGTCCACTTAAATTATTCCCGTTGATCTTTTAATCCAATTAAAAGATCCAACGTCTCAACATCTCAACTTTCCATATTTAATCGAAAATCCAATTTACCGATTAAATGAAAGCCGATACAATATCGGCCTGTCCATCCAATGGACTTTCCTTTAAGTAATCCAATTACTTATTTTATCCTTTGAGATTGACTCCAAGTCGATCTCTCAACCTCCTCGGTGATTTGTGTGTGACCCTTTAGGTTCACCCTCAGCTAGACTTGGGCCCGTGTCCCACAAGGGCCCGTTACCATGGGTGGCCGTCTAGCAACGGTCCATGGCACTAGAGACTAGGTGAATTGGCGTGAACATTTAGGCGCCGATTCCGTACGGGTACGATCCTTCCATCTACCGTCTCCCGGCCTTAGTCTAGGGTATGGAATTAGGCGTCGGTTCCCATCCTTGACTAGGCATCTATGCTTAATACTCGAGACCACGTATGTTTCATTGTGTCGACACAGGAAACCATTCCCTGTTCGACCAACCACTGTGGCCACAGCTTCAAACAGCATGAATGTGTCTCCGAGTGCATAGGAGATACCTCTATCACATACTGACAGGGGACGGATCCTCTTCTTGGAATCCACCGTCCTCGCTACACATTCTGACTGCACTGGACAAGGCTTATGATAATCATCTTACAGAATGATTACCTCTCGCCAGATCCAAGATACAGCCGTCCTGTGCACGCGACTGCCATGATCCCTCAAGTCTGAGGATTACTCCCGTACTATCGGAACCGGGGAAAACCAATCATACTGACCAAGCCTCCAAGGCTTCCATATGATGATCCCCGCGAGTCAGTCCAGTCGGCACGACCCCAGTCGACCAACCCATCAAGATCGTGTAGGCGTCCCACGCCTGTCGCTGATGAAACACGGCACTCATCCAATGAATACGACTCTTGACGCAAGTCTCAATAGGACTCTCGATGCCCTGTCTCGAGGTCCTCGACTTGGAACGTTTCAAACCCAACTCTTAATCAGTTGGTTTCATGACCACCATCCAATGCGTGGCCCAACTGCACGAGTTGTTATCCATGGTCTGTGGGCTTTGTTGCGATATAAGTTAAATACCATTTTAACAAATGTAAGATGAGCGCAACAAAGAAGGTACCATTGGTGACGAATACTCATCTTATTCATCACATAATAATATTACATTCACATCAAGTTGTCGGATAGGTTACAAATTGCCAAACCTATTGGCTTTCTGGTCACCTATTCCAACATTTGGAGGGTTATACTTCCTCCGGGGGTCCTTGGAAGGATAAATTCCTTTATGTTCGAGATTCTAATTGGGATTTGTGTGCCCCTTGGGTTGATTCCTCCCTTGATTTCCCCCCGAACCATGATCTCAAGATGTCCTATATTGGGGTTGGTTTGTTTGATCAGATCTTCAATGTGACGGGCTTATTCTCAGATGGCAACTCTCTTCATTCTTTGTCTTATTTTGCTTTTTTCCCTTTTAATTTATAGCTTGCGGCTTATTATGTATTTTATCTTTTTTGTTTTTCAGGGAAAAAGTTGTCTTTGGAGGATGTTCGCCGGTTTAAAGCCTCGCGGGATGGAGGTCCTTCCAGGACTTCCTCTTGGGCTCGTCCTCTTCCTCCTCCTCCACCTCCGCATAGCAAGAGTGAAAGGCGAGGTTCCAGTCCTTCCCGGGCGAGGGATGTTTCTAGTGGTCAACGTTCTCCTCCTCCGAGCTCTGACGGGAGTGGTTCAAAGCGTCCTCGAGACGCGTCCTCTGATCCTCCTTCACATGGTCTTTTAAAAGGATACTTTACTTATGGGACCAACCGCCGCGCAGATGTCTTTTCGTATTGGGACATGGCCGACGTTCAGATAGCGAGGGAGAAACTTCGTCCTACTATTAGTGAGTTTGACGTGTCTAAGTTTTCTTCCCTCTCGGATGATGGTTTTGTGAACATGCTCTGCGGAGAGTCTGCCAGGGTACGTATTTTTTTGCATTGCCTTTGTTTCAGTTTTTGGATTTTGCAGTGTTTTCATTTCTTTCTTCTTGTAGGTGAATACTCTGGCGGAGGTGGCTTCCTAGCGCTTCGAGAAGTACCAAGAAGAGATAGCCCGTTTGACTTCAAGCCTAGCTGATTCTACTAAAGCTAAGGAACGCTTGGAGGGGGAGCTTGCTGACGCTGTTGCGCTTGGGAAGGAACTTAAGGATTCTCTCCACAGAGAAGTCAGCTCCGATTCTCGATTTCTCAAGTCTGATGCGGGGAAGCTTTACTTAGAGTGCGTCAAGGCTGACTTTAGGGAGGAGTTTGAGAAGTCTGGGGACTTTGAGCTTGCTGTGCTTGCCAAGGTCGAGGAGGTTTATGATCAGACTATCAGGGAGTATCGTGCAACCTTGCTTTCCTGCGGTCGCTTTCCTAGGGAGGATTTTCTATTCCTTGATCCCTCGGTGGCAAAGCTTGGAGGTCCTGAAGTTGAGGGGGGAGCCATTGAGAATGGGGAGGCTGTGATTGCTCCGGCTGATGTACCTGCGGCTGATGCCCCCTAGAATGATAGGATTACTTGCTTTTTCCTTGTTTTAGTATTTTCTTCTAACTTGGATATTCCATTGTTATTTCGGGGTGTTTTCCCTCATACTTTACTTTACGGTGATATCACGGATATTTCTACGCATATTTTATATATATGTCATTATTTCTGTTTTCAAGCTTTTTTCTTAAAAGAAAATTTTTTTCTTAGGAGTTCCGATACTATGGAGCTCTCTTTGTTTATAGGGGATTCTTTCGGCCTTTTTCACTCCGGGGGGTACCTCCCCTCAAGGTAGTTTTTTGGCCTTTTCTTCCGGACTGCCGTGTATTGAACAGCCTTTTGGAAATTTTATATAATGGTACATTTATTGGCATGAAATATCATGCATGGAAAATTGGAAACAGAAAGACATCACAACGAATTTATTCAAAAGAAGTCATGACTTTTATTCATTAGGAACGAAACAATTACACGTAATATTTTTCAAGTTTTTTCCATTCCAAGTTCGAGGGAGCGGACTGCCATCTTCCTTCTTTAATTTATACATAGCTGGTCCCACTACTTCCGTCACTATGTAGGGGCCATCCCATTTGGCATCTAACTTTCCGACGGGCCCCAACGCTTCCGTCTTTCGCAACACCAATTCCCCTTCCTGAAAACCTCGGGGGCGGACCTTGTTGTCATATGCCTTAGACATCGAACGTTTGTATGCTTGGACCCTTCTTTCAGCTGCTTCCCTTATTTCTTCGATCAAGTCTAAGTCTTCCCTCCTCGCTTGGGAGTTTTGCTCTTCATCATAGGTTTTCACTCTCCAAGTTTCCTCTCCTATTTCTGCGGGGAGCACGGCTTCCGTTCCATACACCAAGTTGAACGGCGATTCTTTTGTTGATTCTCTAGGGGTGGTACGATACGCCCACAGAACTCCTGGGAGTTCGTGCACCCAATTTCCCTTAGCCTTTCCTAAGCGCGTCTTCAGCTGATGAAGGATGGTTCGATTTGTCACTTCGGCTTGGCCATTCACTTGGGGGTTGTTTACTGATGTGAACAGTTGTTTTATCTTCAAATCTCTCAGCCAATTCTTCAACTTGTTTCCTTGGAACTGGGTTCCGTTATCTGAGACTATTGCTCTGGGAATGCCGAACCAGCAAATGATATTTTGCCATACAAACTTGATGACTTCTTTTTCGTTGATACTGGACAAGGGTTCCGCCTCTACCCACTTAGTGAAGTAATCAACTGCTACGATTAGATATTCTCTTTGTCCGACCGCTCGGGGTAGCTTCCCCACTATGTCCATCCCCCACATGTCGAATGGGCAAGGGCTCTCTATTGTTTTCATGAATGAGGCGGGATTATGCAGGTGGTTGGCATGCTTTTGGCAGGGGGAGCATGTGCGGACCAAAGTTGAAACATCTTCTATCATAGTTGGCCAGTAGTATCCTTGTCGTAAAACTTTCTTGGCCAAGGACCGAGCCCCTGAGTGATTTCCGCAGCTGCCTTCATGCATTTCCTGGAGGACGTATTCAGCTTGTTCGTGGTCTAAGCACTTCAGCAATGGTGTAGAGAAACCCCTCTTGTATAATTCTCTATCTATCAAAGTGAATCTGGCGGATCTTGTCTTTATCTTCTTGGCTTCTTTTTGGTCCGAGGGCAAGGTTCCCTTTGTCAGGAATTGGATGATGGGAGACTTCCACTGAGTGGTTGTGTCAACGGTCACCAAGATTTCGTTGTCTCCTTTTTGTTTGTTCCCTTCTGAGCTGATTGCCAAATATGTCGCAGACAGCAGGGTCATCGTGCGTTTTTTTCGTGAAGTGCGCGGCACTGGCTAATCTCGCTAGTTGGTCTGCCGCTGAATTCTGCTCTCTGGGGATTTGCTTCATTCTTGAAATTTCTCTTTTTCTTCTTGTAGTTTCAACAAGTATTTTGCCATCCTTTCTCGTCTTGCTTCATACTCTCCCTCCACTTGGTTAACCATGAGTTGGGAGTTACTGAATACGTGTACACGTCGGGCCCCTGCAGCGCGGATCAGCTTGCTTCCCAATAACACTACTTCGTATTCAGCTTCGTTGTTTGAGAAAAGCTAGTGTGATGGCGTACTCCATAATATCCGCCTCTGGGCTTTCGATAACTATCCCCACTCCACTGCTTGTCGCGGTGGAGGATCCGTCTACAAACATTTTCCATAGCTTTTGTTCTTTTCCTTCTGCCCTTGGGTTAACTCAGAAACGAAATCCGCGAGGACTTGCGCCTTTATTGCGGGGCGCGTTTGGAATTCTATTCCATGTTCGCTCAATTCTACTGTCCACTTGATCATTCTTCCCTAAGCGTTAGGGGTTGCTAGAATATGCTTTAGGGGGTGGTTTGTCAACACCACTACTTGATGGGAGTGGAAGTATGGACACAGTTTTCTGGAGGCTGTCACCAACGCTAGGGCCAGTTTTTCGATGGGGGAGTATTTGGGCTCTGCCCCTGCAATATCTTGCTCACATAATATACGGGTTGGTGTTCTCTCCCTTGTGCCCTCACCAACACTGGGCTCACGGCGTCTTCTAATGCTGCTAGGTATAAGTATAATGGCTCCCCTTGTTTGGGTTTGTTCAAGAGAAGGGGGGCAGACAAATACCTCTTCAAGTTCTCAAATGCTTCCTGGCATTCTTCATTCCATGTGAACTCTTCCATTTTTCTTAGTGTCTTGAAGAAAGGGAGTCCTTTCTCCACTCCTCGTGACATGAATCTGCTCAGAGCCGCCATTCTTCCTGTCAATTTCTGAACTTCTTTTTTATTCGTTGGGGGGCTCATCTCTTATATGGCCTTGATTTTTTCAGGGTTCGCTTCAATCCCTCTGCGCGATACCAAATATCCCAAGAACTTCCCTCCTTGTACGCCGAAGGTGCACTTGGGGGGATTGAGTTTCATCCCCAGTTGATTTATGATGGCGAAGCATTCCCGTAGGTCCTGGATATGGTCTTCCCTCCGAAGGCTTTTTAGCAACATATCGTCGATGTAAACCTCCATGTTCCATCCTATCATTTGTTGGAAAGCCTTGTTCACTAATCTCTGGTAGGTAGCTCCGGCGTTTTTCAGCCCAAACGGCATCACTTGATAGCAAAATGTGCCCTGCTTGGTGATGAAGCTTGTCTTCTCTTGATCCTCCACCTCGAGGGCTATTTGATTATATCCCTGGAAGGCGTCTAGGAAGCTCATCATTTCACATCCTGCCGTTGAGTCAACCAACGCGTCTATTCTTGGGAGGGGAAATGAATCTTTTGGGCACGCCTTGTTCAAGTCGGTGAAGTCGATGCACATTCTCCACTTCTTATTCGGTTTGGGGACCAACACTACATTGGCCAACCATTCGGGGTATTGTACCGGGCGGATGTATTCGGCGGCCAACAATTTTTTCACCTCCTCTTTAATTATTTTGTTTCTTTCGGGGCCAAAGCTTCGCTTCTTCTGCTTCACTGGGCGGACGTTTGGGTTGACATTCAGTCGGTGTGTTATAACTTCTTGGTCTATTCCTACCAAGTCATGGACGCTCCATGCGAATATGTTGGAGTGGTCTTGGAGGAATTTTATCAACTTCTGCTCTTGTTCCGAGCCCATGGTTGTTCCAATTGAAGTGATTTTTTCAGGCTCACCTTCTACCAACTGAACGTTTTTCGTCTTTTTTGTTGCGACCAGTTTTTCATCTTCTGTCTTTCTCTTTTTTTGTTCTTGAATATGTCCTTCTGACAGGGCATATGCTGGAGAAGATTGAAATACCGTTCTTTTCGCCGCTCTCTTAGTCTCTGATGACTGGTTACTTTTTCCTCTTCCTGGATTCATTCTTTTCCGGAGGATGTTGGCGTGGCATTCTCTTGCGAGGTAGCGATATCCTATTTCTTCTCCTATTCCCCTGTAAGCGGGAAATTTCAACTTCATGTGGAAGGTGGAGGCAACTGCTCGGAATGCGTTCAGGCTTGGCCTTCCCATGATTATGTTGTAAGATGACGGTGCGTCCACTATCAGAAATTTTATCATTCGAGTAGCTCGATGGGGGTGGATCCAATTGAAATGGGCAGGGCTATTTCTCCGAGGGGTTCCACCACACTTCCGTTAAATCCCACCAACGGGGTGTTGACATTTCGTAGCATGCTGGAATCGATTCCCATTGCGAAAATGCTTCATAGAATAGAATATCGGTTGCGCTTCCCGTATCTACCAAGACGTTTTTTTACTAGAAAGTTGGAGACCGTGGGAAAATAACCAATGCATCGTTGTGTGGCGGTATTCCTTTCTCCAAGTCTTGTGTGTTGAAGGTGATTTCTTCTTCTGGGATTCTAGCTAGAGTGACTTCTTCGCAAATCTGGACGTTGTGGGAGGGCTCGGCTGCTCTGATCAACGCCTTTCGTGCTCGGGCTGAGTCTCCTCTGGCGGGTCCTCCCGTGACCACCCCTATAACTCCCGCTGTTGGGAGATTTTCTGCTCCTTTGTCTTTATGGCGAGATGTTTCTCCTCATCCCATGTTCTGGTCGAATCTTTGATTACCCATCGTAGCTTCCTGGCCACGGCCTTGTCCTTCCACGTACTGCTTCAGGTATCCTCTTTGGATCAGTTTCTCGATATCATTTTTTAAGTGATAGCAATCTTTCGTGTTATGCCCTCTGTCCTTATGGAATCGGCAATATTTGTCTGACTTCAAGAGTTTAGGGTTATCTTTCATCTTCTTCGGCCATTGAACGATCCCTTGTTGTTCTACTACAACAAGAATTTCGGCCCTAAAGCCGGTTGGGGGCATATGTCTTTGCCCCTCCGCTTGTCCGTCTCTTCTCGGGTCTTTCTTTTCTCCCTCTCGAACTTTCCTCTTGTTTGACTGTTCCGTTTTTGGTTTGCTAGCTTCTTCAATACGGATGTATTTAGCAGCTCTTTTCATCAATTCGTCTAATGTTGATGGTGGTTTGCCAGCGATAGATTCTCGGAAGCGTCCTCTCTGCAATCCCTGTTGCAGTATGCTTGCTAGCAGCTCGTGGTTGAGGTGAGGGACTTCGAGGACGGCGTCGGAGAATCTTTGTATATAGTCTCTTAAGCTCTCTTGCTCCTGTTGGACTATAGTGAAGAGGTATGCAGCGGTTTTCGGATGGCTTTTGTTGATGGAAAAGTGGTGCAGAAATCACTGCGAAAGTTGTTCGAAGCTTTCAATGGTGTACGTTGGGAGTTGGTTGAACCACGCCATAGCTCTTCCCGCCAGAGTCGTACGGAACACTTTGCAGTATCCGGCATCGCTCATATCGAGCAAGTCTGCTTTGGCCATAAATTTGTCTAGATGGTCCTCGGGGTCCGTGGTTCCGTCATATTCCGCTAGATGTGGCAACCTCAGCCCTTGGGGTAAAGCTTCTGCCAGTATTTGCATGGAAAATGGACTTCTTATGGCTGGTGCCACGCCCAGCGGGACCAGGTCTTGCGGGGCGTTCTGGAGTCGGAGGTTTGGTGATGTGAACTGTCGCCCCTTGTTTTGTTTGGCAAATCACCGTCTCTCCTTCCCTGTTTTGCTTCAGCTTCCTTATTCCACCGGGGGAGGCTAGCAGGCTGAGAGGCCTGTATGCTTCCTTCTTCTTCCTCCATGGACATGTCCTGGGGGTCGTCCTCCCTCGATTCGTTATCCGGGGGCGGAGGGCGTGCCTCGGCCTCGGCGGGGGGAACGAGGGGGAGTAGGCTCTCGGGGACGATTTGCCATGAAATGCATGATCGCCCTCTCAGCCGCTTTTGCCAACGCATCTTCAATCATTTTTTGCAGTGCTTCGGGTGTCATCTGAAGCATCGGCGGCTATGCAGCGGGCGGTGGGGCTTCGCTGACTTCTTCCCTCCTCTCTTCATGTCCCCTCTTGTGGTCCTGCTGGGGACCCAGGCTCATGTGTTCCAAGAGGGGGAGCTCTCCTTCGTTATTCTGTGGAGCTTCTGTTCTTCGCTCCTCATTCATTTCCAAGTCTCTGACCATGGATCCAGTTTGCATTCTTAGTATTGTGATTGTAGATTCCCACAGACGGCGCCAAGTTGATGTTGCGAGAAATGAAAGAGTAATTCAACAACAACGTAATTCGATAATAAGTGTAATAACTAATTTATTTTATTAGAATTGGGCACAATCGTCAATACGTACAAATCGATCTAAGGGAAAATGATAGAACAAGTATATTAGTAAGTTTCTCACAAGAGTTGAAGATCCCTCAAATGAAGGGGTTGAGTCCCTATTTATACAACGATTCTATTTACGGCAAGTATGGTGTATTGTCTTTATTGTCCTTCGTCTTCATATTCTTGGATATAAATGGTAACGTCTCATGGGGACGTTATGGTCTTTTCCTTGCTTTGTCACTAATGGAGGAGCTTCCATGGATCAAGCCCCCTTTGCATGATTTCCTCCATGAGTTGATGACCTTCATTACATTTTCCTTTATTTCTTCTTATTTGATGGAGAGAACTAAATGCCCTTTGACTTTTAATTTTTC
This sequence comes from Sesamum alatum, assembly GCA_034509735.1. Classification (NCBI taxonomy): domain Eukaryota; kingdom Viridiplantae; phylum Streptophyta; class Magnoliopsida; order Lamiales; family Pedaliaceae; genus Sesamum; species Sesamum alatum. The sequence goes on along the minus strand of JACGWO010000012.1, from coordinate 2,092,892 downwards.
TCCATGTCAGATTGTTTTTATTTTATAGTTTCTAATTTGAACTGTTTTAATTGAGGTGATTTTAGGCTAAAGATATAAGCAGATCCCAACCAAATTCTGCAACTTATAATATATTTAATATTAAGTTGATTTTTCTAACACTTCAATTTTTAATTTTTAACTTTTATTTTTAAACACTTCCAATTTTTACTGCTACTTAACTTATAAATTCTTTTTCTGGTTAATTACATTTACCATGCTCGAAGTATATATCATGTGTCACAAACACCCCTCCAAAGTTTAAAAGGTACCAAAAAACTCCACCTTACTTAATGACATCAATAATTCCGTCTGATATGGCGGTGACGTAGTTTGTATTAATTGACACATTAAATTTGTACCCTTTCTATGGAAAGAAATTCAATCCAAAAATTCCTTGTTTGAGTCAAGTAAAGCAGATAAATTTTATTTAAACCAAAAAAATATTTTTGATTTTACGCCACTAACAATTTTAAAATAAAACTATCATTTTTATCGGATAAAAAAAATACATTGGTTAACACCATTAACACAATATAATATACAATCTAATTAACTAATCTAAACGTATTTTCATATTATACGAAAATTTATACAAAATTGAAAATAGACCTTTTACACTAAACATTGAAAATTAAAAATTAAAAAAAACCCAAAATATTTGATAAAATTTTTAAAAGAGACACTTATAAATTACTAAAAATAATCTGATAAGCTCATTTGAAGAAAAAAATTAAAAACAGTTACATTGTTTATAATATTTTAAAAAACATGATGTTTAATCATGATCATATGGATTAAAAAAATTAATATTACTAACATTTCATTATAGATTTATTATTTTATTTTATTCAAACAAATCATCATTATTTTCAAAATAAAATTTGACATTTCATTAGTTTTGAGAAGAAAGAAATGAAAAGGTTGCGAATGATAAATTTTCTTTTTTTTTCGGAAATTACTTTTTGACGTTTGAAGTATCACTACAAAAAAATGCGGGAATTGAAACGAATATAGATGTCCGTTCCTAAGACCGTCCAAATAGGAACGGTAAATGAAACTGTTGTGGAACGAGAAACCATTGATAACGTCACCGTCGAGGTATTTGTAATACAAATTAATAGGAACGGCACGACCGTTCCTATTTGGGTGCCAACCTATGGGTGCCAATTTGTACACCTATTAGCGTTCCTAAAAAGGACCTGATATATTTTGGACTTCAATTTGGAACACATATGTTAAACTTGGAAGGGTTAGTCGACCGGGAACACTTACCATTCCAATACGGCTTCCTATGGCCGTGTCCATTTGGACCGGTCAGCTAACCGTTCCAATATGTAGTCCTAAATAAGACCCTTTTACGCCATGGGCAAAAATGTATGCAATTATCATTTCAAATTGTGGGTATATAGAAAGTGCAATATTGTTACAATTACCGTTCCCAATTGTGCTCCAATTAGGAACGGTCCTGTTGCGTGTGCCTCATACCGTTCCTAATATGCCCTAACGGCTATATTACAATGGTAATATTACCGTTTTTTGTCACCCCACCTGCGACCATTCCTAAAGCTGAAACAACATCTATATTTCAACGGCTAGTTTTGTGTTCCAAATAATATTCCAATGCCCGTTCCAATATTTTCTATATATATGTCCCCCTTCTTTCTCATTGTTCTTATAATTACTTTCCAACTCATTTTGTTGTAACTCCCCCCCCCCCCCCCCTTGATTCTTTATACGGAAAATCGAACATATCAATTACTTGCGCAAAATTTGCATTGATATTGATAGGTGTTTTTGCTCAGGTAAGTATGCAAAATTCTGTAATTTCAGGAGGGGTCAAAAGATACACGAGCGCATCAATGCGGTGGTGCGAGGACACTATCCCACCCTTGGGGCAGTTTGCGTAAGGTGCCGCCAGAACACCAGCATTTCTGGTTTGAGAGCCTCAGGGTAAGGTTAATTTCAGTTATCAATTAAATTTTTATTTTAAATATTTTAACAATTTCAGTTCTCATATATATATATATATATATATATATAATACAGATGACGTACTGGTGGGACTGCGACGACGAGGCGATGTTCAGGATCTTCCACGTTTGGGCGGAGAAGTTCGGCTCGCCAGACAGTCCCTGCAGAAGCCTCTATGGCTGGCGAACGAGGTCTGGTGGCAGCTCCTCCTGTACTGGGACTCCCCGGAGTTCAAGGAGGAGTGCGCGAAGAACAAGGCGAACCGGTCCGCCAACCCGGCCGCATCCGCTACTGTGTACCGCGAGAGTTATGTTTCCGTCGGTATGCACAAGCGAAAGATGGTAAGATGTTTAATATTATTTAAATTATTTATTATTATTAAATAAATTTGTAATAACGGTTTCTCATTTCTTTTGACAAGAGGAGGAGCTCGGCCGGCCAGTGAAGCAGATGGAGTTATTCTCCAGATGTTACAAGAAGAAGGCCGACAGTGGCTGGAGCGGGTCAAGGGCAGCGGAGGTGGCGGTAAGTTGTACATTTCATATTCTATTTTATTTTTTTTAATGTTTGAAAATATTTTAATTTATTCTAACTATTTTTGCAGGAGACGTTCCAGAAGATGTTGGAAGATCACCAGTCTCAGGCCAGGGCCAACCATAGGGATGCTCCGGCTGAATCAGAGAGCTCGGTGGCGCAGATCAAGCAGGAGATGTGGCTGGCTTACATGGGGGGCAAGAATAAGGGCCGAGTATTCGGTCTTGGTTCTGAGGCCCACGGTCTCAGCCAGACCGTTACCTCGCCATCACCATCGGCACCGCCAGCGCCAGAGCCAGCGCCTTCGTCAAACTTGGAGGGTCGGATGGTCTGTCTCGAGGAGATGATGGTGGACATGATGGGCATGATGAAGGCCTTGCAGACCAATCACTCCAGCGCTGGCCCATCACGGCCTCCTAGGGCCCCCCCCCTCCCCCCCTCTCAGACGTTGACGAGATGGACGAGGGGGACGAGGAATAGTTAGGACTTTTTTTTTGTAATTAAATTGGATAATATTCACATTTAATATAGTTTTTATTTCTAAATTATGCATTTTTCATATTTAAATAATAATTATAAAATCAAATTCAAAAATATTATTAATAATTTAATATATATTTTAATTATAATAATTATTACCAAAAAAATTAATAATTCATTATTTAGGAACGGTACTTTCGACAGTTATGGAGCGCTTACAAACCGTTCCAATATGTGACTGTTTAGAAGAAGTGACCGTTCCTATTACCGGGTAAACAACCATTCCAAATTTATACATCGACCGTTCCTAAACACGGGAATAAAAGAATTCCAAATTATGGACAGACCGTTCCTACATGTATTCCAAATTCAATGCTTTCGTAGTTAGGTTTCGTTCTAAATACAATACCAAAAATCAGTCCAATACCGTATTCCAAATTAGGAGTACAAAAATTGTTCTCAAGAATCGTGTCAAAATATATCCCAGTAACCGTTCCTAACGTGCATACACGACCGTTTCAAGAACTATTCCAGATACAGTGCTAAATTGTATCTTCAACTTATGCTGACAATTCCAAAATGTATTCTAACTAACGTTCCTAATTGCGCGTGTTTCTTTTGATATGACAGTTCCAATAATTTATAAGGTGTTCCAAATGCCATAATTACAAATTCATCCATACAAAGTTAGGAACGGTAAACCATTGTATGCCGACAATCGTTCCTAAACTGGAATGGTCGAGCTTCTCCCGTTCCTATTTATTAGGAACGCCTCTCATAGCAACGAATAGCCTCCCGTTCCTGAACCGTCCCTAACACCAGTCCAAATGGGTACAGTGATCTATTTACCCCAAATTTTAAAAAAAACGTTCCTAATATCGTTTCAATTACTGCATTTTTTTGTTGTGTATGATGTTTTTGAACTAACTCAAGTGTGAAATTCTTTTCTCTTTGGAAATTTACAGAAGTCGATTTTGTTAAATGTGATTTTCTTATTTTATTTGACTAAAACAAGGCGTGTTTGGGTTGAATTTTTTTACAAAGAAATATTGCATGAAATAATGTTATTAGTAACAAAATAATTCTTCGCAAAATAGTATAATTTGTTGCTAATTTATGTTAGCAATGAATTTAGCAAGAAAAATATTTATTTGGTAATTAGTTTGTCACAAATTTAAGCATCAAATTTTTGTGTTGCTGATTTTGCTAGAAATTTGAATACCGAAAATGTTAGTAAAATTTTGAGGAATTTTTCATTTTTGCCAAGATCATCTACGAAGTTTTACAATATTAAAATTTATTTATAATATTAAGAAAATATAGCATTTCTAATATTAAGTTTGAACTCATAAAAGCTTAAAATTTGTATCCCTAGCTAATTGTCAACACATGTAATTTCCTTTCTAATTTTCCTAGCTATTGACACAATTTCTTGTGTGAAAGGGTACAAATTTGACGTGTCAATTAATAATAAGAGATAATTATATTTACACCCCCTAATCTATAGTAAATGATTACATTTTTAATGGATGTATGTGTAATGATTCAAAAGATAAGAGTAATTTGTATAAACAGATCATAGGTTATGGGGTGTAAATGTAATTATCCCTAATAAAAACTATGTGGACTCTACATCAGTATACTCTAACAATATTATTGATGCGATTGAGTAAAATGGACCTTTTTGGTTTAAATTTTCGGTACTTTTAAACCTCGGGGAAGTTTTGTGACACGAGGTATACTTTCAAGGTGATCAATGTATTTAACTTTTTTTGTTTATAATTTACTTTCATCATAAAAATAAACATTATTATTAAACAACTCAAATTTATGTTATTAAATTTGAACGTGTGCAAGTCACGTGCAAAAGATCCTCTGAATCGTCATTAAAATTCGTGTGAATGAAAAGCGCCGACCAAAAAGCCTTTTACCGACTCATCTTATCATCAACCAATCAATACAATTGATTTTATGGCCCAGATTACTAGACCACGTAGGCTGCTACGTACGATGGGGGGACCTCAATGGACCACCTGCACTCTAGTAAAACTCAGAAATAACTCCTCACCTTCCAAAAATACTTTACTCTAGGGAAAGAAAAAGGGGGGAAATAATTTATGGGCCTTTGCAAATAATAGAAATTACCGTACTAGCATACTCCGTGCATGTGCAAAATATAAAAGGGTAAATTATAATTATATTTTAAAAAAATTGACATAATTACAGATACTTTTTATTATTTAAAAAATTATGAATTTCTACTCAAATAAAAATAATTATGTGGCTACGGTGATGTTGGCATTACTACTTTACCAATACTGAATTTTTTTAAAAAAATAAATAAAGCATTTGAAAAAATGTAACAAAATTTAAGAGTGTGTAAAATAAATAATCCATAGAGATATTAGTCTATAAACTTTTTCTAAAAAATAGATAAAATTATAATTCATAATTCAAAATAACATTATGATTAATTCACCACGAAAATTGGACAGAAACCTAACAGAGACTAACAAAATTAGCTCGTTGTCAGGAGGATGTTAAAACCAGAGAATATTTGTAATTTTTGAAAAAATGACAATATATTTATAATTATGTCAAATCTTAGTTATAACTTACATAATATAATAAGACAATGGTCTTATATATGTTGCACAAAGTGTTTAATATATTGAGTAGATAGATTATTAACACACATTCTACTTTCCAAATATAAGAAGTATGCAGCAATTACTCATGGCCATAGTATATAAAATACTTAGTGTAACATGAATTTAGCCTTTATTTGGTATTTATATGAGTATATTGAATATGGACAAAAAGAAATTGGCTAACCTCAAGAATCATGGAAAATTCTTATCTGAATCAGGTTTAGTCGAACCAAATCAATCATAAAACAAGTGTGATACACTTGCCATGTGATTGGTCACTTTTTCTAAATTGTACACCAATCATACGACAAGTGTATTGCACTTGGCATGTGATTGATTCAGATTTGGCTGAGCTAGGTCCGGGCTACAATTTGCCCAAGAATCATTTAGTCTAACCATACAATGTCTTTGATTAGAGTTTTGCCTTATATAGATTCTCAATATTCTATTAAGCATATATATTTAGTTGAAAAGTATATTTTTTAGATGGACTTTTATTCTAGAAATGCTAACAAATATACACTAAAAAGCTCAAAAATACAAACTAAAAAATCTAATCAAAGACATGGTATGGTTAGACAAAATGGTTCTTGTGATTAGCAATTTTTATTTTTATTTTGTCCAAATTCAGTTTGGTAATACCAAATTAATTATTTTAACAAGTATAATTATAAATTATACACCCAATATATTACAAGTTCAATACATTCACTGCATAGTCCAAAATTTTAATCCAAAATATGAATGGGTAAACTTATAAACCATTCAAAGTATCTTATAAGTTATTTGCAAGTTGATGTGATGTCAAAAACTATTTGATAATTCTTTCTTTGAAGGAACTTATTAGATACAAAAATAATTAGTCAATAATTGGTTGTTACACAAAGGATCAAAATTCGGACACCTGAGGTTAGAAGGGGTGCTCGTTCGCTAAAATCGACCAAAATCAAATTGAAATTTCAATAAATAAAAACTCAGTATGTAGCAATGATTTCTTGGTCTAGTGATTAAAGTTGAGGTCCCATGATTTTAGAGGTCATGTTTTCGAACCCCACTAATGCGTGGGAGGATAATATAATGTATAGTAGGATTGTGTATACTGTAATAGTAGGGGATTGTTTAGATTTAAATTATGTGATATTGTTGATCAACTTATGATTGTTGTAATTGTTGTAATAGTAGACAGGACGGATTGTATTCGATTTAATTTAATTAATAATATTAATCACTTCCACTTAATAAATAAATAAATAACTCAATATGAAAAAATGCTATACCAAATGCTAAATAAAAATCGGTTCACACATTAGTAATCACCGAAAAATAAATTTGTATTCCAACTTGGTATTCGGTAAACCATTTTTTTCGTTAAAAATATTGAAGTTGATTAACTATAATGACATATAAGACATATGTGTATAGAACTTATATTGGTATTCGGTACGGTTTGATAGAACGACACTAAAAATAAAATCAAACTGATCAGTTCGACTTCGATGTGTACAGTCAGTTTCGATTCACTTTGATTGGTTTATGATACGGTCATGATTGGTATTTTTCTCATTCGAACTAGAAAGGGTTCCGGAACTTAGGAAAAAGATGAAGATTTTTTCTAATTTGTTCTTTGCCCTTTCATTCCTTGCATAATGTTAAATACAAAACTTAATAAAGAATTCTTAGAACAAGTATCACAACCTCTATCATGCCCTAACAATTTTTGTCCATTTTTTTTTTATTTTAACTAGTGATAATAGGCCATAAGCTAATTTAATTGCAGCAAATCTATTGGACTTTCTAACACAAAAGATAAAATTCACTGCCAAACAGATGTATTCCCACCAAAATTTTATCTGCCAAAAATAACTGTATTAGAGAACAGAACCGTACCTGGTTTTATACAATTCGGCAACATAATAGTTAATCAAGCAAGATGATTAGCACCAAATGACTTACAATTCATGGGAAATTATAACCCAAAATCAGATTAAGCTAAACCTTAACCAATCATAATACAAATGTAATGTGATTGATTTACAGTTCAACAGACAATGATAAATCACATTACAAGTACCGCCAAACCTAGTATGAATAAGAATTTTCCTTCGATGCCACTGATTCACTCGTGGGCTGATCCCCATTAAACAAAACTATAGGTAGACTGCATAGAGAGTAAGAAATAAACACACATGCGCCATAAACCAGGCATCCCTATTAAGCAATACACTGTCGAAGCATCAATATTCCTTAAACAACACTAGTTTCCAGAATTATCTGTTGCATAAGCTTTTCTGCAATTACTGCCACAAAATGCACCAATTATCATGCAGTTTCAGCCCAACGGTCATCAATATGGACTTGTCAGCAAACAATATAGCTTGCTATGTACATTCATGCTTACCCAAACATCCTGTTGCATTTATATATCAATTAATTGATTATAACTAAAGCCAAAATACTTGCAAATGAAATCATCATTTATTGAAACAGTTAAACATGCGACGCATGCAACTAGCAGGTCATATCCTGAATCTTGCCCGAGTAATTTGTAAAGTACAATTACTGAATTCCCTTTTTTTCTCGACATACACAACTACAAGAAACTTGTAGTTGGACAAGCCTCATCAACTAGATAGCCCTCTATATCAGGAACGTGACAAAACATTAGAATGGCCAAAAACTGTGAAGTCTCATGATGACATGATCAATGGTTACTCCACCTTAAGCCACTGGAAGTTCACCGCAATCGCTTATGACAACCCTCTTTGTAGGACGATCACCTCTGTCTGTTTCTTGTGATTCAATCAGCCTTACGACATCCATGCCCTCCAGAACTTGTCCAAACACAACATGCCTCTGGTCTAGCCATGGTGTCTGTAATTCATTCAACACAAATTTGAAGAACACATTTAAAGCTAGATTTTTATGACACAGAAGTATCACTTACAAACAAGTATCTACTTCCAATCAAATTTCGTTTGACCAAATACTTGGTTTTGTTCCCAATAGGCACTTATTATTTCTCATGATGGTGTACTCAACTAGTACGTTAGTGTTGATCACCGCTATCAAATTGGGATATATGACATCACTACCACTTAGATTGTGAAGCAGTGATGTCAACATCCACTTGCTAGGTTCCATTTTTCAGAGGAGAAAAAGAAAAGAGAAACAACCAAGCTAAGTTTCCCACAGTTTAGTTGCATAACCTCACATGTGATCATGGTAAACCTAAGCAATATCATTCTACTAATGTATGAAGACTTCAAGAAAGCTAGAGGTAATAGTCATAGCTCTCCCTCACACTATCTTCAACAAAAAAATCAGCTATGTAGCTTTGAGTTCACAAAGTTGATGATACCTAACACATTTTTGAGATGGTTTCTTAAAATATAGAAGACAAATAAAAATGTAGTGCAAGCCAATAGCAGAAGGAAATGAATTTAATCAAGAATACAAAACGAAGTTCAAGAAGGAGGCAGTAACTCGAAAAAGGGGATAATCAGTTGTTACTTGTTACTGAACTTCGGTAGAATACCAAATGAAAAAAAGTATCAACAATTGGCAGCAGCACACTGAAGCCAAAAAAGATAACAAGGAAAAAGTTCAGACTTTCTCAGTAGAGTTACTGAGAGACTTCCTTCTGGACTCTGGAAGAATTATCATTTAAAAAGGTGTTGATTATTGGCAGCAATCACAGCGAGGAAGGGCAGAACGAAAAAGTTTAAGCTTTCTCAGTAGAGTTACTTTTAGAGACTTCTTCTCTATTTGATTCATTATGCTGACACTGTTCAACAAAGTTTTGTCAGATAAAAAATTTGGAAGCCATATAAAGTAAGGATGCATCCTTCCTGAACTCTTTGTGGACCGCTCAAACTCAGTTCTCTATTTGTAAGTGGGAAAACATCAAATGTTTGTAGCTTTCTTGCACAAGATATTTAACACAAAACCAGAAACACAGTAGTATCCAGCATGTTTCCAATTATCTATCTAAGACAATAAGTATGGTTAATTCCAATTATCTTTCCACGCTTTCAGTTTTGTATTTTACCTCACAACTTTTGCACCCTCTAATATAAGTTTATTTAGACTGCCGCGTACCTTGACAGTACAGATGAAAAATTGGCTCCCATTGGTATTTGGACCAGCATTTGCCATGCTAACAACTCCAGGTCCAGTATGAATCACTACAAATATAGAAATTATTACCTTATTAGCCAGCAAGAGTAATGACGAAAGCTCCAGTAAACAGACTAATGAAGGAAAAATATAAACTCACACTTAAAGTTTTCATCTTTGAATGTGCGACCATATATGCTTTTACCACCTGTTCCCTGAGAGACACATCCCAATCATGGAGCCTTTATTAATACAATGGTCTAGAAACTCAAAGGCTTAACCAACAAGGAGAACAAAATGTTATGCATTAGTAGCCATACAAGTTGGCTAGTGACCAAGCCAAAAAGCAGATAAAAAAGCATCAAATAATTAGTATGTGCATCAGCATCACATCTAAATTATAACAGCATGTATTAGAACTAAAAAATAATTGAAGGTGTTCTCTGACTGTTTTTCAGTGAAGCCCCTCAAAATATGATGCACAGACATATTATAATCAGCCAAGATATGACACCAACATTTACTCTTCTAGATGTCCTGATAGCAAATACTAGCTAGAGCCAAAAAGTTCATTATAATATTGCCTTGGATGTCCTCAAGTTCCAGTGCTGAGACCTACAATTTCACAGGTCCATAAAATATTTCTCCGACATACCCTTATTCAAAGAGAGAGCACACAGCACTGCATAGCATCTCTTTTGCAATCAATTTTACATTTAGCATCTTGGTTTAACACTTTTTATGGATTTGAACATGGTTCTATCACAACTCCAAAGAAAAAGTTTTATCGGACTCCAAAAGCTTGATAAAAATGTAGCAAAATTCCAGGGTTAGTATGAAAAACATTAGCATCGCCCATGGTCTTTCATGACATTCTCTCAAAACCGAAAGAATACAAGTGGTTACCATACTAGATACAATAACATGGTGTATAACCTCAATTTGAAAGCTTCTAATAAGGATAAAAAGTTATAAGTTCACCAGAAAGTTGCAAAGTATATAGCGCAAATATCTCCGTGACTACTAGCAGGCCATTATTTGCACATAACATACAAACAAAAAAGATCGCATCAGAAAAATATGCTAGCTAACACTAGCAGCTTACATTTCCTTTGTCAAAATCTCCCCCTTGAATCATGAAATCCTTAATAACACGGTGGAATGCCGAACCTTTGTAGCCAAATCCCTTCTCCCCTGTTCAACCAAACATCCATGAAAAGTTAAAGTCAACATTTCAGCTAGAATATAATCTGTTTTGGTGTGATAGTATATGTACCTGTGCATAGAGCACGGAAGTTTTCAGCAGTCTGTGGCACGTCATCACCATACAATCCAATGACAATTCTTCCAGCAAGCTTTCCTACTGGGTTTCCAATGCTTATATCAAAATAAACTTTGTGTGTCACTTTTGATTGCAAAGTAGCTTCCTGAGTGAAGAACAAACGCACAACTTAAAAGCTGAAGATATAATTCGGCTGAGAATAGAGGTATGATTGACTGCAAAAAATTGGAGGGTATGAAATGTCGGCTATCGCTTGTGATTGGATAGAATAAAAGCGCACGGAAAACATGATTAATTTATTATGTGTCATTGAAAAAATCACGCAAACATTTGAAAGAAATGATTCCTTTCCACTTTTGACAAAAAAGAGGTTTCATTCCTAGAATGGATGACAAGGCATTTACTTTAGTTTTCCTGTTAGAGAGCCTTTGTCCTTTATGTCTTGGGACACGGGTATAATACCAGCTCTATTAACAAACTAATAGATCTACAGAAGCAGTTTCTCTACCAGAGAACAAATTATGTACATTTTCAATAATGCAGCATATATCTTCTCATAATCAACTAAAACCTAACAAAAAGTCTCCAATGACCTTCTGTCCGTTGAGTTCTCATCAGGCTTCAACTAAAATTGCTAAAAATAAGGTAGGCCTAAAGACAAAAACCTGAACTATCCAAATTTGAATTTGTAGTCCATGGATTCATTATCTAAACTACTTCAAAACATAAGAAGTTTACATACACATACGTATACATATGTATATAATAATGCAGAAAATAACTAATCATATAATCTACAAAGCAGAAACACTACTTTAACATTCCGCTGAAAAATCCAACCAGCAAAGAGTTAATGAGCGATATCAGATTTTAATATCAGTATAAGGACACCATCCAACTAATTAAAAATATAATTTACGAAACACTAAACTTCATACGCTGGCAAAAACACAGAAAGCAAGCATACATCGAAGTTTCAGAAAGGATATATAATAACTGGTGTATTTTTCACATTTCTCATATTGCGAACAGGCAAAGGAGATGTTACTATCAGTTGAAAAACACCATTCACAAATACAATACGCACGAACTTAGGTGAAATAAAGCACAAGTATACATGAACCGGTTAATATAAAAAGTAAAAACAATTTGTAGTCATCTTACATTCACAGACATCTCCAAATTCCTAACAGAAAAAAAAAAAAAAAAATAGATATATCAGTATATCAAGCAAAAAGAGAAAAGGACCTCAGCCATGGCTCGAACTGAGAAAGACGCAGCGCCCTCTCTGCTCCGAACCGGACGGTCCAAATGCAAGGACGACAAGCCAAGCGAACCAGAGAAAAAGCTCGAAGATGAAAATGCAGATTTCCGAAGCTTCACAGACGCGAAAGAGCAAACCGCACTCGTCGTTTTTGCAGGTGAGAGACATCGCGGAGCTGAAACCGAGCTAATATTCGACTGAAAGAAAAATGAGAGGAGAGCTTTAACGGCGTAAAATGCGAATTAAAAGCTGAAGGCACGAGCTAGAAATGCAATTAGGGTTTAGGAAGAACAGACTTACAAGAGATGCATAAGAAACCGCCATTGTCGATTCCTTCTCTCTCCCACTGGTGTCTGTGTGTATGGAGGAGAGGTTGATGAGAGAGGATATAGTGTGTGAACTGTGTGAGGGTTTCGCAAAGCTGAGTGGTTGTTGAAAGGGTGGAGGAGCAGGAGACTGACGGAGATGACGATATTTCAAATGACTGGAAGGGTGTTGGATTTTTTGATAATGACAATTCAATCCTCTCAAAATATCCTCTCCTCAAAATCCCAAACTTATTTCCAATATTCAGGAAATTAATTAAAAATAGCAAAAATAAAGAAAAAAATCACGACTTACAAAAATAAGGGCGTTCGTTGGGTAAAATCAAATCGAATCGAACTCGATAAATCAAAAATTGTATGTTAAAATGATATACCAAATACCAAATCTAATTGACTAGTTCAATTTTAGTAATTACTGGACTTATTTTGGTGTTTGGGATCGAGATTTGATAAATAAATTTTTTTTATAAAAGATAATTAAAGTTTACATATCAATGATTTCTTGGCCTAGTATTTAAGATTGAAGTCACATGACCTCTAGATCCCCATCAATACGTGAGATGATAGTCTATTATACAGTATGATTGTTTGTATATTGTTATAGTAAGGGGTTGTTTGAATTTCATTTATGTAATATCGTTGATCAATGTATAATTGTTGTAATTGTCTCTATTAGAGATTGATAGTCGACAGGGCTGATTGTAATCGATTTAGTTCAATTAATAATATTCATCGTTTTCACTTCAAAAAAAATCAAAGTTTACATATATAAAAAATAATAACTATATTTCTTAATTAGTTGTTTAATTTTCAATAAATAAAATAACAAAAATAATAAAAGATAATTAATATATATGTGCATAATATTTAAATATAAAAATATACAAAGATAATGTTTGGGTATTCAATTCGGTTAGATAAATTGACGTTAATAATCAAAAAATCAAATCGAATACCAAAGTTTTAAAAGAATAAATCGAATATGGTTCGATTTCAGTGTGTACTGATTTTTCGAGTTTCAGTTTGGGTTTCTTGGTTTATGAAACTATAAGCACCCCGACGATTTACTGTGAAATGAGGTGTGTTATCAATACTAGCGAGTGAAGCACACTCAATAAATGTACACAATTAAATTATTATTATTATATTTATTTGTTGATAAAATATGAATGATAAATTAAAAAATAAACTTATTTAATAAATTTATTTTGATTAGAGTAAATAGTAAGAAGTGATTGATTACAATGTGTAACACATGACAAATTCACTGATAATTTCTTACTCAAGTGGTGAGGTTGAGGTCTCACAATCAAGAGGTTGTGGGTTTGAGTACTACGAATGTAGTGAGTTGTCTAATTTATAGGATAATTGTATTATTCCTTTGATTGGTATTGGTAGATGTGGATTTGTTATTATACCGTGGACTGAATAGATATTGTTATATTGTGCACTGGATATTGTAATAGCAATTGGTCGTTTTAGAAACATTGTTGTACTTTCAAATTAATAGTTCATCGCTCATTATAAAAAAAAAAAAACATGACAAATCCATGACACGTGAATGATGAATGATGGCATTCAGCCATCATCCAACTGTATCCAATCAACCGAATAGGTGTCGAACACTGAACTAGTGTGTCCTTATGTTTAAATGGTGTGTCTATAATGGTGAAATGATATGTACTTTTGATGAAATGATATGTTTATTCTGATGAAATTGTATCTCTTTTGGATAAAATGATATGTCAATTCGCATAAAAAGTCACAGCATTAACAACCATCTTTTCCAATTGGCATGTCTACGAAATTTTCCAACCTCTATGAACATGCCCCCAATTTGCATTTCATTCATTCAAATCGAATTCAAATCATTTCTAGCAATAACAAGCATTCTAATGTTCTTATTTGAGAGAGTCCAAAATATTATTGATTCTCAAAGTTTGTAATGTTGTTAATTTGACACTGTAAAATAAATGAATTTTGGGAAATAAATTATCATTACCATTAACACCAGCGCGAGATAATATTATCTTAAAGATAAAAAATTCAACTCTTATTTCGACTTCCTAATATACAACTACCACATATCCTTTACTTTTCACAAAATTATTTAATTAAAAAGAAGAAAAATAAAATAAATAATTTATCAAAATTAATAGAAAGAATTGAGTGTAAATGTATATGAATAAGAAATTATAGATAAAACTAATTCAAAAAAAAAAGATGATTCTTTGTGGAAGAAATAAATAAAGTCATGCAATCTATATTTTGTCAACTATGGTAGTTAGTCTCCCCCATAATAATAAATAATACAAATATGCAGAAAACATCGTCGTTTTACAAGAATTCTTATTGAAAATTTTATAAAAGAATCCCACATTTGAAAACATGGTTCTAATGATTCAATTAATACTAGCGATTGAATTAATTTGTATTATTTAAGTAAATCTATATATATAGTAAAACGAAATTTGACCAAATTAGTTTAATTTTGACCAAATACCTTTCTCTGATGTTTTTGAATTTTTTTAATTCCCAAAAAAAAATCTAATTGGTTAGAAACATTATTTATTTTTAAAATATTCATAATTTATTTTGTATTTATCTAGAATCTTATCTCCAAGATTATTAAAAAATTATTTGTCAATAAAAATTTTATTGGTTAGAAATATAATCTATTTTAATATATTAAATATTTATTTTATATTTATCCAAAATCTTATATCTAAGATTATAATTGAATTTCTATCAAGAAACATTCTAATTGGTTGGAAACATTATCTTTTAATATATTAGATATTATTTTATATTTATCCAAATCATATCTCCAAAATTATGATACTATTTTAATTTATATTTATTTTAAATCATTACCTAATGATCATGATCTCTGTCACATTTGTATTTAAATACTCTGCATCTCTCGTTCATTAGATAGACCCAATTCTACCAATTTCCTATTCTCCATTGATTTCAAAATTAAACACTTTGTATACTTAATTTTTCTCATTGCTTTTTCTATGGCTACAGTAACATCTTACACTTTCTATGGTATTAATTTTTTTTTTTTCCCTCCATGATCTTTCAATTATGTTAATCTTCACCCATTACTCATATACTTATGCCTATTAAATTTTAATAATTATTTATCGTTTACACTCATCTCATCTGGTTAAATTGATGTTTTACTCTTTATCATGATGTCGTTATATTTTTTATATCTTAATTTTCATAATACTTGAAATATATTTTCTTTATTAAATAATAACTTTAATATTTATTCCTCTTACGGTGTTAATTTTCATATTTCTATATATGGTGATTGCTTGACTTATTTTTCTACAAGAAGAAATAAATTTATTTGGTGTTAATGGAAATATTGCTTTTAAATATTTATTTGTATTATTTTACTTAATTTATTATTTAGTTTTTATTTATGTTAAATATCTACTCTTTCCTATCTTTTATACACAAGTTTTTTGTTTTTATATATTATGATTTCATCCATTAGTTTTGTTTTATAGTTTACTTCCGTTGTTCTTTAACATATTTTACTTTTTAAAATTGTTTGTATTTCTACAAGAATGAACATATTATTTAGCCTTAATATGTATTATATTAATTCGTATAATATTTATTTCTATGATTCTACTTAATCTGCCATTTAATCTTTATTTCTATTGAAATATCTATCCTTTGTTTATTTTATGAACCAATTTTATATGTATATATATCATCTTTTAAAATTTTATTCTACAGTTTAATTATGTTCTTTTTCAAACTTCATTTTCTTAACAAGAAGGGACAAATTTATTTAGTGTTTATTAGGTACATATTGAGATAATAATCTCTACCATTTTCTTGTGTTTTCTTTATTAAATAATAAGTTTAATATTTATTCCTCTTGTGGTGTTAAATTTTTAGATTTCTATGGTGAATGCTTGATTTTGTTTTTCTACGAGAAGGAATATATTTATTTGGTGTTAATAATAATATTTTATTTTAACATTTATTTAAAATATTCTATTTGATTTGAATTTAGTTTTTGTATCTGTTTAAATATTTATTCTTTTGTATATTTTATACACCAATTTTTTTGTCCATATATTATAGTTTCATCCATTAATTTGTTTTATAGTTTACTTTTTTTGTTCTTTTTCATATTTCATCCTTTTTTGTTTTTTGTTTCTCTACAAGAGCGAACATATTTATTTAGCGTTAATTGCTACATATTTCATTTAACATGTATTTGTATGGTTCTATTTAATCTGTCATTTAATTTTTATTTATGTTTAAGTATTTACCTGTTGTTTATTTTTATGCACCAATTATATATACATATATATTATCATCTTTTCAATTTTTGATCTACAATTTAATTTTGTTGTTCTTTTTCAAACTTCATTTTTTTTTACAAGAAGGAACATATTTCTTTAGTGTTAATAGGTACATATTTATTTCTTAGTATGATTATACTTAATTCATCCGACATTGAATTTTTATTTCTATTTAAAATTTACCTTTTTGTATATTATATATATTATAGTATCATCCGTTAAATTTTTATTTGTAAGTTTAGTTTTGTTGTTCTTTTTTAGATTCATTTTTTTGTTTGCTAAATACGATGTTTTACAAGGTGGAAAGATTCATGATCATATTAGTTTATCGAACTATGTAAATATGATTCTACTAAATCTATAATCATATGGTTTGTAAATCTTTATATATTCATGTAAATATATTTTATTTTCATGTGTGTGTAATTCGAGCTTGTTTCAGAAAAGGTCTACACGGTTGTTTAAATTTTATTTTCTTCTTTTCTATATTTTAAATTAATCAAAACATTTATAGAGATGTGTTCAATTAATAATAAATATAGATGTTAATTCAATAAAATTTTAATATTAATTTTTTAACTATTTTTAGTTATTCATAGTAAAACTATCATAAAATTTCTTCTCGAACTTTGAGATATTAAATATTTTTAGTTCATTTTACCTAATAATTAAAATACTCACTACTAATATATTAAAACTTTGAGATATTTATTTTTATATTTTGGAATATTCAAATAAGTATTAGTTTTTAATATTTTAATTTTATAAATGAGAGATCGTCAAAATCAACTGACTTCAATTTTTTTGGAGAAAAATATCTCTTTTAATTTTTGGAAAATAAATTATATCACATTATAAACACTTTTTACTTTTATAATTGGTCGAATGAAACAAAATAATTAAATAAATGAAAACCTAAAAATTTACTAAGTTTGTAAAAGTTTTGCAACATATATATAAATATGGTGAAAAGAAAACTTATTTTTTATTAAATAATAATAAATAAAAGAACTTATAAATACAAAATACCAATATTTTTTTATTATCCTAAAATAAGGCAAGAATTAATAGTTGAAAGTGAAAATTTGATGAATAAACTTTCTGAATTTAAGAATAATTTTAAGTTTTTGAAGTATAACAACATATTGCAAGGGGATTGTAGTAATTTATTAGTTTTTAACTTGAATTTAGCTCATTCTTTTGATAAATGAGAGAAAATCTAATGTTGTGATTCACTTAAAAAAAGAAAAAAAAAATATAATCTTTTTTAATTCACTTCATGCAAAACATGAACTGTAGAATAATTAATTACTTGAGTTTTTATGGAGATAAAGTTTCATATTTTATCCTTAAAAAGTTGCTATGGGACATACTTCTGCCGTTTATACTTTACAGTGTTATATTGCTTCCAAAAATCCAAAAAATTGAATAGGGAGTACGATGGTTGCAAATTGCATGCTCGAAGGCTATAACACGACTCATTTGTTACTTTTTTGTTAAAACTTAGTAGTTATAATGGCCTACTTATACATTTCAATA
Source organism: Sesamum alatum (assembly GCA_034509735.1). Taxonomy (NCBI): domain Eukaryota; kingdom Viridiplantae; phylum Streptophyta; class Magnoliopsida; order Lamiales; family Pedaliaceae; genus Sesamum; species Sesamum alatum. The sequence continues at coordinate 2,074,371 of JACGWO010000012.1, read as the reverse complement.
TATTTTGTATTTTAAATTTTAGCATATTTTTTTTTTATTAATATAGTTTTTTTTCCTCTTGCTAACCTTTTTTATTAATGTATTCAGGCTTCTAGAAAAATGTATGATAAATATTTGTTGTTTTAACTATTGATTTATTTTTGTTCAACTCATTCTTTTATTTTAAGATTAATCTTTCATCTTGTAGGATTTCTTTGAGCCGATTAAAGTGTTTTTATTATCAGGGTTGATGATAATGTTGCTATAGTTCTTATTTAATTGAATTTTAGTCATTTATGTTTATTTGTTCTTATTTTATTTTGTCATTCATGATAATTAATTTACTCCTTATCTTTTTTGTTCAAAATGATGAAATGATATTGGGATTTTGAAATTATTTTTTCTTTTTTATCTTCCATCTTTTTTTTTTTCTTTTACCATTTTATTTACCTTTGTTATAACTCATTACAAGTAAATTTTTATTTTTGTATATTTTATTTCTTTAATATGAAGATCATTTTATATTTGTGTATTTTAATATGATTTTTTATGGAAGATGAACTGTATATACAAAAAATATATCTAACTAATTCTTTATTTTTTATATTTTTATATAGGGTTGAACATATGTAAAAAGTATATATATATATATATATATATTTAATAGAATACCATAACTGTTTGAAAGTAATCATCATATAATACAAATTTTAGTGAGTAGAAATACATTGTATATGTAGAAAAATATCTTTGTTAATAATAATTAAATAGATTAAAAATTCAAAATTTCTATGTTTTACCTATTAAAAATAAAAATTTTATTTTATGTAAAAAATCTTTATAACATAATATATTATAAAAATATTATTAAATTGAAAAAAAAATATATATATATAACCGTGCATAGCACGGGGTCTACGTTAGTAAAAAAATAAAACAAAATGAATAACGAATCAAATCTAATAAAATGAACCGAACCAACATTAAATACGCATGAATAAAAGGTTAAATGAATTAATCTTAAATATACATAAATAAAAATTAAATGAATTAATTATATATATATATGGACAAAAATTTATTAACAGAGATTAATTATAAAAAATGGGTAAATTACATCTACCTCTCCTGAGGTTTGACATAATTACAAATACCCTCTCGTTATTTGAAAAATTACAAATACCCTCATGAGGTTTGTAATTTTTAACCAAAGGCCTAAAATTGATCATTTTGCTCTTGAAATTTTTATTAAAATTGTAAAAAAATCGGCCAAGTCAAATTGTATTATCGTTCCTTTGTGTAAAAAATTTAAGAAACCTCTCCCTGCACATTGTAATCCAATTTTTTTTTAAGAATTAAATAAAAATAATTCAATGCATAAGGGCATTTTGATCAGTTCACCCATAAAAATTGATGAAAATTGGTTATTTGTTAGATGTTTACAAACCTCAGAGGGATATTTATAATTTTTCAAACAACAAGGGGTATTTGTAGTTATGCTGAACCTTAGGGGAAGTAGATGTAATTTACCCTTATAAAAAATTCTGGAGAATTTTAATTATGAAAAGAAACTTAAAATTGTATGATTTAGCATAATTATTATTTGTGGTGTATATTAGCAATCTACCCAAGAGAAAAACGAGTGATGTTCCATTTGCCTAAAGAAAGAAATCCGAAAATCGTTAAAGCGGAAATGGCGTCGCCCGGACTCGAACCGGAGACCTTCAGTGTGTTAGACTGACGTGATAACCAACTACACCACGACACCTTTGAGTCCACTTTCCATGCCTTCTAGATTTTTCACAACTTAGTGCAATGTTGCGAATTTAAATGTGTATGTCTCCACAATAAATTTTCAATTTTAAATTAATTATTATTTACAAAATATATATTAATTAGATAGATAAAAAGTATAAAAATATTTTTAAAAAATTATGAAAAAACTAGTGGGAGATAAAAAAAAAAAAAAAGAAAAAGAAACCATAACTGTAGAAGTTGAGAAGAGAAAGAGAAAAATCAAGACTAAACCACTAATTAAAAAAATAATAATAGCACACCAAAAAAAATGAAGACACTAAAAACGTATTCTTTTGTTATACTAGTCGTTGTGGCATGCTGTTTTTGTCTGCATTTAATAAATATTATTTTGTGCTTTAAAATATATTATTATAAATAAAAATAAAATATATAAATAGCTACATTATACTAAAAGAAGAAATAAATAAAGAAACAAACTAATTTTCAATTAATGTAAAATTTGAAAGTTGAATAAGTTAGTTATCTTATCGATTGAAGAGCATTTTTTACTTCAAAAAAAATAATACAATGATATCATTAATCGTCTTTGTGAATATGAAAAACCTTTTCAGTTTTTTTTCTATATTAATATAGATAAAGGTATAAATCTACCAAACTGCAACAATACGATGAATGCAAGTTGAATTGGTCTTGAAGTTGCCAAATGATCTTTTACTTTATGTTAATGTTTGTCCAAAAATACATTATAGATGGACTTTTAGATACGAAAGTTCATTTGAAAAAGGATGAATTACAGGTACTTCTCTTTAAATTTAGCATAATTACAAATAATTTCTTGTTGTTTAGAAAATTAACAAAAAAACTCTTTGATTGTAATAATCGTCTAACAACTAGCTCAATCTGTTAGTTCTCGTTAGGTTTTCATTCATACTTTGTACTGAACTAACCAAAATGTCGTTGTGCACCATAAATTAAAAACTTATTTATTTTTTAAGTTTTTCTGAATAATTTATGGATTAAGTGGATAATTTTTTATAGTTTTTCAAAATTTTCAATCCACCTTGTCTGTTTTTTTAAAAAAAAAATTATTTTTTTCAAAAAAAATTAAAAAAAATAACAACTACAACAACAACAAGGACAAATTGATAATTTCATACCTTAATCCAAAGATTACTTAATTTCATCAAACATAAGGAGAGGATATTCGTAATTTTTCAAACAATAAAAAAGTCTTTGTAATTATGTCGAATTTCAATGAAGTTTTATTGTAAGTAATCCTCTGAAAAATATTGAAGGTTTGAAGTTGTTGTTGGTAACTATAAATATATTGTTGTAATGCGCACTGAACTTTTTTCAATTACAGGAATCCTCAAAACAAATATCAGAATTTTCTCACAAATTAGAAACATTAAAACTTAAAACAAATATTGTTGGGTGGAGTCACCACCAGTAGATCGAATGATATATTACACAAATTTAAAATTACAGGCGGGGATGGGTTACAGAAAACCCACAAATTACAGATTAAAGGGGGAATACAAATAGTTAATCAGAACTTAATAGAACAAGAATGAAATCAACTATAAGACTCAGGGAGCCAGATCCGTCGAGAGCAACACAGCCACTGAGGCCGATACTCTCCGACCGATTGCTCTAGAGCAAGGTTCAGAGGAAAGCCATAAAGACTTCCTCTGAACTGTTCTTCCCAATGGCGGATTGCCACAAAGGTAAAACCACTCAGAACCACTTAGGAACCACTCAGGTTTTAGAGAACACGAAAGACACAAGGTTTCACTTAGAAGGTATTTCAGAAGGAGAGAGACAATAGGATTTTTCAGGTGATCTCCTATAAAAAGTGAAGATGCCTTTTATAGGAACAGAAGAGATGCAGCGGATGGAGGAGAGGGGTGGTGGAGCCATTTTCCGATGGCCTTGGTAATGTGAGAGAGAAGAGAGTATTCCAATGGTTGCGCCTCTAGAGAGAGAAGGGAGAATGAATCTAGTGAAGAGATTAGGGGTTACACAGAGTTAGGGTTAGGCGATAGCTTAAGTAGGTTGGGCGAATGGACCGGGCCAGAGAGTGGGCCAAAGTTAGTGAAGTAGGCTGAGTACCTTGGGCCTTTGAGGGGAACGAGCTCTGCGCCATCCAGGTCTTTGAGTATTTTATGGCTTGGTGTGCTTGGGCCTCCCAGAGGGTCATGGGCCACATTTCTCAATTTCAAATTTCCCCAGTTTTTTACTTACAATTTTGTCAAATCGTTAGGAAAATTTATATAACTAACTAAACTTTCCAAACACAGTGATAAAATTGAATTATTCATTAGCTTTTTTTTCCCCCAAAATTAAAAAGTATGTGCTAATCACCTGTATAGTTCGACCTTATTTACTTTGAGGGATGAGATTAAGTAGTGATAGATTATTGATGGATAAAATATAGGATGTGATTAAATTGTATCACTAATATTTTCATTTAAATCATCTATTTATCATAATTAATCATCTATTTACCTAAATGTAAGTAAACAAGAGATTGAGTTGGATATCCAACTCAATCCTTACAAGTAAACAAGCACCGAGTATAGTATAAGTTCAGCAATCTCATACATGATAATATTTTGTTTACTACATCAATATATCTTTTTATTTAATTTTATATTAAAAAAACGTTCAAATTATTGAAAAAATTATATTACACATGTTGAAACTGAACTTTAAATTTTGCATTAGATTTCAAGCTACTCATGTGAAAGGATCAAGTTATAACTTAATTCACTTAACTTGATTGGGAGTTATAGATAATTTTCTGTTATCCATGAGTTCTTTTACTTGATTTTGTTGAAATTTATAGATTAATTAAATTCATATCAAATAGCTTTTATGTTTAAACTCTAGGCACACTAGTGACGGTTTATACATGTGTTGAGAACCAATTTAGAAGATTCAAATTGAAACTTATAAATAGTTTATGATTTCATGATATCTGATATATCAATTTTTCATAGCCCAATAGAATTATCCAACTCAATAAGTTAAGGAGTTCAAGCTATAGTAAAGTAACATGAAACCTGCTAGCGAAATCAAGTCAGCTCAAGCCCAGTTACAGTCTGTTGGTGGCCCAACTAACTCAATTAACATGTCAACAACACTTTCCACCTGTGTCATCAACCTGAGGGCAAATTAGCATAGAATAACCACACTAGCTTGATTTCTGGAATAAGGCCAGGCTGGCAGCTAACAAGTAATAAACTTCCACATAAATAGACGAATTCTTGTTGATGTGGCAATTTTTATTGTTACTCATGTGGGACGTGAATAATGTGGCATACAATTGGACGAATGTTATCTTATGAACAAAGACTTCCCCAAGAATCCAGGGATGCCAAAATCATGCTCAACCAACCCTCCGATTGTCTCACCTGGCTCCTATAAATAGGAGTTTAGGTAAGTCAACAAATATAACAATTGGAACTTACTTGAATAACATTTATTCAGTTTAATCAACTCACTAACCTACTAAATCTCACATTTTCAAGAACTTCACTAGGTCTGTCAATGGGCAGGCACTACCCTGTTCGGACTTAGATCCAATAAATACCCATAATTATTACTTATATACTCTATCTGAACCCTATCCATACAGTACCCTTTGGGTTTTACCCATGGTATACCCAAAATAATTAGTTTCAATTTGGGTCTTACACATGTTAAAAATGAATAAGTATACATATTTTGTTTGTAATGATATCACCAGAACATATTACTAAATGAATTTAATAAAAATATTTCATGAACTTGCACTCGATAAAATAAATTAAAAGTTATTCATTTTTTAACATGTGCAAATTGAACATTATTGAAATATAAATAATGATATGGACTTTGTTCAAATTATACACCATTATTAATCAATTACACAATCAACATAAATTTGAGATATGAACAAAACTTGAAAAACCGGTACGAATAAGATTAAGTATGAAAACTATATTTTAACTTTTTTTCTAAAAAAAACCATGTGAAATTGCGTACAACTTTAATTTAATGAGATTTTTTACAATTTAAATTTAAGTTGTGACACCCCCTACTTAACTACACTGTATTACCACTAGTTATACCCCATTTTAATTATAACCTGCCTTATAAGAGATTTTATTAAAAATGAATATAATCGATCCTATTGTAAATATAATATATATATATATATATATTCGAAATACGATAATCATCATCGAAAGTTCATATCTACTAAGCCACCAGTATGCTATGTACAAAACTCCAAAAAGGAAAGTTTCAGTCTGTTACAGAATCTAAAACGCAAACCCGACAAAAGACTAGATGTTTAATAATCATATGGCTTCAGGTGTCACGGCTGACCCACCTATTTAGATCCATGCACGTCTTCAAAGTTGCTATAGCTAGTCACCGTGATCTATCTCCTGAAAATGTTGGCAAGGGATGAGCTGCCTACTCAATAAGTATAGCTAATTGACTTATACATATACACGCACATACATAATAAAACGAATATCATACCATGCAGCAAATATAAGAAATAACATATACTAACAATCATATATCAAATTACACATAATACTCGACTTTATCGTTTATTTCTTTAGGGCCCTGCTTACCCATGTTGGAGTGCATCACTCAATGTTCTATGCCGGCTATCATCCCTCAATCATAATATCTCTTTTTTTTTCTCGGTACCACACAACACACAGCTCGTATGATACCCCATCATCACTGATACCACACAGCACACAACTCGTATGATATCTCATCATCCATCATATCACACAGCACACAACTCGTATGATATGTTACATCATCTCCTTTGATCAATGACAGCACACAGCTCGTCATTAATCATAGCATCATAAGCCATTGTAGTATGCCCCCCAGTTAGGTAAGCCATCTCTTTATCTCAATTCACAATATTCCCCTCACTCCTCTTTATTCAACAATCAGATCCCCATCAATAACTTCAACGTTCAATTTCATTTAACAATCAACATAGTATACATAATCATCCATCTATTTTTCATACACCATAACCACATATAATCACATGATGACAACTTCACAGAATGACAAGTAATCCAGACAAATAGCCAACAATTCATAATTTCGTATACAACACAAAATATTTATCCATATATATATATATACATATATACATATATATAAATTCAATTAACTATATTTACCTCCAACTCAAAAGATCTCGTTAATAGGAGAAACTGCTCAGCCCTCTACTCTATCTTCACGTCCTATAGTAGGATATAATATATATTATTAATATATCAAAACTGTTGTAATTTCGGAATAAAATCACTAATCAATATTTCATTTATATAGAAATTCAATCCTCCGTTCCTTTTTCGTCTAAATATAGACGCTATAAACTCCTCCGGTATATATCTAATTTATCTATTAACTCATAAAAGCTTATTCTATCAAACCCCTCATATTTTTATAATTATTGTCCTTTATACCATCCGTAAATGAAATTACTACAAATATCACATATGTCTTTTTAATAATTATATTATTTCTCAAATACAATTCCCTAATATCTCTCAAATATAATTCCCTATTATTCCTATTAATTTCTACCAATTCTTCACTATAATGATAATTATTTAAACACTGTTACATATAATTATGTATTTGGTTAATAAACTCGATCCATTTGAATAGTCCATTATAACAACTACTAAATCTAGTAGGTTATATAATTTTATGTCATTAACTATAATATTCCAGTCCAATCAAATATATGCCCGAACACTAATTTGTATAAATGTTCAAATTCAATAAATTCTCCGATTAAATAGTAAATTGGATAGTACAAATCATATTTAATAAATGCACTAATCAAATAATACCATTATATAAATTAATTAAAATTTTGAGGATTAAATATTTACCTGTATCCGCGGCTTCGGAGGAAAATGTAATTGCTTAAGCTTAATGTGTACTCATTTATAGGGTTAGCTTATCATATATATAAATGTATATCTTGAAATGGCTGAAGAAGCCACGTGCCACCACAATTCCATCTTTAAAAATCACTTATTTGATTATAATATTATTATCATTACATAAGTGTGAATATATTAATAACTTTTAATATAATTCTTAATTTATTTTCCAAATTTCTAAATTTATATAATGTCACGCTAAAAGTTTTATAAAGCTCCAATTTACTCCCTTCAACTTAATATATTTATAATTTCAACATATAACTTATAATTAAATTAGATTTTTTTAATAATTACTAATTAGCCCCTCGATTATGAATAAAATTCTACGGACATCACATAAGCAATCTTATTAGCTCCATCTATTAGTCGAGCTTAAGCAATTTAAATTTTTTATTACATTACGTTCAAATTAGTTTTGTCAGAAACTTAATTTGGAGTTATCTCTACGAAAATAAAGATGAAAAACTCTGAAATTTTTTTCAAATATCAATCTGTAAAAAAAAAAAATTAAGAACAAAATTTAAGAACTTTTATATTTTAACTGTTGAATATCCATATCCAAAGGTATTTTAAGGCCTACACCCTACCGATGCCCCAAAATACTTATTTCAGTGAGTATGAGTTTAGGTTTGGATCTAATATAAAATTATTGGATCTGAATCTAGGTATTAGCTATTGTAGTGAGTTTGCATCTGGGTATTGCCCGTACATTAACAAGTTTACACTCCACACGTTCTTCATACATTCCTTTACTCAGCCTACTATTTTTATATATTTTTACATATTCTTATTTTAATCTTCTCCAAACCGAAACTACTAATAACTTAAATATTAGTATGCTAATCCTATTTCGCATGTTAGTCCCTCGAAAATCTTAAGATCCTCAGCCAGTTTTGTCGACATTTATGGTGCTGCTAAACTCGGGCAGTATTTATTAGCATTGATAGTATATGCTTTTATTCAAGGGAACTTATCATTTATTTGAGTAATTTAGATAGTTTATACTCGTATATAAAAGCATTCAAAAGTCAAAGTTGTGAATACGTTAAAACTTGGAGGGTATTTGGCTAAATTTTTTAAAAACATCTTATATGCTCCTACATCTTATAAGATGTTTTAGGAGCTTATAAGATGTTGGATCTTATTTTTAAAATAAGCTCCTAAAGTGTTTGGGTAAATCTTATAAGATGTTAAATCTTATAAGATGTTTTTACATCTTGTAAGATGTTAGGATGTTTGGCATAATAAGGTCTTTTTATTGGTAAAATGACCAAAAAGGACATGATACTACTAGAATAAGATAAATTATTATTTTTGTTGACATCTTTTGTTTTTAAATATTTTTAAAATAAATTCATAAATAGCACACATTAGATTAACTTCAAATAAAAATTTATTAGATAATATTTTTTTAAAACATAAGAAAATAATTATAATTATTACCTAATTTTTTGAATAAAAATAATATATATGTACATTAATGTTAGTCGAATATTGACATTGAAGTATATTTGATATTCTCTTTGTTAACGAAATGACTATTTTCTGTCGTATAATTTTTGATGTCGTTAATTTATATTTTTTCAATAAATATAATATCAATAATATTTTTTTGTTTCATAAATAATAATTTATTAAGTAATGAAACAATTTCCCATTTTCAATTAAGAGAAAAATTAAATACCAATAAAATATTTTAAAATCTTAAGAGAGAGAAAATGTATTTGTGTGTGAGGGTATGTGTGTGTGCATGGTGAGAGAGAGAGAGTGTGTGTGTGTGTCTGTGAGAGAGAGAGAGAGAGAGAGTGATATATATATATAATGTGTGTGTGTAAATGAGGGTATTTTTGTCTAATTATACATTAATCATATAGAGTTTATAAGATCTTAAGAAAAAGTTGGAGGAGGTTAACTTTTTTCTAAAGAACTTATAAGATCCAAAACATCTTATTTTGAGATCTTATAAGCTTTTTTAAGAAAAATTTGTCAAACGATTTTTTAGAGCTTATAAGCTCTCAAACATCTTATAAAATATTTTGAGAAACTTATAAGCTTGGCCAAACACCCTCTTAATTACATTGTTTATTGGTGATTTGAATTACTTTAAACACCTCCTAATAGTATTTGATTTGACCATCAAAGATTATATTTCCCCTACACCAAACGGCCAATCAAGGGGAGGGGCCCACATCTATTAGCAAAAGGAGCCATTGCTTCTGCACATATAAAATAATAATTATATCACCAATTATCAGAAGAAATGAAGAAGAGAAAACATAGTAAAAATTAAAGTTGCTGAAACTGGCGTCGCCCGGACTCGAACCGGAGACCTTCAGTGTGTTAGACTGACGTGATAACCAACTACACCACGACACCTTCGCGAGCACTTTCCGTGATTTTTAAACTACACCCTTTAGTGAAATAAACTTGTCCTTCGTAACTTTCTCTGAACTTAGGGTATGATTTATATGAAGTAATATATTAAGAATAAAATGAACATTCCTGATTTTATTCCAAATATATGTTTGATATAATTTAAGAATAGTAATACTCATTCCCTTGGAAATGCCCATTCCCATAAGTATAGGATTAGCCATTACTCCACTTACTCATGGTGTTAGCTATTCTATGAGTATTTATTGAAAAAATAATTAATAAAACATGCAGCAATATATATTATAACTTTATAATTAATTAAAAAAATTCAAAAGAATTTCTTATGCCATTAATGAAATGTAGCTTAGTTGTGTTCTTACTTTAATTTTTAAGTTTCATTATTTACAAAACACATAATGAGTTATTTGAAAAGTTTTTATTCAATTCTCCTTTTCATTCATTTGATATACCAAACATAGGAATGACTTACCAAAATATTTCATTCTTACTTTTATTCCATCCTAAAGTATATTCTATTCCCCACAAATTTATTCTTACATACCAATCGCCCCTTTAGTATAATGTGACGAATTTAAGGGTTCGTTTAATTCAAGTGAAAGAAAATGAGAAGTAAAAAGGGCAAGCAAAGTGCAAAGGCAAGCGCGGAGGGAGGAGGAAAAGAATAATAATTTTCGTTCAAGTTGTTTGATATGACTGAAAAATGAGTAAATCTCAAATATTTCCATTTATTTGGTACGAAGAAAATAAATTGAGAAGAAAAGATTATTTTTTGTAATTTTACTGATTAACTCTTTTTCTTCATTTCGTATTCCAAAATAAATAAGTTAATATTATACTAAAATAATTTTAGTATATCAAAAAATTTAAAACTTTATTAATAAAAACATTCCTTAAACAAAACAAAAATAATAGTTATTATTAATAAAAATATTTATCAAAATAAGGTTGCTCATTTATTCTGAACTATTCAATTTAGATAAAATCAAAATTAATAACAAATTAACAATTAAAAAACCTGAAAAACACAAAAGCAAAGCACGTTTACCTAATTGTTGACTTCGACGTAGTAGTTGGTTTTTTTTTTCCCTCAAATATTATGTATCAATATTATTAACGAGAAGGAGAAAAGAATTTGAGAAAAACTATATATACGGGTAATATAGTAAGTAAAACTAAAATTTATATTTTTTTATTTTTTTATTTTTTTTGTCTTATACATTCACTTTGCCGTTCAATTTTGAACAGAAACAAATTTAAACTCCTCCGAAATTTCATGTACATCCAATTTTACTTCTCATCCATTTCTTTTCCCTAATCAAACCCAAAAAATTTTCTTATACATCCCTTTTTACTTCCACTTATCTTATACTCTCACTCTTTCATCCCAACCAAACCAACCTCAATGTTAAATTGTTACTTGGATGAAATAGTTCTCAAAGAAATTTATGTTCTGATACACAGACTCCAAGGGCTATTTTTCTTAATTTTGACAAACATCCCAACAGAAACAAATACAACTCTAAATATCATAAATTTTGGTTTGATGAATTTAATTTTAATGAAGGATTTTGATAAAAGATTCAAATGACTGCATATTAAAGAATTTACGAAAGATTTGAAATTATTTGAATTTAAAATTATCCGAACAAATCCATAACTACGAGATCCAAATCCAAATGTAGCCTTAGGAGTTAGGAGACCCAGTTGAATTACATCAAACCTAAACTAAAATTTACACAAAATTTGCCAAACCTCATATTTAATCAACTGAATGACAAAATTGAATTTCCATTGGCCTTTTTTTTTCATATAATATTTTTTGAGAAAAAAAAAACTCAGCTAAATCTCTTTGTTACATGATGACAAACGGCAACAGTGCTAAATGTAATTATTCAAAGCCTGAGCGGTGCACTTGTACACCAAAAACTCAGGGAAGCTATTCGTAATGTTATCCTAAAAGCTATACAAAACAAACCATGTACATTGAGTGTAAACAAGATCAGTACAGTATATTTACCATTAATCGTCTATCCGCTGTATTTCGCCCATCATGATACGGTTGCTGGTAACCTTGAACCCGAGAAGAGCAGGATCAATCTGTCTACCTTTCTTCCCCTTCTTTTTGTTGTTTCGAGCGCCGGGCATCCCGTCTGACGACTCCATTGCTGAAACATGGGTTTCTGGAGGTGCTGGCTTCTTAGCACTGCTTTTGAGCATGTCACTAAATGATGTCTCCAGTACATCAGCATCATTACAGGAAGATGTTCGTCGAAATTGTGCATCTCTTCGGCCAGATGCATCCAGGTTTCCTGCATTAGCTCCTGGTTCTCGTCTCGCCCCTACACGCAAGAGAGGAGGCACAAAAAATACTCAATAAACAGCCAAGTAAATTAACAAAGTCGTCACTAGTAATCCTCATATACACACAGTAGGAAAATGCGGCACCTTTGACCTTTGCCTCAGAGAGGAAGGAGTAGACCTAGTAAACTACTATAGATTTACAGAAGACCAAGTAATAGAGAAGACCAATTACTGGAATAATTGATGTAATGTGCCAACCCCAATAAGAATAAGACTAATTGATAGGCACCAATTGAAATCGTTGCTGTGACTTGAGATCTTTCTCCTATGATAAACGAAATCGTTCACATGACAATGACAATGTATCACCACCTTTCTGTGCAGAAACAGCAAGCCCAAAGAATATAACAAATGAACAAACAATAACGACTACCAATCTTCAAATACTTGTGACTTGTGACTAATAAGTTCCACGACTGAAGAAGAACAGAAAGAAAGCAAGGATACCTTTTCAATTTTTAAACCCACTATCCACGCTATAAAATTTGTACAGTAAAAGGTAAACAAATGTCAGAGTCTTGTCTTACCATCAGAAGGTACAATATTTGAATGACTTTTTCCTCTGGCAACAGGATCAGCAGTCAGCTCTGACAACCCTTCCTGAGAAGATGCTGGCCGAGGGACAGGTGGACGCCTCAGCAAGACATTTTCTGGTCCTTTCGAGCTGGAAGATCGCAACCTGGTTACAATGAGATGGGTAAGAAACATGTAAGTGGAAAAGAAATGACAGTAGGGAAACAATGTCAGGCACAAAAAAACAGCCAAAAAGCAAGGACGATTTAAACAAATTTTTGGAAAAAGCATCAGTCCAAAATATCCACATGCTAATGGCATATTTCGGAAAATCCACTCACTTACTGAAAAAGAAAAGTCAACTTGAGTTGATATCTCATATTATTAGATTTTCTAGCTTACTCATAAATATGACATGAACACTACTTCCATGGATCAGGCCAGATTCTTCCGGCTGTCTAATAGACATTCTACAAGTCAATAAGTAAATAAGACAACTGAACCAGTGTACTTCCAACAAGACACCAATACTCATATCTTCCAAAGAAACTCTCTAATAATTTGGATATCGAAGAGAAGATCAATCAAATGCCAAGAAAGAAGTGCGAAAAAAGAGCACCCAAGTTTCTTACCTATCCTTAGCAGCATCCTCCAAGAAAGAATCGCCTGATCCAATCTTTTCATTTTGAAAACCTGACATTATCCAAATCAAGTTACTTGTTTAAAATTTGAATGCAAAGAAACGCAAAACCAACAGGAATAATGTGAAAAATTACCAGCAGAATCAAGTGACTTTTGCCTGCTGAGGATATTGACTGGGATTTCCACTCTGTCTGCAGAAGCCAAGCTAGCCTGCTCAGCTATGCCTTCTTGCCCCTCTGAAATTATTCCCTGGAAGTTATTGTCACTGATGAGCACACTTTTTCCTTCCACATTAAAAAAGAATGTTTTTTTGGCAGTCTTGTATTTCATGATAAAATGGTCCTGGCTTACCTGGGGTTTTTCATCAAATGTTGGAAACAAATGGCTTCCCATCAACTAATCCTCCACCTTTAGATCGATAAGGTAATCCACCAATTTCCAGAACACTGGTTATTCCCTCAGACAGTCGACTCTGAGGAGGTCCACCTGAATCAGAACCATAAGACCCAACAGTGAATGAGTTGCTGACACCTGATTCTTGATCAGGAATAACACCAAATGACTGGTTAGCCATGCTTGACCCAGAATAATGACCCGAAGGTGGCCTTCCATCATGAGGTACTCCATTAGACATATCAAACTGTTCATTTGATGAGTGGCCAGATTTCTGATGCAGTAATTCCATAAGCAAACGCTTTGAACTGTCATCATTTGTTCCAGCTGACATCCACAAACTATGATCTTCAGTACTCCTTTTGGCATCCAATTCCCTTCTTTGCCTTTCATTATGAATATGTAGTTGTTGAATTCTGGACTCCATCCACTCATTTGACAACTGCCCATTATTCTCAGAAAGATGCCCCTCTGTTGCGTCCAAGCGCGAAGAATGGAATTGATCCAGAATTAAAGGGTGGTGGGTATGCTGAGAGTACATACCGGATGAGAATCCAACCTGCCCACTAGGGTGCATTCGTGCAATCTGCTCCTGCATTTCTAAACCTTGAGCACGACCGATGGAATTGACAACATCCAGATTTAGCCCCGCAGCACCAATTGGCAATGACATCGAGCGCTCAAATGGTAATATGCTGGGGTCATATAGACCATGTTGAAGTCTATCTTGTACTGAAAGATTCCGTTCAAGGTGGCTGAGATGCTCATCAGAAGGTGGTATTTGTTGGGAATAAAAATCCAGAGGGCCAAATCCAGCAGAGTTAGCCCTACGAGAGGCAGCAGGATTTCTGTGGAACTGACTAGATTCATCAAGGGGCCACCCAGAAGTCATTTGCCTTTCTTCTTCCATTTCTAATCGCTGCCTCAGCCCCAGAGGCAACTGCCTGCCATGCAGCTGATCTTGCTGAATAATATGTTGATCCAGGGGGTGAATCTGTCCATGCCTTCCGTGTGATAAGAGCTCCAGCAAATCATTTTTATGCCCTTGATGAGGAATTTGGCCAAACTTTGCTTGAATTAGCTGCTCAAGGGATGGATCAGGTTGCCTTGAAGGAAATTGGGAACGTTGTTGCAGATCATTCAGAATTTGTTGCTTCATGATGGCCTGTTCAATTGCAGCATTGGATCTAAGAGCATCCAAATGTGACTGTCCACGACCAGACTCACGCATTTGACTCTGCAGCAACTGCTCAACAAGAATCTGTCTGGCCTGAGACTGCTGTTGCTCTTTCAACAACATTTGCTGTTGATGGAAGTGCTGCTGCTGCTGCTGCAGCTGCTGTTGTTCTTGAAGTTGCTGCTGTAGCTGCTGTTGTTCTTGAAGTTGCAGCTGCCTCTGTTGTTGCAACTGAAGGGCCAGAATGTGTTCCATATCTAGCCCCGTCTGATTCGCAAGCAGTTTCTGGTGCATCAATTTCAGACTTGGGCCCCCTTCTAGCATTGCTTCATGCAAATGTGTATTATGGGAAGGAATCATCCCATGTGACTGAAGATGCTGCTGCCTAAGCTGCTGGGGTAAAAGCTTCTCCGCTAAATCAAAACGGTGAAATTCTTGGTCCATCCTTGAAGAATGGCGAGCATCCATAACATCTTGATACAAGTTGGAATCAGCAAGTGCGCTACTGCCATAAACATCATTCCATGTCTCAGGTGCAAGGGTTGGATCAGCCATCGCTCCAAGAGGAGCAAGCCTTCTAGAGGCAGGGTTCAAAATTTTGTCCTGTGCACCTCTGCTAAATGGAGGTTTATGATCATTCCTTCCATATGTACTCTCAAGCTCAGACCATAACAAACCAAGCGGATGCAACTTGCCACCTTGCTGATCTGATGCACCAGATTCTGTCAGCTCATTATTAGGATAAGACTGGTTGCCACTATTTGCAGCAGGTTCAACAAATCCTCTAGACATCTTCTCTATAGCACTGCCACCACTTCCTGGTCTCCCAGGAAACACAATTTCTGATTGAAGACAAAGGGCAGAAAATAATTAGAACTAAATGCAATTCAAACGGTAAAAAACTAATGAACAGTAACTCTCAGCCAACCTTCATCTTGGGCACCAAAATCATGGTAATCTTGTCCTTTAATGAACAAGTGTTGTGATGGGTGATGTTGATGTTCAGATATTTTTGACTGACTGGGCTGTGCAGAAACAGAATCAAAATCAGATAACTGCCAGCCAGAGCCATCAACTACAACGGAGGGAGTGGATTCAGGAACAGGAACAGATTGTAAGCATGTTTTCGATGTACCATCCATCATGCCCGATTTTTCTAAATCATTACCACTGACGTGCTCCTGTTGAAATTTCAAATGAGGCATAACATCTCCCAATTCCTGGAAGGGAGAGCCATCAGGAGCATCTTCCAAACGGACAGGTAAATCAGTCCCAAAAAACCCTTGCTCAAACCATGAAATGATGTCCACTCCAAGAAAAGGTCCCTGGATTTCCCCTTGAGGATCCTGATAGTACAAACTTAATTCCTCTGGAGGGATTCCTCTATTTAGCTGATATTCAGTTGGTCTGCTCCCAATCATATGCAGCCTTCCATCCAAATACTGCTCTGAACTTGGCATAGCAAAAAGAGAGGTGGGCTCACCAGAAAGTTTGTTGCTAGCATCAAATGATGCTGCAGATTTCATGCTGTCAAACACAGGCTGCTTATTAGCAGTAGAATCTGCAACCTTGGCCTGAAAAGCATCAAACTGGGAACCACTTAACGCTTGTAAGCCACCAATATCCAGTTCTTTTCCGTTCATAGCCGCTGAAGTTCCATATTTTTCTTCATTATCAGCAGTTTTTTCTGAAGACAGGTTAAAAGAAGTTTCTTTCAGGTGTTAAAATATAATTTTTTAAACAAAAAAAGAACCATTCTAGCTAACATTTTAAAGAGCAATCTAATTCTCACCACTTGTGAAATCTCTTTTAGGTAAATTAGTGTAGAAGATGTTCTCAACACTAGTTTCATGAATAGCAACTGAAGCTTTGTGAAGGTTATCTGGTATGTCTTCAGCAACATCGGAGATGGAAACCCGGCTTCCATTGGTGAATTCAAGGTTGCCCAACTCTAGGATGAAATAAAAACCAAGGGTGATGATATAAACAACAGGAAATAAGATAGAAAAAGGAGTGAGGAACAAAATAGGAAAGACGTCAAAAGGGTAAATGATTAAGATTAAATCACCTGAAACATTATCAGCTGATCCACCTTTCCTAGACGAACTGTATGAGGCTCCACTGCTTGTTATTTTACCCTTCCATATGTCATTCAGGATAGCCTATAACAAAAGGGGAAGCTCATCACATTTCTGTAGACATTCAATCTAACAGCAGCAAGCATTCATGTATAATAATGAACTTATAAAGCAATATGGTATCAATTTTATAAGCTCACCTCCTGCTCAGAGTCAGGAGATACAAAAGCTACAGGTTCAACAGCATCTAAATTTGTTATTGGGGGTACTTCCTCCAAATTGTCAGGCATGTGGGCAAAGGATGAATCTAGCCTTTGCTTACGGTATATGTCAAGTAGTTTGGCCCTCGGGTAAACAAATGTTCCAGTAGAGAGGTTTGGTTTTCCAGGAACATTATCAGTCCTGTCATACGGAGCCGTACCAATCGGACCTGCAGATGGAGGTCTTAAAATGGAAACACTTGATCTGCCGCGCCCTACAGTAAAGCCCACATTTGAGCCCTCAACGCGTCCCTTTCAGTCCAAAGCCTGGTGCGGCACGATAAGAACCAGAGCCGCCAGTGTTTCCCTCCATCCTGTGTCGAGGCCTCCACTTATCACGAGTATCTGAATCACGTTCAGGAACAGACCGGCTGTTTGACGCATATGTTTGGCTTTCACCCTGAGACTCTTCCTTCTCCACATCTGTCCTTTTCTCCACCCGAGCATCCTTCTCTTTGTCATCAGGACCCCACCTTAAAGACCATTTGCTATCACGCCTCGTTTCATGTGTAGAATTGCGACTACTAACATCATGCCACCTGTCTGCAGCAGGCAAAGATCTATTTTCAGTTGTTTCTCTGCCTGGAGCATTGTCAACTCGCCTATCCATCTTCTTGCGATCCCTTCGACCAAGCAATCCAGTCTCCCTTTCTTCTTCACGCCAACGACGGCCACTATCAGGCTCCGGAGCAATTCTTCTCCAATCTTTTTTGTCCTCAGGTGTGTCTGAGCGCCAACCTCCTTCTGGTTCAAATCAGCAGAGCTACCAAGAGACAAGGAACTTGGCCCACGGGTATCCTGCTTAACAGAACGACATTTGATGATGAATCATGAGATAAGGCAGAAGAACCAGGACTACAGCAAAACATAAGAGAAGAGGGAAAAGCAAAGGATACAACAAAAACTGTAGTCTCAATTGGTAATTTAAGGACTACATAGTAAAGGAGACATGTTTTAGCAAGACAAGTCACATTAGCATTCACCCCCATTCATGAGATCTCATGTTCACCCTAAAACAAATATGGATAAATGATAGAGGATCCTGTGGACAGCCATTCAGTTACTCAAGGGAAAAAACACAAGAATGCAGCAATAACTTCCAGCAATCTATATAATATAGCATGACAAAATAGACAAGTTTACAGGCTCAACTATGTCATAGAGTTCTTTGCATACATTTAGATCGACTTTTACGCATAAATTTGTTGCAAAATACTACAATAATAAAATTCAGATATCAAGTGATGAATGCAACAGAACTGCCACACATTTACCAGTTTAGGTTCATTTGGCTTGGCATACAGCCACTGTGGAGACAAAGGGATGCTCTCAGACGCTGCTTGATCTGCATTAAACAAAGATGGAATCAGGGCAAGGCAAAGATACGAGAAAGATAGCATGTGCAACATATTGCTCCAGTACTACATACTGGAAGAAAACAGTACTACATAAGTTGGTAAAGAAAACACTAGTTACCCTTTGATTCATCCAGTAATCCAACCAACCCCTTGTCCTCATCCTTTCCTATGGAAGCTTCATTGCAAAAATACCAGATACATCAACATGTAAACCAAAAATATTAAGACGCGTTTAAGAGAAGCCAAACTGGAAAACTCAACCAGGCCTCACGACTGATGGAAATACTAAACACCTAGTTAGCATAAAAAATTAACTTCAAATTAAGTTCAAGTAACATTTATAACGAAAAAAGGTATCCATCATATATCCCAAAAAAAAAATAAAAGAAAAGAAAAGATCAATAAAGAAGCAGCCAAAGGAAATCAAACAAACTAAATTTCCTAATTTTCAGCAGAACCCTCAATTTGTCGAACTAACGCAACGAATAAATACTAAATCTGAAGTGAAGAACCTGATTCGAAACCCTAGAATCTAAATTGAAAGCTAGAGTGCAGAAGCAGATCAACCTATTCAAATCCAATAAAGCAAACTAAATCAAAAACAGCAAAGAATGGACCCCGAAATTTAAAAAAAACAGCGATTTACCTTTCAGAGTCCACGATTGATCGGACGGCTTAGATGCGATGAGATCCTCCGGAAGATCTATCTTGCTCTCCGCCATTACAACAAATCGATATTTCACAAAATTTTAGCAAACAACCACAAACCTCCACGAAAAATCACAAACGGCAACCAGACAAATAGTGGTAGTGAGAAAGAGAGGGAGAAGTGAATCGCCGACTGGCAATACAACAATTCAGAGTGAAACAGAATCCAGAACCAAATTGACAGATGTATACATATGTGTATGTATAGGTCGAGCGAGAATTAGGGTTTGTGAGAGCAATTGCAAAATGCAGAGAGAAAAAAATGTGAAGGGAGGAGAAAACAGAGAGAGGGTGAGAGGGTTTGGGTGGTCAGAACAGCCAAATCAAATAATCGGGGAATTTTTCATTTTATGATTTTCGGGTTTTTAACTATTTGGAAGGGATAAACTTTCAGGAAATTGTGAAATGACCCAAATAAATGTTTTTATTTCATGAAAACCCCTTGACCCTTCTTTTTCGGAGTTCTTTGCAAATTGGCAAAATATTCGAGTTGGGGAAGGCGGGGCAAAGGAGAAAAGGTGGAAAACAGATAAATGTTAATATTCACTTTTATTAAAAGTATAAATATAAATTACACCGTCCTTCCCTGATATTTAATATAATTACATATAATTTTTATGTGATTTGAAACGTTACATTTAATACTCTTAATATTTGTATATATTTAACAAATAAATCTATCTGACAGTCCAAATTTATAAAATTTGTGATATTAACAAACAAACAAAAATTGAATGAAAATTTGTATTTATCCTCTATTGATTAGTTACTGACTTATTGCAAATCAAATAAATATTTTCTTACCAAATTACCTTATACATCTTCACTAGAAAGATTTATTTGACATGCAATAAGTCGTAGTACGTCAATCAAGGTAAATATAAATTTTTATTCTATTTTTATTTATTAATATTAGCAAATTTCGTGAATTTTGGCTAACTGATGGATCTATTTGTTATACGAAAACAAACAGGGATACTAGATGTAATTTTTCAAACCACATGATCTACGTGTAATTATACCAATCCCCAGGGATGAATGGTGTAATTATCCCTTTTTTAATTATAGTTGCATCGTGACACGCAATACTTGCGCACATATAATGAGATAGATACGGCACATATTAAAAAAGATCAATATATGATTAAAAGTGAATCAAGTGATTAACAGAGTGAAAGTGGAGGATAAACATGATAATATATTGGCGGCTGATGTGAACCATTTAAAATAATGTAATTGTATTTGTACAAAAGTTTAAGTGTATTATTGGTAATTTAAATTTTGGTGTTGTGGTGTCACAACCGACAATTGTAAGTAAGAAGTCACTTTCTTTTTTATAGTACTAGTAGTCGCCTACATGCGTATAATAAATAATATTTCATGTTTTAAAATATATTATAAATAAGAATAAAATATATAAACTAACAAATTACATTAAAAAATGAAAAAAACAAAATAAAACCAAGTGAAGGTATTATCGATACAACAAAACAATTGGTGTACTAGTGCTAAAAAGCATGGAGTCACTAGGAAAAAGTAATTGTAATTAATTTATAAAACTATCTAATTAAGGGTATAATTGTCCTATTTACAAAATAGGACGGCAGTGTCACTAACATTCGTTTACAAGTCTAGAGTGTCTTTTTTATAGGGAAAAATGCAATTTTACCCCACTGTGTTATGGGATATGTGCAATTTAGCCCCATGTGAAAAATAAAGCAGCAACTTACCCCCCTGTGTTAATAGAAATAGAGCAAAATACCCCCTCGGCCCAACTGTGCATTACACACACTCCCTCTGCATCTGGGCTAATTTTTATCCAATAAAAATATTATTATATATATATTTAATTTAATATATTAATCTATATATATATTTATAAAAATAATATTTAAAATATTAAATATTATATGTTAGTTAAGAAAAATAATATGTATATATATATATATATATATATATTTCTCCCTTTTTTCTCCATTCTCATTGTCGGACCGCCACCGCCGCCATCTCCCTCCCCTCGCGCCGACGACGACCTCAACCCCTCCTCTCGAGCTAGCCGCCTCTCCTGTTTCCCTCGTCTTCCCTGTCGCCACCCACCAGCACCCTCGTCGCCTCCTCCTCCTTCCTTCTCTGGCCGCGTCTTCCTCCTCCTCTCCCACCGAGAACCTCCCACCTTGGCCGCGTCCTCCTCTACCTTCCCTCATATCCGCCTCCTTCCTTGTTGTCGCGTCTTCCTCCACCTCTGATGCATCCTCCTCCATCTCCGCCCAGATCCGCCTCCTCCCTCGCCCTCCACTTCCGCCGCATCCTCCTCCTCCGCCCAAATCCACTTCGCTCCCCGCCGGCATCCCCCCCCCTCTCTCTCTCTATATATATATATATAAATATATCTTATTATAAAGTATAAATATTTAGATTCAAATTTAATTATATATAATATATAATTTTAATTATTATTTTATTTTAATTTAGATCGTTGATTTAAATTAGATGAAATATACACCATTGATTTATTAGTTAAATTTGAACCTTAGATTGATCAAGATCCAACGGCTTTTAAATAAAGACATAATATTACTTTAAATTTTAAATTAAAAAAATAAAAAAAAAATAGCTCGTGTTCTTCACTAAACGCGTCCGGGGGTATTTTGCTTTATTTTTTATACCACATGGGGGTAAATTGCTCATTTTCCATAACACAAGGGGGTAAATAGCATCTAACCCCTTTTTTATATTAGTATAGATATACTGGAAAAATAATTTGAAAAATATTAATAGCTATTGACCTATCAAAATGTATATTCTTTTCCTATTAGGAACCATATAGATTCCATTTTTCATATTGTTGTATTCATAATAAACTAGGGTTGTAAATGGATGGATAATACCAAATTAGTGATGGCAATAGGTTTGGGTCGAACCTAGATCAAGACCTGAACCCGTCCTGAATGGGGTAGGTTTTGAAGTCTAAAATGAGTCTTGGGGTGAGCTCTGATTTTAGTGGGTTGGACCCTTTCCCCCCTCCCCTATTTTTTATATTTTATATATATTTATATAAAATATATTTGTACATAACACATAATACATAATACATAAATTTAATATTTTTATAAATGAAAATAATAATATTTATAATTTATAAACATTTTAACATTTATATAAATAACACATATTTAAAAACTTTTAATATTCAAATGCATAAAACATGTACATATAAAAATATTAATCATTTCAGTAATTTTATTGGTTCATAATTTATAAAGTTATGATAGTATTATTTTTAAAAATATATATATATATTTTTTAAAATATTATTCAGACTACTGGGTTCATCGAGCCCAAGCCGGCAGGTCCAAGGTCTGGAGTTTTCTTAACAGGGGGACCCCGGGTTGTGGCAAACTCGTCCTATTGGCATCTCTAACCCAAATATAGATCCAACGGGATAATAATATTGATACACGACCCAATAATTTTATGGGAGTGTTTGTGAAAACTTCGACTCTTAGATAAGTGATTTTTTTAGAAAAAGTATAATTTGCAGTAGAATTAAAAGTGAGACAGTGTTTTCAAACCAAGATCGGATCGGCCGGTTCGACCAGTCCAACCAGGAACCAACCAAGGGTCCGCTCCGGTTCATGGCGTAAAAACTCCATCGGTCAAACCCAGTGCGAACCGGTCAAAACCAGCCAAAACCAGTTCGCCCAGTAGCCGGTCAACCCAATTTTATTATTATTTAAAAAAATTAGATTTAATATTTCACTAATCAAACATATATTTCATTAAAAAATAATATAGTGAAATACTCAAAGAGAAAAAAATAAGTGCCAAAAAAAATATATTGGCAAGTATTTCATGGATAATTACTCAAACAAACTATCACATATTTGAGTTGCCTTGTCTTTTTCCAATGTGGGATATGAGAAAGTGCTTAAAATATGAAAAAATGCCCAAGTTTTGCCTATATTTTTTCAATGTGGGAGAGACATGTTTATTAGGCTCAATTGTTTGAGATTGCCTTGTCTTTTTTCAATGTGGGACATGAGAAAGTGCCCAAGTTTTGCCTATACTTTTTCAATGTGGGAGAGACAATAAACCAATTTTTCTTCTTCGTCTATTTCTTTCTCCTTTACTCCATGTTTTTTCAATCTTTTTTGGACTTTTTTGTTAAAAAAATATATGAAGACAACAATTGTTAAAATGTCATTATAAATTTTATTTATTTTATCAATTAATATATAATATATTTGGGCGGTTTTAAATTTTAAATTCTTGTTAGTTTGGATCTTGATTTAATTTATTTCCTTCAAGAGGTTTGTCGATTTTTTATTGTTAAATTATTATAGATTGTATTTATTTATAAATTATACCGATTTTATAAAATATTGTTATAAATTGTTTTTATTTAATATATTTATATATAATGTATTGATATAATACATATATATATATTTATATAATAAATTTCGGATCAATCGATTTTTTTATTCCGGTCGACCCAGTGACCCAGTGACCAAGTAGCTTGATCCGTTCGATCCCCTGTCCGGTTCTGAAAATATTGAAGTTAGTAGTGTTTGGAAGAAAAGGGAAAAGTAAATAAAAGCTAAATTGAGTAGTGTTTTGAGAAAAAAAAAAAACACTTCTAAAATAAACTTGATTGATTAAAGACTGTTTGTCCTCATATATAAAAAAATAATATTTTTGCTTCATATTTGCACTTGTCTTTTATTAATAATAAATTATTTTTTCACAAAAATAATAAATTTTATTTCAATTAGTATATTTCATATTTATTTTTTAAAAAAATATTTATCATTTATATTATTCAAATATTCAATAGTATCTAAATGTTTTAATTCAATAATGCTTCAATTAAGTAATATAATTGTTCATTTATACACAATAAATAAACTTGCATGATTGCAAACAAATTATTTTTTATTAATTAATCATAGCAATTTAATTTATATCATTTCTAAGATATATGAATATATCAGATAATGTAGCAAATAAAATATAAAATAAAAATTATACATATTAAATATGTGAAAGCATAATTTATTAGTGTTTAATTATTCAAATTATTTAAAAACTTTAATATCAACTTTAGATGTGCAATTCTGAAAATAAATTAAAAAGGATAAAAATAAATTATTCAAATTATTATAATGAGGGTAAATTATTCAATATCTGAAAATTTGTTTATGTAAAAAATATTATGTATTTTAATACTCCGCATCTAATTAAGTCCAACTAATTTAATCCTTATTATGACACACTTTAACTAGCCAAAGTTTATTATTATTTTCAAATTTATGTTTAGCCTCTCTTTAAAGTTGAAATTTAAAAGATTTTTGGATGATTATTTTTATAGAATTCAACATCTCAAGTCTATATATACCCAACTACTATCACAAAAATAAGTAAACATACCCCATTCAAACTATAAAGCGCACCTTCCTCTATAAACCGCTTCATTACCATAAACTTACTATCAAGTTCTTAGTTATTGACTCTTGGTGGCAAAAAAGTATCAAGGGGATATACAGAGGCCAAAACGATGATTGCAAGATTGCGGTAGGATTCATTTATTAGATTATGTTTGGTTGGCAGTAAAAGTGGAAGTATAGAAGAAGTGGAGGTAAAATGGAATATATAAGAAAAAGTTTAGCTTTTGATTCGAAGGAAGAGATGGAAGGGAAGTAAAACTGGATGTATATGAAATCATTCCGGAGTTCAATTTCGTTTTCGTCCGAAATTGGGCGGAAAAGTAGAAGTATAAGGCCAAAAGACAAAAAAATACATATTTTATTTTTATTTACTCTATTGCTCATATATATATATATATATATATATATAATTCCCTCCAATCTTATTCTCATTCCTACTGATAATACCGTACATAATTTTTAAGAATTTGGATTTGGATTCTTTATTTGAGGGCGTTGATAGTAATTTTTATTTTATTTAAACTGAATAGTTTAGAGTAAATGAACAATATTCATTTTGATAAATATTTTTATTAATAAGAAATATTATTGTTCTTGTTTGATATATATTTTTATTAATAAGGTTTTTAAATATTTGATATACTAAAATTAATATTAACTTGTTTATTTTCTAACACAAAATGTAGATAAAGGGTTAAAATTACAAAAAATAGTCTTTTGTTCTCAATCTATTTTTCTCGTACCAAACAAGAGGAAGTATTTGAGATTTACTCCACTTCTAATCATGCCAAACAATTTGAAGAAAAATTATTATTCTTTCCCTCCTCGTCCCCCTTCCCCTCCCATTTCCTCCTATTTGAACCACATAGACCCTTAAGCTAATGATATTATATAAATTTATGAATCTAGGTAATTTTGATTCTTTATGTAATTTTTGGTGTTATATATATTGATTTATATTAGAAAAACAAGTGGTCATGACTGTTCACATAGAATTGAGGTTTTTATGTTTAGATCGAAAGAATTAGTATCAAGGATTTAATTTTTACAGAAAATAATATTATACTGTTCGAATTATATGTGTTTTTATAATTTAATACTTCAATAATTTTTGTGATACTTTACCCTCTATATATCAAGTAAAAAATTACACCATACCACCAATGAGTATATTTCGATGGAATATTCCATCGAGGTTTATATATGCTACGCACACTTTATTTTGAAGGGCAAAATCGTAAAATCATGTGAAGGTCATTTTGTCCCTTGGATTTTCTGCACTTTTTCAATTGCCCCCAACTTTAAAGACAAATAACCCCAAAGGTTTTTTCGAAATGAAATATTTAATATATTTACTAATTCAATTGATTAAGTTTTACAATTTACTATTCTAATACATCTTATGTTTCCATAAAAAACCAGTTACATTTTAATTTTTCAAAATAAAATGATTATAAATAAAAACAAATCTATTTGAAAATTTCCTTTTTGAAATATAATACTAATATATTTTGATAATACTGTCCTTCAAGATTATGTTTAATTATCATGTGAGAGAATCTCGATAGAATATCCCATCAAAAATTTACCCCTGAATGGCATTGCGTAATTTTTACTTTGTTTAGAGGCCAACGCCTTAAAAAAAAGTCATTGAAGTGGCAAAGTGTAAAAATACGTGTAGTTGGAATAACAAAATATTCTGTATCTTAATTCCTTTTGTTGTGGATATTGTATGGTTTGTACTTATAATTATATTTCAAAATAAACTCACATATAAAACATCAATATAATAAGTAATCAAAATGCATATAGTGATGAAATAAATTATATAAAACTTAAGAAATTGAAAATTTTGATGCATTGATGGTGAGTCATGACATTTGTTGTTGACTCTATAAGTCATAATTATCTCGCTGCGTGCAGATATTGACGGTAAAATAATTATTAAATCTCGTAAAATCACAATCCAATCATTGTTAATACTCCCAATTTGCCAATTAAGGAACTGGCCCAAGTCGCCCAAAAAAGCGGCAGACATGGCCCGAAAAGACCTTAGCTTGATTATCAAAAAATCCAGAAGGGACAACCCAGTCCAGTTGGAGCCCAGGTGTGGAAAAAAAAACATGCGAAGTCCTAGAGGCCACGTGAACTGAAAAAATGTTGCCAACTCACCTCAGAGAAGGAAATGGATAAACTTAACCTTTGGACTGGTTAGGACATGTGCCGTTTAGTGAACCATAATGGGAATCCTCTTTGATTGGTAATTAACCCCCACCCCCAAAAAGTCGGGGATCTATCCTTGTAGCTGGGCAAATCTATCACAAGTTCAGAATTACAAAAAATAGGGATTTGGTCTTATCATTTCTCATCCTTTACATGCCCACAGAATACAAGCTCAAAAACATTTCTTGAGAATTCTTATTTACGCATTGCACACTTTTGGTCTCATTATGCTATTTTCATTGCTCAATTACATTATTTTGCAATCTTAATTCGTTACTGATTTAAAAGTTGGAGTACTAATATTTATTTTACAAGTTTCATTCATTTGAAGCTTGCAAAAACCCAAAGACTCATACTCAATCCATTGGACTTGAGCATTTTTGCCCCCATCAATTGTAAAAATGAAGCCATAAAAATCAAATAAATATCGAATTAAATAGGCACATTAAGTTGAAATAAAATGTTGAAAATAATTTAACAATTAAGAAAATTTTAAACATTATTTTCAACACCGTGTACATGCTGCATACCAGAGTTAATTATACTAACAATAAAATGAACTAAAGTTTATATTATGCATCATGTTATTTTTCTCAATTTCAAAAATGTTGCCAGAAATTTTATCATTACTGCATTTATTTAATTTGAACTCATTATGTTCTGAGAGCTCATCTATTTTAATGGATGGGGTTGGATTGACATAGATTAATTATGGATAAAATTTGGAATGTGATAAAAAGATAACCCTTTTTAGCTTGTTGACTTGTAATAAAAAAATTTGGAAAAATTTAATTTTATGCTTACTCGATCACACATTTAGGACAAAATATGTGACAATAAAATCATTTTCAAAACCCGTAGTAAGTAGTCTCATTTGCAATGTTGAAGGCTGGACTTTATATACAGGCAAAATGCATCCGCCCCCTGTGTTATTTAAAAATGGCAATCTATCCCTTTGTATTAAAGAAAAATAACAATTTACCCCATTGTATTCTAAAAATATAAACAAATTACCCCCTTCACGCGTTTGGTGTGATACGTGCGTCCATTTCGCTCTTTTTTTTAAGTTTTTTTTATTTATATCTTTATTTTACAACCATTGGATGTTATCTTAAAAAATCAATAGTCCAAATTCAATTTACATATATAATTTATATAAAAAATTCAAAATTATTTTTGAAATATATGTACATATATATATATATATTTATGATATATATAGATAATACATATTATATATAATATATATGTATGTATACCACCCCTCCCCGAACGGCCGCCCCCTTCCGCCGTCGTTCGCAGCGCTTTTTTCCCTCCCCAGCTGCCGGTTCCCCCCTTCCCTAGCAGCCGCCGCCCCCTCCCCCTCCGCCTCCCCAGCGGCCGCAGCCCCCTCCCTCTCCCCAGCCACCGCTCCCCTCCTCTTTCCCTTTCCCGCGACGCCTCCCCTTCCCATTGCCTAGATCCCGCCCTCTTCTCGTCGCCAAGATCCCGCCCCCTTACCCCCAACTGAACCTTCCTTCCCCCTCCCCTACCCCTGTCGCCCGCCCCCTTCCCCCTCATCGCCTACCCCCTCCTTTCCCCCTTGTCGTCGGCGCGCTCACACCCTCCTTTTTTTTTTTAATTTTTTTATTAATATTATATATATTGTATATATATATGTATAATTTATAATTTGTTTTTTGTTTTTTTTAATATTTTAATATTTTTTTTTATTTTTATTATACTTATATATTGTATAGATATGTATGTATATATAATTTATAATTTATGTTTATAATTTGTAAAATCTGGACCATCGATCTGATTCAAATAGATATGGCCATTGATTTCATATATGAACCGTAGATCTAAATAAGGAAAGATCTAAGCCGTTGATTTGTCATCAAATCTCCACTTTTGATATATATAAAATAAAATCTAACAATTAGGAGGTATAAACGTCATTTATAGGTAAAATTTAATTCAAATCGCACTAGGGCGTGTGTGTTGCACCCCTCGTCATGAGGGGGATATTTTGTTTCTTTTCAAAAAAAACACAAAGGGTAAATTGCTATTTTTTAATGTGTTTTTTTAAACATAAAAGGGTAAATTGCCATTTTAAAATAACACAGTAGAGCAGGATGCATTGCTCCTTTATATTCTCTGCTCATTTGAGGGATCTAAAAATTATGTAATTCATTTTTTTTTGGTTAAAAAAAAAAGAATAAAAAAGTGTCTACTGTCGCACAAAGATTACATACAAGTAATATTAAAACTGTTTCGATTAAGGTGGTAGACCTCTTGTGATCAAAATCGTTACATGCGGCAAAACAAATGCAATTTTAAGTATTTAACTAGTCTCTTTTTTACAATACTAACCTTTATGGGCCACCGTTCCTGCGTGTGTATAATAAATAATTTTAACGCTTTAAAATATATTATAAATAAGAGTAAAATATATAAACTAACATATCATATTAAAAAAAATTAAAAAAAATCTAATTTGTCAATTGAAGATTATTTTTGGCATTCAAAAAATCGGTGCTGCGTTGTATTAATCGCGATTTGTGCGTAAAAAAGATATTTTTTTTATTTTTTATAATAGTATAGATAGATGGATACATAAGGATATTTTTGGTAATTTTAAATTTGGTGTTGCGGTGTAAATAACCGTCATTTATTAGTGAAAATATAGTTTGTTTTATATAATAGTATAGATATATGAATTTATGCTAATACTACTATGTTCATTTTAGTAGGTATTTAATCGTAGCTTTTTTTTTTTTTTCCTAAATATGTAGTATGTCTGATTTGTATGCATTTTTGATATTTACACATTTCTGCCTAATTTTAAGTACTTTCCTTCACACAAGCGTTCAACTAATAATGTTGCTTAAGTTTGAAATATATTTCCGTGTAAATGCACACTCATCGTGCTATTAACTTCTACTCATTATTTAATGTTCATGTATTTAAAGATGTCATCTATACTATTATATAAAAAAAAAACCCCTCTACACTCACAAACGGTGATTACTTACACCGCTGCACCATTTTTTGTGAGGTCAAAAAATACCCTTCAACCAATAATATAATCAACTTATTTAACTTCCAAAGTTTCACTAATCGATAAATTAGTTTTTTTTTTGTTTTTTTTTTATTTTTTTAATGTGATGCAATGATTTATATTTTACTCTTATTTATAATAGTAATATATTTTAAAATGCAAAAGAATATTTATTATATGCACGCAAGGACGGCGTGCCACAATAACTAGTATTTTACAATGATAACATTTAATTATTGTAGTCGCCACCTTTAAATACTCTTTTAATTGGTTGTATTAAATTGATGTAATATGACGTTGATGATTAGTAATTAGTATATTCCCATCAAACGAAATCACTCACAAATGCACTCCCTTTACGCATCCCCATCGAATGAATTCAAACACCGAGTTTGACCATTCATGCCGCACGTACAATCTCCTTCTGGCCACTAGTACGGGCTCCCCCCATAATTTGATTGGCATTTGAAGCTTTTTTAATACACCCATAGGAGTGTTGATATTGAAAGAGTATTTGTCAAAGTTTAGAATAAATATCTCATTGTAGGGCCTTGGAATGATGACAACTCAAATGCATTTGCTATTTTGTTCGTCATGTCCTTCGTGGAATATGTAAATAGTGTGAAATTGTGCTTCTGCTCTGCATCGACCGTCTCCAAGATTTGCAAACTAGGTATAAGTGTTTCAGAAAACTCATCGTGATGTCCAGAGTATTCTGGGAGTCAAAGACAAATACGTGACTACCCTGAGTGAGCCTTGGGAGGTAATCCACTAAGTTAGCACTGTAATTTTTAAATTACACCATTTAATTGCCTCATTCTATTATTCATCGGTTATTGTACGACATTATATGATAGCACTAATTCGAGTCTCTTTTCATGACAGGAGAACAACCTCGGCAAGGTGTTCCGGCAGCCAAAGCCACATTCGATCGAGTTGTGTTGTCTTTATTCTGATAACTCGAGCCATAGTGAATACAAATATTGATAATGCACTAGTCATGAATGCTTTGGATGAAGCTACCGATATGAACTCCTCGAATGGCGAATCTTTATCATGTCTATGGGAGGATGTCAATCGAGATGCACTATTAAAGCTAACTCGAATACTTCTACTGCCCATAGAGGTAGTAATCACGTCCGTGGGTGTTAGAGAGATGACAAATCATATTTTCACATCGCATCATAGCTCTTTTAGTTCGCATCATAGCTCTTTTCATTTCGCATCATAGCTCTTTTCACATCACATCATAGCTCTTTTCATTTCATTTCGCCACATAGGTTATTCAACAACATCAAGGGGTATTCATAGCATAATTATATTTAATTTCCATCACTCCCTCGATTCCACATATCACCATTCTTGTAAGCCAACTAGTCAAGTAATAGCCCATCCCAGCACATTATCATTGACAAACACCAACAATACATCATTCAACAATAAAACATCTCAATACATTTCGTCATTTTCACCTTCACCACATTAATCAAATCAAATGACGAATAACTCATAGAATTCAAAAATACATTAATTGTAGCACGAATCATAGACTTACGTAACGATAGTATCACAAGAAAAGAACACATATATAGATAGTACTAATTATTTACTTACCTCGACTTACAACGATCTACTTGTACGTAGGGGTTGCTCAATCATTCACCTTATCCCCCTTGTCCTATAATAAGTTATAATGCATATAATCAACACATCAAAGGTATCGTAATTTCTAAATAAAATATTAAATAGTAATTATATATATTTTTCACCAATCTCTCAATATTTTCATTAAACTCCTCATCCTATTATAACTACCATTCATAATAACAATTCTTGGATTATATTTATCTCAAAATATACTTATCTTTACTAAATATAATATTTTCAAATATATTCTATAATATTTCTCAAATAAAATTTTCAACCCGATTAAACTAAGCCAATTAATTATAGAAAATTATTAAATATAGTAAATTAAGCAGTTTAAGCCATTAATTATAACACCCCTAATTTAATTAGGACATTTAACCAAATACTAATTATAAATACTCAAATTCATAATATTTTTCGGTTAAACACTAAATTGAATAGTATAATTAACATTTAATAAATGCACTTATTAAATAATATCATTATATAAATTAAAACTAATTAAAATTAAAAATTTTCGTACCTGTTTGTTGCCGAATTGTGTGTGTGTGTTTAGTATGTGTTATGTGTGTGTTTAATATGTGTTGTGTGTGTTTATTGGAGTGTGTGTTTATAAATGATGGGGGTGGGCGGTCCATCATTATCCCACCCCTCTTTTTCCCTTTTCCTTTTTTTTTTTTAATAAACATTTTCAAAATATCCATTACGTCCTAATTTCTTAATTAATATAATTTGCTCCCAAATATTATATAAAGCTCCAATTCACTCCGTTCAAGTCTTAATATGATCACAATTTAATCTATAATATATCTACTAATTAACTAAATTTCTTAAATAATTACCAATTAACCCCATAATTATGTATAAAAATTTGTGGGCGTCACAATTCTCCCCTCCTAATAAAAAATTTCATCCCGAAATTTATTTAACGTACCGGCTCAGGGAATAAATATGGATACTTCTCTTTCATACTCTCCTCAACCTCCCAAGTGGCTTCTCTGGGAGAATGATGACTCCACTTTACCTTCACCATTGGTATTTCTTTATTTCTCAACTTCTTTACACTCCGATCTAATATTTCTATCGATTCCTCTACGTACGTTAATCCCTTAGATATTTCTATCTCTGGTTCACATAAAATGTGACTAGAATCAGATCGATATCGACGTAACATGGACACATGAAACACATCATGTATCTGAGACAACTCTACTGGTAATGCTAATCGATAATCTAGTGGTCCGACTCTCTCAATGATTTCATACGGCCCAATATATCTTGGACTTAACTTTCCTTGCTTACCGAATCTTAAAATTCCCCTCCATGGTGATACTTTCAGAAAAACTTTCTCTCCCACTTCATATTTTCATCTCCCTGCGATGTTTGTCAACATAACTCTTCTGCCGATCATGAGCTGCCTTCAAACACTTTTTGGCTGTTTGTATCTTATCCACTGTTTCTTGGACTAATTTGGGCCCCTCAAGTTGTCTTAATCCCTCAACGTCCCAACAGATTGGACTTCGACATTTTCTTCCATACAAAGTTTCATACGGAGCCATACCAATACTAGAATGAAAACTGTTATTATATGCAAATTCCATCAATGGTAAATGATCATCCCAGTGTCCTCTGAACTCAATCACGCAGGCTCTCATCATGTCCTCTAACGTTTGAATGGTTCTTTCTGATTGTCCATCTGTTTGAGGATGAATTGATGTACTAAAGTGCAATCTGGTACCTAATGCCCTTTGCAAACTTCCCCAGAAATGAGAAGTAAAACGAGGATCTTTGTCGGAGACTATAGAGGTAGGAATTCCATGTATTCTCACAATTTCCAAAACATACAACTCAGCCAACTTATCTAAAGAATCATTTTGTCTTACTGGTAAGAAGTGAGCAGATTTAGTCAGTCTATTCACGATCACCCAAATAGCATCATGTTTCTTGAACGTACGTGGTAATCCAATGACAAAATCCATAGTAATCTTTTCCCATTTCCATTCAGGTATAGATAGAGGATGAAGCTTACCGGCTGGTGCTTGGTGTTCTACTTTAACTTGCTGACAAGTTAAACATCTAGCTACAAACTCTGCAATATCTTTCTTCATAGTTGGCCACCAATAACACGGTCTCAGGTCTCGATACATCTTGATACTGCCAGGGTGCATTGTATACGATGCATAGTGCGCCTCGTGCATAATCTCCGTTCTCAGTTCCTCTACATTCGGCACACACATACGCTTTCCATTTAATAACATACCATCTTCCTGTATTACAAATTGGTCATTCATTCCTTCTTGTATCTTGGCTCTCATTTTCTGCAAGTACGGATCATTATTCTGTGCATTCTTAACTTTGTTCCTAAGGGTGGGCTTTACTTGAAGAATGGCAAGTAAAAGATCATCACCAATGCTAAAACTCACATTCATTGCCTTGAGAGCAGCTAAATACTCTACATTATAGTAAATCATACCTGCTAGTTGGTCCACCGTCTTTCTACTCAAAGCATCTGCAACTACATTTGCTTTTCCGGGGTGATAATCAATAGTACAATCGTAGTCCTTCAACAACTCGATCCATCTTCTCTGCCTCAAATTCAACTCTTTCTGTGTTGGAATATACTTTAAAATTTTATGATCCGTAAATATCTGAAATGTCTCTCCATACAGATAATGCCTCTAGATTTTCAATGCATGTACAATCGCTGCCAATTCCAGATCATGGGTCGGATAGTTCAATTCATGTGGCCTCAATTGCCTCGAAGCATAAGCTATAACTCTTCCATGTTGCATCAAGACACATCCAAGTCCCTGCCGTGAAGCATCAGTATACACCACATATCCTCCACTCCCAAATGGCAATGCAAGAATAGGTGCTGAGGTAAGTCTTTTCTTTAACTCTTCAAAACTCTGATCACACATGTTGTTCCAATTGAACGGTGCATTCTTCTTTAACAAATTTGTCAAAGGTTTTGCAATAACAGAAAAATCTTTCACAAATCTTCTGTAATACCCAGCCAATCCCAAAAAACTGCGAACTTCTGATACATTTTTAGGTGGCTCCCACTCTAAAATAGCCTTAACTTTTGTCGGATTAGGTTGTACCCCTTGCTTTGAAACAACATGCCCTAAGAAAGCAATCTCCTCCATCCAAAATTCACATTTGCTAAATTTAGCATACAGTTGCTTTTCCCTCAAGATTTGTAAAATTGTCCTTAAATGTTGTTCATGTTCCTCGTGACTACTAGAGTATATCAGGATGTCATCAATAAACACAATCACAAATTGATCAAGGAATGATTGTAAGGTTTTGTTCATCAGCGACATGAAAGCAGCAGGGGCATTCGTTAACCCAAATGGCATAACAACAAATTCATAATAACCATACTTGTTTCGAAAAGCTGTCTTTGGAATAGACCCTTCTTCGATCCGTAATTGCCAATACCCTGATCTCAAGTCAATTTTGGAAAATACAATTGCACCTTTCAGTTGGTCAAGTAAATCATCTATCCATGGCAGAGGATACTTGTTCTTAATTGTAATCCGATTCAACTGCCTATAATCAACACATAATCTCATACTCCCATCATTCTTCTTTACGAATAATACTGGTGCTCCCCAAGGCGAAATACTTGGTCGTATAAACCCCTTATCCAGTAATTCTTCTAATTGCTTCTTTAATTCTTTCAATTCTAGCGGAGCCATTCTATATGGTGCAATCGAAATAGGTGCTGCCCCAAGAATAGTTTCTATTTCAAACTCCACTTCTCGATGAGGTGGTAACCCAGGTAATTCTTCTGGAAAAACATCAGGAAATTCCCTAACTACTGGAACATCTGACACACCCGGACTGACCTTCGTAGTATCATGTACACTAGCTAGATATGCTTCACACTCTTCTTTAATTAAATTAAAAGTAGTCATAGCAGAAATTAAACAGTTAGGTATAACTTTTCTTTCTCCCACTATAACCGTCTTCATCTATGCATTGATTTCTACAGCCACCTCTTTTGTTTGACAATCCACCAAAGCATGATTACTAGATAACCAATCCATTTCCAAAATAACGTCAAACTCCCTAAGGTTTATTACAACCAAATCTACATATAGTGTGATACTATCCACTACTATTGGACAAGATCTCACTACTGTGTTAACAAGTATAACCCCACCAGCAGGCATAGATACACATAAGTCATGCCCCAATTGTTCAATACTAGCATGCACACGTGATGCAAAATCATGTGATATAAACAAACAAGTAGATCATGGATCAATTAACACATGTGCACCAGAATTGCAAATAGAAAAAGAACCAGTAATAACCTCAGGTGCAGTAGGAGCTTGTTCCCTGGTGATGGCATACACCCTTGCTTGTGGCTGAGATTGACTACTCTGTCCAGTCGATGTTGTAGAAATAGTCCCGCTACCTCGACCACCTCTGCCTCGCCCTCTACTTGTACCAACCCGTTGCAAATTTTCCCCCAAACTACTTGGTCCTGAAATCTGGGATCCACTGGCGTCAACTCTCCACGTAGGACAATCCCTGACAATATGCCCCGATTGGTGGCAACGATAACATATGATTGGTTGGACTCCCCAACATTCACCGGTGTGTTTTCTACCGCAATTCATGCACGAGGGAATAGACCTTCCACTAAACGATCTGGTTGGACCCTGTCTTGCCCCAAATCCGACTGAGGTAGATCCGCCTCTACTTGACGACACTGATGGAGACCTATTAGTTTGACTCATTCCTCGGCCTCTGTACCCGCCTCTTTGAAAACTAGAACCCTTAAAGGAAACTGCACCGCTTGACCCACCTATAAAGTTGGGATTACCTGTCCACTTCTTTCGTTTAGATTCAACGGAATTCCTCTCTATGGATGTCTCTTCAGCTCTCAACGCTGCTTCCAAAAGTGCACTGTAACTCGGAGGTTTAATTGCTATCTTCTCTCGTATCTCAAGCCTCAGGCCTCTTTCAAATCTGTCTCGCCTCAATTCATCAGTACTTACCTCTTCTGGAGCATACTTGGACAGTCTCACAAATTGCAGCTCATACTCAGTGACAGACAAATCATTTTGCTTTAACTCAAGAAATTCAACTTTCTTACGGTTTCTATAGACCGGTGGAGTGTATTTCTCAGCAAATTCTCTCAAGAAGTCATTCCATGTTAAAGTGATTGGTCGATTCCTACTCCGTGGAACAGTTTCCCACCAATCCAACACATCTTTCTCCAACAAAGACACTGCATACCTCAATTTTTCTTCAGAAGTGTATTCAATTCGATCTAGAACTCTTTCCATATTTCTCAACCACTCTTCTGCTTCTGCAGGATCAGTTGTACCAGCAAATACCTTCGCACCCTGCCTTCTAACTATCTCATAGTTTTTATCAATGACTACATCTTGTGGTTGGGGTTGGGGTTGGGGTTGTGGAGCCATCCTCTGCATACACTCTAGGAATTGTTCCATAAAAGGATTTACTTCTGGTTGGGGGATATTTCTATTTTGGGCTTCTAACCCCTGATGTTCAGATGCATGATCATGACCCTGTACAGACTCTAATGACTCAGTTGGGCCAGCAGCGTTTTCACCTGACGCTTCCATCCTATATGAAATGCACATGTATAATTAGACTCGTAATATATATTTTACGTATAATACCACATATCATCAAATACCTCAGAGAATCTAATCCCTACTCTGATACCACCAAATGTAGCACCCTCTAACGGCACTACGACTATATCTCCCCTAGATATCACACTTAATGTACCCCTGTTTATATATGTAATTATGCACATAATAAGTCCCTGCTGAGTATATATATACACATGGTCTTATCATCACAACAAGAATATTTACCATCTCATCCGCAAGATCGCATATGCATATATCAAGTGCGACAAAAATGGAACCATTATAGTTAGTTCACATGCCATTCTCGCTTTTAATCCAAAATGAGACTTCTATTTCTATTTACAAAGAGGAGAAAACTGCATACTGGCCCGACCTGACTGGAATGCAAAATGTGAATCTAGTTGTCGTGAATAGGCACATCAAAATCTACACCTGAAAAGTATTAGCAGAGGGATGAGCTTGCAACTCAATAAGTAAATAACCGGCACTAGCTATACACACACCTCAATTATATCAACAAGACAAAAACAAGCAACGTATATAAAATATAATCAACTTGATCAAGTACATTTCATTTCATTTCTCCACGTAATCATCTCATAACACGATAACCAATCAAACTTGTCCTTTTTCCTAGTTGACTTACCAGAAAGGTGATATAGTATTTTTCTCCACCAACTCACATGGTCACACAGGCTCATCAATCTCATTTCGCATCAAAGCTCTTTTAGTTCGCATCATAGCTCTTTTCATTTCGCATCATAGCTCTTTTCACATCGCATCATAGCTCTTTTCATTTCATTTCGCCACATAGGTTATTCAACAACATCAAGGGGTATTCATAGCATAATTATATTTAATTTCCATCACTCCCTCGATTCCACATATCACCATTCTTGTAAGCCAACTAGTCAAGTAATAGCCCATCCCAGCACATTATCATTGACAAACACCAACAATACATCATTCAACAATAAAACATCTCAATACATTTCGTCATTTCACCTTCACCACATTAATCAAATCAAATGACGAATAACTCATAGAATTCAAAATACATTAATTGTAGCACGAATCATAGACTTACGTAACGATAGTATCACAAGAAAAGAACACATATATAGATAGTACTAATTATTTACTTACCTCGACTTACAACGATCTACTTGTACGTAGGGGGTTGCTCAATCATTCACCTTATCCCCCTTGTCCTATAATAAGTTATAATGCATATAATCAACACATCAAAGGTATCGTAATTTCTAAATAAAATATTAAATAGTAATTATATATATATTTTTCACCAATCTCTCAATATTTCATTAAACTCCTCATCCTATTATAACTACCATTCATAATAACAATTCTTGGATTATATTTATCTCAAAATATACTTATCTTTACTAAATATAACATTTTCAAATATATTCTATAATATTTCTCAAATAAAATTTTCAACCCGATTAAACTAAGCCAATCAATTGTAGAAATTATTAAAATCTAGTAAATTAAGCAGTTTAAGCCATTAATTATAACAGCCCTAATTTAATTAGGACATTTAACCAGGCACTAATAGTAAATACTCAAATTCATAAAATTTTCCAGTTTAACACTAAATCGAATAGTATAATTAATATTTAATAAATGCACTTATTAAATAATATCATTATATAAATTAAAATTAAAAAATTTCGTACCTGTTTGTCGCCGAATTGTGTGTGTGTGTTTAGTATGTGTTATGTGTGTGTTTAATATGTGTTGTGTGTGTTTATTGGAGTGTGTGTGTTTATAAATGATGGGGGTGGGCGGCCCATCATTATCCCACCCCTCTTTTTCCCTTTTCCATTTTTTTAATAAATATTTTCAAAATATCCATTACGTCCTAATTTCTTAATTAATATAATTTGCTCCCAAATATTATATAAAGCTCCAATTCACTCTGTTCAAGTCTTAATATGATCAACAATTTAATTTATAATATATGTACTAATTAATTAAATTTCTTAAATAATTACCAATTAACCCTATAATTATGTATAAAAATTTATGGGAGTCACATCTTAAGTAGGATTCCCTTTAGAAAGTAGGTTAATGAAGCAAGAAAAGGATTACATAACAATACACTCCAACAACATGAAAACGACTTCACATAATTCACGGTGTTAAATACACTTTGTTCCTTCAACTATTGTTGAGAAGCATTCACCCATCTAACTAACGAGGTATAATACTTACCCTACAACTAAATATTTAAACATGATCCATATTATATATATTTGTCGAACAAATTTTTTCTTTAATAACATTTTGCATCTTAAATTAAGCTTAAATTTTGCTTAATTGAAAAAAATACATTTTAATTACTGTAAAATAAAATGTAATTAGTACGTTAAGTGGTTCAAATTTAATAGAATAAAAGTTTTGTAATGAATGAGTACAATTAATACACAAGAAACTTTCATATAAAAGATTATTATTAATTTGATAATAAAATTAAGTTATTAACTATTTAATCTTTTAGATTAAATCGAGCAATTACACACCCGTCTTTTCATTTACATTTCCTTTGAAAATTATAACAAAATATATTTATTTCATTTTTTTTCACTAAAAGTGTTCGGATTTTGGTTGAGATATCATCAAATATCTTTTTAAAAGTATATATGAGTGGTTGTCCATATTAAATTATTAACTTTACTTTTAATTTAAAATTTTCATTTTATTAAATACTTTTTATATCTTGATTAAAAATATATTTTTTAATTAAAAACTTAATTTGGTGATAAATTTAATATACAAAAATACTAAAAAGAATATTGAAAAACTATATCTATATCTATATCTATACTATTATACAAAAGAAACTACTTTTACTCACAAATGGTGGTTAATGACACTGCAACACCACTTTTTTTGTAATATCAAGGAAAAACCCTTAACTGATAAGAATAACTACTTTATTCAACTTTTTTAAATTTATATTAATTGAGGTTTTTCCTTTCTTTCTTTCTTTCTTTTCTTTTTTTTTTAATGTGATGTGTTAGTTTATATATTTTTACTCATAATTTATAATATATTTTTAAAGCGTAAAAAATTATTTATTATATGCACGCAGAAACGGCGTGCCACGACTGCTAGTTATTATATAAAAGAAACCCCTTTTTTATTTATAAGTGGCGGTTATTGACACCGGCGCACTATTTTTTTGTAATGTAAAAAATAACACTCAACTGATATGATAATTACTTTATTCAACTTTTCAGATTTTATATTAATTGATAAATTAATTTTTTCTTTCTTTTCTTTTTTTTAACGGGATATGTTAGTTTAATATATTTTACTTTTATTTATAATTTATTTTAAAACATAAAAAATTATTTATTATATGCTGCAGGAATGACGTACCGCGACAGCTAATAATTAATTATGGCATGAGAGATAATTTTATCCAACCAAATCAATTTATGGAGGGTGTTAGGGGTAAGTATTACACCTATTAATTTTTATAACGGTGAATTGTTTAATTCAAAAAATAGTTGAGGCGGCCAAAATGTATTTTAAAACCATAATTCACATCAAAGTTGCCTTACTTAAAAGAAAAGACAATGAAAATTGGCGTCGCCCGGACTCGAACCGGAGACCTTCAGTGTGTTAGACTGACGTGATAACCAACTACACCACGACACCTTGGCGTTCCATCCTTCATCACAGGCAGTAAATGTAGGAAATCTAAGTGCTGGATGAACCAGAAAATGTGGACGACTAATGGGAAGAGCGAGTGGAGATAACAATGGCAGTTGAAAATTGAGGTCGCTGCAGCCTCTGGCAATTGAGCTTTCTTCAACTCTTGTCGGCCTTCACTCCTTCAAGACGCAGTGGCCTTCTGCAGTTTCTAGCTCAAGGCCAAGATTCCGGTGCGCGGCTCAAATGTCGACTGGCGCCAGCACTGGCCACCCGCCGGCCATAGTGATTGACTCGCACTTGCACGTTTGGGCTTCGCCTCAACAGGTTTAACCGTTGAATTCCAAGCTTACACCTGACATTTTTTTTCTCATGCAATTTTGATGGGGTTTTGATTTTCATCTTTTTTTTGGATGTTTAGGCTGCCGAGAAGTACCCATATTTTCCGGGGCAGGAGCCCACATTGCCGGGTCATGTCGATTTCTTGCTTCAGGTATGTGGTGAAGTTTAATTTTTGTTTTTGACTGGTAAAAATGTGTTCTTGGTTGGCGGCTTGTAATGGGTTGATTGGTCTGAGTTAACCTCAAAAACACCTTGTTCAGAATATGTCATTTAGAACTGTATTTAGCCTTGGTTGGGGCCAAATGAGTCGAGCTTGAATGAATTCAAGTCACTCCCAGAAAAATGCTGAATCTTGGTTGTTATGTTAGTGAACTGAGTGGAAATGAGTTCTATCAATGGAGCTAGAGTCGAAATTCTGATGGGCTTGTTCCTTTATGCAACACCAATTTGGGAACCTGAATTGCAATAGGATTCGGTGTACTACTAGCTTACTTTATAATGGTTGAATCTTGAATGGTTAACTCATCTAAACGGATAAACTATTATAGAGGAGAAGTTTTAATATTTAATGTTTCTAACACGCACCCTTATGTGCAGGCCCGGTAATCTTTCTTGTGAAGCCATGTGGAATTTCTTGTTTTTATTAATGAAACTTCTTTCCTTCCTAAACGGATAGCAGTGAGATTTGAATTCGAGAACTTTTGTGTTGGTGTGGCCC
The DNA here is from genome assembly GCA_034509735.1 of Sesamum alatum. Taxonomy (NCBI): domain Eukaryota; kingdom Viridiplantae; phylum Streptophyta; class Magnoliopsida; order Lamiales; family Pedaliaceae; genus Sesamum; species Sesamum alatum. The sequence goes on along the minus strand of JACGWO010000012.1, from coordinate 2,032,008 downwards.
TGATATCACGTTAAATAACCACGTCATCTAAAAGCTTAAGATATTAGTGTGGAGAATACTATTCTGTTTTTCTTTTTTTCCGCTTCTCTTGTCGTTTGTGGTGGGGGTGAGGGTGGGTGGCGGGGGGGGGGGGGGGGGGGGCGTTTGATTGTAGTGGCTTTTCCTTTTTCCAGTCTCTCTGTTCATGTCTGATGAGTTCTTCTTGTTGTTATGCGCTTCACGGATTACAATCACAATTGATTCATAGAAGACAAGATTGTGGTTTATTCTGCATTCCAAGACATAGTGCTTCTTGTAATGTTCTCATTTTACGGGTATTGCATATGTCGAAGAAGCAACTATGAAACTTCTGTTGTGTTGACTAAATTTCTATATCATTCTGTAGTGCATGGGAGAGGCCGGTGTAGATGGTGCACTCATAGTGCAGCCCATTAATCATAAGTTTGATCATTCTTATGTAACAAGGTTAGTTTCTAATAAGATGCTTATAAATTTTCTACTTCCGATTAACTTATCATGCTTATGAGCAGTATTTGACAAAATGTTGGGGTTATCAAATACATTTTGAGATCCAAACGAAATCTTAGTAGGCAAAATCTTGTCATCTATATGATGATACGGCTGCATATTAAAGTGAAGCATGGCTCCATTTCTTGAACTGGTCAAAATTCTGTCAGCAGGAATTATATACATAAAACTGGTAAGTTAAAATATTGAGAAACATCATCAAGGTGAAAGAGCAGTCACCAACAGAAAGAGCAAGTTTAATTGCTTCCGTCCTATATTTCCCGTTTCAATTTCAGTTCATCTGTCATCTGATATGTAATAAATCTGTTAATATTTGGACAGCGTGTTGAGGCAATACCCATCAAAATTTATTGGTTGCTGCCTTGCAAATCCAGCTGAAGATGGAACAGGCGTCAAACAGCTTGAAGATCTCATTTCCAAGGTTCAAAGAACTCATAAAATACTGTTGTTTTGATTTTGCCAGAAATTGTGTTGACATCAAATTTTGTGTGCCAGGATGGCTACCGTGCTGTGCGCTTCAATCCATACTTGTGGCCGTCTGGTCAGTTGGTATGTTTCTTGACCAAAAACCGATGCAGCAGTTCTCCGAACCCCTATTCATTGATGCTTTTGTTAGAGTATAAAGTTTTTCGACCTGGTTTACTTCTCAGGTTTGGTCGGTGGAAGAATGAAAATTTACTTGTTAGAAGCAGGGTGATTAACCATGCTATCATAAGTGGATTCTGTGGATCCTCTGGTTTTATGTTGCTCTCCTTATCATGTTGGAAAAATATCACTTCTTGTTAACTTGTGCTTATCTTTCTACCACTTTATTTCAAGGAAAATTCAAGAAAAAGTCTCCTTCAATTGTTTACGTTGTCCTCTGCAGATGACAAATGAAGTTGGGAAGGCCATGTTCGCCAAAGCTGGAGAACTTGGGGTTCCAGTTGGTTTCATGTGCATGAAGGTCTTACAATTTGTTATATAATTGCATAACATTCCCATCATTGCTCCGTACTTCGTTACACTTTTTCCCAGAAAACTTTGAAAGTTGCACTTATATTCCTTCCGGAAATACTCCGTTTACAGCCGCACTCTATCGTTCTACTGATATCAACACAAAATTTACCGCGAACTTCCAATTTGCCCCTTATCATCCAGACGTATTTATATCTTATTGACCAAATTGTTCTTCGATCTTCCCATCTGGTTGCTTCATAGTAATTCTCCCAAGTTTCATAGACTAATCTTGTTTCCAGGGTCTTGATCTGCATCTATCAGAAATTGAAGAACTGTGCACAGAATTTCCTTCGACAGTTGTTCTGCTTGACCATCTCGGTTTCTGTAAACCCCCAACGTAAGTTCCCTATACAAACATTTAGGATTTCGAAGGAGCTTTTCCACCTGCATGTATGACTTACCGTTTCAGGTTTTCTATGATCATGTGAATCAGAAATGATGAAGAAGACAACGTGTTCTTGAAACTGCTAACGCTATCCAGATTTCCACAGGCAAGTATTGCTGCATATCAGATACATAAACTGATCTCCGTTAATGTGTACACTAGATGCTTTCTCACCGTTATATTAAGTCATCGACGTTTTGCTTAAGGTCATCATAGCTGATACTTAAACTGTTGATGGAAACTCGAGACAGGTTTATGTAAATTCAGCGGCGCTGTTCAGAGTGTCAAGACATCCATATCCATATGAAGATTTATCTGACATTTTGCCCAAAATAGTCTCCAGCTACGGCGCCAACCGCATCATGTGGGGAAGGTAAAATGCTAAAATAACCTTTGAATCTATTCTCTACTTGAAAAGAAACACTTTTTTTGTGGTGTGTTTGTGCTTATGTGGTGGAAATAAGTCGTAGATAAAGTTGTAAATTTTGAAGAAAAATTGGAAAAAAGTTGTAGTTGGAGTCTTTGAGCAAAAATACGTAAGATCTACAATTTTACCAATAAGCTGCAAAAATTGGTCGGGAGTTGTTTAGAGCTTTCGGCTTAAATGGGCGTAAAGCAGTTCAAAAGCATAAGTTGTAAATTCAAAACATTTCTTCAGCTTATTTTCAGTAAAGTTGATAACGCTTAAATAGTTATTGCTACACTCCTTTCAAGTCTGGGAACGAGCAATCTAACACTGATGATGTCCAAACCTTATGCAGCGACTTCCCTTACGTTGTACCCGAATGTGGCTATAAAGAAGCAAAAGAAGCAGTGGTTCAGCTCATCCAACGAGCACGGTTATCATCTTCGGAGTTGGAATGGATCATGGGTCGAACTGTTAATCAAATCTTTAACAGTCGATTGTCGTCTTCTTCGTAGATATTCAAGATCGGTTTGAATTTCCCTCAGAGTTCTGGTGATCATGAATCAAGAATGTTGGAAGTTAAGAAGAGCAGCATATTATGGCCATTTGTTGATAACTAAAATTGCTTGCAGTGGAATGGCTATCTGTACTTTATTTAGAAGTTCCTTCCGTTCAAGTTAGAATGTTTTTTCATAAAATATTGGGATAATTACACTCCCCTTCCCTGAGTTTTGGTGTAATTACACGTAGACTTCTTGTAATTGGAAAAATTACATTTAATACTCCTGAGGTTTGATTCTGTCTAACAAATAGGTCCATCCGTTAGTTAAAATTCATCGTTGTTGATATTAACAAAAAAAATTGAATGAAAATTGATCTTTACCCTTGATTGATTTATTAATGATTTAATACTGGCCAAACAAATCTTTTATGACTAAATTACTCTCATGTATTAACGTGTGACTATATAATGGTAGTTTGGTTATAAAAAGATTCGTTTGACCTATAATAAGTTAGTAATAAGTCAATCGATGAAAAATTTCAGCTTTTATTCAATTTTTTTTTTTGCTAATATTAATAAATTCGGTGAATTTTGACTAACGGATGGAACTATTTGGTAAACAGAAGCAAACCTCAGGGGTAGGATGTAATTTCTCAAACCACAGGGTTTACGTGTAATTACATCAAACCTTAGGAGATGGGAGTGTAATTATCTCCTAAAAAAATATTTGACTGTTCTCAAATGTGACAGTTTCCCTCTGAAAAGGAATATGCTACTATACTACTTAGAGGATGTTTGACTAAGCTTTTTTAAAACAGCTTATAAGCTCCTACATCTTATAAGATGTTTTAGGAGTTTATAAAATGTTGGATCTTATTTTAAAAATAAGCTCATAAAATGTTTGGGTAAAAGAAGATATTAAAACTTATAAGATGTTTTTTACATCTTATAAGATGTTACGGTGTTTGACATAATAAGATCTTTTTATTGATAAAATGATCAAAAATGACATGATACTATTAAAATCAAATAGGGTAAATGCTACATTTGGTCCCTTAAGTTTTCATTTAGAATCACTTTAGTCCCTCAAGTTCATTTCTTGACTTTAGCATCCTTAAACTTTAGTTTTTGTCTCAATTTAGTCCCTCTGACCGTTTTTCGGCGAAAATATGACCGGATTTTGACTTTTTAGAGGGTAAAATGGTCAATCTAAGTTTGGATTTCACTTTAGTCCCCTAAGTTTATAAAATTATCAAATTAGTCCTTTTTTAAGTGAAAAAAACACTCTTTTTTATTTTTGTATGTTTAATATGATGTAATTATCTTATGTGAATAATCAAAACTTTAAACTCTTGTAAACATAATAATCACATATTGCTTATTTAAAATAAGCTGTTTCTTTTTTTTCTTTTTTTCTCATTTTCAATAGTTAAAAACATCAAAATTAATGAATTAATTTTCCAAAACTTATCTAAATTGAAAAATATATATAAAAAAATTCTATATCAATATTTTTTCTTATCTTAAGTGTTAGAGAGAAGTCTAGAAAAGTTAAACTTTAAAAATATTTATTGAATAATTACAGTTTTAGAATAAAAAGTTGGTGGAATATACTTTTGAATTAAATTTTTTGATAGACTTCATATATATATATATAATTTATCATAAGAGATTTTTATAAATATATAGTTAAATTTATAGAAAAATGTCTATAAGAATCTTTTGAATAAATTATATATATATATATATATATTGAAATCCACTAAATAATCTAGTTATACAAGTACATTCCACCAACTTCTTATTCAAAACCTCAAATGTTAACATTTCATAACATTGTTAAAAATTATGTTCTTAGACTTATCTTTAAGTCCTAAGATTAAAAATTACTAACTTAATTTTTTTTATTATATTTTCAGATTATATAAGTTCTGTAAAATTTATTCATAATTTTAATTTTTATTGTAACTTTGGAAAATAGAAAAAAGAGAATATTTTTGTTTTAAGTTATGCAATATATTATTATTATTATTTATTATTATTATTATGTTTACAAGATTTCAAAATTTTAATTATTCACACAATATAATTAAATCATTTTCAGCATATAAAAATTTTAAAAAATGGTTTCTTGGCTAAAAAAAGGACTATTTTGATAATTTTACAAATTTAAGGGACTAAAGTGAGAAATTCAAACTTAATTTGACCATTTTACCCTCTAAAAAGTTAAAATCCGGCGACATTTTCGCCGAAAAATGGTCAGAGGGACCAAACTGGGACAAAAACCAAAGTTTAGGGATGCTAATGTCAAAAAATGAACTTAAGAGACTAAAGTGATTCTTAACGAAAACTTAAGGGACCAAATGTGACATTTGCCCAATCAAATAAATTGTTATTTTTGTTGACATATTTTATTTTTAAATATTTTTAAAATAATTTTAGAAATAATACACATTAGTTTAACTTCAATAAAAATTTATTAGATAATCCTTTTTACATAAATAAAAAAAATGACAAAATTATGACCTAAATTTTGAATTAAAAATAATATAGATGTACATTCATGTTAGTCGAATATTGATATATATATATATATAAATATATTTTCTCTCTTGATGCCATGACTATTTCTAATTGTATAACTTATAATGCCTTGAATTTATATTGTTTCAGTAAATGTAATATCATAGCAATCTTATTTTTGTTTAGCTATAATAATTTATTATTTAATATGAAGCATTTTCTATTTTTTAAATACAAAAAATTTAATAACAATAATTTTTTTTAAAATAGAGAAAGAGAGAGAGATACAATGTGCGTGTGTGTGGAGAGAGAGAGAGAGAGAGAGAGAGAGAGAGAGAGAGAGTTTGTGTGTATATAGAGAGAGTGTGTGTGGTGAATAGGGGTGCAAGTTAAGCTAAGTCGGCTCGAGTCGGAGCTCGACTCGAGCTCGAGCTCATTTATTTGTGTTCGTGAGCTCGGGAGCTTTTTTTTTTTTTTTAAATTTTTTTTATTTTTATACATATTTTTATATATTTAAGTAAATTTCAATATTATATCAAGTTTATATTAAAAATTCACTATATATTAAAATTATTAGTCAATATATCTTTTATTTTTTTTTATATAGTAATAAAATATGGTATTCTTATTTATATTGTCGAAAAACAAGCTTAAGCAATATTTAGTAAGTTTTGATTTTTTTTTTTGTAAATGAATATTTAGTATAATGCATATGAATTTTATTGTTATAATTTAAAATTCATTCCATAAAATGTATTTATTTCTAAATTTATCATATATTAGAATTATTAGTCAATAATTCATATTTCAGTTTTAGACGATATTAAAATATGGTACTTTAGTTTATATTAGCTAAAAACAAGCTTAATCAATAATTTAGTTTGATTTGATAATTATTTTGTAAATAAATATTTAATATAATGCATATGAATTTTATCACTATAATTTTAATATCTACTACAACAAAATGCGTTTATTTCAAAATTCATCATATATTAGAGTTATTAGCCAATATCTCATATTTTAGTTTTAGATGATATTAAAATATGGTATTTTAATTTATATTATCTAAAAAAGCTTAATAAACAACTTAGTACGATGTGATATTTTTTTTAAATAAATATTTAATACAATTCATATGAATTTTTTTTTGTTATATTTCAATTTTCACTACAACAAAATGCATTTGTTTCAAATTCATCATAAATTATAATTATTAGTCATATCTCACATTTTAGTTTTAGATGATATTAAAATATGGTATTTTAGTTTGTATTATCTAGAAACAAGCTTAATCAATGATTTTATAATACATTTCGATAATATTTTTATAAATAAATATTTAATAAAATTCATAGGAATTTCATCGTTATAATTTCAATATCTACTACAACAAAATGCATTTGTTTCAAAAAATTCATCATATATTAGAATTATTAGTCAATATCTCAGATTTTAGTTTTATATGATATTAAAATATGGTATTTTAGTTTATATTATCTAAAAACAACCTTAATCAACAACTTAATATGATTTGATATTTTTTAAATAAATATTTAATACAATTCATACGAATTTTATTGTTATATTTCAATATTCACTACAACAAAATGCATTTGTTTCGAAATTCATCATATATTAGAATTATTAGTCCATATCTCACATTTTAGTTTTAGATGATATTAAAATATGGTATTTTAGTTTGTATTATCTAGAAACAAGCTTAATGAACGATTTAATACGTTTCAATAATATTTTTATAAATAAATATTTAATACAATTGATATGAATTTTATCGCTATAATTTTAATATCTACTACAACAAAATGCATTTGTTTCAAAATTCACCATATATTAGAATTATTAGTCAATATCTCATATTTTAGTTATAGATGATATTAAAATATGGTATTTTGATTTATATTGTAGTAACAAGCTTAATCAACAATTTAGTACGTTTCGACAATTTTTTTAAGGCTAAATTTCACTTTTCGTCCTATAACTATAAGGTTATTGCACTTTTGGTCCTGTATGTTTATGGTGTTCTCAATTTTAGTCCTCTATCTTTCGCTGTAACACATTTAGTCCCGTATATTTTCCTAGGTTGACACTTTTGGTCCCATATTCCAAATAATGACCATTTTGCCCTTCTGTAGAAAACTTCCTAGTCCATCATCATGCTCAATATAGGCCCAACATGCTTCCCAAATAAAATTAAGCCTCCATAAATTCATACCTTGTTTTGACCGCCTTGCTACCGGGTATTCCGAGTCCTCGATTTTATGAATCTCCTCCAACCACACCTACCGTAATAGATGGTTCGCAGGTCCTTGGCTCCTTCAGCAGCAATCAACACAACCCTATTTCGTTTCCTACCTTAGGGCGTAACGGTATTCCAGAATAGAGACTTAATATAATTTTTGGAAAAGCAAATTGAACAAAAGCCTTGAATTTATTGAAGAAAAACTTGAAATATTACATAGATATTTTATTCCTCTATCGGAGGAGAAGACTATTTAGCCTCTTATGGATAAGAGGGCTTGACTCGTTGGGGATAACACCATACACTGGATATTCTAATACTCAGAGAATTTAAAGACACAATTTACTTTTTTGAAGAGTTGAAGAAGTTTTCTGATGTCCTCCATCTGCTTCCTAGCTTTTTATTTATAATAGCCCGCGGACTTCAAGCCCAGACTTCATTCTTGCTTTGGATGTCGTCACTGTGTTCGTCACCCCTTTTGTCTTTCTACTTTCCAGTTGTGGCCATTATTGCTTGTCGGCCATGTGTTCTCCAGCTGGTGCTTCCTATCCTGTTTGACTATTGGCTTTTTATCGTCTTCTGCCGACAGTCTTTTCCTTGCTTTTTTGCATTTTGAGATTTTTACCTCTTTTTGTAAAAATTCTTTCTTTTACCCTTTTCTGGTTTCGGTTTGGGTTTATTTTGGGTTACCCGAATCCTTGTCCCGAACATAAGCTTTTCTTGTTTTCACAGCAAGGGCATACATGGTTATGCAATTGCCCAACGTGCATCATGTTGCAGGCCTTCTTTCTTGTGGCCTCTGTCGCTGGTAGCTTGTTTTCCCAAATAAGCATTCGTTTCTTTCCAAACAAGCTCTCCGCGAACTCTGTGCTTTTTCCATTCACGGAGTTCAACAGGAATGATCTATTTAATTTATTGGAGAATATTTTAAACAGATACTTGACTTTATCTATCTCTGTGAGACAGACCCAATAACCCCAACCTCTTCTGGTGGATATGTAATCTTCACTGAGGGAAGATACCAGGGGAGCTTCTCCTGTGGCAGCCTTCACTTTGTTAAATGCTACCATGTCAGGTCTCTGCAGTTTGATGCAATGGAATGCTGGATGAGACCCTTTTCCTGCGATTTCTGGAGCTTTGGAAATGAACTTGAGCTCCAAAATATCTCCTCATTTAAGGTGGGAATTGTTTTGCCATGCATCATAGACCGCCCCACTGATCCATTCAAGAAGTTTGGAGATTTTCGGAAAGCTTGGTGACATAGTATGAACTGAAGCAAGGGCTCTAAAATCATACCATTATAGTACTTCTTCTGGTTTTGACCCTTCGAGCATCCAGGCTCTGTTATATCTCCCGGATGTGTCTATGATGGTCTTTCCTGGGTTTATGTTTTTTCGGGAAACAAGTTTTTCCCATAATCTCTAATAACCCTGCCAAGCAAAAACACAAGATAGGGCTTCATTAGTATTAACCTTAGAGGTGTCTGTCATTGGCCTAAGGTTAATCTCTTCCTCTTTAATCCTAGAGGTGCTGGGTTGACTTGAATTATTAGGAGTTTGCACTTCCTGTAACTCAACTTTTGCCTTTTCACCAGAGTCTGGCAATGGCCTCGAGCAAGCAGTACTTGAATCTGCCGTTACAGGTTTAGAGCCCTGTTCTCTAATTGCAGATTTGGAGCCCTGCTCTCTTAATCTCGGGCTATCACTGAAGATTATGCCTTTCGAATTGGTTCCAGTAAAAGTCATCCCATAACGAGCTTGCAACAAGTTTGGTACTCCTGATGGCGCTCTGGACAATGTCCAGATCAGCTCGTTGGACTTGGCCAGCTATTTGGGCTTTAACTGTTAGCTGTCCGAATCTCTTATCAATCTCCTCAAGGTTCTCCCTGAGGTGCCTGAGCCTGATGATGACGGAGTCTGCTTCAGCTGCCTCCATCCTTGTTAAGAAATCTGCAAGAACATTTTCATGAGATTTGGTAACGATAATATTATAACAATATTATTGGCATTCTGCTTGCAATATAATAATATGAGCTTTCTCAATCTTTGATTCAAGTTTATTTTTTAAGAAAGCCTTGACATTCGTATTATCAATTTTTAATATAAATTCTTTGGCTAGTAAGAACATATGCCATTTTTTGAAAGCCTTCCAAACTGCAAAGAATTCCTTCTCGTTAATATGCCATAATTTAGCTTGTTGTTCGGTGAACAACCCTCCTGTATATCTACATGGCTTTTCATCAGTAGTTGTTTTTCTCATGAGCACTGCTGCCCATCTATAATCATTGGCGTCCGTGTAGACTACCAACTCATCCTCGTCTTGTGGGATTGCAAGCTTTGGCAGGTTATTGCAAACCTGTTTTAACTCACGAACCCTTTGCATAAGAATTTCCTCCCATTTTCACTTTGAACTTTCTATTTCTTTTAGAAGTGGACGAAAATCCTTTCTGTATTTTGCGAGGTCCTTGATAAAGATTCCTGCAAAATTGACAACTCCCAAGAAGCTTTGAAGTTGCTTCTTATCTTTAAGAATGTCAGAAAAATTGCAAATCTTTTCTACAATGTGTTCCTGCAACTCAATACCTGTTTCGTCAATAAGAATTCCTAGAAGTTCAATTTTATTGACAACTATGATGGCTTTCTTTTCGGAAAGCACTAATCCTTCCTTATGGCATGCATCAAAAAATATTTCAAGATGTCTAATATGATCCTGTATATTTTTAGATGCAATCAAGATGTCGCCTATGTAAACAAACATAAACTCTAGGTAGTCTTTGAAAAGATTATCCATCTTTCTTTGAAATATTTAGGGTGCATTGGCAAGTCCCATTGGAAGTACATTCCAGATATATTGTCCATGAGGTGTGGAAAATGCAGTGTATTTTTTTGAATCATTTTCCATTTTAATCTGATAAAATCCAGATTTGCAATCGAACTTGAAAAACACTTTAGCGTCTTTAATGCAATCAATTAAGTGTTCTGTACTTGGGATGTAATAACCATCAAATTCTAATATTCTATTAATGCCTTGATAGTTAATGACGAACCTGGGTTTACCTCTTTTTATCTCACCATGGTTTTTTACAAAAAAACCAGGGCTACTATAGGCTGAGACTCCAGGCTCGATGAGTCTAAGATTGATATGCTCTTTAATGATCTCCTGCATATCTTTCTTATCCTCCATGTTCATTTGGATAGGCTTGTATCGGACATACTCGTACTTGCATTCCCCTTTGACCTTTAGAGTAGCCTCGATCTTATTTCTATCCCACCACGCCAAAGGATTCTCACTGAAATTCCTTCGAATAAGCCTCTTGACATTATCGGGAAAAGTGTTTACTTTCTCCGTCCATGTCCATCGACCTGCACTCTTGTATAACTTCCTTCAAGATCCTAAGATCTTCTTCAGAAGCATCACTAAAACCCTATTGCCTGAAAGACAAAATAACCTTACCAAATTTTCTTCTATCCTGCATTTTTGGATGAGTCAATTTGGCATCATCACCACATTTGCTGCAGAAATTTATGGGCATTATCCTGTTAAATGCCTTTTCTCTTTGCAAAACCTGTATCTCGCTACCACAGTTAGTAGTAAAAATCAACAGATTCTTGTGGTTATCCTGGACATATTTTGCAAAGGTTTGGATGAAATTATTACCTAGCAAAATATCGGCTCCTGTATCATGAAAGTAAATAGGAGGTGTTCCAAATGCTCCTCCAATCATGATTCTCGCTTCTCGTATACCCTTATTTAGTACTAGAATTTTTTGTGAAAAATCCCTTCCTGCAATAATGGGTAAAAGGATTCTATAGCTTCACTAGGGAACACACCGGATTTTGCTGTACAAATCCCTGATCCTGAGTCAATATAATCTGCAAAATATTTTGACTTATATTGTTCATACAACATACCAACAGATATATATATATATATATAGAAAAGGGACTAGTCATTCAACTCTTATGGTATAACCATCTAAACTGAATTCCATACCATTACCTTTTATCTCCCATGGTTTATGATCTTCGAGGAAACTTAACTCCAAAGTCATTATCCCATTTTCTCGTCCTGCAATTCTTGCAACAAATATCTCATGGCCTGCTATTTCTAGCATTCCTTCGTATTTTCCCACAACATGTTGTTGCAAATGATATAAGTCATCACAAGGAAAATAGTTTTCTTTTTCAGTGATGTCAAATATAACCTGAATTTGTTTCCAGCCTTCTGGGCATCTAAGTTTCACATTATCAACCCTGATAGCTCGGGGTTTCAATAATTCTGGTTCCTTTCCTTTATAGGCTATAATCCTATCTTCTGAAAAGGACATCCTGCTACTAAAATCAATTCTAGAACTAAGGACTCGATCTAAAACTGGGTGATCTTTTATCAAGATATCAACTCCACCTATTCAAGGTATTCTAATAGGATCTGGTGTCATTACCTTAGCAAATTCCTTGAAAATTCTAGGAATCTCAATATACTCTTTCATAAGAAACAAATCAGAATGATGTGTGTTGGAAAGGTCATAAGTTATTCTATATGTTATAGAATATGGTCTATTCCCATCTTTCATAAGATCTTTTCTTTTAAAATCATGATGAAGGGTTAAGACTCTACTGAAATATTGGTCTGCTAGGTTGTATGAATCCTAGGATGAATATCAAACATCAGTTTCCTGCATACAGATTTCCTATCATTGTCCCAAGACAACCATCTCTTAAGTTATTAATTCTTCTATCTATTATTGACAAATGTATTTTCAAATCAATTCCTTCCTTTAAAGTTGCTTTTATTACTACTTCAATAGCTCCTATGTGGATCCATTTCATAGTAACCGCTACTTCTTCCCTGAGTTTACTTAATTTTTCAAGAATTTTTTCTTTAGGAGTAAGCTGCATTTCCATCACATTACTAGTTAGTTCCATAGGGATAGCAAACTCACCTGAACTTACTTTGTAGATTATGTGATGTTTTCTTTGGTTCAGTCCTATCTGGTTGAGGACTCTTCCGATCCCTCCAATCCTAAAACCGTCGTATGGGCTGAGATTAGAGTTTTGTCTCATGATTCTTTCCATTGTTTTGTTTGACATTGTCATCCTTGAAAAGAATCTTGATAGGCTATCTGAGGTTTGAAGCCTATCTCATTCGTTGTAATTACTCTGATTCGATTGAAGATCCATCCGAATCACTTTTTATTTCTTCCTCATAGATGGTTTCATCTGAGAGAAGATCTTCGAATTGGTAGATTGGTACCAAATCACCGTAGTAGACTGCATAGAGGATGTCGTTTGTGGCTTAAAATTGACGTAATTCACCACGTTTCTGCAGGCAATCTGGGGAGATATGTTCTTTTGCTCCACACGTCCAGCAATTGCAATCCTTAAAACTTTCATTAGCTCAGGTATGGGCTCGTCTGAAAGTTCTTCGTGTAGGGGTTCGTCCTGTGGATTTCGCCTCTGATCGTCTAGATCCTTGGGATGAAGCCCTTGTTGGTCCTGTTCTCTGTCCAGATTTGTATGATCTGGCTTTTGATTTGGACCACCATGATCTCCTTCTGAAAGAGGATTTTCTGGAACTCCTGGAATAAGGGTCACTACCTTGCTTTCTCCTTTTTTTTTGCTCGCTTGATTCTCCTATAATAGTTGGAAAATTGTTATTATCACAACAGAGAGGAGTTCTTTTGATTTTACCTCTCAGTCTCTTCATGTTCCTTTGGACGGATGCTTGGTAACACCAATCCTTCAGTTTGTCTTTAAGGAAAAACATCATCCTTGCAACTAAATCTAGTTGACATGCAGGTACTTTGTATGATTGTATCAGCATTTTCCTCCATGGGCTGCAGATCTTTGCAAAGAACATTGGGGCAGCTACTTCAGTTGTTACCCCACTCTGGAAGAAGTATTTGCGGAACTAGTAAATATATTCATCTACTGCACAGATACTTCTTAATTTGAGGCCAAAGAGAGCTTGTGCATACTCCCTAGCCTTTTATGTTCTGCTTCCTTCGAAGTATCCATCTCCGATGAAGTGAATCTTAATAAACCTTCCAAATCTATCCGCGATTGCACTTTTAGGCTCTCCTTCAAGGATGCTTGCTTTGGTCTCTTCTGGGGTATAATCCCATCCGATCTTTACCGGCCCTTCCAAGCTTAGCTCCAAAAGCTTTATAAAGTTATCCTTGTCTAGTTCCAACATAGTTGCTGCAATTTTCATGGCTGCAACCCATTCATATATCAACTCTCGATGTTTCGGAAGTCGATAACATCCAGGTTGAGAACAGTGCCATATGGATGCAAGGGTTGGAGCATGGTCCTTGCCCATGGTGTGTTTTCAGGCACTCGTCTTGGATTCCTTCCCGGGTTTTCTCGCAATATTGTCCCTACGAAAGTAGGGGTAGCATTGGTGTGAAATCCGTACCTTTTCTCATTGGATGATCTTGCGGAGGATCATTTGAGCCCGTGCTTCCCTCTGGCGGTGGTAAAGCTGGAGCGACCTCATTGGGTTGGATGTTGACTAAATCCACAATCCCCAGTTGGGAAAAAGATTCAGCTAACTCTTGTAGATCTTATAGATACACTCTTGATATCTCCATTAGTTTATGGATTTGATGATCTCGATGATTTGTTCTTCTTGTGTCTCTAGCTTCGAGATCTCCTTCGTCTTTCCCTTTTGATGTAGGAAAGATACCGATCCAAGGGCGTCCCTGATACGTTCCTGATGAGATCTGGATGTCTCAGGGGTATTCCTTTGATTTCTTTCCAGATCTGTAACCTCAGCCTTCAGATTTGTAAGATCCTTCTGTAGATCTGGTAGGATCTTTAGGATCTCATCCATCTTTTGGTTCAAGAGGTCTATTTTCATAGGTATATTGATTAACCTATGTCCATAGTCTTGAACCGTCTTTTGGACCTCTCTAAGGTCCTGAGAGTATTTTGAGGCATCCGGTTTGATTTCCCTCCAATCAGTTCTTTTAATCATTATTTTTAGAACTGTAATTTTTCAGGAATCTACCTGTTCCGGATCTCCTGGCTGGAATTCTTCTATGGATCTCAGCTCCCTGTAGACGTCTCACCGTATTTCCTAGGAGCGCCTGTTGGACATGGCGATTTCTGTGCCATTCCTCTTTCTCTTCTTTTGGAAGATGTGATGGATCGACCAACCTTGGACTGTTGGCGATGGTTCTGAGAATTTCTCTAAGAAATTCTGTTTTTTGTATTTTCAAAATCTGCAAATATTCCCTGTTTTCTATGTAACTCGAACTTTCATTCGGTTCCATGCTTTAAAAACTCACCTCCATTAGGGATAAAATATCAATATGTAATATAGTCAAACATTTCTTCAATAAACCTAGGCTCTGATACCATTCTGACCGAGCATGGGAAAGAATAGACATTTTAAAATGCGCATAGGCTAAAATGCTAATTTCAAAGTTCTAGAGGGGCAAAATTGTCCCTAATTTAATCAGAGGACTAAATGTGTCATCTTTATGAAAATTATAGGATTAAATCTATCGATCTATGAAAAATTATAGGACTAAATCTGTCGATCAAAAGATAAAGGACTAAATCTGTCAACTACCCAAACTTATGGGACCAAATCTGTAATTTTTCCTTTTTTTAAATACATATTTAATACAATTCATATGAATTTTGTAGAATAATCCATATATATTTTCGTTGTTTTGGAAAAAAAAGTTCAAATTTGAGCTCGTGAGCTCGAGCTTGCTCGTTTGCAGCCCTAGTGGTGAATGAGGGTATTTTTATCATATAACATATTAATCATATAGAATTTATAAGATATTTTGAAAAAAGTTAGAAATGTTAATTTTTTTTAAGAGCTTATAGGATCCAAAACATCTTATTTTGAGATCTTATAAGCTCTTTAACAAAAATTTTGCCAAACAAATTTTTGGAGCTTATAAGCTCCCAAACATCTTATAAGATGTTTTGAGAAACTTATAAGCTTAGCCAAACACCCCCTTAATAATGCAATCTTTTTGACTAATTTATTGTAGTTTGATTTGTATTAGTTGTTTGATAACTTTGGTAATAATACAATTTCCATGATTTGCTGCAAACTAACTATTATATTATGAAATTTCTTGAAATATATTTTAAATAAACTAACTAAACAATTAGATATTGCAAGAACAAATAACTAGATTGTGCTTCTGTCAGCTTTATATGGGGGTGATAGAAAAAATTTACATCTTTCAAAAGTGATAAAAGAGTTGGATAAGTTATTAAGACGTAAAAGTGAGAGTGTTTGAAATAATAGTGATAAGTACAAAAAATTTGATATGAAAATGTTTGATAAAAAATAATAATAATAATAATGTATTACCAACTTATTTGTAATTTCCAAACTACCTAATTATAGGGGAAGGGGGGAGGTTTCACCATTATTTGAGGGCATTTTCAAATATACAAGAATAGTCGAGGCAAAAAAATTATAAGAAAGTTTGATTTATTTACAAAAAAAAAAATAACTTAAATTGCAATCAAGACAGCTTATGGCTTTTACCTTTGTCTTGACTCAACTTAAAAGAAGTGTAAGGATATTTTTATTGATTTTGTTTGGTTTCATTTTCTAACTGTGTCTGACATAGTGAGAAAATAAAATAAAATATAATATTATCCAAATATTTTTATTAGGTATTTTGGCTCGTTCTCCCATGTATATATACATTTATCTATAAATAAACGAATATTATTATATATACATGTACATTTTTAAAAATATATAAAAGAGACATGATTTGACAATAAACAATATTTTTTGTCTCCCAATATACAAGACAAATATAAAAAAAATATTAAATATTACTTTATACATATATACATATATAAAAGGGTAAATTACAGATAACTCCCCTAAGGTTTCGCATAATTACAAATACCCCGTATTGTTTGCAAAATTACAAATACCTCCCTGAAGTTTGTAACCGTATAACAAATAACTCATTTTCATCCATTTTTATGGGTGAACTAACCAAAATGCCGTTATACACTGAATTATTTTTTATTTAATTTTTTTTAGACAACATGCACAGGGAGAGATTTCTTAAGTTTTTTACACAGAGCAACAATAATGCAATTTGCCCCGGCTAATTTTTCTGTAATTTAAATAAAAAATTCAAGGGCAAAATGGTATATTTCAGGCATTTGGTTAAAAATTACAAATCTCAGGGGGTACTTGTAATTTTTCAAACAACGAGGAGGTATTTGTAATTATGTCAAACCTGAGGGGAGGTAATTGTAATTTACCTTATATAAAACTATATAAAAGAGACATGATTTGACAATGAACAATATTTTTTTTATCTCCAAATATACAACACAATACATACAATATATTTTTTACACTATTTAAAATTAACTCCAAAAATAAATCCAAACATACACCATATCTCTAATACATACTTATTTATCTTTATTTTTTTTTTCTCTCTCTCTCTCTCTCTATCTCCACAAAACAAAACAAAACATTCCAAAAATGAAACTATTGTGTTTGGTTTTATTTTTGGAGTGTATTATTTATTTTGTGGAGATAGAAAGAGAAAAATAAAGATAAATAAGTGTGTGTTAGAGAAAGGTATATGTTTGATTTGTTTATAGAGTTAATTTTAAATAGTGTAAAAAATGTCTTGTATTTATTGTGTTGTATATTGAGAGACAAAAAATACTGTTCATTGTCGAATCATATCACATATATATATTTTTATAAATGTATATATATAGTAATATTTGTTTATTGTATGTATTGTGTTGTATATTGGGAGACAAAAAATACTGTTCATTGTCAAATTATATCTCTTTTATATATTTTTATAAATATATATATGTATATAATAATAATTATTTGTTTGTAGGTGGATTAAATTATATAATATATTATTGTATAGGAGAATGTGAAAATTATCAAAAACACCCAATAAAGGTATTTTGGGTAATGTTATGTTTGATTTTATTTTCTAATCATATCCGAGATATGATTTGACAATGAACATTATTTTTTGTCTCTCAATATATAACATCATACATACAATAAACAAATATTACTATATATATACATTTATAAACATATATATAAGTGACATGATTTGACAATGAACAGTGTTTTTTGTCTCCCAATATACAATACATTTTTTTACACTATTTAAAATTAACTCCAAAAATAAATCCAAACATACACCTATTTCTAAGGAGAAATTATTTTAAAAATGCAAAAAAAAAAAAAGAAAAATTCGAAATTGGTAGGCAAAGACGGGGGTTGAAACCCCGTCTCTAGAAGAGACGGGGTTTCAGCCCCCGTCTTATTACATTATGTCAGCGAGGAGTGTCAGCCTCCTTGCTGACACTCATTAAAGACGGAGTGTCAGCCTCCTTGCTGAACCCCCGTCTTTAATGACATTTTAAGTGTCAGCAAATGCTGACTACAACCCCGTCTCCCTTGAGGCCTGTAAAGGCTGGATTTTTCCAGCCTTCCTTCACGTGAAAGTAGGAAAATTTGTGCATGCTTCACAAGTGTGAAGCATGCACAAGTACGAAAGGGTTCATTTTGTGTATAAAGGGGGGGGGGGGGGTGTTGAAGTGAAGAATTCATCACTTCACTTCTTCTTCACCTCACCGAAACATTCAAAATTCAAATACTGTTTTTAAGCATTTGATTCTAATTTTTTGTTATGGAGAATTTTGGTCCAGTGATAATAGTGTATTATATGATCAAAAAAAATCATCGTTCCGAAGATATGTCCGGGAATGTGGACACACACTTAATAATATATCGTGGTGATACTAGTTTTTTTTTGAAATCTTCAAATAATCCCACGCCATCCTCGAGTTCTACAAGCACTATATCACATGGGGTTTTTGGGAGTTTTTAGGTGTGGTCATATTGAAATTGATCAACACCTCATTACTGCATTAGTAGAGAGATGGCGGCCCGAAACTCATACTTTTCATTTTCCGATAGGGGAGGCCACTGTTACATTGCAGGACATCGCCATTATCTGGCACCTTCCGGTGGGCGGTAATCCTATCACAGGAGTAGATTCACGGCGCTCAATTCCACAATGACAGGAATATTGCTATAACTTATTGGGGTTTGTTCCGCCGGATAATGCATTTAAGGGCTCCCGGATAAGACTACCCGTCTTAACGACATTGATCAACCCACTATGTTGGTCCAAAATTAGGCAAATTCAGTCCTCTTCACCTATCAGTAGATGTTTGGCAAGCATTTTCAAGAACCATCGCTAGGAGTCAGTGATTCTTCATCTACAAGTGCGAAGGCCAACGGCAGTACTTGTTGATTTGCATCCATACCAACCGTCTACACTTATAACATTTCAGCAATAACGTAATCCCTCAATGCACGTCTGAAAGCCTAGAATACATAGTTCAACATTTTAATCCCCTGCCTTTCAATGTCCAAATGCGACCACTCCACAACAGTCCCTGGGTTATATTTTTGCAATGCAGCCATAAACCGAGGCAACTTCTGTACCGAGCTTTCCCACGTTCCACATACCTATTCTCTAGCTGCCTTCAAGGATTGCCAAGTCTTCTGATAAGTGATTTCAATGCCAAAGCGATCTTTTACACTTTGTTTGGACATATTTTATATCGTAACCTGGGTCTTGACGAACCATACCCAATAAATGTGTCGCAATCATACCCTTTACCCAAGTTACGATGAGAAACATAAATCTCATTCATTAAGCTTGTATGTGACCCAACATATTGGGTAATCCTAAATAAACTCATTTTAGACTTCAATATACCTCGTAGCATCCAACTGCACCCAGTCTCACCTTCATATTTGCACGCAACCTTCCACAATTTTGGTTTTCTCTCAACCACGCGGTATTCTCGTCATGCCCAGCGCACTGAGAAATCCTGTACACTTGCAATCAAGCGGTCCTTGCTTTTGAAAACTATACCTGCACCGAGCTCCCCGGAATTTGAGTCGTAAAAATCCCCTCATTTGCCAGTAGGGATATCTATGGAGTCAACAGGCACCTCGGGATGTGTCATTGAGAAAAATGGAACAACAGGATTTAGAGAAGGAGGTTCAAATATAACAGGTATGTTCAAATCAATTGCTTGTTGTTGTTCACCTGTCGACTCAAAACCACCGCTTCCAAGCACATCCAACATAACTGGAATGCTGACTTCAGCGTCATTTTCAGGATCCTCATCAGCTTGAATATCTTCTTCAACATCATCCGGTTCTGAATTCATTCGGTCATCATTTAAGCAACTATCTGCTTCGGGGTCGTCATTTAAATCGTCACTGTCATCGTAGTGGTATGTGGATGGACCTGCATGATCTTCATTTAGCCCAACCCTGTCCATGGTCTGAGTAACTGCTAACAAGTTGGGCGCATCTTGTGTTAACATAGACATGTATGCGCTCCAATCACCAACAAATGGGTTATCTTGTACGATATTTTCAAAAATCATCTCTGTTTCAACAAAAATATCAACATACGAATTTCCACTCGTGGGACTGAAAAAAATTGAACATCTTCGTCTGTCTTAATCAGCAACACCGTCTCCCGCCACCGGCCACCACAACAACTTGTGTACTTAAAATATATTTGTAACTTATAATCAACCCTACAGAGGCTAAGTTGTTCGAACAAAATCGACTCCAGTTCAACAAATGTAGTACTACGACATATTTTCATAAATCGGAAAGCCGGACGATAATAACCTACACAATCATATGACTCAATTCGTTGATCTCCATAAGATATAACAATATCAATATTGTTTTGATCTATCATCTTTTCACAAATAAAATATAAAAAAGAAATCGTCACTACAAAAACGAGCAAAATAAAATTTATATAACGTAAAATTTTAAGAAAAATAATTTACTGTAATCGCAACTGGAATTTTTTCGATTAATTTCCGTCGACTGCCGCTCCCTTTTCCACAAACACTGAAAAATTTTTCTCCACACACTAAAATTTTTTTCTCTCCACACACAATGAAAATGTTTTCTTCTCCGAATGTAAGAAATGGTCTCAATTTGCATATATATACATATATATATATATATATACAAACACGCATATTAAAGGGGGATGGGACGCATGCATGCATGGAACATGCATGCGTCCCATCAAGCATGTGAAGGCTGGTCAAACCAGCCTTCACGGGCTTTTAGAGAGACGGGGTTTCAACCCCCGTCTTTGCCTAAATTCAAAATTTGTGTGCAAACACATCATTGTTGAATTTTATTTTATTTTTTTTTGTATTTTTAAAATAATTTTTCCTATTTCTAACACACACTTATTTATCTTTATGGTTCTTTCTTTATCTCCACAAAACAAAATAAAACACTCCAAAAATAAAACCAAACACAATTAAAAGCTTCCATTGAGTATTTTCTCTGTGTCTGGAAGTAGCATCGTCTTCTATAAAGAATTAAAGTTTACCCTTATTTATATAGGAGGAACATGAGATATTTTAATATTATAAAAAAGCGTTGCTAAATATTAAAATTATGCATTTTTCTTCTTTTACTTTCAACATACTAAAATCATGATATTTCCCTTATGTTTTTTCTTTTACTTTCATAATTTACTTTTTATTTATTTTATTTTAGGAAAATTACAATAATCTCTTTTAAAATTTAACATAATTACAAATACTTCTCCATTTTTAAAAAAAAAATTTAATTACAAATACCCCTTAAAATTTATAATTTTTAATCAAAAACCTAAAACAGTTACAAACCTCAAACAGATATTGTAATTTCTAAAAAATTAAAAAAACATCTATAATTATACCAAAATTCCGAAAAAATAAATATAATTCACCCTTTCTTTTGTTTTCTCTTGTTCCACATGCATATTATACGCCTTCCACAACCACCACCCCAACTCTGACACTCCTAACACCCGAATCCCCTCCATCGGCACCCCACCCCTCCCCAGCCCTACTTGCTTTTCCCACCCATTACAATTACGAAAATATATAATTGAAGTTTGATTGATTTTTCTTTTCCTACTTTTGAAGATTGATATAATTTTATATCCGCAATCTAACAGCCCATCTATTCGTTTAACACAGAAACAGAAATAAAACGTAATGAATGCAATTATTCAAACCTGAGGAGGTGCACCCGAATTGATGGTGCACTTGTATTTACACCAAGCCTCGGACGAGGTATTTGCAATACTATTCCTAAAAAACCTACAAAAACTGAACACTGTACAGTGATTGTGAACATGATCAGTACAATATATTTACCATTAATCTTCTATCCGCTGTATTTCACCCATCATGATACGGTTGCTGGTAACCTTGAACCCGAGAAGAGCAGGATCAATCTGTCTACCTTTCTTCCCCTTCTTTTTGTTGTTTCGACCGCCAGGCATCCCTTCTGATGACTCGGCTGCCGAAACATGGTTTTCTTGAGGTGCAGGCTTCTTAGCACTGCTTTTGAGCATGTCGCTGAATGATGTCTCCAGTACATCAGCATCACTGCAGGAAGATGTTCGTCGAAATTGTGCATCTCTTCTGCCAGATGCATCCGCGTTCCCTACATTAACTCCTGGTTCTCGTCTCACTCCTACAAGCAAGAAATTGAAAGGCACTAAACTACTCAATAAACTGCTAAGTAAATCGACAAACTCCACTCAGGTGAAAGGAAAGGCAACATAGAAGAGAAAAAGTGCAAGATTCCCATCCTACCATCAGAAGGTACAGTATTTGAAAGGCTTTTCCCTCTGGGGACACGATCAGCAGAAAGCTCTGACAACCCTTCCTGAGAAGATGCAGCTCGTGAGACAGGTGGACGCCGCAGCAATACATTTTCTGGGCCTTTTGAACTGGAAGATCGCGACCTAGTTACAATAATACATGTCAGAAAGAATTTCCAAAAAGGCAATGATCTCAGGCAAAGAAAAAGATCAAAACAAGAAAGATATATATATAAATATATATATATATATATTGTGAAAAGGCATCAGGTTAAATACATCCACATGTCCGTAAATCCTCAGAGAGAAAATAGTCGATATCTTGCAAAAAGCAAACAAAGATATACTCCTGATTGAAAAACAAGAGTTAAGCAGAGTTTCCAGTTCAGTATAAATCCAACATGATCTATACTTCCACAGATCAGGATTTCTTTTGGCTGTCTTATAGATAATTCCACAAGTCAGTAAGTAAACATGGCAATGTAACACTAGTATACTTCCATGTTCCGACAAGACAAACTATACTCTATCTTCCAAAGAAATATTCCCAAGCACTTCAATGTTGAAGAGAAGCTCAAACAGATTTTGCTTTATAGAACAGTGCCAAAATAGAGCAGTCAAGGTTTCTCACCTTTCCTTAGCAGCATCCTCCGGAAAAGAATCACCTGATCCAGCCTTTTCATTTTGAAAACCTGAACATTATATCATGTTACTTGTTTAAATTCAATTGCAAGGAAAAGCAAAAAAGCAAGAAACTTTTGTGAAAATTTACCAGCAGAATCAAGTGAACTATGCCTGCTGAGAACATTCACTGGCATCTCGACTCTATCCATAGAGGCCAAGCCAGCGCGCTCAACTAAGCCCTCTTGAGCCTCTGAAGTTATTCCCTGAATGTTACATTCAGTGATGAGGACTCTTTTTTCTTCCACATTAGAGGAAGTTAGTCTCTTGGCTGCCTTGTTTTTCATGCTAAAATTGTCATGGCTTACCTGGGAGGTTTCATCAGTTCGGGAAACAAATGGTTCTCCTTCAACTTCTGCTACACCTTTAGATCTATAAGGCAATCCACCAACTTCAAGAACATTCGTTATCCCCTCAGACAGTCGACTCTGAGGATGTACACCAGAATCAGAACCATAAGACCCAACAGTGAAGGAGTTGCTGAAACCTGATTCTTGATCTGAAATAACACTAAATGACTGGTTTGCCATGCTTGTCCCAGAATGATGACCTGAAGGTGGCCTTCTGTCATGTGGTATTCCATTAGCCACATCAAACTGTTCACTTGATGGTTGGCCAGATTTCTGATGTAGTAATTCCATAAGCAAGCGTTTTGAATTGTCATCATTTCCAGAGGACATCCACAAACTATGATCATCAGTACTCCTTCTGGCTTCCAATTCCCTTCTCTGCCTCTCATTATGAAGATGTAGTTGTTGAAGTCTTGACTCCATCCAGTCATTTGATAACTGACCATTATTCTCAGACCAATGACCCTCCGTTGCATCCAAATGTGCAGCATGGAATTGATTTGGAATTAAAGGGTGGTTCGTATGCTGAGAGTAAATACCAGATGAGAACCCATCAACTTGACTACCAGGGTGCATCCGTGCTGCAATCTGCTCCTGCAATTCTAAACCTTGAGCACGAGCCATGGAATTCACAACATCACGATTTACCCCAGCAGCACCACCAGGCAATGACATTGCACGCTCAAAAGGCAACATGCCAGGGTCATAGAGACCAGGTTGAAGTCTATCTTGTACTGAAAGATTCCGCCCAAGATGACTGAGATGCTCCTCGGAAGGTGGTAATTGTTGGGAATAAAATTCAACTGGGTTGAATCCAGCAGAGATAGCTCTATGAGAGGCAGCAGGATTTCTGTGGAACTGACTAGCTTCATCACGGGGCCACCCACGACCCATTTGCATTTCTTCTTCCATCTCCAATCGTTGCCTCAGCCCCAAAGGCAACTGACTCCCATGCAGCTGATCTTGCTGAATAATCTGTTGATCCAGGGGGTAAATCTGTCCATGCCTTCCATGTGATAAGAGCTCCAGTAAACCGTTTTGATGCCCTTGATGAGGCATTTGACCAAATTTTGCTTGAATTAGCTGCTCAAGGGATGGATCTGGATGCCTCGAAGGAAATTGGGAACGCTGTTGCAGATCATTGAGAATTTGTTGCTTCAGTATGGCCTGTTCAAGAGCAGCATTGGATCTAAGAGCATCCATATGCGACTGTCCACGACCAGATTCACGCAACTGACTCTGCAGCAGCTGCTCAAGAAGAAGCTGTTTGGCCTGAGACTGCTGTTGCTCTTTCAACAAGATTTGCTGTTGATGGAAATGTTGTTTCTGCAGTTGCTGCTGTTGTTGAAGTTGTAGCTGCCTCTGCTGTTGCAACTGGAGGGCAACAATATGTTCCATGTCTCGCGCCGTTTGGCTGGCAAGCTGTTTGTGGTGCATCAATTTCAGACTTGGGTCCCCCTCTAGCATTACTTCGTTGAACTGTGTGTTATGAGGAGGCATCATACCATGTGACTGAAGATGCTGCTGCTGAAGTTGCTGAGGCAATAGCTTCTCCGCTAAATCAAAGCGGTTAAATTCTTGGTCCATCCCTGAAGAGTGGCGAGCATCCATGACATCTTGATACAAGTTGGAATCAGGAAGCGCACTGCTTCCATAAACATCACCCCATGTCTCAGGGGCACGAGTAGGATCAGCCATCGCATTAAAAGGAGCGATCCTTCCAGAAGCAGGGTTTATAATCTTGTCCTGTGCACCTCCACCAAATTGAGGTGTACGATCACTTCTTCCATAAGTACTTTCAAGCTCAGACCATAACAAACCAAGAGGATGCATCTTGCTGCCTTTTTGATCTGACATACCAGAATCTGTCAGTTCATTAGTAAGATAAGACTTGTTGCCACTACTTGTAGCAGGTTCGCCATATCCTCTAGAAATCTTCCCTACAGCACTGCCACCACTTCCAGGTCTCCCAGGGAACACAATTTCTGTTTGAAGAAAAGTGGCAGTGAAAAGAATTAGAGCTAAAAAATGCAGTTTAAATAGTAAAAGCTAGTGAACATTAGTAACTATCAGCCAACCTTCATCATGGAAATCTTCTCCTTGGGAGTACAAGTGTTGTGACAAATGTTGATTTTCAGATACTTTTGATTGACCATGCTGTACAGAGGTAGCACTGCAATCAGGTTGCCAGCCAGAGCCATCTACTATGGAAGAGGGAATGGAATCAGATCCACCATCATGCTCATGCCCGAATTTCAAATGAGGCATAACATCTCCTAGTTCCCAGAACGGTGACTCATCAGGCGCATCTTCCAAACGGACAGGTAAATCAGTCCCAAAAAAGCCTTGCTCAAACCATGAAATGATATCCACTCCAAGAAAAGGTCCCTGGATTTCCCCTTGAGGATCCCGATAGTACAAACTTAATTCCTCTGGAGGAATTCCTCCATCCAGCTGATATTCATTGGCTCTGCTTCCAATCTTATGTAGTTGTCCATCCCAGTACTGGTCCGATGTTGGCATAGCAAAGAGGGAGTTCGACTCACCAGGAAGCTTATTGTTAGCATCAAATGATGTAGCAGATTTGCCACTATCTAACTGAGGCTGCTGATTAACAGCAGAACCTGTGACCTTGAGCTGAAAGGCATCAGATTGAGCACCATGTAGAGATTTTAAGCTAGCAATATCCAGTTCTTTTCTGTTCATGGCCTCTGAAGTTTCATATTGTTCTTCATGATCAGCAGTTCTCCCTGAAGTAAGGTTAAAAAAGTTTATTTCAGATAAAAATAGGAAGTTCATTCTACATAACATTTTCAAGACCAGTCTAATACTCATTGACTAGTGATACCTGTTTTAGATAAATTATCATAGAAGATGCTGTCAACTGTAGCTTCATGAAGATCAACTGAAGCTTTCAGAAGGTTATCTGGTATCTCTTTATTGACATCAGCAGTGAGGGAACCCTGTCTTCCAATGTTCAATTCTTCTCCCAGATCTAGAAAGAATACAAAGGATGATAATATAACCAATACGAAATTAGAGAAACGAAAAAAGATTGACTAAAGTACCATATGAATCTCTTTCTAAAGACTGACCTGAAACATCATCAATTGATCCGCCCTTCCTAAATGAACCGTATGAGGCTCCACTGTTTATTATTTTACCCTTCCATATGTCATTCAGGATAGCCTAGCACAAAAGAGGAGCTCATCACATTTTCATAGATAGTCAATCCAACAGCACCAAGGAATTCATGTATAATAGTAAACTTATAAAGAATATGCCTGTAATGTTTAAAGCTCACCTCCTGCTCAGCATCAGGAGCAACAAAAGCTAAAGGTTCAACAGCATCTAATTGAGTTATTGGGGGTACTTCCTCCCAATTTTCAGGCATGTGGACAAGGGATGAGTCAAGTCTTTGCTTACGGTATATGTCAAGTAGTTTGGCCCTCGGATAAATAAATGTTCCAAAAGAGGGGGGTTTTCCAGGAACATTTTCAAACTTGTCATACTGAGCAGCACCAATTGGACCTGCAGATGGCGGTCTTACAAGAGAAACACTCGACCTGCCACGCCCTACAGTAAAGCCCACATTCGAGCCCTCAATTCGTCCCCTTTCAAGTCCAAACCCTGGTGCAGCGCGAAAAGAACCCGACCCACCAGAACTTCCCTCCATCCTGTGTCGAGGCCTCCACTTATCACGAGAATCTGAATCACGTTCAGGAACAGAACGGCTATTTGACACAAATGATTGGTTCTCACCCTGAGATTCTTCCTTCTCTACATCTGTCCTTTTCTCCACCCGAGCATCCTTTTCTTTGTCATCAGGACCCCACCTTAAAGACCATTTGTCACGCCTCGTGTCATGCCCAGCGTTGCGGCTATTAACATCATGCCACCTGTCAGTGGCGGGCAAAGATCTATTTTCAGTTGTTTCTCTGCCAGAAGTGTTGTCAATCCGTCTATCCATCTTCCTGCGATCCCTTCGACCAAGTATCCCAGTTTCCCTTTCTTCTTCACGCCAGCGGCGTCCGCTATCAGGATCTGGAGCAATTCTTCTCCAATCCTTTTTGTCCTCAGGTGCTTCTGAGCGCCAAACCTCCTTCTGGTTCAAATCAGCAGAACTACCAAGAGACAGAGAACTTGGCCCCCGGGTTTCCTGCTGAACAGAAATGTATCCTCAATGCAGTAATGACACAGCAGAATAATTAGGAATTCAGCAACTGATAAAGAGAAAAGAGTCAAAGAACACTGCACAAAATAGTAATGCAACGACTACATAGGAACAGAGACGGGTTTTAGCAAGACAAGTCTAACTAGCTTTGACATCCATTCATGATATCTCACGTTAGCCCTATAAACAATTAAGACAGGTGAAATAGTATCCTTGATGTAGCTATTTGGTTGCTTAATGTCAAAACCACAAGAATGCAGCTCTAGCAAAGTGTATAAGCATGACAAAATAGCCAATTTTACTGAATTCACATTGTCAAATTAGTTAGTTTCAAAACATTCAGGTTCATAATTATACACTCGAGAGTTCTATTGACAACTGCAATAGCAAAACTCAATGAAAGTAAGCACATCTGTAACTTCTGCACAAGACAAGAACCAGACAAGGTCAACTAATTAAAAAGAAACATATTCCCCAGAAAGAAGAAAAGAATAATGGAGATGCACATAATTCCACATTTCAAAGATACACGACAACATTGAGGAACTCATGTGTGCTGCACACACAATTAGATCTCAATTAACAATTTGAGATTTTCACACCATTTAGATTCACAAAAGGATTGACATCGTGCATCTGCGGCCACAGCAAAATTAGAGATGGCAGAGTTCCATCACAAAGGCTTCAAATCTACACTAGATCTAACATTTAAAGTCACGGACTCACAAAAGTGCAGATATTAAAGCACATAAAGAGGCCCTGACAACTCAGAAATCAAAAACCATCCAACTAAAAGCTCAAACCCAGTTCTCATTTCAGAAATCAGGCAACGAATGCTACTCAGCTATCTGCATATTTACCGTCTTAGGTTCATTTGGCCTCGCATAGAGCCACTGTGGAGACAATGGAATGCTCTCGGACACTGCTTGATCTGCAGCAACACGGATAGAATATAAATTATATGTGCAACACAATGCTCCTGTACTAGAATAAGTTGGTAAAAGAAACACTAGATACCCTTCGATTCATCCAGTAATGCCACCAAACCCTTGTCCTCATCATTTCCCATGGAAGCTTCATGCAGAAACAACACAATACATCAACATATGAAGAAAAAAATATTAATCCTAAATAGGACATTTGAGGCAAGCCGAACTGGAAAACTCAACAAGGCCTTGCAACTGATTCCATAAGCAAATAAAATTGAACTTTATATTAAGTTCAAGTAATATTTATGATTGGGAAAAATTAACAGCCATAAGATTTCCCAACAGGAAGAAAAAATAAGCAACCAAAAGACAGCAAATAAACTGACTTTCCACATTTCCAGCAGAATCACTCAACCTACAATTAAGGCAACAAATAAATACTAAATCTGAAGTGAAGAACCTGATTCCAAACCCTAGGACCTAAACTGAAAGCTACATTGCGGAGACAGATCAATATATCGCAGTGCAGAATCCAGCAGAAGACAGCCGAATCCAACCACGTAAACTAAACAAAAACCGGCGAAAATCAACGCGAAATCGAGAACAGCGATTTACCTTTCGGAGTCCACGATTGATCGGACGGCTTAGATGCGATGAGATCCTCCGGAAGATCTAGCTTGCTCTCCGCCATGACCACAAATCGATATTTCTCAAATTTTCAACCAAAAATCAGACACACAACACACGAATAGTGAGAGTGAGAGAGAAGTGATTCGGCGAGTGGCGATAACAAAACAAATTCAGAGTAAAACAGATTCCAAAAGCAAATCGAGAGATGTATAAAGATATGTATGTATAGGTAGAGCGAGAATTAGGGTTTGCGAGAGCCAATTGAAAAATGCAGAAAGAGAAAACACGAAGGAAGGAGATGACAGAAGGTGAGGGTTTGGGTGGTCAGAACAGCCAAATCAAATAATCGGGAATTGTTATTATTGTGAATTTGGAACTTTAAAATATTTTTGGAAGGGGAATTTTCAGAATATTATGAAATGACCCCAAATAAATATTGTAATCTCATAATCTTTCCCCTGTTATAACCATTACAGTCCTTTTGATGGGCCTTGAATTCGTCCTATTAGTTAAGCATGACGACAAAAGAAGACAGATAAAATTAGATGTTAAAAGTTTGATAATTTAATAAGAAAAATTAAAATAAAATGATAGAGTAAAATTTATCTTGTTACTCGAATTTTATCGTTAATATCACTTTGATATTTGGGTAACTATAAATAATTCAATTAGTACCGAGTTTCATTATTAATGTTAGTTTGGTACACAAGTAATTACTCATGACTTAATTAGTACTGAAATTTCACCATTAATAATTTTATTTTTCTATTAACTTTTTATATAATGATCATTTTATCCTTAGATATTAAAATAAAAAAGAATAAATATATCAAAGAAAACTTTGCAGAAATTTCTATCTATATATTTTGTCTTTATTTGAACCAAAGGACTTTCATTTTCATATTTGGATAGCCAGATTGTTGGGTTGAGATCCACCAGTGGAAACAGAGGAACTAATTACTATTACAAACCGATTACAACTTATAACTACAAATTTCAACTTCAAGTTACAATTGAAACTGTAAATGTAAACCCTAATAATATCTAAGGCTCAGGGAGCCAAGATCCGGGGAACTCACGGCCACCCACAGGGCCGGCTCCCACCACTGGTTGCTCAACCACCACAAAGACCCTCGTCCACTTAGAACACACAAAACTCAGGGACACACACAGTGTTTGGAAGCAAGGAAGGTCAAGAACATAAGAGATGAAGGGGAATATTCTCACTATCATCCTGTGTCGTATACAAAGGGATAATGCCCTTTTATACGACACAGAGGTGAGGGATCAGAGGAGGCGGATGGCGGTGAAGGCTGGTTTCGAGGCCATCAGAAAAAGAAAAACGGGGTGAGAACCCAAAGAGGCATTTCAGAGGTCGAGAGAGAACAGAGAGGGAGCAGCGGAAGGAAGGGTCACGACTGACCAAGTCAACTAGGGCAACAAATATAAAGGTAAGTGGATGGGCCGATTGGGTTGTGGGCTGGACAACACAAGGAGTGAGCCTAAGGGGATTGGGCCAGTGAGTGGTGGTGAAGCCTTCCTGGTAGTGGAGTCAAGGGGCCGAGAGTTGGGCCTACCCGAATGGGTCATGGGCCAATTCCAACATACTCTACCTTGGACCAAGACCCGTGAGGGTGACTAATATCAAGGCCGGATCTTTGACTATCATCATCGCCTTTTATTTTTTGGTACATGCAAAAGAAAGAAACGGTGGCAGAGAACAATTTATCGCAAGTTTAAAATATCCAAACAGTTGGTAAAATTTTCAACACTTAAACACTTAGTTCCCATGTCAGAGGGGTTAAACTCAGAATCAGTTTTATCAAGATGAATGAGTTCCTTCCCGACTATGTCTCTGATAAAATGATACCTAACATCTATATGCTTTGTTTGATCATGGAAAACAGGATTTTTGCAAAGTTGGATAGTAGACTGGCTATCAGAGAAAACACTAACTTTTTGACTTAGAAAACCTATTTCTTTAATGAGACCTTCTAACCACAAAGCTTCTTTAAATGCTTCTGTAGTAGCAATGTACTCAGCTTCAGTGGTAGACAATGCAACAATCTATTGGAGTTGAGACTTCCAACTAATGCAAGAACCACACAAGGTAAAGATATATGAAGTAGTGGATTTCCTACTATTTTTGTCATTAGCATAGTTAGAATCAACATATTCAACAAGTTTGACTCCATCAAGACACTTAGTAAATTTAATGTCATTTTTAACTGAGCTTTTAAGATATCTTAACAACCACTTCAGGGCAACCTAGTGGGGAGGACCAACGTTAGACATATATCGGCTAAGACAGCTTATGGCATATGCAATGTCAGGCCTGGAACATACCATCAAGAACATAATAGAACCAATCGCATTTGAGTATGGATACTAAGTTGAAAATGAGACGAAAGGGGAACTGAAGTTGCTTTTGATTCTAACATGGAAAACTTTTCTAGCATAGAATGAATGTAAGAACTTTGATTTAAAACAATAGTGGAGTTCTTTCTATCTCTTTCAATAGTCATGCCCAATATTTTCTTAGCATCACCAAGATCTTTCATATCAAAATTCTTGCTAAGACTATTTTGAAGATTTTTAACATGCAACATGCTGGGACTAGCTATGAGCATATCATCCACATACGGAACAAGAAATACAGGGATATTGCCGTCATATTTAAAATACAAACAATGATCATAATTGCTTCTAGTGTACTTTAATGAATGCATGAAGGTGTCAAATTTCTTGTTCCACTGCCGCGGAGACTGTTTCAACCCATATAATGATTTCTTTAACAGGCATACATAATCGGGTTTGGATTTATCAATAAAACCAGTGGGTTGATGCATGTAGATGTTCTCATCTAAGTCACCATGCAAAAATGCAGTTTTCACATCCATTTGTTTCAACTCCCAATCAAAATAAGCAGATAATGCAAGCAGGATGCGAATAGTAGCATACTTAACAATAGGAGAAAGCACTTCAGTGTAATCAATACCTTTCTTTTGAGTGAACCCTTTAGCAACGAGTCTAGCCTGAAACCTTTTTGAGTTTTCTTCTTGTTTGATTTTGAAAATCCATTTACACCCAATGACTGACCCACTACTAAGCTTTGGGACCAAAATCTAGGTTTTATTATCTTTCAAAGATTTCATTTCATCTTTCATAGCATTTAGCCACTTTTCTGAATCTTCAGATTTTAGTGCTTTTTCAGGAGTACTAGGTTCTCTAGATTCAATATTTAAAGCAACATGAAATTCACTATACTTAAAGGGGAGCCTGGGTACACGCCTGTTTCTATCCCTAGCCAACAGGTAGTCATTTAAGTTATCATCAGGGTTCGAGTTATAAGTATGTTCCTCTAGGCTACCCTCTACCTATTGGTTATTCCCCGGAATTTCCTCTACCTGAACGAAATTCGGCTTTAATGAAAGTTCTTTTTCATCTGGGATCTTAGAGAGACAAGGCATATCTGATTCATTAAAAACCACATTCTTACTAATCAGAACCCTGAACCCAGGTTGACTTCTAAGCCACAGACGATAACCCTTAACCCCATCAGGATATCCAATAAATACACATTTCTGTGATCTAGGTTCAAGCTTATCAATGCTTTGATGAACAAATGCAGCACATCCAAAAACACGTAAAGCAGATAAATCAACTTGTTTACCAGTCCACACAGATTCGGGAATCTTACCATTCAAAGGAACAGAAGGAGATCTGTTTATTAGGTGAACTGCAGTTAGCACTGCTTCACCCCAAAACGATTTAGGGACACCAGAACTAGCAATCATGCATCTTACCTTTTCTAAAATATTTCTGTTCATTCACTCAGCAACACCATTTTGCTGAGGTGTATAAGGGTTTTTTTTTGTGCCTCTTTATACCATATTTGTCACAAAACTCAATAAAACTTTGATTGAAAAATTTCAACCCATTATCAGTGCACAGAGCTTTCAAAGTTTTTTTGGTCTGATTTTCAACTAAAACTTTTCATTTTTGAAAATGCTAAAAAATTTCAGATTTACACTTCATCAAAAACACGAAAAATTTTCTTGAAAAAAATATCAATGATGGATAAAAAATATTTGTTCCCACCGTGGGTTGGGGTATTGGAAGGCCCCCAAACATCAGCATGCACATAGTCTAAAATGCTAGACGAAGAAGTGGGGTTCGGGTATGGTGTAACAGGAAACTGAACTTTATGTTGTTTGCCCCTGATGCATTCTTCACAGAATTTCAATTTCTCAATGTTATCAGATAGAACACCTTCAGATTTGAGAATTTCAAGACCCTTCTGACTAATGTGACCTAAACGTTTATGCCATAAAACAGTTTTGTCACTTTCAACCATATTTGCAGACAGAGCATCATACTCAACATTGCACACATAAAGATTACATTTCCGTTCAGCTTTGAAAATAATTAAGGAACCCTTCAGAATTTCCATAACACCTTTTCCCCATCTGCCCTCTAGACCTTCTTCTTCGAGGACAGCACATGAAATCAGGTTATGACTCAAGTCAGGGACAAACCTGACTTTTTTAAGAGTTAACTTAAAACCATTTTCAAAAGACAAGTTGACGTCACCAAGACCCAAAATTTCACAACATTTTTCATTTACCATAGAGACAAAACCAAAATTCCCAGATTCAAATTTTGTGAAGACATCTTTAAAAGGACTCATGTGAAAGGAACATCCAGAATCAATTAGCCACTCATGCATATTCAGACTCTGAACATTGTTCAATCACAAACCATGAAACATCACCAGAACTATCATCAGTGATAGCATTAGCATTATCATTTGAGTAGTTTTTATCTTTATCTTTTCTGGGTTTCCTGCAGTCCTTAATGTAATGACCTTTAATACCGCAGTTATAACATTTCCTCTATTTGACTTTGTCATCATTGTTTTTATCATCCTTACTCCGAGACTTACTCCTACTCCTATTCATGTTTTTCCCTTTACTGGGTTTTCTATACTTATAATCATAATTTCTGTTTTTAGTCCTACCTCTAACAAAATTAACCTCACCCTATGACTGGCTTGGTTTATTGGTTTTAAGGTCCATCTCTTTGCTTTTAAGCCCATTTATAACAGTATTTAAGTTCACATTATCTCTACCATATTTAATAGCAGCTTTAACATCACCATAGGAATTTGGTATAGCATTAAGCAATACTATGGGAGTATAATCATCAATGTTCTTATCCCCAGTAAGTTTTATGTCCTGAATTAACTTAGTGAACTCATCAATATTATCATCAAGATTCTTAGTTAAATCCAGTTTGTATCGAAAAAACTTTTCTAGCAAAAACAACTTACTAGGTAAAGAGGTTTCTGTCTAAAAGTTCTTCTAACCTATTCCATAACTCTCGAGCAGATTCTTGTTTCCCTACTTTTCGAATCACAGAATCAGACAAGTTAAGAATGATAGAAGAATATGCAAATTCATCATTTTCAAGTCTCTTTTCCTCATTCACAGCATCAGCATAATTTCCATCTATAACTTTGAAAACCTTTTGCTGAATCAAAATTCCTTTCATTTACTATTGCCAGATAGTAAAATCACTTTTGCCATCAAATGGAAGCAAATTGTATCCAACCATGATATGAGAGCAGTTACGGTAACAACAGATGCAATTGAAGTAACAAATGCAACAGAATAAGGGTTCCTCGTCCTATTCTCAACCAAATACCCGACGGTCTCAGGGACCCAACCAAGTGAGAAGTAAGAGAAGGGTTCGGTCTAGGTCCAGAGAGGCATTTAGAGGTCGAGAGAGAACAGAGAGGAAGCGGCGGAAGGAAGGGTCACGACTGACCAAGTCAACTAGGGCAACAAATATAAAGGTAAGAGGATGGGCCGATTGGGTTGTGGGCTGGAAAACACAAGGAGTGGGCCTAAGGGGATTGGGCCAGTGAGTGGTGGTGAAGCCTTCCTGGTAGTGGGAGTCTAGGGGCCGAGAGTTGGGCCTACCCGAATGGGTCATGGGCCAATTCCAACATAGATTATTATATTTTCATTATTAATTTTGATACATTCTACTACCTTTATCTTTCGATATATGTAGAAAAACTCATTATTAAATGATTTATATATAATAGTGAAGTCCTGAGTAATAGGAATTTTCACCATCAAATATACTTTTTTACATTCAATCGGGATATTTAGTTTTGATTTCAAAACTCAACTTTAGATTCAAAATTTCTTTTGGATTTTTAATTTTTGAAATTTAGAATGCAAATTCAACGTCTCTATCGTTGCAATGCATTTTGAATTTCACGTGTAATATAATTATTTACTAAGTAATGAATTGTCTTATAAATATTGATAAATAAACTGAATAAAAAATAATAAACGAATAGAATATTATTATCTAGTATAATACTCAAATGGAAAAGGATGGTTAAAATAAAAGGCAAAATACATTGAATAATTTTTATTTAATTTTTATTGCTATATTTATTATCTAAGGGTAAATGGCCATTACATAAAATAGATAATACAAAAATAAATAAAAAATTATCAATTAGGGTATCAAAATGATAATAATGGTGAAACTCGAATACTAATTGTGTCATTTTTAATTACTTATATACCAATACGACATTAATAGTGAAATTCTGGTACTAATCGAGTCATTTGTAATTACTCGAATACCAATATGACATTAATGATAAATTCAGATGCCAATATGAAGTTTACTCAAAATTTTAAAGACACCAAAGGACCCCTCTTCAATGATAACTAGTTACTTGTGGCACACTCTATGGGTCCTCATATATTTTTTTTTAATACTAGTAACCGTGGCACGCAATACTTGCATGCATACAATTAGAAGGATACAATAAAGGTATTAAAAACAAAAATTAATATATGATTAAAAGTGGTGCAAGTAATAAACATGAATGAAAGTGAAGGACAAACGTAATACTAGTTTAAAAGATAATATGGACCATTTGAAATAAATAAGTAATTATATTAGCCATACTATTATATAAAAGAAACCCTTTTTTTACTCACAAATAACGGTTAATGACACCGCGCACCACTTTTTTTTGATGCCAAAAATAACCCTCAACTGATAAGATAACTATTTTATTCAACTTTCCAAATTTTATATTAATTAATAAATTAGTTTTTTCTTTCTTTTCTTTTTTTTAATGTGAGTGTTAGTTTATATATTTTACTCTTATTTATAATATATTTTAAAGCGTAAAAAAATATTTATTATATGCACGCAGGAACAATGTGTCACGACGGCTAGTTATAAATATTTAAGGGTATAATTGACATTTTTAAGATTTGATGTTGCAGTGTCACAAATCGCCATTTGTGAGTTAGAAGTAATTTTTTTTTTTACTAGAGGTCGTGGTACGCCATTCTTGCATGCATATAATAAATAAATAGAGTCCCAGATGCAGGAGAGGGAAAGGTGCGAAAGAAGAAGATTCATTGGTTTGATTTTCCATTAGCAAGATGATAATAGACCCACGTTTTCTTTATTCGAAAACGGATCCAGGGGCATCCGTACAACACAACCTTGTCATGATCCAATCTCTGGCCCAAGTAAGGAACCAAACGAGCGTCAAGTGTCCGGGTCTTTCATTTCCCAGATGTCCAGTATGAGTTACTCCAACTGCTTATTCATACTAGTAATGGTGCCCAACCCTTGCAGGTACACATACATCTCTGTTTTTTTTACCTTTTAAAATATATTATAAATAAGACTAAAATATATAAACTAACACATCACATTAAAAAGAAAAAAGAAGAAAAAAAGAAAAAAAACTAATTTATCAATTAATATAAAATTTAAAAAGTTGAATAAAGTAGTTGAGGGTTATTTTTGACATTACAAAAAAGTGGTGCGACGGTGTCATTAACCGCCATTTGTGAGTAACAAAGCGATTTCTTTTATATAATAGTACAGATGTTAGTACAGATATAAAATAAAATACTAAATCAATTATTTTTGGATAGAAAGTATTTTCTTTACTTTATGAATCTATTTTATTTCATGAAAAATTGCAATGTAATTACTATTTAAAAAGACAATAAGATTAAAAAAGAAGTGAACAGAAAATGCAAAGCGAAATAGTATAACTTAAAATTATACATAGAAACTAATGAACAATAATTAATAACTTGTAACATATAAGATTTTTTATACTTTAGTTTACAATATTACAAAAGTTTCTATTTAATTTTTAGGTCTTAACTAAATATTATAAATATATCTAAAATGAAACATTAATATGTGTGCTAAACATTTCACCTAAAACTAAAAATTCTTATTAATTACGCTCAGAATGTGTATGCAAATTGGGCATATTTTTCCATTATTTATAAATATATTATATGAATATTTATATAGATCGATAGACCTGATTCGAGGTTGAAGGTCGTAGATTGCCTCCGAGTTCCCTAGATGAATGTTTGAGACCTGAAAAAAGGAAATCGTTAGGCTTGCTGGGAGTTCCCCAGTGAAGACCCCCCAATGCTTAAGTCAGCAACTAGATCGAGATAGAAGGTACGATCTACTAAGTATTTCGAACTGGGTGCAATAAATATCGTACCTTAAATATTGTCTGACTGGAGTATTTCTAGGGCTTGGATTACCAACTTGTTATGACTAACTTGGCACTATCATTCTAACATCTTTGCAGGTAATCAATGCCTCCCTATGTGACGGATCCCCTAGGTCGGGTCGTCCTAGGTAATGGCCCAGGGCGCAATCCATAGAGATATAAGATATGTGCCTTAGAGTCCATCGGCTTTTTGGGCCTCTCCAGGGGGCACTTTTATCACTTTTATAATATTTTATATTACATCCTCATCAAGACCCTTTTAATATGACCAAACATTCAAATTAGGAATCATGAAATTTATGTATATTTTGTAGTTACCAATGAACTTTATGAGTAGTAAAAACAAATTGCGTCATTTTAATAAGATGTCTTACATAATTTCATAAGTTTTATGATGGATTAAAACCCAAAATTTTGTGACAAGATGCATTAAATTATTAACTTGAATCTTGAAAAAGATGTTATTATATATATACTTAGGATTCTCAGTTCATAACATTGATGCATCAATTTGATTTAAAGTAATAACACAAGAAAATACCAAATAGCAGCATATTCCCGCACAACTTTATTCCCCATGTTTAGTTTCATTTTTAAAATATTTTGTTTTGTTTTGTGAAGATAGAGAGAGACAAATATAAATATGTGTTAGAAATATGGTGTATGTTTGGATTTATTTTTGGAGTTAATTTTTGTTAAATATACATACATTTTGCAAGAGTTTGATGTCTCCTAAACTTGTGGTTAGGGAGGATCCTCTTGTGTAAAGAGTTTGTAGTCTCCTAGACTTTGTATTGGGATTGGACTCCTCTTGTGCACGCCTATAAATAGGGTGATTCTATGGAACCAAAGGGATATTCCATTCGATGTATATTCTCTCAAAGCCTCACACAAATAACTCTCTCTATTTTCTCTTGGAGAATCACCAAAAGTCTCCGAGGGTTTAAGGTGTGTAAATGAGTGTCTTACTCTGATAGTAATCCACCGAGGCGAGCAAGACGTGTTCGTGGGCTCTTCAATATTTGGAGCAAGGTTTGACGTGGGGAGATCTTGAAAATGTTCGTGGGGATCTTGAAGATGTACGTGGGGTCATCTTCAAGAACGAGTAAGACGATGTGTTCATGATCCAATCGAGGCATGAGCTTGTAGACGAGCCAGATCCGGATACGTGGATCGAAACACTTTCCGCTGCTATAGGTTTAATCGATCTACGATTATGTGCTAATGTGTATATTGATTGTATAACGTGCACATAGAGATTACATATTCTATACGAGAATATTTGTCTATGTATTAATCATTGTTATTTTCCAACAGTGGTATCAGAGCCACTACGGCTTAGTCTCGCTTGATTTGCCTGATTAATCGCGAAAGTTTTTTGTATGCTTGTTTTTTTTTAAATTTTATTTTTACCATGAAAGCATGAGTTTTTTCATTGATTTTTTCACCATGTGTAGATCTATTTGTGGAGATCATGTGGTTAAAATTTGGTGAAAATTGGATGGGTGGTTTTTTGAGAAAAATCAAACCCTAGTTTTCAAATTAATTTTCTTTGAGCAAAAAATCGAACATGATTATGTGTTTTTATTAAATTATTTTTATGATATATTGTGGAGTATGAAAAGAGGTTTGAAACGGTGTTTGAATCATTGAAAACGAATTTGAAATGCATTAGATATGAATTTTCTAAGTTTTCGCTGGAAAATTTATTATCGCCGGAAATCGGCCAGCGAGTCACCGGAAATGTGTCGCCGTTGTCGGAGAGAGGTGGTGGAGTTCAACCATGACTGTATGCCAACTAGGCGCGGGTCCGATGCCAACTGGTGTTGACTGTGCGCTAACCGTGCTTCTTGACACCAACTGGGCGCCACTTGACGCTGACTCAAAAATTATTTTTGGGTGTCTGTGTAGCTTGAGTTTTGAACTCAAGATGCCAATTTGAAGTGTGATACATCTACCACCAGGCCAAGAGATTTGATTTGACTATTTGTGTCTCAGAATTTTTCCTATAAGTGTTTTTTTCCAAAAAAAAAGGGTTTTTTTTTGAAAATTTATATTTGATGGGGGGGGTCTTTCCGGATTGTCGAAAAAATTATTTTATTTTTTTTTCTAAGTCTACATACTTATATTTTCTCATTTTTTGTGTTGTAAAAAATTGGAGCATGACTTAGAAAATAATGTGTCTTTATTTAATGCAATATTTGCGATTGCAATTTATGACATGTTGATTATTTATTATTGCATTTGTGATTGCAATTTATGCCATGTCGGTTATTAAAAATTGCAATATTTGTGTTCGCAATTTATGCCATGTCGGTTATTGAAAATTGCAATA
Organism: Sesamum alatum; assembly: GCA_034509735.1. Classification (NCBI taxonomy): domain Eukaryota; kingdom Viridiplantae; phylum Streptophyta; class Magnoliopsida; order Lamiales; family Pedaliaceae; genus Sesamum; species Sesamum alatum. Next base: position 1,991,985 of record JACGWO010000012.1, on the reverse strand, counting down.
TTTGTGTTTGCAATTTATGCTATTTTGATTATTTATTATTGCAATATTATGTGATTGCAATTCATATGCATGATTATTTTAGTTGCAATTTATGCTAGCATACTTTTGTGATTCAAATATGCTAATAAGTGCTCCTATTATATTAACTCATGCCAAGATAATTGTGTAATGATATATGTTTATTGCAATTTTATTGAATATGTGCAATATAATTTTGTTCTATGAATATATAGACATTAACATTTGGGTGCTCATGTATTATGTGAGTATTTTATTATTTGTGGAGATAATTTGTGACATGGTGGTAATTAATGCGGTATCCCCAATTTTTTTAGATTGATGTAATAGGCCTTGGATGTGATTTTTTTAGCATAATATAGTAGGCGTTATATCAATGGGGAGCACCGAATTATTTAAGAAGTTAATAGGGCGAAATTGATTAAGAATTTCCAATTTTTTGCACTTTGGAATAAGGACAAAATTAGTGGCATTATATTCACTGGGGAGAACCGAAACTATTTAAGAAGTTAATCATAAAAGCACAGATTCAGGCTCAACGATATTCCATTTTCTTTTTATAAAAGATGGGACGCATACCGTCCGGCCTGAGAATTTCAACAGGGCCATCTGAAAAGGCGCATTCCTAATCTCTTTTGCTGTGAACGGTTGTAACAGGTCGTTGTCCATAATTTCATCAATTTTTGATGCAATCTTTTGCACCCTACTCTCAATGTCAGCCGCAGATGGATGCCGTGATTCAAACACATTAGCAACGTAGTCCATAATCACCCTCTGTTTGTTCTCCTCCGTATCTCAACAACGACCATCGTCATCCTTAATGTGAATAATCTCATTAGTCTTCCTTCAATGACTGCTTTTCGAGTGAAAAAATTGGGTATTTCTCTCGCCTTCCCTAAGCTAAGAGATGCAGCTCCCTTGCTTCCATAAGGTTTCCTGCTTTCTCAAAAGTCTTCCCAACTCAACCCGCACCGAATGCTCCCTATTATGATTCGCTGAAGAAATAGTCTCCTTAGATAGCTCGCGAATTTCTTCTTCTAAAGCTGGGATACGGCGCAGATCAAGATCGACATTGGCCTTACTCCATGCACTAAGCTTCATGTGAACCCTCTCAGAGTTTATGAAGCAAACCAACCTCAGAATGGTTACATATGTAGTAAGAACTAGAATTTGCACAACCAAATTTTCAACGGATTGGATTTTCTTCAAATCTTATCGCATCTTTTGCTCTATTTAACATATGCACGCATGTGTATAAAGATGACATCATGCATTTTATTTATAGAAAGATTTTATACACGTAACATATATAAGTTATATGAAGTAGAAGATGTAATAGTGTTTGGAATAGAAAATCCAATCCAAATTTTCAATACTATTTAACAGTTACCTGATGAATTCATCCGTGGAGTGGATTTTTCCAACTAACCTGTCTAACAGGTGCTTCAGCACACCACCACGTGCCAGGTGAAAATGCAGTTTTTAAATTAGGGATAATTACACTCCCCTCCCCTAAGATTTGGCGTAATTACAGGTAAACCCTCCGTGGTTTAGAAAATTACATTTAGTACCTCTAAAGTTTGATTCTGTCTAACAAATAGGTCCCCCGGTTAGTCGAAATTCACTGAATTTGTTGATATTAACAAAAAGACTGAATGGACATCGATATTTACCCTCGATTGACTTATTAATGACTTATTGCAGGCCAAACAAATCTTTAATGACTAAACTACCCTTATAACAGTGAAGATATACCTCCTCACATGCATTAATGTGTGAAGATATATAAGGGTACTTTGGCCATAAAAAGATTCATTCAACCTACAATAAGTCAGTAACAAATCAATCGATGGTAAATATCATCTTTAATTTTTTTTTTGCTAATATCTACAAATCACAGGGGGTTTACATGTAATTACGCTAAACCTCAAGAGAGGAGAGTGTAAGTATCCCTTTAAATGATCACACAGAATATACAAGAAAAAGTTCAAGAGCCATTTCTAATTCACATATGTGTCCCATAAGTTCATTTGATGATTGTTGATATAAAAATTTTGGACTAATTATCAATTAAACATCTAAATAAGTTGGTTAATAATTGTGTTTCAAATTAAAGTTTATGACAAATTTGGGCGTTACACAAGTTCAAGATAATAAATTCCCAATAAGCCAATGCTAAAATTTGGGCCTTATATTTTTTATGGGTCAATTCAAGATAAATATATATACATATATTTATTTTAGATTGACTCAATTGGGCCAAATTATATTATAATACAGCCCGCGAGGAGATTGATCAATATCAAAGTCCATAATGTTCAAGTTCAATAGAAGTGAGCTCAAGTTTCCTAAGTCATGATCATGCTTATAAAGAAGAGGCTTTACTGCATACACATAACACACAAGACAACAAGCCACAACAAAGGTCTGCAACCATGAAAGTTCCACGTCTTTCTTGGTATCAAATCTTTAAGCCTTGATACCGTACATCAAGGTGACACTTAATTTGTTCCACAAAGTCAAAGGAGATAACATATTCACATCTAAGAATACGCTTTAAGCCTTTAGATAAACATTTAGGGCATGGATGGTACATATGAATGAAATTAAGTGGGAATGAAATGAATTTAGGAATAGAATAAGGATAGGAAAGGAATCACATTCAATATCATTCCTATAATTGGTATACACAATAAATTAGAAGGTAATAGAATTATCATTCCTTAGTTAATTCTATTCACATAATTGATAATTAGAAAGAATAATTAGTAATGGAATAAAATTTCTTTTATGAAAAAGTTATCCTTTAGTATATATTTAAAACATATATATTGATTCATATTTTATTGATACGTTGAATTCAAATATATAACAATAATATTTTCAAAATTTCTTATAGAAGGTTATAAACAATTTATAAAACATTTTACATGTTACTGAATATATATATGTAGTTACATAAGAAATAATTTATTAACTCAATAAAATATAGATAATTTTTTATGCCAAAAAATAATGATTTGAACAACCAAATGGACTAAGATATTTAATCATATTGTATCTACCATTATTTCTTCAATACTCGATGAAAGGAAATATTGAATTCATAAATACTTAAATATCACATTAATATCATTTTTTTATCACCATATATGCACAATTATTTCTCAAAACTAAATACAAGAAATACTTAATTTCAATATCAATTAAAACTAAATATTAAACTAATACAAGAAAAGAAAATCTAATCCCAACATGTAAGGAATAACTAATACCATGTTGGGAGGGGGAATGGCTAATCCGTATATAAGGGAATAAGAATTCCCATGGGAATGACCATTCCTAATATTAATTTATACCAAGCATATATTTAGGAATGAACTTTGGATGCTCATTCCATTCCTTGCTCATTCTCACATACCAATCATGCCCTTAGAGTGAAAAATCAGGGAATAATCTTGACGTCATAGACTATAACACATTTTTTTAATTAAATTTATTAAAGTTCATTTGTCAATATATTTTCTATCTTGTAATTTATTTTTGAAAATTCGTAAGTTGTGTGAACAATGACCACCAAAAATTAGCGCAATGTTTAGTTTTGTTTTTAGATTGGTTCAAACAAATATGAAGTATTTGTGGTTAAATGCAAATTACCTCCTATATTTTTTTGAAATGTTTAAAAGGGTCCTTGTGAAAATAAAATGTCATTTGACTCCCTGTGTTTTTGAAAAAAGAGCATACTTTCTCTTTGGAGAATTTTAACTTTAGCCTGAACCTACAAGAACTAAAATAGCCCTCCATATATATATATATATATGTATATATATAGTTTGACTGCATTGACCAACAGAGTTGTCTCCTTCCTTCCCAATCAATCGAATGAATTAGTGACTGAAAGAGCTTGCCTCAATAGCAGAAGCCAGCAACTGCCAAACAACAACAACAATATAAATGTGTACTTTTCTAATATTTTACAATGAATTTACTATCTAGAGCAATATTTTTCAGAAAACTTTCGAGGTCGTCCCCTCAATGACTAAGAAGAGATTGGAATAAAATCAATCTCCAAAGTCCATTGTAAAAGTAACATAATCCAAATTGTAAAGATTAAGAGAGGGTGTTGGGCTAAGCTTATAAGCATCAAAAAGTCGTTTGGCAAAATTTATCTTAAAGGGCTTATAAGATTTCAAATAAGATATTTTGGATCTTATAAGCTCTTTGAGAAAAAGTTAACTTTATTCAACTTTTTTCAAAACATCTTATAAGCTCTATAAGATTAATATGTTGTAAGACAAAATGCTCAACCCCCCCCCCCCCCCCCCCCCCCTAGAAATTTAAAAATTGCTATTTAATTTTTTCTGCATACAAAAAAGAGAAAATACTTTATTCTAAAATAATAAATTTTTATAAATAAACAAAAATAAGATTGATATTGATATTATATTTACTGAAAAAATATAAATTGAAGACATTATAAATTATACGATTAGAAATAATCATTGCATTAACAAAGACAACATCAATGATATATCTATGTTAATATTCGAAGACTTGCATGAATGTACACATATTATTTTTATTTAAAAGATTAGGTAATAATTCGTTATTGATTTTCTATTTTTCTAAGAATGATTATCTATTAAACTTTGATTTGGAGTTAATCTAATGTATACCATTTATGAAAGTATATTATTAAATACAAAATATGTCAAGAAATAACAACTTATTTGATTCTAATGGTATCATGTCCTATTTTGTCACCTTTCCAATAAAAAGACCTCATGATGGCAAAAAACCTAACATCTTATAAGCTCTAACGTCTTAATTTATCCGAATACTTTGGCAGCTTAATTTTAAAATAAGATCCAACATCTTATATGCTACTAAAAAATCTTGTAAGATGTAGGAGCTTATAAGATGTTTTAAAAAAAAATTAGCCAAACACCTCCTAATTCTCTACCACATTTGATATTATACATTGTATCAGAAGCAACCAGGAAGAGCATTTCATGCATGCATCAATTTCTTTCTTTTGTAGAACTCTCTCTTGTCAAGTACACTGTAAGAAGTATCGATATTAATGAATTGCTATGATAAATGCTTACAATTAGAGTAGTTGAGCGACAAAAAGGAAGTGCCAATTATTGTTTGCACCACTGCAATATAGCCTTTCTGAAGAAACAACCAAGAGAGGAAAAAAAATTGAAGGAAGAAAATTTTTGAGTGAAAAAGAAATCAATCAGATTCCTCTTGGGTGAGGGAAAACTTAGAAATTAGTACTTTGTCCTTCCACAGGCAAAAATTGCTAAATCAATCCTCATTTTTGGACGCGTAAGTTACACTTCTATATAATGGAAGTGGTAATTTTGCTATTGTTAAAAAATACAAAGGGGAAAATTTACATTTTTTACATGGACTTTTTAAAATATTTCGAACAACACGAAGGGTTTGTTGGGTGAATGGGCGAGGAGGAGGCTGGAATTGAGAAATTTTCACTGCGGAGGATGGGCCAAAGGGTGGGGATGTGGACGAATAGTGTCCTTCGTTGGCCATGTCGTGGTGAATTTGGTAAAAACAAGAATTTCCAGTTGAAGTGTGGTAAAAAATTAGGTTGCAGCATTGCTATTTATCTCCCTAAATTTTATAGAGGCGATGAAAAAGGAAGTGAGTGTTGGACAAATGTCCATGTTGTGTTGCAGAGGATGAACCGCCACATGTCATGATTCATTGGCCACGTGTAAATGATTTGTGGGAAGGTCGATGAGACATGTGTCAGCGGAAGGCCTCTGGGTTTTGAGACCCACAGTTTAATAACGTAAGTCTGGTATGCGGAGTGGTCTGTGGAATAATTGTGAATGGCGGTATAGATGGGTCTTCATGTATACACGTGTTGTCGATTGGTTTGGCACTAGAGTTAGAAGAGAAAAAGAAATTACCCAAGTCAACATCCTGGACTATTGCTAATCTGGCACCTGGGTGCATAGGAAGATATCCCATGCAGAGAAATCGCAGAAGCATCTTGAGGGCATCGATCTGTTATCAGTTTTGGCGGATGGCAATTCTCCGTGTTCTTTCCCTGACTGGGATCGATCATTGGAGGAAATCTAGTTGAGGTCTCTAAGATAGTAGAAGGCTCAAGGGAAATAATATTGAAGAAATTGTGTGTGTAGCAATGGATGGAGTTCGATTGGCAATGGTGCTATTTTGTGGTGAGGGAGAAGCTTTAATAACCTAATTCTGACGTGATTTTCCCCACCTGAATGGATATTATTGGTTTACGTCGTAGTAGAGGTGTTATTTGCATTCTCTATTGGTATATTTGATTTTCGACGATGCATTTTAGACACAACTATACCCCAACATGGTTTCACAGGAGTAGGAGAAGGCGGGGATGGTGTGGCCTTAGATGGGGAGGGGGGGGGGTTTTAAGTGAGGGGTGATTGGATGAAGGGCTTGAATTTGTGGATGAAAAAAGGGCAATTTGGTTGGATGTGGCCAATACTTCCACACCGGAAGTAGAAAGTAGTGTTAAGTCATATTTGAGTGGTTGGGTATGGTTTTGAATATGAATGAAAGAGCATATTTAGAGCGAGCATGTTGAAAGATGTGGGAATCCATCTTAATAGTTCTACCAATAAGTCGAGCTATATGAAATGAAGCATTAAAATCATAATATTCTATTGGTAGGTTAGGTAATTGTACCCAAATACACATGGATGATGGTGAGGACGGAGAAGGTCTAAGATATGGTTCCAATTGTTGAATATGCAAGTTGATTAAAAAAGAACCAAGGACCACCAGCTAGGGCAAAAAAGTAATCTTCTGGGTTACCAACCTGCAATATGCAGAAACCCTCCCTAAGATCAGAGAATACTATAGGGCTCGAAGTTTTCCATAATCTGGCAAGATGTTGAGCCAGGTTGGTAATCGGTGTAGTTCGTTCTAAGGTTTGGAGAATAAGTGCCTTCTGCCAAGGTCGGTGTAAGCGGTGGATCTCATCTTTAGAAAATAGAAGATGTGGGTGGGGTCTAACTGGTCAAAGAATCAGGAGGTATTCTTGCTGCCGAGATGTCACTCCAGTCCTGTAACCATATCGGGAAATAGATGTGCTTTGTTTGATCAGTGAGTTTTGCTTTGTATGATTCCAAATGAGGAGTTGGGGATGAACTTTCAGCTAGGTTACCCTCAGCATGTTGCATATTTGGTTGAAAAAAGGAAGAAGATGACTAAGGAGATTTGAGAGGCTGTGGTTAAGAGGAAGTAGGAGAAAAAGAGGGGACCGACAATGGAACCCTACCAGAGAGAAATTGGAGAAGTCATTTTTTTTTCTACCTGAAGTATTTGGAATATAAGATTTGGGTTGGTTTCAAGAAAAATATATTTTTTTTTTCAAAATCTATAAAAATAATATCATGCACTCATCGCATTCCTCAATACATATCATCTTAAAACCTTTCAAAACCCAAACTCGTGTTTTCAAACCTTAGAAACCTACCTAAACCGACTTTCATCGAATGGGTCCATGTGGGATGTGATCCTCTAAAGTTTATGGAGCAAACCAACCAAAATATAGTTATACACTCATAAGACTACTACAACCGTAGAATAGAGCGGCATTTGACGGTGATGGGGAATAAATTGGAAACTTGCAATCTAAACACACTTCACATGTCACAACTAAAAAATCCTTCTGTTTTTCCATTGCTCTTCCGAAAGTCCCCCTTTTACAATGATACAATGGGAGTATTTATACTACTCTAGATAATTAATCAATTTAACATGGGGGTGTAAAATCTTTTCTACCCCCATCAACCATCAATGTATGGGTACAATTATCTAACTAGGGGTAATCTAGTAATTACAAATTATTTAAAAATGTGAAGTCTTAATTCTCTTGTTTCTTTTGTGGAAACGGCTTTCATGCCCTTGATTGATTTTTGCTTCCATCAGACAGTGTTGTAAGAACTTGGTTTATATTTCCACCCATTTTCTTAAAGGCATTAAATAAAAGAATAAAAAAATGAATAATTACATCAACACCTCCTGACCTATGGTCATTTTACACAAACCACATTGCCTTTTAAAATTATACATACACCCACAAGAAACGTCAACATCATTTACACAAATCATCCATGCATTTTGAAAAATTAGTCATACACCTACAGAAACGTCAACATCATTACACAAACTACCCATGATTTCTGGCCGCATGGGTGGTTTCTATTATTACACAAAAGCCATGAATTATTTGTGTAAATAGGCCATGAATCAGGGGTGCAAATGTAATTATCCCTAAAAACTAAGGCTGGAATTAAGCAATTCTACCAAAGAAATTAGTTAATTGCATCTTAATAGATTGATCATTAGTTGATAATAATATGCCTGCAGAATCTGAACTTGATTTTCATGTTCATAATGCATCATAGTTTGTAGAACTTACCTCGTTACAATTAGAACGTTCATTAATATAGATGTGTAATAACTTTAAAAATGAAGAATATGAAAAAAAAAAAAAAAAAGAAAAGAAGAAGTCAAGTAAGGCCATGTTTACTAGGTATGATTGCTCCCACTCACCATTTTTCCATTTTTCAGACATATGTGATGTTTTTCACACAAAACAGAGGAAGGTTAATCTTTGTTGTAATACGCATATATTAAATGAAATGAAAAATAAAATAAAATTTGAACTAAGTTTGGGCTTATAAGGTTGGATAAAACTTTTAGTACATCCTAATTGACCGTTTACATCACGATATGGGAGCTCACATTTGGAGTGAGAGTTGCAACTAATTTACCGTAGAACCTGATGTCCCCCAAATCCTTCATGGTCCAAAGCCCAACGAACATCCTCGAAACAACCCAGCTGGTTATCAGCCAACTAACCCATCAATTAGGAGAGTAAGACCCTTTTTGCTTCACTGAACTGGGAGGTCCAAGAAACGAGCCCATTCCAGCCAGACACGTCATCATACAGCTGTATGGACATGTCATATAGCTTTCCAACATATTAAGATACGTTGTACTAAAACATCTCACATAGATTCTCATGGATTAGACGAAAATTAAGCTAATAAGCCACGAGTAACAGCTTTCTGAAAATCTCGGTAGACCTGCCATGACTTGGTAAAACAGTTATATCTATTTAAATATCTATCCAAATTACAAACGGTTTCTTCTGCATGGTAGTGAACTCAAAGGTCTTTTCAAAAGTATACTGCACTTAGCAACAAACGTCCGAATATGGCTCTACAAATGGCTATAAATTCAACTCTTGTGTAGTCATTCAGGGTCAAGTTTTGGTAACATCAATTCAACACTCTCTCTTTGGCAATTACACACTATTACATTGGTTTTTACTACTTGCCAGTTAGTTTTAGCTCATTTTTACACAAATCATATCACTCGCATGAGTTATTATCCATCACTTTTGTAATACCCGCACCCAATCGAGTCGAACCAACTAGTGTAACCCTTATTACGACACACCTTGACTAGCAATATTTTTTTATTTGCGGATTTAATTTTTGTTCCCTCTTAAAAGTTGGATTTTTAAAACCTCCCAAGCCTATATATACCCAACCACCATCCAGAAAATACGAAAACATACCCTATTCAAACTCTAAAACCTATCTTCTCCCACACACCTCTCCATAGGCGAGAATAAACAAAACTTAACCTTCAATCACCATAAGCTCACGATATTCCTGTTAGAATAGGTGACTAGAAAGCCAATAGGTTTGGCGTTTTGCAACCTATTTGACAACTTGATGTAATGTAATATTATGTGATGAATGAAATGAGTTTTCATCACCAATGGTAACTACTTTGTTGCGCTTATTTCACATATGTTAAAATGGTGTTTTACTTATATCGCAACAAAGCCCACAGACCACGGTTAACAACTCATGCAGTTGGGCCACGCATTGGATGGTGGTCATGAAACCAACTGATTGAGAGTTGGGTCTGAAACGTTCCAAGTCGAGGACCTCGAGCTAGAGAATCGAGAGTCCTATTGAGACTTGCATCAAGAGTCGTGTTCATTGGATGAGTGCCGTGTTTCATCGGCGACAGACGTGGGACGCGTACACGATCTTGATGGGTTGGTCGACTGGGGTCGAGTCGACTGGACTGACTCGTAGAGATCATCATATGGAAGCCTTGGTGGCTTGGTCGGTATGATTGGATTTTCCGGGTTCTGATAGTATGGGAGTAGTCCTCAGACTTGAGGAATCATGACAGTCGCATGCACAGGAAGGCTGTATCTTGGATCTGGTGAGAGGTGATCATTCTGTAAGATGATCATTATAAGCCTTGTCCAGTGCAGCCAGAATGTGTAGCGAGGACTGTGGATTCCAAGATGAGGATCCGTCCCCTGTCAGTATGTGAGAGATGTATCTCCTATGCACTCGGAGACACGTTCATGCTGTTTAAAGCTGTGACCACAGTGGTTGGTCGAACTGGGAATGGTTTTCTGTGTCGATGTAATGAAGCATGCGTAGTCTCGAGTATTAAGCATAGATGCCTAGTCAACGATGGGAACCGATGCCTAATTCATACCCTAGACTAAGGCCGAGAGACGGTAGACGGAAGGGCCGTACCCGTACAGGATCGGCGCCTAAATATTCACGCCAACATTCACCTAGTCTTTAGTGCTATGGATCGTTGCTAGACGACCACCCATGGTAACGGACCTTTGTGGGATACGAGCCCAAGTCTAGTTGAGGGTGAACCTAAAGGGTCACACACAAATCACCGAGAAGGTTGAGAGATTGGCTTGGAGTCAATCTCGAAGGATAAATAAGTTATTAGATTACTTAAGGGACAATCCATTGAATGGACGGGCCGATGTTGTATCGGGCTCTTGTTTAATCAGTAAGTTGGATTTATCGATTAATTATGGAAAGTCGAGATGTTGGATCTTTTAATTGGATTAAAAGACCAACGGGAATAATTTAACTGGACATTAAATTGGATTTAATTTTTAGTTCGTCGTAATTGGATTACGCTAATACCAGGTCCGTAAAATTTTGACCCGAGAGGAGAAATGATTCCTATTTTGAAATAGGAAGAAGTTGGACTTCTTCCCATAAAGAGCATGGCCGAAAATGCTCCCTTGGAGGAAGCTAAAATCAACCATGCTTCATGCAATGTGGTAGTTGACTTGTCTCTTTTGGAAAGAGACAAATCAACTCCAATCAAGCCATTCCCTTTTGATATGATTTGATCATACCTTAAAAGTTGGTAGGTTTGATTGAAGAATTAATGGTGATTGATTGGGATGTATCTAGACATCCTTGGATGAACCTAGACACATTCCAATAATCACATTAACTATGTATATATAGGAGTATATACAACACCTTGTGTAAGAAAATCATAATTCATCTTTTCTAGGAAAAGAGAAGACAATTTTTGGCCTCTCTCCTCTCTAACTCGCTACCACTCTCTCCCTCTCTTGCTTGTGTTCTTCATTTGATCTTGGATCAAAAGGAAGAACAAAGTAGGTTTTAAGAGCACTAATTCATAGTGTTTTTCTCTTGAACCGATTTCTTCCTAAACCCGTTTTCTTCTAGCAAGGAAAACGTGTGTTTCTTCCGGTTTGGTGTGGATCACCTTTGGAGAATCCATACGTTTGGATTTCGTGAGCATTCCGGAGAAGGAACAACGCATGTAGCCGCGCATACGTAAAATCATCAAAGGTAATGGTTTTATTACGCCTTGATAGATTTAACTTTTCATCTATGCCCTATGTGTTATATATATGCTTCTTTATTAATACATCCTACATCGAACGCCTGGTTGAGCACCCAAGGGTACACCCCTTGGGATCACGTTTATTTAAATCTGATTTAAATTTACATACTATTAAACCTTTCTCGCTTCCGCTCGCGCTCCCGAGCGGATCCGCTTGTCCTTCAAGTGTTGTTAGAGACCGATTCGATCTAAGGGGCATAGATCTATGTGTTTGGCATGATCTACTTGCTTTTATGGCTTTAATGGCATGTTAGATTGCATGAATATGTGAACATATATGATAATTCAATTGTGAGATTGGATCTAGAATTACATGCTTATTTTCAGTTTATTATTGCTATTTTGTACTGAAAACAATATCGAAAAGATATGAAAAAATGGACAGCAGCGGCAGCGGTTGGCTGCCGCCCCTGCCGACCGGTCACTGGCTGGCAGGCGCTGCTGGGCGCGCGCGGGCTCACACCTGCGTGCAGGCTTGGCCGGTGTGCGTGCCAGCGTGCGTGCTGGCAGGGGCGGCCGCGCGCAGACGGGTGCCTGCGCGCGCTGTGCGCCGGCATGCCGCTGCCGGCTGAGGCCAGCGCGGCACGGGGCGCGCGCGCGCAGTGCCCTGTACGCGCGGCTGGCCGTTTTGTCCCTTTTTCGACGTTTTTTGAAAAATTTGATTTTCAGTTTTTTCCGCACATTATTATGAAAATGTATTAATTTTTGCACATTTGATTTTGGAATAATTGGATTGTTCCTTAGATCAAATTTGCTTAATTAATTTGGGATCAATACATGCATTGGATGCATTGTTTATAATGTCCATTGAATTTGAAATTTGAATCTTTGCATATTATTTATGTATTTATGTTTTGTGATGTTGGACATCCCTTGGATATTTGGAATATCCATGGTTTAAGCATGATTATTTGGAATAATTATGTTATGTGCATTGATGGAATCAACATGGGATGGTTACAAAAGCCCTAAACCTTGTGTATGGATGAATGTATGATTATTTACATTTCTATTGGGTGGAGCCTGCTTGCCTCTAGTTTTGGGACTATCTTCTCCCATATTTCAGCCTCATGATGTTAAGACTTGTTTTTTATTTCCCATGTATTACTTTCAGTTGTAATGAGAGTAGATAGGATTGGTGAGGTTTTAATTTTAACAAGCTTGTGGAGTCGGAGACCCAAGGTGGAGCATCAAGGCGTGAAACAAGAGCATTACAAGGTCCATTGGACTGACAATGGGTATATTATTTTGCAATAATATAGGACCACCCTAGACAGACCATAGACTCATTGCGGGCTCAGTGGGTCGCATAGGTTGGGCTTGTGATCATCCTAACAGGGGTATGCTATGTTTTCTGCATGCGGCGTATTTATTTATCGCTTTAAATATTGGATATTTATGCATGCTAAAACACCTTAATGTGATGAGGTCTCGGTCGTACATTAAACTCTCATTTGGTTGGACCAAATTAAATATTAGGCCCAGAACGGACTTGGATCAAAATAGTTTTTTGATCTGTCCGAGCCTTCCATCCACAGCAATGTTGTGAGGAAGCTACCACTACCCAAGTGTGGTCTCACGCGTTGTGGCACACTTGGACTAGGGGAAAGTTGCACCATTGTTGTGAACAAAGAGACTGCGCTCGCTTTTTTCCTATCTCACGAGTCGTGGGGGGCGACAGTTTGAGGAATGATTTAGTTGATGGGTCGGGCCCAACACTGAGTAACATGGTTCGCTTGGAGTCCTCGGAACCATGTGAATAGGTGAGGCAAAACATCTTGGGAATCTCATGGGATGAGAATGATATTGGATATCTCCCATGAGGTTTTCTTCATGTGAATCGTACAAGGGGGGAATGGAGATTACGCTTGTGGATCCCAAGCCCACTAGGAAATGGTTTCCCAAAACTCCGCTTGAGAGTGGTGGACTTTCGTATAAATAGTGGGAGGGTTAAAGACTAAAAGACCAAGTCTTCAACTTGAACAATAATATTACCATCATCTGCTAATTTCTGCTTTACATTTTATTAATGTAGATATGTCTAATAATCCATTAACCATGGTACTTGAGACTAATAAATTCAATGGGATGAACTACTCGAACTGGCTGAGAAACCTGAGGATTGTCCTCGATTTCAAGAACCAAGGCTACGTCTTGGACGAGCCGCCGTCGAGCGACTTACCAGAGGGGTCCATGCCAGAAGAACGTTTGATGTACGAGAAATGGCATGAGGACAACCGGAAAGTACGCAGTACCATACTTACTTCGATGTCTAACGACATCCAGAAGTAGTATGAGAGGCTGGACAACATCTCCGCTATAATGCTCCGCATGAACGAGGTTTATGCGGTTCCGGATAGGCATATTAGATATGCCGCCACAAAAGCATTCTTTGGCACCAAGCTTGTTGAAGGATCGTCTGTACAAAGCCATGGGGTTAAGATGCTCTCCTTAGTGGAGAAACTCGAGGACCTTAAATCTGGGCTTAACAATGACCCGTACATTGACGTGATCCTCCAGTCGCTTCCTCCATCCTATGACCCATTTGGTGTAAACTACAACATGAACGAACTTGAGAAGTCTATTCATGAGTTGATCAACATGCTGGTCCAATACGAGGCTACGACCCACAAGTCGGCGTCGGTGGTATTGATAGGAGAGGCTTCGACCTCCAAGGCGAATGGCAAGAAGGGCGGATGCTGGAAGAGGAAGAAGAGAAAGGGGAAGACGGTTGTGGCCCTTGCTCGCGCTCCAGGGGCCCCTGTTGCTCCGGTGGGACCGAGCAAAGGGAAAGGGAAGGCCGGTGGTTCTCAGCGGTCCAAGGCAAATGATGTCTGCATGCATTGTAAAGGGAAGGGGCATTTGAAGAGGGAGTGCCTACAACTCCTCTCCAACCCAGGTATGTTTGTGGTTGAAGTAAACATGATAACTAATTCTTCTTCATGGGTATTGGATACCGGGTGTGGTGCTCACATCTGCAATGATTTGTAGGCACTACAAAGAAGCAGAAGGCTAACCAAGGATGAGATGATCCTGAGGCTAGGCGATAGCAAGGCCGTTGCTGCGGAAGCCGTAGGGTCAATAGAGTTAGTCATTAGTAGTCATGCTAGGATTGTACTGAACGATTATTTCTATGTACCTAGCATGATTAAAAAACATTGTTTCTATCTCGGTCCTTCACAAGGAGGGATTTTCATTTACCATCAATAAAAATGATTGTTTTATTATTAAAGATGGTATTTCTCATCTCTTGGTAAATTGATAAACGGTCTGTACATACTTCAACAGTCTAATTGGATTATGACTGCAGAACATAAACGAAAATGTGATGATCACAATAACACACAGATATGGCATGCGAGGTTATGTCATATTTCTAAAGATAGGATAAGAAGGTTGGTGGACTCAAAGAATCTAGAAATAGACGATTTGGACAACCTACCGACCTGCGAATCCTATCTGAAGGAAAAGATGACCAAGAAACCCTTTGTTGGACAAAGCACGCTAGCCAATGGTCTGTTGGATTTGATCCATACGGATGTCTGTGGCCCACTAAATACTCAGGCTAGAGGTGGGTACTCGTACTTCATAACCTTTACCAATGATCACTCACAGTATGGTTATGTTTACTTGATGAGGTACAAGTCTGAAGCCTTTGGAAGGTTTAAGGAATACAGACTTGAAATAGAGAACCGAACTAGTCAAAAGATCAAAGCCCTTCGGTCGGACCGAGGTGGAGAGTATTTGAGTGGTGAGTTTACTGATTATCTAAAAGAGAATGTAACTCTCTCTCAGTGGACCCCTTCTGGAACACCACAGCTTAATGGTGTGTCTGAAAGAAGGAATCAGACCTTGTTGGACATGGTCCGATCTATGATGAGTTTTACCGAACTCCCCTTATCCTTTTGGGGATACGCTATTGAGACGACGACCAAAGTTTTGAACTTAGAACCATCTAAGAAGATATCCCAGACGTCATATGAGATATGGCATGGAAAGCCTGCCTCCTACAAATACTTGAAAGTGTGGGGTTGCCCCACATATGTCACGAGATTAATGGAGATAAACTGGACTCGAGGTCTAGTTTATGCAGGTTCATTGGCTATCCGAAAGAAACTGCGGGGTATTATTTTTATGATCCCTCCGAGTAAAAGGTTTTTGTCTCGCGAAACACAGTGTTCTTTGAAAAGGGTTTTCCATCGGATAGTTGACGCGATGAGGTACTCCTTGAGGAATCAAGAGAGGTACCCCATGAGGCGGCAGTGACATCTGAGCCGGTAGTTCCCACTGATAATGTTCCAGTCCTCCGTAGGTCGGCTAGAGTATCCCATGCACCTGATAAGTATGGATTTCTGGCCCTGATCGGTCAGTTGGATAATGATCCAAAGACGTACGGAGAAGCGATGTCGGACATCGATTTGGATAAATGGCTTGAGGCTATGAAATCTGAGATGGACTCAATGGGTACAAACCAGGTTTGGACCCTAGTGGACCCACCCAAAGGGGTAAAACCCGTAGGGTGTAAATGGGTCTACAAATGTAAGATTGGAGCTGACAGGGAGGTTACAACCTTCAAAGCCAGGCTTGTGGCGAAGGGCTCTTAGCGACCCGGGGTCGACTTTGAGGAAACCTACTCGGTCGTAGCAATGGCTAAGTCCATTCGGTTACTGCTTGCCATAGCAGCATGGTATGACTATGAAATATGGCATATGGATGTGAAACAACCTTCTTGAACGGTTTCATAGAGGAAGAGATCTATATGGATCAGCCGGAAGGTTTCACATCTGTTGGAGAAGAGTAGAAGGTCTGCCATCTCCAAAGGTCCATCTATGGCCTCAAACAACCTTCCCGAAGCTGGAACATACGTTTTTTGATGAAGTCATACGGGGATATGATTTCATCAAAAACGAGTCTGATCCTTGTGTATACAAGAAGATCAGTGGGAGCTCGGTTGCATTTCTGGTGCTTTACGTGGATGACATCTTGCTCATTGGGAATGATGCTAAGATGTTGGGTACCACTAAAGCTTGGTTCTCAACACAATTCCCCATGAAGGATATGGGCGAGGCATCCTACATCCTTGGCATCAAGATCTACAGGGATAGATCTGGAAGGATGTTGGAATGGCTCAGTCCTGTATATTGAGAAAGTCTTGAAGAGATTCAAGATGGAGAACTCAAAACAAGGATTCCTTCCTATGAGGCATGGAATTAAGTTATCAAAGAAGCAGTCTCCTAAGACTTATGAGGAGCTTAAACGGATGTTCGACATCCACTATGCTTCAGCTGTAGGCAGCATTCAGTATGCTGTTCAGAGCACTAGACCTGATGTGGCTTTTGCTTTGAGCATGACCAACCGATATCAGTTGTGTGTCGGGGAGGCACACTGGAGTGCGGTCAAGACTATCCTGAAGTACCTGAAAAGGACTAAGGACATGTTCTTGATCTACGGCAGTGGAGAGTTGATACTGGAAGGCTATAGCGACTCTAGCTTCAAGTCGGGTGACGATGATGCCAATTCTCAGTCTGGTTATGTGTTCAGACTTAATGGTGGCGTGGTTGCTTGGAATTGTTCCAAGCAGGCTACCACGGCGGACTCCACCACAGAGTGTGAATACATAGCAGCTTCGGAAGCTGCTGAGGAAATGGTTTGGTTGATGAGCTACATCCAAGGGTTGGGTGTAGTACCTAGCATTGCTAAGCCTGTAGTTATCTTCTACGATAACAGCGGGGCGATAGCACTAGCAAAGGAACCGAGATATCATCACGATCCAAGCATATTCTTAGACGCTATCATCTGCTTAGAGAGAAGGATAGCAGGAGTGACGTTCGGTTGGACCGAGTCAGCTCTGCAGAAAACATAGTGGATCCACTTGCTAAGCCCATATCGCAAGTTGCCCATACTCACCATATGGATAAGAGGTTCGAGGTCAATGGGTGATTGGCTTTAGGTCAAGTGGGAGATTGTTAGAATCGGTGACCAGAAAGCCAATAGGTTTGGCGTTTTGTAACCTATTCGACAACTTCATGTAATGTAATATTATGTGATGAATGAAATGAGTATTAGTCACCAACGGTAACTACTTTGTTGCGCACATTTCACATATGTTAAAACAGTATTTTACTTATATCGCAACAAAGCCTACAGACCACGGTTAACAAATGCAGTTGGGCCACGCATTGGATGGTGGTCATGGAATCAACTGATTGAGAGTTGGGTCTGAAACGTTCCAAGTCGAGGACTTCGAGACAGGGCATTGAGAGTCCTATAGAGACTTGCATCAAGAGTCGTGTTCATTGGATGAGTGCCGTGTTTCATCGGCGACAGGCGTGGGATGCCTACACGATCTTGAGGGGTTGGTCGACTGGGGTCGAGCCGATTGGACTGACTCACATGGATCATCATATAGAAGCCTTGGAGGCTTGGTCGGTATGATTGGATTTCCCCGATTCCGATAGTACGGGAGTAGTCCTCAGACTTGAGGAATCATGGCAGTCGCATGGACAGGACGGCTGTATCTTGGATCTGGCGAGAGGTGATCATTCTATAAGATGATCATTATAAGCCTTGTCCAGTGCAGTCAGAATATGTAGCGAGGACGCTGGATTCCAAGATGAGGATCCGTCCCCTGTCAGTATGTGACAGAGGTATCTCCTATGCACTCGGATACACGTTCATGCTGTTTAAAGCTGTGGCCACAGTGGTTGGTCGAACAGGGAATGGTTTCCTGTGTCGACGCAATAAAGCATGCGCAGTCTCGAGTATTAAGCATAGATGCCTAGTCAAGGATGGGAATCGACGCCCAATTCTATACCCTAGACTAAGGCCGGGAGAAGGTAGATGGAAGGGCCGTACCCGTACGGAATCGGCGCCTAAATGTTCACACCAACATTCACCTAGTCTCTAGTGCCATGAACTGATGCTAGACGGCCACCCATGGTAACGAGCCCTTGTAGGATATGGGCCCAAGTCTAGCTGAGGGTGAACCTAAAGGGTCACACACAAATCACCGAGAAGGTTGCGAGATTGACTTGGAGTCAATCTCGAAGGATAAATAAGTAATTGGATTACTTAAGGGACAGTCTATTGGATGGACGTGCCGATATTGTATCGGGCTCTCGTTTAATCGGTTAATTGGATTTATCAATTAATTATGGAAAGTCGAGATGTTGGATCTTTTAATTGGATTAAAATACCAATGGGAATAATTTAAGTAGACATTAAATTGGATTTAATTTTTGGTTCGTCGTAATTGGATTATGATAATACTCGGTCCATTAAATTTTGACACGAGAGGAGAAATGATTCCTATTTTGGAATAGGAAGAAGTTGGACTTCTTCCCATAAAGAGCATGGCTGAAAATGCTCCATTGGAGGAAGCTAAAATCAGCCATGCTTCATGCAAGGTGGTAGTTGACTTGTCTCTTTTGGAAAGAGACAAATCAACTCCAATCAAGCCCTTCCCTTTTGATATGATTTGATCATACCTTAAAAGTTGGTAGGCTTGATTGAAGAATTAATGGTGATTGATTGGGATGTATCTAGACATCCTTGGATGAACCTAGACACATTCCAATAATCACATTAACTAGGTATATATAGGAGTATATACAACACCTTGTGTAAGAAAATTATAATTCATCTTTTCTAGGAAAAGAGAAGACAATTTCGGCCTCTCTCCTCTCTAACTCTCGGCCACTCTCTCCCTCTCTTACTTGTGTTCTTCATTTGATATTGGATCAAAAGGAAGAACAAAGTAAGTTTTAAGAGAACACTAATTCATAGTATTTTTCTCTTGAACCGATTCCTTCCTAAACCCGTTTTCTTCTAGCAAGGAACACGTGTGTTTCTTCCGGTGTGGTGTGGATCACCTTTGGAGAATCCATACGTTTGAATTTCATGAGCATTCCGGAGAAGGAACAATGCAAGTAGCCGCGCATACGTAAAATCATCAAAGGTAACGATTTTATTACGCTTTGATAGACTTAACTTTTCATCTATGCCCTATGTATTATATATATGCTTCTTTATTTATACATCTTACATCGAACGCCCGGTTGAGCACCCAAGGGTACACCCTTTGGGATCACATTTATTTAAATTTTATTTAAATTTATGTACTATTACGCCTTTCTCGTTTCCGCTCGCGCTCCCGGGCGGATCCGCTTATCCTTCAATTCCCTGTCTAAATTGTTGAATTTAAATTGAGTCATAGTAGGAAGGAGATAGAAGGAAGTCGAGGCACTCCATCGCTGTGAATTTGAGGTAGCTTCTAACCCAAAACTTTTAGTTTAATCAAGTCGTGATAAGATAGGGTTTTTAGTAGGGGTGGCAATATGGGTGGAAACCCATGGTACCAACCCAACCCACCTAGTTTTGGGTTGGGTTGGGTTGGGTTTGATATTGTTTAATATGGGTCCAATATGCTTTTGTTTAAATAAATTTAAATAGATTATGGTTCCTATATGGGTTCTAATAGGTCCAAAATGGGTTTTTCATGTTTAGTTTTCTATTAGTCAATCAAAATTCATTTTATTAATATAATAGAATTTATGAAAGATATTAGTACAATTATACTCATGAGTTCATTATGAGTTCTATATAAGTTGGTGATGGTTTTTTAGGTGGGTTGGTGATGGGTTTTAGGTGGGTTGATGATAGGTTTTAGGTTGGTTGGAGATGGGTCTTAAATGGGTTCAACCTCATCACGAACTAATTCCAGATATTCTAACTTCTTTGACACTTTTTAGAAGAAACAAATTTACCAAAACATGTTAAGTATGTTTTAATTTAACCTAGTTAATTATTTTGCACCATGGGTCTTATATGGATTGGTAATGGGTCTTAAATGGGTTCAAGAAATGATTTAATTGCTTAGATTCATTGTTGATTTAATTACTATATATCACTAACTACTTCTCATTTCTAACTTTTCGCATTTTTATGAGAAACAAATTTTCCAAAATATATTTAGTAAAATAATATTTTTTAAATTAATGAGCAACAAAAGAAAGGTGAAGTATTTTATAAAATAGTCAAAACTTGAAATTCATATGTTTTCATGTAAAATTATTTTTATTTATATATTTTTGAATAAATTGATAGTATACAATTATATTATGAATTTCAATGAATACATGAAATATTAATATATAAGCATAATTTATAATGAATGAACATGTATGATCAAGATAGAAAGATAACTATTATTATTACGATTGAACGCCACAATTCAATTTTACAAACAATTATGGGGAAATTAATTGCATACTATTCATTTTATGATTTATTTAAAAAATGTAGTATTTTTGTATACCTTACGAGTTTTTCATTTTATAGTTTAGCAAATAACTCTTTAATATACATGGTTACTTTCTAGAAACAATACATAATACAAATTTAGTCATATTATTTACAAGTTGTATTAAAAATATCATCATCTTATTATTATTATTATCTAAAATTCTATGTTTTAAATATTAAATCTAAAAAAATGGTTACATTAACCTGAGCCGACCCATTTGAGACCCGACCCGCGTAGAACCCATTGATTCGAACCCATATTTAACTCAACCCATTTTGGACCCGACCCATTTGGACCCAACCCAAACCCGACCCAACCCACCCATTTGACACCACTAGTTTTTTAGTATCTAGATGATTTATGCTCTCGGAATTGCGTGATTTTGAGTGTCGAGTTATTAGCGTAAAAAATGTTAGGATTAGTACATATTTATGTTTCCATAAATTAGAAATTTCTATTGGAAATGATTGGATATTTTGAATTCAATAAGGTATGAGTTTTCAAAGGAGAATTAGCCCTGTTGGTGTTTTTCATGCATGGAACAATTTCTAGATATAGGAAAAACTCATTTTATTTGTATATCATATGTTTTATTTCATTAAATGAATTTTTGTATGAAACCATATTGTGTTTAGGGTTTATTCGTTAAATATCAGTAATTTGTGAGTTGTATTAGATTTTCTAAAATTGCTATACAAGCATCGCCAGAAGTTAGGCGTGAATCTTACAACTCTCTATTTCAGGTCTATTTGATTTACTTCTAGACTCCTTTTTATTTACAAAACTTTTTTTAAATATTTATGAAATCATATAGAGAATACTTGTTAGTTTTGAGAATTTTTGAAGTTCTAGATAAATTTATAAAATTCCTTGAGTCATGTCATGCAACAATGCTCTTTTGTGTAGAACCTTACTCTTTCTAAACTTTTATGATGATTTTTGATACTCTTATAAATATTAATTATTTTCTATAACGTCTTGAGTAATGTATAAAATTTTTATGATTTTTCCATGTATGATTCAATTTTAAAAATTCATTCAAGTAAACTGCCAGTCTGTTTGGTAATGATTCTCCAACCCTTGAAAACTCTTACACCTATTTATTAAACTTAATGTTATCTAATATATTTTTATATATATATTATTCAGTATCTTTAACACTTGTTATAAAAAATTTCATAGTGAGTTACTACGTATATAATTTTACAAAATTCACAGAATTAGATTGCCAGTTGGCGTTACCTTATTATCCTTCTAGTCTAGTTCCTTTGTTTGACTTGAATTGTTAAGGATTAGTCGAGTGACTAGGATCATGAATCGGTATAGGTATTTATTGATTTACTTTGGGTATCAACTTTTATGAGGTAAATTTTATATTGAATTAGAGATTTGAGTCCATATGATCATTAGGTTTGAGTTAAGCTATAAGTTTTTCATAGTTTGTTTCTCTAGAATTAAATAGGTAGCATACCTACTTTTATTGGGTCAAATGTGATTTAATTAATTATTGATTTGTTAGAATTATGATCAATTGACATACATGATTCAACAATCTCGGAACAAGTGGCCAAATAAATGAGTCCAAGTTTAGAATATTTTGGTAAGTGGTTACTTCCCTCTTACGTGATGTTGTCTTAAATATTTTTTGATTTCAAAAAGATAGTTTTGGATTTAAAGCAAAATGCGATGCGAGCATATGATATTTTTTTATAAGTTCAAATTTGAGATACATGTGGTAGGATTTTTCCTATTAAATGTTGATGTAAGCACTTGGCTAAATTCTGAAATTTGAAAGCCATTGTGTTGTGTCAAATTAAGCTATTGTTTGTTATTATTTTTTTTTTTATCTCTTTTGAAAGTGAAACATGGGTGATAAATATTATGTTACTTTTAAGTAATGAAAAAAGCTTGCTCAAGTTCATTGACTGATAGACAAAATATGCTCAATCGTTAATGAAATCACTGTTAATTAGAAAAACTAGAGTTGTTCTGAACCCTCTCAGTTGGCGTTAAAAATTGAGAACTTACGTGTGACCCTATCAGTTGGGGTTATAAATTGAGAACTTCTGTCTGAACCCTCTCAGTTGGGGTTAAACTGAGACTATATGTTAAGACCTTCTCAATCAAGTTAAAGATTGAGGCCGAACTATGGGTTATAATAATAGTCAAAAATAAGTATGATGTCTATTATGTTGCTAGTGAATGAGAGCATGCTTCAAAAATGGTTGATTTACGAAAACACTTGCATTGATCTATCAAAATTGTTGTTGTCACACACGATTATGTTGTATGCCTTTGCTTTGATTGAAAAGTTTAGAATTTTTATTCTTCCGACAAATATTTTTAAGTGTTACATTTTTCTCTTTATTTCATTCAGTTTTGAATTTCGATTGCGTGTTGGCCAATGATAGTTATGCGGTATTAATGTGATATGCTCCCATCTAGTAAGAGGTAGGGACCGTTTACTGGGCGATTAGTCGCTCACACCACTTACCATACCTTGCATACGAGGAGGGTGGGGAGAAGCGATACTGGGGTTGGTAGCTAGTCAAGGACTAAGCGCTCACATGGCATCAATTAATAAGTTCTATGGACAATTTTCTTTGTAGGAATTACTTATCATTTGTTTAGTGGTTAGGTCTCGGTGCTAGAGTTAAAACATTTAGATTTATGTATTTCTGCTGCAAATAGTGTTTTGGAATTTTATTGATTAAGTATGAGTTTTTGAGTTTGGATCTACTTTTTGGTGATGAGGGCTTCGTGCTACTAAGGTTATGGACTTGGTGGCATGCCCGTGTCGTGACCCCTGATTCAAGGCATGACATCTTTTCATAAATCACTATTATTCCCATTGCATATTCAAAATTTTCTTTCATTTTGCATTGTACTGACTTAAACATAGGAGTACAAACCCTTCTTTGCAGGTTAGCCCCTCTCAAATCTTAGAAATTCTTTTTGAAGGTCCTTCCAAATTTGCAGTACCTTTGGACCTAAGTACGCATCATCTTCTATGGGAAATTTAAGCTTAAGGCATGAGAAATGACCAATTTAAACAACAGAGGTGACGATGGATCTTTTTTAGGGAAACACTTTCCTCCCTACTGCAGTAGGATCGCCATTCCACCTCGAGATCAGACCTTAGGCGTTGCTAATACCTCAACTCCAACTGGTGGTAGCTCGGCTCCAGTTGGTGGCGGCCTCACTCCACACTTGATCCAACAGCTAGTCCACTGTGATGAATTCATTCTTTTGTGATCAGCTTTATCAATTCATTGTGGAAACCATCCACTCGACCCTCTGCGGCTCTCAAGCTAGCGGAGCAGGACCCTCCTACCAGCAGGAACGAGGTGGAACACCGGGAAGTTAGGGCATGGATGAGCAGAACCCTACTGGTCACTAGCCGGATAGAGCCCAACCTCCTGATTTTTCCAGCAAGGAAGCAGCCACTTTTTAGCCACCTGAAATCTGGCAATCCTTAACCAAAGAGATGGTGGAGATCCACCATCAAGTAACACGAGACGCACTGCCAGCAGAGCGTGGCATTCCCTTCAACGAGGACATCCTGCCAGAAGAGCTCCTAGCTCATTTTTGAGCACCTTTGCACCTACCTGCTTATGATGGCACTGCTGATCCAGTCGAGCATATTTGCACTTTAAAATGCCGCCCTGCTGCACAGGTATACCGATGATATTAAGTATCTTGTATGTCTTATTACGCTAACAAATTCGGCCAATAATGCTTTGACAAGCTTTCAGCTGGATTAATAAGATCTTTTGTAGAACTTTGCACCCTTTTTTTGCACCAGTTTTCTAGCGGCCGAAAGTACCAAAAGTTGGACATTAGCCTTTTCGGGGTCAAGCAGAAGGAGAAAGAGACTCCAGGGCATATGTCCATTGCTTCAACGGAGCAATCTTGGAAGTCCCGATAGCTCACCAAGAGGTTCTAGTTCGTGTGCTTACTCAAAGCCTGCGAGGAGGCTCTCTCTTTGAGTCTCGGGCCAAGAAACCCACTACTAACTTCTGGGAGGTACTAGCTCGTGCTGGAAAGTATATGAAGCTAGAGGATGCCTAGCTATTGATAAGGCGCAATCGTGAAAAGCGAAAGGAGAATGAACTACTCACTTCCTGTAAAAGCAGGGGAGAACCTAGAGGGCATTTTAACCCCCTCGATCCAAAGAACAAGCACTCCACAACACCCATCACCAGCCTGATTAGAATGCTTATGGCCATAGACAAGCACACTGTCCTGCAGTGGCCTAAAGGTTCTTAGGAAGGCCCTCAATTACCTAAATCTAAATATTTTTGCACGTATCATCGGGAGTATGGGCATGACACCAACTGGTGCCGCCAACTGAGACAAGAGATAAAAGGGTTTATCTAAGTCGGTTACCTGAAAGACTATGTGGATACGGAAAAGAGGCGAGAGTAGAAAGAGGAACACTTAAGCTACTGAGACTCCCGTAGAAACGAGGAGCTAGTAGATGACCCTCTTAGAAGGGAATGCAGGAAAGAGAAGCTCCCAATTGAGGAGTAGAGCCTAGAAAACACCCCAGCTAAAGCTGTAAGTCACATGATAGCAAGAGGACCTACTGATGGGGACTCTAGACGAGCTAGATTCTCATGCCCGCACAGCTAGGACAATCATGAAGATTGACCACAAGATGCCAGCATGGGATCCTACGATCCACTTCGGACCTGCTGACACACAAAGAGTTCATTTACCTCATAATGATGTATTGGCTATTTATGCTAGTTTAGCTAATTACTCTTAGGGATGACAATGGGTCCGAGTCGGATCTGAACCAGAATTCGGACCCGCTCCGATTGAGACAGATTTTGATGCCCTAAACGGGTCTCGGGGCGGGTTCGGGTCTTAATGATTTAGACCGGGACCGGCCCCGATTACTGTTAACTTTTTATATTTTTTGTATTTTTTATATATACTTATATAAAATATATTTGTACATGTATAAAAGTATGTATAATTTTTTATACTTATATAAGACATAAACTTAATAGTTGTACAAAGTAAAATAATGATATAAATAGTTTATAAATATTTTAATGTTTTTTATAAGTAGCACATATTTTAATATTTTTAATATTTCAATGCTAAACATGCACATATTAATTTACAAAAAATATATTAACTTTTCAAAAATATTATTGTCTCACATTTATAAAGTTATGGTAGTATTATTTTTTTAAATAATATTTTTTTAATATTTATAAATTACTAACCGGGTCTACCGTGTTTGCCCTGTCTAACCCAGCGGGTCCTGGGTCTGGGGCGAGTCTAGATCCAGGTCCAGGCTTTTCTTGGCGGGGCGGGTCTCGGGTTTTAGCAAACTCGTACCAGACCGCCCCATTTCCATCCCTAATTACACTGTTAAATGCATTTTTGTGGACTCTGGTAGTTCTGCAAATATCTTCTTCTACGAGGTCTACCGGCAGATGGAGTTGGACAATACCCCACTGGAGCCGGTGGACACATCGTTGTAAGGCTTTGCTGGAGAGGTGGTGTACCCCCTGGAACAGATCCTACTCCCTTTGGCCTTGGGAGCTGAACCCAACAGAAAAACCAAGATGTTCCGTTTCCTTATAGTATGTCATTAGCGTACAATGTCATCCTAGGACGACCTGCTTTGAATGCCTTCCAACTCAACATAGAAATTCAAGCAGTACTCATAGGCAATTATCTCAATTTATCACATGAAGCTGAAGTCCCCTACTGGAGCAGGAGTATGAGAGGTGACGAATGACCAGTTCGTGGCCCTAAAGTGCTATGTAGAATTAGTAAAAGGAGGTAGTCGAAAGGATATAGAGGTAGATCCACCCAGCCGGGAGAAGGGCAAAAGGGCCCATTCAGTACGAAGAGCAGGGAAATGCAGTTCCTGCTCGTGTATAGCCAGTTGAAGAGCTGTTAAGCATCCAGTTGGTGCTCGAGGAGCCAGACAACACTACCAGAATTGGCTCCCAGTTGAATCTTGAGCTAGCAGGGCGACTAACCACTTTATTGCAGGAAAACATTAATGTTTTTGCATGGTCAACTCGCGATCTAGAGGGCATTGATCCCAGTATAGCAGTGCACACTCTGAACTTAGACCCAACCTTCCCTCTTGTGAAGTAGAAGAAAAGATACATCGGTCTTGATAGGACAAGATCATCCAAGAGGAGGTAGGTAAGCTCTTGGCAGCTGGACACATTAAGGAAATCCAATTTTCAGAATGGCTATCAAATTTGGTATTTGTACTGAAGCCAGGTAACAAGTGGCATATGTGTTAATAAAGATTTTTATTGCTTACCTCATATAGACTAGCTGGTGGATTCCACCTGCGATCATGAATTATTAAGTCTAATGGATTCTCCTAGGGTTACCACCAGATTATGCTTAACCTCGATGACCGGAAGCGAGTTAGCTTCATCACGATAAGAGGGACCTATTGTTACATTATCACGCCCTTTGGCTGAAAAATGCAGGTGCTACCTACCAGCGGCTGATGGGCCGCATGTTCAGAAAACAACTAGGTCGGAACATGGAAGTATAAGTAGATGACATGCTGGTGAAGAGCCGACAGACAGACCATCACATCACCGACCTAGCTAAAAAACCTTCAACGTGATAAGGAAGTACCATATGAAACTGAACCAACTAAATGTGCATTTGGATTACAAAGTGGTAGATTCTTAGGGTACATAGTCACAGAGAAAGATATCAAGGTCAACCCTGACAAGATACGAGCCATCCAGGAGATGAAGCCCCCCTGTCAACCTCAATGAAGTTAAAAAAACTAGTGGATTGCGTAGCTGCCTTCAGCAGGTTTATATCCCACTCAGCAGAATGCAACCTACCATTCTTCAAAACTCTCAGAACGACCTAAAACTTTGCTTGGGATGAAACCTGCCAGTAGGATTTCCAGGACCTGAAGGCCTAATTGAGCTACCCCTACTCACCAAACCATCGCCTGGCGAGACGTTATATTTGTATCTAGCCGTGGGCAATACAAAGTGAGCTCTGTGCTCATTAAGGAGGAGGATGGGAACCAAAAGCTCATCTACTATGTACTTAAGGTATTACAAGGGGCTGCGCAACAATATCTGGAGGTAGACAAGTTAGCTTTTGCTTTAATAATAACAACTCGTAAGCTACGCCCTTATTTTCTATCATATTCCATTATTATGCATACTAAGACCCCCTTTCGAGCATTGTTGGGGAAAGTTGAAACTTCAGGTAGGATGATCAAGTAGGCTATTGAGCTAAGAGAATATGACATTTCTTACCATCCTAGAACAACCATCAATCCCCAAGCCCTAGCTGAATTCATGACCGAGGCAACACCTGCTGAAGAGGATGAAGAAAATTGGCTTTTGCATGTAGATGGCTCCCCACCCTTGCTGGTAGTGGAGCCGGAATTGTCCACGCCAGTCCAGAAGGAGATGAGCTGGAATATGCTTTAAGATACGATTTCAAGGCCTCAAACAACGAGGCCAAGTACAAAGCTCTTATAGCTGGAACTAAGATGGAATTAGATGTAAAAACCAGGAACCTTACTGCCTACACCGACTCCTAGCTAGTAACTCACTAGGTGGGAGCGAGCCAGAATGACGGAATACCTCCAAGAGATAAGCAAGCTCAGGAGCCCGCTGAAGAGCTTCCAGCTCCATCAAATCCCTCGCATTGAAAACACCAAGGCAGACTACCTTGCCCGGCTGGTCAACTCCCTAGTTGAATGTAACACTCACACCATCATTTTAAGAACCCTTACTAAGGCCTCCCCTAACACTAACATTAACGTTTTGTAGATTAACACATATTAGAAAAAACCCCTCCTAGACTACCTGCAGGAATGGGTCCTTCCTGCTGATGAACACGAGCGCCCGCCTGAGGAGCAGGGCAACCATATTTGCTCTATTAGGAGGAATCCTATATAAAAAGGCCAAACCATATTAGAAGTGATACACGAAGGATCTTGTGGGTCCCACACAGGTGGTATGGCTCTTGCAGGTAAGACATTACGAATTGAATACTTCCGGCGTACTCTCAAAAAAGATGCAGTGAATTGGTAAGAAGGTGCGAGCAATGCCAAAAGCATGCCTTACTTATCCATATACCAATCAAACCATTCAAAGCCATCTAAACACCTTGTCTATTTTTCCAGTGGGGAATGAACATAGTGGGTCCCTTCCCACCAGCACAAGGACAACGCAAACTCCTGATGGTAGCAGTGGATTACGTCAGCAAGTGGGTGGAAGCGGAGTCTCTTGCTAAGATTACAGGAAACGAAGTGCTCAAATTCCTTTGGAAAAACATAATCTACAAGTATGGTTTACTTCGTGTGCTTATTTTCTACATTGGTAGCCAGTTTCACGGGTGGAAAATTTAGGATTGGTGTGCCAACCTAGCCATCCAGCAATGTTTCACCGGTGGCCTACCCCCAAGCTAATGGGCAGGTAGAAGTTACGAACCACATCCTGGTGCAAGGCATCAAAACAAGCTAGAGTAAGCAGGAGGGCAGTAGGTTGACGCCCTACCCGATGTGTTGTGGTCTTACAGAACCACCCCCAGGTAGGATAAACACCTTTCAACTTAGTGTACAGTTCAGAGGTTGTTATCCCTGCTGAAGCAGGATTGACAACCTTCAGAATCCAGCACTACGAGTAGGAAAACAATGATGCGTCGTTGCATACAAACCTCGACTTAGTAGATGAGATTCGAGAAGATGCTCGAACTCGCATGGAGAGAAACAAATAGAAGGTGGTCAACACCTACAATAAAAGAGTAAAAAAAGAGAATTCCAGGTGGGAGACCTTGTACTCAAACAAGCTAAACCAGGCGGAAAACTGGGTCCCTATTGGAAGGGTCGTTACAAAATGACTTGGATCATCAGGTTTGGTACATATAAGCTAGAAGACACAGATGGGAGAAAGATCTTCTATCCCTCAAAATCCTTACTATCTATTTATAGCTTGCTAGCCTTGTAATCAAGCATTATCTTACATGAATAAAGGTAATTCTTGATTCCCATCTTGTGTTATTTGCAGGATTAATTTTTAGCTCCTGGATGATTC
This sequence comes from Sesamum alatum, assembly GCA_034509735.1. Classification (NCBI taxonomy): domain Eukaryota; kingdom Viridiplantae; phylum Streptophyta; class Magnoliopsida; order Lamiales; family Pedaliaceae; genus Sesamum; species Sesamum alatum. The sequence goes on along the minus strand of JACGWO010000012.1, from coordinate 1,961,835 downwards.
CAATAAATAGCCTGCTGGCGCATGCTCTCACATAAGTCGTCTGCTGGCGCGCGCTCTTACATAAGTCTCCACCAGCTGGCGCATGCTCTTACATAAGACGTCTGGTGGCGCACGCTTCTACATAAGTCGCATGTTCATGTACGCTCTTACATAAGTCGCCTACTGATGCACGCTCCTACATAAGTCGCTTGCTGGCGCACACATCCATTGGATGGCACATACATCCTACAAATAGCTACCAGCTGATACGTTCACTACAAGTTCTAGCTACCTTCAATTTGGCACATATGTTTTAGCATAATGATAACGCCTGCCTAGGCTAACTTACTATTTGAGTTCTATTCTTACTCAGTTACGGTGGATATATTCCCCACTAATAACAGTGTAGCATCTTTTTTGCTAAATGACAGGGACAACTGTGATAAATACTCATTCATCAGTTGGGAAAGAACAGGATAATGCCTCTGATTTATAAAAGGTTATTGAAACCTATAAACTTGCTCACTTATTGGGTTTAAAGCTTATCTTATATGCCTAACTTTCCTTCTGCCTCTTATGTGTTAGCACATCATTTCACTACTTGGGTGACTTATATAACTTATACCCATAAGGGATGGAGAGAGCCTCCCTCTCTTATCCTATATTTTATTCTAACACATGCAGGGAACATTCTTAATTAGAATATAAGCTGGGTATTCCCAGCCGAACACTCACACTAACCTGTAGGAAAACATCAAACATGGCAAAACAACCAGCAGAAAGGAAAAGCGTACTCACATAACGGAAAAAAAATCATCCAGCAATGAAGGGAAAAGAATTCAAAGGCACTAAGTACCATAAAAAATTATTCAAAGCCCACAACCGAGCATTTAGACCTCATGCTGGAGGTGGAAAAAAGGGATTTTTCTTATAAACAGACAGGAAGGGCGATCATTTGGCAGCATGAGGGGGTACACCTGGGTACCACCTACTGGAGGCTCAATCGTGAGGGGTAGGCCCCCTTCATTACTTGGTCGTTGGGAGCTTCCTGAGCCTCTTCCCCCTGATCAGCTCGCAACAAGACTTTTGGCAGCTCGCAAGGGACTTCTTTGTCCAGCTCAAGGGCGTTAGCCAGACCTGCATGGATGTCCAGGAAGGAGGAAGGCACAGGTGAAGGAGGATAGCCAGGCTCCACGAACTGATAACCGCAGATTAGAAAGTCGTGGTAATAATACTTCAGGGAGTTGTCAGCTAGCATGTTCTAAAAGTCCAGGGACTTCTTGAACTCCTCCAACCTACTGGACCACATCCTTTCTGACACCTTCTTCCCCTCCTCAGTAGAAGGATAATCTTGAAACTTCAACACGGCCTGCTCTAGGCGTTGATGAAGGCTATTAATCTCAGACCTCATATAAGCAAGGTTGGCCTCATGCTTGCGCACTTTTTCCTGCGGCGCCTTCTCTAATTCCTCCACCTTTTTCCTGGCCTCCTCTAATGCGGAACCTTCTTGCTCCAGCCAACTGAATAAGTTTCCATCTAGCAGGGTGGTCTAAGAACAAACAAGCAAGTTAGGTATATTTCATTCTATTTGCACAACTAAACATTGTCCAAATTTTCTTGTTTACCTTGTTGATATGAAAAGCCAAGAAGAAGTTCAAGGATTGGGAACGAGGCAAAGAGGCCATGTAAGCTCTGTCCAGGGGTGAAGGGATTCCCTTTAAAAAATCGACAGCATAACTGCCCTTACCCTCTTCCTACAGCAAGGAGCAACCTTCAATCACACTCTGTTTTTACCTTCTTTGTCTTCTCTACAGCAGGCTGAGTTGTCCCACCTCGGGTGGAAAGCTTAGGTGCTGGAGGAGACAGAGAGCCCTTAGCCCACTTGGTGGGCGTTGGGATGGGATCAACCTGGCGTTTTCTGTAGCACCCTCTAACGACACTACGACTATATCTCCCCTAAATATCACACTTAATGTATTATATATGTAGTTATGCACATAATTTAGTCTCTGCTAAATATATATACACGCAGTCTCATCATCACAGCAAGCATATTTATCTCATCCCTACTTTTAATATGTAATAACATTCTCTACATTTTATCTAATGTTCTTGACTTGTGAGGAGAACTCCACATACTAGCCCGACCTAACTTAGAACGCAAAATGCACTTATTCCTTTAGAGTGGATACAACAAGATCTACCTGCAAAATATTTGCAGAGGAGTGAGCTTGCAACTAGGGGTGGGCATCGGGTTGGGTACCCGAACTTTCGGGTAGCTATATTTACTACCCGATTCCGACCTGAAATTAGTCGGGTCCCCGATTTTTTCATTTAAAGAAAATAAAAATTTTTAGTCTCAGTCTCTCAGAGGTAAAATTTTGCCTTTGAATACATTCATTCAGAGGCAAATTTTGCCTCTAAATGAATGTATTCATAATAAATTTTGCCTCTATTTTTTTTAATAATAAATAATAAAATAAAAAAAATAGAATGAATAAATTACTAACAAATAAATAAATCATAACATTCATTTTGACAATCAATTAAATCCACAAGTAAAAATAAAATAAGTAAGTAACAATCCAAGTTTTACAATCAACCAAAAGATAATCAACACATCATTCGCTGTTTACATCCATCCAAAATCAGTAGTCTTAGACAATCAATATAGACAATATTGTAGCATGCCCAATCGCCAATGGTGTCGTAGAGTCATAGACAATCAAATATTGGCAACACTTGAATCAATCCCCAAATTGAGTATTTCTACAAAAAAAAAAAAAAAAGTCATTAATAAGTCAAGTATTTCCAAAGTAGAAAGAATGAATAGAAATACCTCTCTCATCTATTTCAATTTCGTATAAATCTTCTTCGACATTTATTGGCTTAGAATCCATACGAAGCCAATCTTGTGCACAAATTAGGGCTTGTACTATTTTAGAGACAATGAACTCCTAAATGCATCAAGAAGATGATCACCGGTGCTAAATGCAGACTCTGAAGCAATAGTAGTGATTGGGACCGCCAATATATCACGAGCTATATTGGAAAGAATCAGAAATCTATGTGAGTTTATTTTCCACCAACTTAGTATATCAAACTCTTTCCGTAACGTCTCAAGATCTTCACCCAACTATTTATCTAACTCCGACTTTACAACATCACTTTTTCCTCCGGTTTTGTGCCTTTGAAATCGTTCTTGCATACAACTCCTAGATGCCATGCCCAAAGGAATACTAGAAGCCAAACTTGAGGAGGAACTAGGAATTGACAAACTTGAAGATGAAACTGAGTTTCCTGAAGATTCATACATCGCCTTATAAGCATTAAACAATTCATTTATGTCATTCCTCACATTTTCTTTCATAAGAAAACACTATGCATCATCCTCATATAGTGAATCAAAGGAAAATTCAATATACTCAAGCTTGTGACGTGGATCAAGAATAACAACATAATATATGACCATGTTTATTTTCTCAATTGACCCCCAATATTTGTCAAATTTTTGTTTCATCCTCTTTGACATCTCACACAACTCAAAATCATCACTCTCCAACCACTGTTTAAGAAGCAAGTCAACAACACATATTTGGTGATATATGTTATTGGAAGTCACATATAAAGAACCAGAAATGTTCAAAGTCAACTTGTAGAAATGCTCCAAAAATTTCAACAATAATGCAACTCTATGCAATCATAGTCTACCGGAACTCCATCATATGGTACTTTTGAAAGATCATTCGTATAACCAAAATCCAAATTTTCATACCAAGCAAATGCTCTTTTAAGGCATGTACACCTAGTAGGTACATCGAGACTTAACAATTTGTTTGTCTTTAATTTTTCATGCTCCACACACTCTTTAAATTTTTGTACCTTGCTGGAGAACTTTTAACATACCTTACAGCTCCTCTAATATGAGAGATAGCCATATGCTCTTCTTTGTTTCTCAAACCATCTTATACAATGAGATTAACAATATGTGCAATGCACCTCATATGTACGTATTTTCCACCCAAAATGTTTGTACCCCAGTTATCAAACTTTTTTTGCAAGTACAAAATTTCACCATCATTTGAAGAAGCATTATCAACTGTCACCCTAAAAATCTTATCAATTCCCCAGTCAAGCAAACATGTTTCAACACCCATACCGACTTCTTTACTCTTATGACCAGAGATAGGACAAAAATTCAATATTCTCTTTTGTAATTTCCAATCATCATCAACAAAGTGAGCTGCTAGACACATGTAATTAACTTTTTACAGAGATGTCCATGTATCTGTTGTGATGCAAAATTATTTGAGAATGTTTTTTCAAGTGAGACTTCAATTTTGCTCTTTCATCCAAGTATATATTGTAAATGTCCTTGGTTATGATATTTCGTGATGGAATCAAGAACATAGGACATACAATTGACAAAAAGTACTTGAAACCTGGATTTTCAAGGTCTTAAATGGAAGCTCATCAAGAAGCAACATAGCACATAATGCATCTCTAACTTTATCTTGATCAAACCTCGAATTAATAAGAGGTGATTCTTTATCACTCACACCCCCACGATTAAATTGAAATGAAACACGAGTTTGATTTGTTGCAACTTCATGAGGTTTGTTTTTGCAAGACTCATATTGGTTTTTTAGAGGTCTAGTCCCATGAACCCTTGGATCCGCCTTAATCTCTCGTTGACAATATTTGCATCTTGCTTTTTGTACCTATTCAACATCACATATACAAGTCAAAGTGATCCCAATACACCGATCTAGATGCCATTTCCTATCTTTTCTTTTTCTCGGTTTAACATCATCTTCTTCACCACCACAAACATCATCCTTAGGGACACAATCATGATCAAAATCCATATCATCATCATCAACACCAATATTAACATTATGACTAGTATTAACGGATCCAACACTACTACTTCGACTAATCTCTTTAGATCTTCCAACTTATGAAACAACTCTTAATTGCATTTTCCTTGAATTTCTATCACCAAAATCTTGGGAAATTGACCTCGATATCTGCAAATTATCATAAAATTTAATATCATAATTTAACATAATATAAATTAAAAAATACATATAATAAATACAAATATTTCTAAATTAATAGAAGCTAAAAACAACTTCTATTTAGAAACTGTTTTAGCTTCTATAAATTAGACAGAAGCTGTCGCTGCTTCTGCATTTGCAATTAACAACCTAAGTCCCAAAACAGAGGCTGTTTTCGAACAACCTCTGTTTTGACATTTTTTTTTTTTGTTTCTTATATAATATCTACATGTGTTTGAATCTTGAGTTTATATTAACAATCAGTGATAGAATTCATAGAATCATAGAAATAGAATCATAAAAACTTGAATATACCAAGTACAAAACAATACAAAGAAAAAAAAAAGTAATACTAACCTTTGGATTTGGTAATCTTGTGTCATCATCTTGTTGTGACATCTTAGACATTTAGGGTTGGAAAGAGGGATTTTTATTGGGTTGCACTTGGAAGTTGGGAGGGGAGAAGAAGAGATTAAGGATAGAAGTAAAAGTTGTAAAACACTAGTCTTACACTCTTACTTAGTACTTTAAAGTTTAAAAATATAAATTATTTTTTTTTAAAATTTTGGGTACCCGATCGGGTAGTTCGGGTAGGGGATTCCTATCCGAACGCCGACCCAATGTTTTAAGATTGGGTATCGGGTAACCCGTTATCCAATTTTGTTTATAAAAAAACCAAAATAAAAATCCGAAGTACCCGACTCGAACGCCCACCCCTACCTGCAACTCAGTAAGTAAATACTGGCACCACCCACACATGCACATCAACTAGAGGTTCAAATCAAACAAAAATAAGCAATGTATATAAAGTATAATCAATTTAATTCGAACACATTTCATTTCATTTCTCCACCTAATCGTCTCATAACCATAGAATTAATCAAACTCGTCTTTACCTAGTCGGCTTACCAGAAAGGTGATATAGTATTTTTCTCCACCAACTCACCTCACTATTCATTCATACATATATATATATATATATATATATATATGAACCCCTTGACGTGCCACATAGGCTCACATCATATCATAGCTCTTTCATTTTGCATCATAGTTCTTTTCATATCGCATCATAGCTCTTTTCATATCCCATCATAGTTCTTTCATATCGCATCATAGCTCTTTTCATATCCCATCATAGTTCTTTCATATCGCATCATAGCTCTTTTCATTTCATTTTGCCAACATAGGCTATAAGGAGTATTCATATCATAATTACATTTGGTTTTCATCACTCCCTCGTTTTCATTTATCACCGTTCTTGTAAGCCACTAGTCACATAAAAGTCCGTACCAACATATTATCATTTGTAAGCACTAACAACACATCATTCAACAAATAAAATATTTCAATACATTTCGTCATTTCACTTTCACGATACAATTATTCGAAATAATCACCAACAAGTCACATAATTCACAATAGCCCAGTTCCAGCACAATCATAGACTTACATAAACGTAATATCACCAAAAAATGCAACATATATAAAATAAGGAATGTGTATAGTCAACACTAATTATTACATATACAATACTAATAGGAAAAGGAACATATACAGATCGTGCTAATTATTTACTTACCTCGATTTTACCACGATTCAATTAGTAAAAATAATGTGTTCAGTCTTGTACGTTGTTTTTGTGTCCTCCATTTTCGCCGAGAATTGTGTGTGTTTTTGTTTGTATGTGTGTGTTTAATGTGTTTAGTGTGTGTGTATTTGCACCCCTTTTCTTCAATTGAAATGGATGGGTGTGTTGGCAGCACCCATCCTTATCTCATTTTTTTCTTTTTTCTTTTTTTTTATATTTTAATAAATTTTTTCAAAATACCCATTACGTCCTTTCAAATTTTCTTAATTAATATAGTTGATCCCGAATATTATATAAAGCTCCGATTTACTCCATTCAAGTCTTAATACGATCAAAGTTTAATCTAAAATTTATCTATTAATTAACTAAATTTCAAAAATAATTATCAATTAATCCCATAATTATGTATTAAAATTTGTGGGCGTCACAATTTTCCCCTCCTAATAAAAATTTCATCCTCGAAATTTGATTTTTCTTACCCGTTCAAGGAAACAAATAGGGATATTTCTCATTCATATTTTTCTCAACTTTCAAATAACTTCTTTTAGAGAGCGATTACTCCCGTTTCACCATTGATATCTCTGTATTTCTCAATTTCTTTGTCATCTTATTCGGAATCTCTATTGGCTCTTTTACATATGTCAAGTTCTCTAAAATCTCTATATTTGGTATATGCACCACATGACTAGGATTAGAATAGTATCGTCGTGGCATAGAAACAGCCACAAATCTTATCATTTCTGTAACGTACAACTCAACTAATTTATCCAAAGAATTACCTTGTCATATCGGTAAGAAAATAAGCTGATTTATCAATCTAACCACAATTACTCAAGTAGCGTCATGTTTTTTGAATGTATGTGGTAACCCAGCAACAAAATCTATAATGATCTTTTCATATTTACATTTAGTCATAGATAAACGTTGAAGCTTATCTTTTTGTGTCTGATGTTCTACTCTCACTCTCCAATAAGTTAAGCATTTAAACACAATTAAGCTATATCATTTTTTTCATCATCTACCACCAATAGTAGGATCCTAAATTATAATGCATTTCTACAATACGACGAGGCATTCCAGATGGTGCATTGTCGTTTTCCTGCATCACCACATTGAGATACATAACTCGCCTCTCATTCACTATCACTTTATTAGTCTTTATTGAAAAATTGGGCATCTTACCTTGATTTATTTTATCCAACATCCGTAATAAGAAAGGATCCAACAAGACCATAATAGCTCTATCACTAAGTATTTCCACCATTATCCAGTTTCAAGATGTCCTTCCCAACACATCAAGATATTTTATCCAAGTATACTAATGTAGTCCCAAAGTATGATAATGATGTTATATGCAACCAAAATCACGTCATCATTTCTTCTCTCATACCCCAAAACTTCTCCATGAATAAGAACTTTATTAGTTAAATCCAAAATCAACCTTTATTTTTATGAAATCTCATCAATATAATTTCTTCAGAATTATCATCGTTAAACATAAATATCTATCATATATATTGGCATTGTAAAAGTAGTTGAGCACCAACAATGTCATCTAATGTATCTAATAGATACTATGTATGTTTCAGTCATCTCTTAAGGCATCCTAGTAATAGTACTTACGTAACGTTTAATCCGTAATCAGTAAATCCCAGGTCACCCATGTACAACTTGAAATCACCATTGATAGCTACTAATATCTGAACTTTGTCAAACAATCTATAAAATATGTTTTACATCCCTTTCCACATATCAAATATAGTATGTCTCCAAAAACTCCTATCAAACTGAAAATCAATATTTGATCCAAAATTTTAATATTATCACAGCTTAAAGAAAACTACCACAACAAAATGAGTGACATAGTTTCCCCGCTCAATACCCCAATTATAGTAAATCATGTATTGCTCAGTCGCCTAATAGAAATCCATCATATTTCAACACCAAACAAATGCAAAAATTTCAAAAATAACATAGACTTTTGAACCTTGACTTTCGTTGAGTAATTAACTTACACCTTATGTGCAAAGATCTCATCCTAGTATAGCCACGATAGTATATGACTTAGGTTGCAAAGTTGCTTACAAAGCAGTGATCCACCGCTAGCTTCATATTTATTAGTCTCATTTTTAATAACAATATCAAAATATGACTTCCCAATTTAGCTAAGATGATTGGTCTCTTTCTACTCAAGGCATTCACTGCTACATTCATCTTTCGATGATGATAACCGATAGTATAACCATAATTCTTTAACAATTGGGTTCATATGTGTTGTCTTAATTTCAACTCTTTATGTGTCCAAACATACATCAAACTCTTGTGGTCATTGAAAATCTAAAATCTTTCCCTATATAAGTTGTATCTCCAATAATTAATGCATGCACAACTGTTGCCAACTCTAAATCATGGGTGAGGTAATTTAACTACTGGGTCCTTAAAAAAAAGAAAATGCTTATGAGGTTACCTTCCTATTTGCATTGATATACACCTTAAACCTTTTTTTCTTTCAAAGCATTTAAATAAACCACGTATCCGCCGCTACCAGATGGTAAAACCCAAAACTAGAGTAAATTTAAATCTTTTCTTTTAACTCAGCAAGACTTCGTTGACATTGCTCAATCGAGTGAAATGTTGTCCCATTCCTTAATAATTTTATTAAAGACTGACAATTATGAATAACTCCTCAATAAGTCTCTTATACCCAGTCAATCCAAAAAAACATCGAACTTTAGTCACACAGTATTAATTGCTCCAATCTATAATTGCTCCACCTTCATAAAGTCAGGCATGTCCTCATTTCCGGATATCACAAGTCCTAGAAAAACTACATGATTCACCTGACCTTCACACTTACTATACTTAGCGTACAAAGTTTTCTCCTTCAAAATCTACAGTATTATCTTCATATGTTGTTCATACTCCTCCCTGCACCTCGAATATACAAAAAATTCATCTTATCATAAACTAATCCATGCACTCATGAAATATGTGATTCATCAATGTTCTTAACATCGCCTATGCATTTATTAATCCGACAGGCATCACCAAAACTCATAATTGTCACAACGAATGTAAAAATATGTTTTAGCCATGTGTTTCTCAACTATCCTTGATTGCTAATAACTAGACCATAAACCATTCTTTAAAATAAAATTTTAGCTCCCTTCAGCTAGTCTAGCAGATCATCAACTCCTAGTAATTAGTACTCATTCCTCACTATCATCCTATTCAATTAACATCATTAATACACAACCCCATACAACCAACCTTCTTTTCCATGAACAACACTAGTGCTCCCCACGGGGAAGTAATCAATCTAATGAATCATTTATCTAATCATTCTTCTTTTTTCTTTTTAAACTTTTATAACTCTATTGGAGTTGTTCTATGTAATGCAACCAAAATAAGTGTAGCCCAATAATAGTTTCAAACATAAAAAAATCGACCTTTTAATGGGATAGTAACCCAGATAATTACTCAGGAAAAACATTCGAAAATTTTCTCTAACTATCGGGACACACCTGATATACCCTAACTAAACATCATGGTGTCACATGCATTACCTATATATGCTTCCTATCCTATTTCAATTAACTTAAAGACAGCCATAACATAAATTAAATAGTTGGTTATGACTTCTATCTCTCATATAATTACCATCTACATTGCCCATTGACGAGTTCTACCGCCACTACCTTTGTTCGACAATCAACATAGCATGCTTACCAGATGACCAATCTATTTCAGAATAATAGAAAATTTATTAAGGTTTATCACGATTGAATTTGCATGTAGCATAACACCATGCACTACCAGCGAACAAGATCTTACTACTATATTACCAAATATAACCCTAGTGGGCATCAATACAAATACATAATGATGTAATGGTTCTATTTTATCAAGTGAAAAATCTAATAACTCAATTGGACCGGCAACGTGTTCACTTGACGCTTATATCCTATATGAAATGTTGCATGTATGCGAGTGGATTCATAATATATATATATATATATTATACGTACTAAACAACGACTCTTCATAATTACCCCTAAAGAATCTAAAACCTTGCTCTGATACCACCAAATGTAGCACCCTCTAACGACACTACGACTATATCTCTCCTAAATATCACACTTAATGTAAACCTTGTTTATATATGTAGTTATGCACATAATTCAGTCTCTGCTGAATATATATACACGTAGTCTCATCACACAGTAAGCATATTTATCTCACCCCCACTTTTAATATGTAATAACATTCTCAGCATTTTATCTAACGTTCTTGACTTGTGAGGTGAACTCCGTATACTGGTCCGACCTAACTTAGAATGCAAAATGGACTTATTCCTTAAGAGTGGATACAACAAGATCTACCTGAAAAATATTTGCAGAGGAGTGAGCCTGCAACTCAGTAAGTAAATAACTGGCACCACCCACACATGCACATCAAATAGAGGTTCAAATCAGACAAAAATAAGCAACGTATATAAAATATAATCAATTTGATTCCAACACATTTCATTTCATTTCTCCACCTAATCATCTCATAACCATAGAATCAATCAAACTCGTCTTTACCTAGTCGGCTTATAAGAAAGGTGATATAGTGTTTTTCTCCATCAACTCACCTCACTATTCATTCATACATATATATGAATCCCCTTGACGTGCCACACAGGCTCATATCGCATCATAGCTCTTCCATTTTGCATCATATTTCATATTGCATCATAGCTCTTTCATATCGCATCACAATTCTTTTCATTTTATTTTTCCACATAGGCTATCAAGGGGTATTCACATCATAATTACATTTGATTTTTATCACTCCTTCGTTTCCACTTATCACCGTTCTTGTAAGCCACTAGTCACATAAAAGTCCATACGAACATATTATCATTTGTAAGCACCAACAACACATCATTCAACAAACAAAATATTCAATACATCGTCACTTCACTTTCACGATACAATTATTTGAAATAATCATCAACAACTCAGATAATTCACAATAGCCCAGTTCTAGCACAATCATAGACTTACATAAATGTAATATCACCAAAGAAATGCAACATATATAAAATAAGGAATGTGTATAGTTAGCACTAATTGTTACTTACACAATACTAATAGGAAAAGGAACATATACAGATCATGCTAATTATTTACTTACCTCGATTTTACCACGATCAATTAGTAAAAGTGATGTGTTCAGTCTTGTACGTTATTCTTGTGTCCTCCATTTTCGCTGACAAGTGTGTGTGTTTAATGTGTTTAGAGTGTGTCTGTGTGTGTGTGTGCGCGCATTTGCACCCTTTTTTTTTCAATTGAAATGGATGGGTGTGTCGGCAGCATCCATCATTATCTCATCTTTTTCTTTTTTCTTTTTTTTTATATTTTAATAATTTTTTTCTAAATACGATTACGTCCTTCCAATTTTTTTTAATAAATATAATTGATCACAAATATTATATAAAGCTCCGATTTACTCCATTCAAGTGTTAATATGATCACAATTTAATCTATAATTTATCTACTAATTAACTAATTTAAAAATTAATTACCAATTAATCCCATAATTATGTATTAAAATTTGTGGGCGTCACATTTCCCCTTCGGATCCCCGATGGAGGCCCACTTGGCTAGAGTGAAAGGTGGACTTTTCATCAAGGGGCACTTAACAGAGGAATCTGCCTCAGGGACCTTCCCTTCAACCGAACCCTTGTCCTGCAACAGCTGGTTAAACATATTGACTGCAAAACAATAGGTACACCAACAGGTTACATACACTAACCATTGCATGAACAATCATAAAAAAGGAAAGTACATCAAAAGTATATACCAACAACATGGTCCAAAGCAACCTCTTTAGAACTTAGTCCATTACGGAAAGGAGGGCTGGATAATTAGCTCGCGAGGATCATAGTGAAAAGCACTTAAACGCTCTAGCAAGAGCTTGAAAAGAGCAAGGCGGTTCCGAACATAGTACCTAGGAAAATCAAGGGAGAAAAAAGCCAAACGGTAGGGAAGCGCCAAGGAGTAGAAGAGGAGATAAAAAAGTAATGGCGCTTCCATTCATTAATAGTGGACTCAGAAGGGAGGAATTGAGCATCCCCAGAAAGTAAAATAGAACAACCCATCACTACCCTTCTTCAGCATGAAGAAGGAGTGGAATTGAGCAACAGAGGGGAGCTCACCGAGGTTCCTAAGCAGTATGTAAAAACCAACTAGTATAGTAAAGACTTGGGTACCAGCTGGCTCATAGGGACTTGGAACAGGGTGGATGCCTCGATAAGGAAAGGGTGAACGGAAAATCTCAGCCTAGTTTCCAACTAGGCCATATAAGAGCAAGTGAAGCCTGAGAAGGGAAGTTAGGGCGAGCATATGAGCGAGTGTCGGGACAACTGATCAACGTCGCGAAGAGTTCTTTTATTGTGGGTCGGCAGGTATCGTCCTTACAGACACAGTTGGTGCAGAATGTTATGGGATATCGGCTGAAATACCTCCCAATCACATATTTAGGAGTCCCTCTGTACAAGGAAATAGGAAGGCGTGTTTATTTGATCCGATCATTTCCTGGTTGCGAAGTCTGCTCCAGGGGTGGGCAATGACGAACCTTTCTCATGGAGGGAGGTTGGCCTTGATTAGAAGTGTGTTGCAGGCCACACCATTACATCTGCTTCGGGTGATTCACCCACCTAAGTTTGTCTTGATAGCCATTGAGCGAATATTCAATGGCTTTTTTGGGGCTCATACAATGGTCGTCGGCACATCCATTGGTCTTCTTGGGAAAAAGCATGTTTTCGGTGGTAGAAGGTGGCCTAGGAGTTCGGAGTTTAGCAGATTATGTTCGGGCCTTCTCCATGAAACTATGGTGGCGGTTTAGGCACCGATCATCTTTATGGGCGGAATTTTTGCATGGCGGTACTGTAGGAATCTGCACCCTACGTTAGTACCTTATAATCGGAATTATTCCCCCGTTTGGCATTGTTTGTGTCGCATTCGGGATGTCACGGAGCCGTTCATCTTCTGGACTTTAGGCCATGGGTTAGTGTCTTTTTGGCATGATAATTGGTTCGGTGAGAAGCCCCTAGCTCAACTCGTTCAGAGGGAAGCCGACACCATGGAGTCGGTACTATACTATTGGCATGAGGGTGAATGGAATGTTTCCAAAGATCTTTAGGACAGTCCCGGCACACATTGCACATGCTATTTGCCAAATTCCCATTGCAGCAGGTCAAGGGGACAAGATTGTGTGGACGGGCTCCAGTGAGGGGAAGTTCTCGACGAGATCGACCTAGGAGGCTATCAGGGTAGCATCACCTCGGCGGCAGTTGTTGACAGATATCTGGCATCGATCCTTGCGGCCGACGATGTCTGTATTCTTGTGGCGGCTTTTTTAGGATCAGATCCCAGTTGATGCACGAATGAAGTAGAAGGGGTTTAGCTTTCCATCTAAGTGTCAATGTTGTGAGGCAGATGAGACGATACCACACCTATTTGTCGAGGCCAGTAGTGTAGGGCGTGTGGCAGCACTTTGCCAACCTCTTTGGGCTTCAGCTTTGTGAAACGGGGGACCTTACTCGTATGGTACACTTTTGGCGTTACTCCACCCCGTTCCACTCGAGCATGTTCGTACACTGGTGCCATTTTTTATCCTACGGTTTACATGGACGCAGCGGAATGCTGCGAAGTATCGGGGGTGCATTTCTCGGCCGACGACGTTATCATTGAGGTTCAACGCCACCTCCGGACACTGTATGCAGCACGGGTCATGACGAGCACACAGTGGAAGGGTGATCTGCACCGACTTTGACTATGGGGTTCATATTCAGGCCGACAGGACCTCAGGCCCCCAGAGTGGTGCGTTGGCGTACCCCCTCTCCGGCTTGGTTCAAGCTTAACTCAGACGGGTCCTCCCTTGGGAACTCAGGGCAGGCAGGGGCGGCAGGCATTATTCGGGACGCAACCAGACACGTGCGCCTCGCATATCAGTATGCATTGGGCACAATGACTAGTGTGATTGCAGAGCTTACTGCTGTCTGGCGTGGTTTGGAGCTTGCATTGGCGCATGCCCTGGCCCCCATAGTGGTTGAGGTGAATGCAACGACAGTGATCCAACTTTTACAGTCTCGGGCTTCAGGAAAATGGGAGATACAGCACTTGCTCATGCGTATCATACAGATCCAACAGGTGCTAGGCTCGGATGTCCGACACATTTTTCGGGAGGCGAATGGGGCGGCTGATCATCTTGCGAAGGAAGCCGCCGACCTGCAGGTGACTCGGGTGTTGCATCAGGGTGATATTACGGGAGTATTACGCGGCATTATCAGACTGGGCACCCCCTACCTTCGCAGAGGGTAAGAGTTGGTTGTATATTGGACAAGGGTACTGGAGGCACAGAGGAGAGATGGGCACGGCAGGAGTGGAGGTATGGCACGACGACTGGTCGCTAGTTTAGGATCTTTTTTCTTTGCTAGGATAGCCTTTGTATTGTAAAGGGAGTAAGTACTCCTCGTTTACTGCTTTCAACATTGTACAAAAATTGAATTTTTTTTGTAATAAACAGGTAGGGGTCCGCCAAACCCCCCGCCTAGGTACAGGCGGCTTTTTTTTTTTTAAAAAAAAAATAGGAGCAGGGACCTGAATCATGAATTCATCAGGTATCCAAACCTTGATCTCAACTCATTTATGTTTTCCTCCTTCAAACGGTTATGGAAGACCCTAAAGGACTCGGTATCGGAGGCCACCACCCTATCCTCTATTTTCCTCCGCTCTACCTCCTCTTTAGTGGACCTCCTTATACTACTACTCACTTACTCCTCACCCTTACCTCTCTGAGGGCCAGAGTGGGAGGTCGCAGGATTCTCCTCACCATCATCCACAAACATCTCCCTCAGATCAATCACAAATTCATCAATAATACTCTCATCCATGCCTTCCTCGGACATGACTAGCAAGAATAGAGAAGAGAAAGAAGGAGGACATTTACCTAAGAGGAAGGAGATTGAAAACAACAAGGTTTTTGGCAAAAAAAGCTCGGATTGAAAGATTTCTTGCAGAAATTTTTCAGAAAAGGGGTTAGAAAAATCCTACTTTCAGACGAAAGGAGAAAAGAATAGAGAAGTTTAAAATTACCCGGATAAGTGAGTAAGTGAAGAATATGAAAAAAGGAGAATTCCTTATATATTAGCCAAATAAGCAGTCCTGCCAACTAGGGACTCTGGTGTCCAGCTGGTTAACGCTAACCCATTAAGGAGCGCGTGGACTCCCGAGATGGAAGGGACTCTTCCTATCCTTATCTCTTGTAATCATTGTTGATTATACCTTTCTTAGATTGACTTTTTTGAATTTCCTTGGTCCGCAAACACAGGTTCCTTAAGAAGGAAGGACTCTCCGGCTGAAATTAAGCACGCTAGCAGTAGGACCAGCTCTGCTGAGGCGCTTGCAGGAAGATTTTTTCTTTCCTTTTTGCAGGGGGTGCTGATGCCCCCCCCCCCCCCCCCCCCCCCCCCCCAAATCCTTCATGCTACAAAGCCCAAAGAACCTCCTCCGAACAACCCACCTGGTTATTAGCGGGCTTGCCCATCAGCTAGGAGTAAGACCCTTTTGCTTCACTGAAGGGGCAGGCCCAAGAGACGAGCTCATTCCAGCTGGACACATCATCATACAGCTGGACGGACACATCATATAGCTTGTCAACACATCAACGCATGTCATACTAAAAGATCTCACTGAGATTCTCACGGATTAGACGAAACTTAAGCTGATAAGTCATGAGTAACAGCTTTCTGAAAATCTCAGCAGACCTAGCATGACTTGGTTAAATAGTCATATCTATTTCAATATCTACCCAAATTAGAAACGGTTCAATTAGATGATAGCCAACTGAAACCGTTTTCAATGGTATACGGCACTCAACAACAAACTTCCGAATCTGGCTCTACAAACGACTATAAATTGACCCTTTGTCCAGTCATTATGGTCCAATTTTGGTAACATCAATTCAACGCTCTTTCTTTGGCAATTTACATTCATTTTTACTACTTGCCAGTTACTTTTAGCTCATTTTTACACGAATCATATCACGCACACGAGTTATCACCCATCACTTTTCATAAATCACCATTATTCTCACCATATATTTAAATTTCTCTTTCATTTTGCACTTTACTGCTTAATGCCAATTTTTTTTATCATATATTTAATTAGATTTATCTTATTACAATCTAAGAGAAAAATGCAAGCAACTCACTATGATATTACAAATGAACAAATTTCATTGTCCAAAAGTTCAAGATTACAACTTACCAGCGCAGAAGCCAGTATATTATAACCCTACACCATCTACAACTCTCTCCAACGTACAAACTTAATCTACATCAAAGAATCAATACTCAGAATCAAGCCAAAGACAGAAAAGAAAAAACCAAAGATATCTATGTTTCAATCTTCTCTACATGCAGCAGCAGCCTTGCACTTCTTCTTCTTCCTCAGCCTATCACACACAAAAGCCTTCTCCAACAACTCCACCCGCTGCGTTAACGCATTTAGCAGTCTCATCTGCGCCTCATTCCGCTCAAACAACTGCGTCATCAAGCTCATCATCTTCTCATTCTCCTCCACCATCCTCTCCAACAACTCTCTGTTTCTTTTATTATCGTCCGCCCCATTTCCCTTGTTCACGCCCTCAACCCGATCACCAACCTTATCGTTCTCAACAGTCTCACCCGAGCACTCCTTCACACCTTCAAGGCTCTCGTGGACTAAATCAAGATTCAACCTATTAACGCCATTTTCACCGTAATTTGCTTTGTTCATCTTCTCATTCTCCTCCACCATCCTCTCCAACAGTTCTCTGTTCCTTTCATTATCATCCGCCCCATTTCCCTCGTTCGTGCCCTCAACATGATCATCAACCTTATCGTTCTCAACCATATCGTTCGTGCCCTCAACATGATCATCAACCTTATCGTTCTCAACCATCTCGCTTGAGCACTTCTTCACACCTTCAGGGGTCTCCTGGACTAAATCAAGATTCAACGTATCATCGCCATTTCCACCATAATTTGCTTCGTTCATCTTCAATTCTTGGTCGACCCCAATGTCGGTAATCTCAACTTCCCCATCATTCCCCTCTGAATCATCGTTCTGATTGGAGCCATCAGTGATCACTGGAACCTTACTTTCAGTCTCATGATCAACAGTTTCACAATTCTCACCATTTTCCCCCAAATCAATTGCAACAATTGCGTCAATCCTCTCTTGCAACGCAATCACTTTGCGAATCACAGCCTTCCTGCAACTCCTGACCCCAAAATCCACCCCACAAATCGAATCCAGCTTAAACAGCAGAGACATCAAACTCTCGTTCATCCTCACCCGCTCCCTCTCATCCCTACGAACCAAATCCCTAACTTCGCTCGTCGACAGCCGCTCCTCGATCTCATCCACCTGAACTTTGATGTCCTTGATCTTCCTCAAACACTTCCGCACCAAGAATCCCCTGAAAACCTTCTGTACCTTCAAGGCAAACCCGGAACGGTCTACTTCTTCCGACCCGACAAAGTGAATCGGAATCTGAACAACTTTCGTGCCCGGGTTTCCTCCAGGCGGGCGCCTGCCGGGATGAGCGGGTCCATGGGTTTCGGATGCCGGATCCACCTGGTAAACGGGCACCCCACGAAATGGAGCAGAATGTGGGAAACGACGGAGCTTCGGATCCGGTTGCTGGTACCATACACGATTGTTGAAAAACGGAGCATCCATTTCAAGATTCAAGTACAAGAAATGTGTGTGTTTGGATTCTTTCTCAGTTGAAGATTTTCTTGGCTTTGATTGATCGTTGATGGGAACGATTGTTTGAAATTGCAGCAATTTATAGGAGGGGAATGGGATTAAAGTAAGAGGAAAATTTTGAAATTTCTGGAAAGTTCAGGAGATATTTTGTGGGCTGGGGCTCAAAGGTAATATTCTGGAAGCTTGTGGAGTGTGCTCTGCCTGAAATGGCGAAATCTCACACGTGGATGCAAGCGTCATTCTTAGGGGTGATAATTTTTTTTTTTAAAGGATGAAAAATTAAATCGAATTGAATAATTTATTGAATAAATTATAGTTTTAAATTTAAAATAAAACTACACCACATTTATTGATTTAGTATTGGTTTATATAAAAAAAATTCGTAAGAAATCACAACGTTTAATTTTTTAAAATTACATATATAAAATAAATTGATGAAGCTAATTAGTTGTTTAGAAGACTTTAATAATTAGAATTTTTTTTGTTCTTTTTTTATTATTTTAATTTTGTTAACATTAAGTTTTCTTCGGACATTTGTTAGTTGGAAATTGGTCGTCAATATGCTTTTAAAATATTTTAGTGGTATTATTTCTTGTATTATTGTGTATTTAACCTTAATTATTTTAAAAACTAGTTAATCTTTGAAATTGGTTGTGTATATTCTTAAGTTATTATATATTTGACTTCAATTATTTCGATATTTTTTTTTTTGTCGATTAAAGAGTTTTAACAATATATATTCTTACTTTTTATTAGTCTCAACGTTTTGTTTTTGTTATAAGTGTTAAAATCACATAATTGCTTGAAATTGTGCAATACTGTACTTTCAATTTTGGTTCTGAAAGTTGCAATTTGACAAATTATTCTGCAAAATCGCTAATGACAATTCAATTTGAAAATAACTTAGGAAAAAATGCCCGCTGTGATCACCCCTAGTCATTTCTCCGCTCGATGTGGTCTCGTATATGCTACACTCAATATAAAAATATTTCGAATACTTAAGTAGGTAAGTTACAATAATTCTTTTCTAAAATTTGATATAATTATGAATACCCATTTATTGTTTAAAAAATTACCAATATCCTTGATATTTGATGAAATTATGTAATCCTTGAATAGAGTTTAGAATTTTAACTTTGCTCTTGTTTTATTCTTTTTCTTTTCTAAAAAGAAATTAAAAAATTGTAAAAAAAAATGAACGAGTTGGATGAAAAATTTTTAAAAATTGTAAAAAAAATTATCCACTTAGTCCATAAAAAATTTAAAAAAATAAATTATAATTATAATTCTTAGCCCACAAGGGCATTTTAGTAAGTTCACCAACAAAAAAAAATGAATGAAACTCTAAAAAAGAAAGCAGATTAGGCTAGTTGTTGAACGATCGTTAAAATAAGAGATATTAATAATTTTTCAACCAATGAAAAAATATTTATAATTATTGCAGATCTAGGGAGCGCATTGTAACTAACTCTTATTAAATAGTTGAAACATATCTTATTTTTATAAAAATAAACTGCATATAAAAATTATTTATACTTTAGGCCATGCTTACCACGATTAGAATATCCAACCAAATCACAAGTTTACTTGCAAATGAGTGGGACGGCAATTTATCGATTATGTGGGTAGCTAATGGATTATAATTCCATTTGGACTAGGGGGATTACCGGGCGGTTAGTTTTAGCTCCAAACCCCTTTTTCAAATTTTCAACTATTTAGGATGCTGAAATTTTATGTTGAAATTTTATTTGCCTTTTCCATTTTTAGTGTAAATAGCAATTATTATTACAAAATTCATTCATAAATCTATTGAAATTATGAATTTTCAACATAATCATCATTCTATTTTCCTCTACACCACCTATATCTGTAATATTTCTTTTCACGTTAAATTCTTATTTTCATCATAATCAGTACTCTATTTTTTCCTACACCACCTGCCTCTATAAACTTTCTTTTCATATTATGACAAGACACATATCTTGTCACAATCAATTCAGAAAAGTACAACTTGGAAAAAGAAAAGGATTATTTTAATATTTTAAAATGATAAAAATACTATTACAAAATAGAAATTCAAACACATTCTCATATCCCAAGCTAGGGGTGCAAGATGAGCCGAGCCACTCGCGAGCCGCCTAGACAAGAGCTCGGCTCGAGCTCCTTCATGATCCGAGCTCTAGCCAGTATTTGTGTTCGTAAGCTCGCGTACCGACTTGTGAGCCTTTCTCTATTTTTTAATATTTTAATATTT
Source organism: Sesamum alatum (assembly GCA_034509735.1). Taxonomy (NCBI): domain Eukaryota; kingdom Viridiplantae; phylum Streptophyta; class Magnoliopsida; order Lamiales; family Pedaliaceae; genus Sesamum; species Sesamum alatum. The sequence continues at coordinate 1,941,144 of JACGWO010000012.1, read as the reverse complement.
TATGTATTTTTAAGTTTTTTTATATATTTAACTACATAAATGTTATAAGATTCATATTTCAAATTCATCATATACTAGAATTATATTTAATCAATATTTCACATTTTAATTTTAGATAATAATAGTAAAATATGCTATTTTTATTTATATTATCAAATATCTATCTAAATATAAGCTTAATCAACAATTTAATTTTTGATAATTTTGTTTTGTAAATAGTTATTTAACATAATGCATATATAAATGTTATTGTTATTTTAATACTAATTTGTAACCTCTTGTACTTTTGTAAATTTACGATAACTTATAATGTTTCAAATTTTTTATTTGTATCACGCTACATAATATGTAATATTACTGATTGTAAACTTATGTTGAATTTTGATGATTCCCATGAATTAATCCAATGATACTAATAACAATGTGCCATTGACGATTAAAGAAAATTACTTATTTTTATTGATAATGCATTATATAAATACACACATATATATATATATATATCTAAAATGAGATCAATCACTGCTTGGTTTAAACTTCTGTTTAGAATTGAAAGTTATAAAAGTTTAAATTGCATAATCACATTTTAAAAATGTATTTTCATCATCATTCTCATTAATTATATTTTTAAAAGTAGCTTATGTTTATCTATTTTTATTAAATTAATATACTACACAATTCAATTATTAAAAAAGACTATTTTGGACAAATATATTTTTAAAGCCCCATACTGTAAGTTTTATTGGATTCTTTTTAAGTATTTATTAATATTTTTTTAATTTGGTATATATATAACTATACAAACTTATGTGTAAATATTTTGATGTATATTTTCTATACTTTTAGCAATTATGTTACTATTAAATTAATCGTAGATATATAATAAAAATATTATAAAGTTATATATTCATAACATTAGATTAAAATATTTTAGCATATGTTTTTAACAGTTTTTGTAATTAATATTTAATATTATATGTTAATAATAATATATCGTTATTAAAATAAATTTTTTTAAAAATATATGAGCAACGAGCTCGAGCACCTTTGAGCTCGAGCCTATTTCTAGAGAGCTCGTCAAGTTCAAGCTCGAAATGGAAAGCTCAAGCTCGTGCTCGAGCTCGAGCTTAAAAATTTAATCAATCTCGATTCGAGCTCGATTTGTTTGCACCCCTATCCCAAGCATATATATTGACCTATGCCTGAAACTTAAATCCAAACACGTTTTTGAAATTTGCATAAATAACCAATAAAAAATTTTCAATCCCATTAAAAACGCTTAAAATAAGATTTGAAAATAAAACCAAATGCCACCTAAGTTCCCACCGGACCTAACTATAAGGGATTATACAGGTATTTACAATTTTATTCTCGAATTTGAAAATTTGTTGTGCGTATTACTCATTGGTTTCCATGTATATGCAAATAGTTCCTCGATCGCTTTACTTGGAGAAAATTGCATTTTTGGTACCACACTATAAGGGCTTTTGTAAGTTTAGTACCATACCTTTTAAAATAGTCAATTTTAATACTGTAGTTTATAGAGACTTGCAAGTTAAGTACTTTACTTTCATTTTAGTCCCTCATATTTGAAATAGTATCAGTTTTGGTCCCAAAACTTTTTTTTCTAGAAATAGCACCCATACGTTTCTATTCTGATGAGGCCCAATATGCTTCCGAAAATAAAATTAAGCCTCCATAAATTCATACCTAAGTTTGACCGCTTTGTTGCCAGGTATTCCATGTCCTCGGTTTTACAGACTTCTTCCAACCACACTACCACAGCAGATGGTTCGCAGGTCCTTGGCTTCTTCAACAACAAACAACACGACCCTATTTCGTTTCCTACCTTAGGGCATGAAGTATTCAAATAATAGAGACTTAATAAAATTTTGGATGAACAATATTGGATAGAAGTCTTTACTTTATTGAATAATGCGTGATATATTACATAAATATTTAATCCTCTATAGGGGGAGACAACTTCTTAGCCTCTCATGGAGAAGATGACTTGACTCTTTGGGAAAATCCCCATACACTGAAAACTTAATACTCAGAAATTTGAAAGATAGTGCTTATTGTTTGAAGAGTTGGAGAAGTTTTCTGATGTCCTCCATTTGCTTCCTATATCTCAATTTTATAATGGTCCGCGAACTTCAAACCTGGACTCCAACCTTGTTTTTAGATGATGTCACTGCATTCTTCACCTAATTTGGCTCTCAACTTTCTAGTTGTGGTCATTATGGCTTGTCAACCATGTGCTTGCCAGCTGGTGTCCTTTGTTTTTCTAATTGTTAGCGCTTTTGTCTTCTTGTACCGACAGTCTTCCTCTTGATTTTTTACATATTGAGGTTTTTACCTCGTTTTGTAAAAACCCTTTCTTTCACTCTTCTCTGATTTTGGTTCGGGTTTGTTTCGGGTTATCCAAATCTCCGTCCCAAACAAGGGCTTTTCCTGCTTCTCACAACAAGGGTATATGTGGTTATGCCATTATCCAACATGCATCATGTTGCATGCCTTCTTCCTCGTGGCCTCTGTTGCAGAAAACTTATTTTTCCATATTAGCATTCTTTTCTTTTCGAATAAGCTCAATGCAAACTCGGTGCTTGACTTTGTCCATCTCAATGTGACAGACCCAGAACCCCCAAACTCTTCTGGTAGATATGTCATCTTCACTGAGATAGACCCAGAACCCCCTGTGGATCTTCCATCTGTTCGTCGAGACCCTTAGGATGAAGCTCTTGTTGGTCCTGTTCTCTGTCAAGATTTGTATGATCTGGCCTTTGATTTGGACCACCATGATCTCCTTCTGAAAGAGGATTTTCTGGAACTCCTAGAATAAAAGTCACTACCCTGCTTTCTCCTCCTCTTTGGCTCATTCGATTCTCCTATAATGGTTGAAAAAATCGTTATTATCACAACAGAGAGGGGTTCTTTTAATCTTACCTCTCAGTCTTTTCATGTTCTTCTGGACGGATGCTTGATAACACCAATCATTCAGTTTGTCTTTGAGGAAAGACATTCTTCTTGCCACCGAATCCAGTTGTCCTTCGGGTACTTTGTATGATTGATCAACATTTCCCTCCATGGACTGTAGATCGGAGCAGCTATTTTTGCGAAGAACATTGGAGCAGCTATTTCAGTCGTTACTCCAATCTGGAAGAAATACTTGCGAAACCAATAGATATACTCATCTACTGCACAAATATTCCATAATTCGAGGGCAAAGAGAGCTTCTGAATACTCTCTAGCCTTTTTGGCTCTACTTCCTTGGAAGTATCCGTCTCCGATGAAGTATATCTTAATCAACCTTCCGAGTCTTTCCGCAATAGCACTTTTGGACTCCCCAGCTAGGATACTTGCTTTGGTGTCTCCTAGGGTGTTATCCCATCCGACCTTCACAAAACCTTTCAAGCTTAACTCCAATAACCTTATGAAGTTCTCCTTGTCAAGTTCGAATGTGGTTGCTGCTATCTTCATGGCTGCAACCCATTCATCTATCAATTTTTCAATATTTCGAAAGTTGATGATATCCACGTTGAGTATGGTGCCATATGGATGTAAGGGTTGTAGCATAGTTCTTGCCCATGGTGTATTTTCAGGCACTCGTCGTGGATTCCATCTTGGATTTTCTCTTAATCTAGTTCCCACAAACGTTGGGATGGCGTTGGTGTTGAAATCCGTACCTTCTCCCATAGGATGATCCTGTGAGGGATCATTTGAGCCTGTACTTCTCTCCCGCGGTGGTAAAGCTGGAGCGATCTCATTTGTTTGGACGTTAACTAGATCCACAATCCCAAGTTGGGAAAATGATTCAGCTAACTCTTGTAGATCTGATAGATCCACCTTTGATATAACCATTATTTTATGGATTTGATAATTTCAAGGATCATATCTTCTTACATTTTTGGCTTTGGGATCTCCGTCGCCTTTCCCTTCTGATGCAGGAGAGGTACTGGTCCAAAGGCGTCTCTGATGCGCTCTTGGTGAGACCTGGATGTCTCAGGGGTATTGCTTTGGTTTCGCCTCAGATTCGTGACTTCAGGTTTCAGATATGTAAGATCCTTGCGTAGATTTGGAATTATCTTCAGGATCTCATCCATCTTTTGGCTCAAGAGGTCTATTTTCATAGCTATATGGATTAACCTATGTCTATAGTCTTGAACTGTCTTCTGGACCTCTCTTAGATCTTGAGAGAATCTCGAGTTGTCCGGCTCGAGTTCCTTCCAATCAATTCCTTTAATCATTGTTTTTAGAACTGTATTGATTCAGGAATTTACCCTTTCCGTTTCTCCTAGCTGGGATTCTACCATGGATCTCAGCTGCATGTAGTCGTCTCACCGCATTTCCTGGTAGCGTCTGTCGGACCTGGTAATTTCTCAACCATTCCTCTCTTTCTTCTTTAGTAAGAGTATTCAAGTCAATCCTTCTCGGACTGTTGTCAACTTTCTCTAGAATTTCCATAAGAAAATTCTTTTTCTGTATTTTCAGTCCATGTTTTCATTCTAATTCAAACTCTCGTTCGGTTCCATACTTTTCAAAAATCTCCTCTATTAGGGATAAAATATCAATATGTAATATAAAACAAACATTTTTTCAATAAACTTAGGCTCTGGTACCATTTTCATGCATAGGGGTGCTAAATCTAAAATCCGGGAAAAATTCATGCGGACAATAAATTTAGAGGACTAGAAATGATATTATCAAAAGATAAGGGTCGGTAGTAAAACTCGAAGTTTCAAAACTAAGGTACTAAATTTTTCAACTTTCATAAACTACGGTATCAACCTTGCCAGACTCCTCATTGTATGGTACTGAAATTGACCTTTTTGAAAATTATGGTATCGAAGTTGCAAAGTGGCCTATAGTATGGTACCTTTTTTGCATTTGTCCCGCTTTATTTGTATCAAAATCAGATAATACATTGGATGTTGTGATCAATCTTTCCTCCCAAGAAGCATTCCAGTCCTCGAATCTTGAATTCGAACTTGATTGAGGGAGTGAGTAAAGAAAAAAGGGGTTAATTACACTTAAACTCCCTCCGAAAATACAAAATTACATTTTTTCCAAAAAAATTTAAATTATACTGACACCCCCTCTAAAATTCACCGTTTACAGATGACCTCGTTTCATTAAGGTTTGGATGAAAAATACTGAAGTTAGCAAAATAATTATATAAAATTTTAATTTTACCGCTCATTTTAACATTCCCATGTTATAATTTTGTATTTATAAGCAAAAAAATGCAATGATCTTAATCTTGCTATATATATACATATATATAATACATTTATCCTCTTATAAGTAAAAACATAGATGAGAATGCTTAACGAGGGGCAAAATAAAATATTTATGTAATTTTGTTTGCCGAAGTCGGTATTTTCCGTCCATACTATAATGAAAGGGGTCAGGTGTAAATGAAGAATTTTTAGAGGGAGTGTAAGTGTAATTTTAATTTTCTTTTTGGGGGAAGTGTATTTTTTTAACTTTTAGAGGGAGTCTAAGTGTAATTTAACCCAACAAAAAATTGAGAAGAAAATGTAATCCAAGTGGTCTTTTTGAAACTTTTTATGTCCAAAATATTTTAACAAACAAATCGTGCATACTTTCAGAAATTATCTTCAAACTTCTCCTATTTGGTGTAATTTCTTATTTCACTGATTCTTGGCTTCTTTTTTTAGTTTATTAGTATTTAGGGTGTTTTAATTATCCCCTCCAACTTTCATTTCTGAACTTTAAGTTGGTTATTATTTTATTAAGCACTCAACACTTTAATTAACCAAAATCGTGAGGTAATGGGTTCAACCTCATATAATATGGGTGTTGGTTTACATTAAATAATTATTTTTATAATAAATACTTAATATTAATAATTGATATATAAATTATTGATAATTAAAATTCAAAATAGATTGTCTCCGGAAAGAAACAAAAACTAGTCCATATAGTATAAGAAATATGCTATATGTGCAAGCTCCCCAGTATACAATTTAATTGATCATTTCATGTGGGAGAAAGAACTATATGTGCAAATTATCCAATGGCAGGTTTTCTTTTTTTTTTTTTTTTTTCTTTTTTGGGAAAAGTTTGAAATTATTGGTTTAGAAAAGTGAGTTTGGAAGTGAGGCGGTTTTAATAAGTATATTGGAAAATGCAATGAATGTTTGATTTTTTTTTTTAAAAAAAAAGTCAGTTGAAAATAGTAAAAAATAAAGAAATATATGTTAAATTGTTATTATTTTTATGCATTATAATGATTGCATGATAATTTTCTATCTTGTATATGTATGTATACAGACATACGAACACAATAAAATATAGATACAAGATACCAAAATTAAGAAATTTTAAGGATGAATTCTATATCTATACTAATTATAAAATTAAATACTTTTTTTTTTTGTCTAAAGTGAAACTTATTTGGTGTTTTCTACAAATTTGCCCTTGTATATTGCATAATTTATTCATTTTTTTATTTCTACAAAATGAATAAATTAATTTGTAAGGAATAAAAATGACAATTTATAAAATGGTTAAGTGATGGGGACAATTTTACGAGGTTTTTCTTCCAGAAAATAGTAGCACACTGAGCCCGGCCAAAAATTGTCCAGATTACAACCTTGACGGGGAAAGTGGTCCAAGAAGAAGCACAGGTGGTTAATGAATTTATTTCATACTTCCAGAATTTATTTGGGGGAGGGGGGGGGAGTGTTAGTGACATTAATCTTGAGCCGCTGAGACCGAGTATTTCGGGCACCCTTACGCCCGAGGAGGCCACTGATATAGTTCGGCCGGTCCAACTGGAAGAAGTACGACAAGCGATTTTCTTAATTGATGATAACAAGACTTCTGATCCGAATGGTTACTCGGCAAAATTCTTTACGGAGGCATGGTCCGTCATTGGGGAGGATATTGTGGGGGCAGCCACTGAGTTCTTTACCACGGGACGGCTCCTCCGGTAGGTGAATGCCACGCTTGTCTCATTGGTCCCGGAAGGTTCAATCGCCGACAACTGTGGTAGATTTCTGGCCTATTTCTTGTTGCAATGTTCTTTACAAGATCATTGCAAAGATCCTTGTGTTGAGGATGAATGGAGTGTTGCACAAGCTTGTTGATGAAAGCCAGAATGCATTCATTCCAGGGATGCGTATCAGCGAGAACATTATGCTTGCTCAGGACCTGCTCTATGGTTATAATCAGGTCAGGCTTCCAAAACGACGTGCTCTTAAGATTGATCTATGTAAAACGTATGATACAGTAGATTGGGATTGTTTGCTTGTTGCACCACGTTTATTTGGGTTTCATGAGAAGTTTGTACTATGGGTCAAAGAGTGTGTGTGCACAGTTTCATTTCCCTCTGTGTTAATGACTAGCCCGGGGTTTCTTTGAGGGGGCAAGGGGCCTCCGTCTGCGTGACCCAATGTCTCCCTACCTATTCGTCCTGGTGATGGAGATCCTGCATTCTGGCCTCAAGCATAAGATTGTCGTCACCATGGACTTCCGCTATCATTGGCGTTGTGGAGCTCCAGTTATTCATGATTATGTTTGTGGATGACTTTTTGGTTTTCTGTGAGGCAGATGAATCGTCACTCATGACTCTACAGTAGGGAGTCACGGGTTTCTTGGGCTTTTCCGAATTGCATGCTAATGTTAATAAGAGTATGATTTCTTTCTCAAAGTCAGTGGTGAATGTCCAGCACTTAGAGGTGCTTGTGGGCTTCCCTATTGGTTCCCTTCTCATTCGCTACTTGGGAGTACCGTTGATTACCTCAAAGCTAAAAGTTGGGGATTGTAGGCCCCTTCTTGAGAAGATGGATGCCATGATTCATGCATGGGGCTCTCGTTTTGCTCTCATTTTTGGGGAGGGTTCAACTTATCCGTTCGGTCCTTTCGGCGATGTATATCTATTGCTGTGGTCTTCTTGCTCCCTCAAGGGCGTGGTTCGCGAGATTGAGAAACGCCTAATGACATTCCTATGGGGGTGGGAACAATGAGAATGATGTGGCAAAAGTGTCGTGGGGTTCTGTCTGTCGCCCCATTCATAAAGGAGGCTTGGGGATTCACCTGGTGCTTGCCATGAACAAGGCTCTTATGAGCCGTCACCTATGGAATATCATTGACTTGCAGAACACATCCATGTGGGTGAGATGGATTTGGCGTTATCGGCTAAGGCGGAAATCCATTTGGTTGCTGAGCAGCCACTCAGGGTCTTGGGGTTAGAAGCAACTCTTAAAACTTCATAATGAGATACTCCGTGGCATTACCTTCAGAGTTGGCGATGGCGACCGCCTTCTCCTTTGGCAGGACCTGTGGCACCTGCTTGGGATTCTTCTCTCTCGGTACCCAAGGGGTCCACTTATTATTGGGTTACATGAGAGTACATTGCTGCGGGATGTTATACACAATAGGGAATGGTCTTGGCCAGTGGGGACCTCTTTTGAGGTTACAGAAATCATGGAATCCAAATCGCCTGTTGGTAGCCCACCAGATTCAGTCACGTGGAACTCTAATGGGGACACTTTCTCTACGTCATCGTCTTTCATGTTATTTATCCCGAGCACCCTAAGTGTGGGGTGGTCTGTTATGTTGGGAGGGCTGGTGAAGATACCATGTGATTCGTTTGTCCTTTGGCTTGCTATTCAGGAGCGGTTGTCTACTATGGACTAGCCATGATTGCAACATTTTGATACTCATTTCGTTCTGTGTGGGTTGGCGGTAATGGAGAGTCACCAACACCTTTTCTTTGATATTGCTTGTTAGAATATGTGACCAGCAAGCCAACAGGTTTGGTGATTTGAGACCTATTTTGACAACTTGATGTAAATATAATATTATTTTGTGATGAATAAAATGAGTGATCGCCACTGTTAGTGCATACTTTGTTGCGCTCATTTCACATATGTTAAAATGGTGTTTTACTTATATCGCAACAAAGCCCACAGATCACAGTTAACAACTCATACAGTTGGGTCACGCATTGGATGGTGGACATAAAACAAACTGATTAAAAGTTGGGTCTGAAACGTCCCAAGTCGAGGACCCCGAGACAGGGCATCGAGAGTCCTATTGAGACTTGCATCAAGAGTCGTGTTCATTGGATGGGTGCCTTGTTTCATCGGCGATAGGCGTGGACGCCTACACGATCTTGATGGGTTGGTCGACTGGGGTAGAGCCGAATGGACTGACTCGCGGGGATCATCATATGGAAGCCTTGGAGGCTTGGTCGGTATGATTGGATTTCCCCAGTTCCAATAGTACGGGAGTAGTCGTCAGACTTGAGGAACCATGACAGTCACGTGCACAGGACAACTGTATCTTGGATCTGGCGAGAGGTGATCACTCTATAAGATGATCATTATAAGCCTTGTCCAGTGCAGTCGGAATGTGTAGCGAGGACGATGCGTTCCAAGAAGAGGACCCGTCCCCTGTCAGTATGTGACAGAGGTATCTCCTATGCACTCGAAGACACGTTCATGTTTTTTAAAGATGTGGCCATAGTGGTTGGTCGAACAGGGAATGGTTTCCTGTGTTAACGCAATGAAGCATACGTAGTTTCGAGTATTAAGCATAGATGCCTAGTCAAGAATGGGAACCGACGCCCAATTCCATTCCCTAGACTAAGGCCGGGAGACGGTAGACAGAAGGACCGTACCCGTACGGAATTGGCGGCTAAATGTTCACGCCAACATTCACCTAGTCTCTAGTGTCATGGACCGTTGCTAGACGGACATCCATGGTAACGGGCCCTTGTGGGACACGGGCCCAAGTCTAGCTGAGGGTGAACCTAAAGGGTCACACACAAATCATCGAGAAGGTTGACAAATTGACTTGGAGTCAATCTTGAAGGATAAATAAGTAATTGGATTACTTAAGGGATAGTCTAATGGACGGACAGACCGCTATTGTATCGGGCCCTCGTTTAATTCGTAAATTGGATTTATCGATTAAATATGAAAAGTCGAGATGTTGGATCTTTTGATTGGATTAAAAGACCAACGAGAATAATTTAAGTGGACATTAAATTAGATTTAATTTTGTGTTCGTCGTAATTGGATTACGATAAAATTCGGTCCGTTAAATTTTGACCCGAGAGGAGAATTAATTCCTATTTGGAATAGAAAGAAGTTGGACTTCTTCCCATACTGAGCATGGCTGAAAAATTCTCCCTTGGAGGAAGCAAAGTTCAGCCATGTTGCATGCAAGGAGGCGGTGGACTTGTCTCTTTTGGTAAGAGACAAATCAACTCCAATCAAGCCCTTCCCTTTTGGTATGATTTGATCATACCTGTTGGTAGGCTTGATTGAAGAATTGATGGTGATTGATTGGGATGTATCTAGAAATCCTTGGATGAACCTAGACATATTCCAATAATCACATTAATTATGTATATATATGAGTATATACAACACCTTGTGTAAGAAAATCATAATTCATCTTTTCTAGGAAAAGAAGAAGTGAAAAGAATCGGCCTCCTCTCTCCCTCAAACTCTCGGTCACTCTTTCCCCTTTCACCTTTGTTCTTCATTTGATCCTGGATCAAAAGAGAAGAACAAAGAAGTTTTAAGAAGAACACTAATTCATAGTGTTCATCTTCTTAAAATCGATTCCTTCACAAACCCATTTTCTTCTAGCAAGGAGAACATGTGTTTTACTTCCGGTGTGGTGTGGATCACCTTTGGAGAATCCATACGTTTGGATTTTGTGAACATTCCGGAGAAGGAACAACGCAAGTAGCCGCACGCACGTGAAATCTACAAAGGTAACGATTTATTACGCTTTTGTAGATTTACATTTCATCTATGCCCTATGTATTATATGCTTCTATATTAACACATCCTACATTGAATGACCGGTTGAGAATCCAAGGGTACACCCCTTGGGATTATGTTTATTTAATTGTTTTTAAATTTACGTATTTCCATGCTTCTCGCTTCCGCTCGCGCTCCCGGGCGGATCTTCTTGTCCTTCAAGTGGTATCAGAGTCCAGTTCGATATAAGGGGCATAGATCTATGTGCTTGGCATGATTTACTTGCTTTTACGACTTTAATAGCATGTTAGATTGCACGAATACATGAATAAATATGATGATTCACTTATTTAAATTTGATGGACGTTAAGCATGCTTATTTTCTGAGATTGGATCTAGAATTACATGCTCGTTTTCAGTTATTACTTCTGATTTGTGCTGAAAAGAATGTCGAAAAATTATGAAAAAACGGATAGCAGCGGCAGTGATTGGCTGCCGCCCCTGCTGGTCGGTCACTGGCTGGCCGGCGTGCCTGCCAGCGTGCGTGCTGGCAGGGGCGGCCGCGCATACCACGGCCTGCGCGCGCGCCGTGCACGCGAATGCTACGCAGAGGCCCGCACGTGCACTGTGCGCAGGCATGCCACTGCCGGCCAAGGCCAGCGCGGCACGGTGCGCAGGCGCCCGCACTGTCCTATGTGCGCGGCTTGCCGGCAAGCACAACGGCTGGGCCGTTTTGTGCCGTTCTTCGACGTTTTCCGGAAAATTTAATTTTTCTGTTTTTTTCTGCACATTATTCTGAAAATGTATTAATTTTGCACATTTGATTTTGGAATAATTGGATTGTTCCTTATATCAAATTTGCTTAATTAATTCTGGATTAATACATGCATTGGATGCATTATTTATAATGTCCCTTGAATTTGAAATTTAAATTTTTGCATATTGTTTATGTATTTATGCTTTGTGATGTTGGACATCACTTGGATATTTGGAACATCCATGGTGTAAGCATGATTATATGGAATAATTGTGCATTGATGGGATCAACATGGGATGATCACAAAAGCCCTAGACCTTGTGTATGGATGAATGTATGATTATTTGCATTTCTCTGGGTGGGGCCTGCGTGCCTCTTGTTTTGGGACTTTCATCTCCCGTATTTCAGCCTTATGATGTTAAGGCTTGTTTTTATTTCCCATGTATTACTTTGAATTGTAATGAGAGTAGATAGGATTTGTGAGTTTTTAATTTTAACAAACTTATGGAGTCGGAGACCCTGGTGGAGCATCAAGGCGTGAAACAAGAGCATTACAAGGCCCATTGGAATGACAATGGGTATATTATTTTGTAATAATATAGGACCACCCTAGACAGACCATAGATTCAGTGCGGGCTCAGTGGGTCGCATAGGTTGAGCTTGTGATCATCCTAACAGGGGTATGCTATGTTTCTGCATGCGGCGTATTTATTTATCGCTTTAAATATTGAATATTTATGCATGCTAAAACACCTTAATGTGATGAGGTCTCGATCATTCATTAAGCTCTCATTTAGTTGGACCAAATTAAATATTAGGCCCAGAACGGACTTGGATCAAAATGGTATTTTGATCTGTCCGAGCCTTCCATCCACAGCAATATAGTGAGGAAGCTACCACTACCCAAGTGTGGTTTCGTGAGTCGTGGCACACTTGGACTAGGGGAAAGCTGCACCATTGTTGTAGACAAAGAGACTGCACTCGCTGTTTTCCTGTCTCACGAGTCGTGGAGGGCGACAGTTTGAGGCATGATTTGGTTGATGGGACGGGCCCAACACTGAGTAACATGGTTCGCTTGGAGTCCTCGGAACCATGCGAATAGGTAAGGCAAAATATCTTGGGAATCTCATTGGATGAGAATGATATTGGATATCTCCCACGAGGTCTTCTTCATGTGAATCGTAAAAGCGGGGCATGGAGATTACGCTTGTGGATCCCAAGCCCCCTAGGAAATGGTTTCCCGTAACTCCGATTGAGAGAGTGGCGGACTTTTGTATAAATAGTGGGAGGGTTAAAAACTAAAAGACCATGTCTTCAACTTGAACAATAATATTATCATCATCTGCTAATTTCTGCTTACATTTTTTTTTATAAATGTAGATATGTCTAAGAATCCATTAACCATGGTACTTGAGACTAATAAATTCAATGTAACGAAATACTCGGACTGGTTGAGAAACCTGAGGATTGCCCTCGGTTTCGAGAACCAAGGCTACATCTTGGACGAGCCGCCGCCGAGCGACATACTGGAGAGGTCCACGCCAGAAGAACGTTTGACGTTCGAGAAATTTGAATGAGGACAATCGAAAAGTGCGCAATATCATATTGGCTTCGATGTCTAACGACATCCAGAAGCAATATGAGAGGCTGGACAACGTCTCTGCCATAATGCTCCGCATGAACGAGGTTTATGCGGTTCCGGATAGGCATATTAGATATGCTGCCACAAAAGCATTCTTTGGCGCCAAGCTTGCTGAAGGATCGTCTGTACAAAGTTATGGGGTTAAGATGCTCTCCCTAGTGGAGAAACTCGAGGACCTTAAAGCTGGGTTTAACAATGACACGTACATTGACGTGATCTCCCAGTCGCTTCCTCCGTCCTATGACCCGTTTGTTGTAAACTACAACATGAACGGATTTGAGAAGTCTATTCATGAGTTGATCAACATGTTGTTCCATTACGAGGCAACGACCCACAAGTCGGAGCCGGCGGTATTGATAGGAGAGGCTTCAACCTCCAAGACGGATGGCAAGAAGGCCGGACGCTGGAGAGGAAAAAGGGAAAAGAGAAGACGGTTGCGACCCCTACTCGCGCTCCAGGCGCCCCTGTTGCCCCGGTGGGGATGGGCAAAGGGAAAGGGAAGGCCCGTGGTTCTCAACGGTCGAAGGCAAATGATGTCTGCATGCATTGCCAAGGAAAGGGGCATTGGAAGAGGGAGTGCCCACAACTCCTCTCCAACCCAGGTATGTTTGTGGTTGAAGTAAATATGATAACTAATTCTGCTTCATGGGTATTGGATACTGGGTGTGGTGCTCACATCTGCAATGATTTGCAGGCACTGCAAAGAAGTTGAAGGCTAACCAAGAATGAGATGATCCTGAGGCTAGGCGATGACAAGGCCGTTGCTGCGGAAGCCGTAAGATCAATGGAGTTAGCCATTAGTAGTCATGTTAGGATTATACTAAACAACTGTTTCTATGTACCTAGCATGATTAAAATATTGTATCTATCTCGGTCCTTGACAAGGAAGGATATTCATTTACCATCAATAAAAACGATTTTTTCATTATTAAAGATGGTATTCTCATCTGCTTGGTACATTGGTAAACAGTCTGTACATACTTCAACAGTTTAATTGGATTACGACTGCAGAACACAAACGAAAATGGGATAATCATGAGGACGCACAGATATGGCATACGAGGTTAGGTCATATCTCTAAAGATAGGATAAGGAGGTTGGTGGACTCAAATAGTCTAGAAATAGACGATTTGGACAACCTACCGACCTGCGAATCCTGTCTGAAGGGAAAGATGACCAAGAAACTATTTGTTGGACAAAGCACGTTAGCCAATGGTCTGTTGGATTTGATCCATACGGACGTTTGTGGCCCACTAAGTACTCAGGCTAGAGGTGGGTACTCATACTTCATAACCTTTACCGATGATGACTCACGGTATGGTTATGTTTACCTGATGAGGTACAAGTCTGAAGCCTTTGGAAGGTTTAAGGAATACAGACTTGAAATAGAGAACCGAACCAGTCAAAAGATCAAAGCCCTTCGGTCGGACCGAGGTGGAGAGTATTTGAGTGGTGAGTTTACTGATTATCTAAAAGAGAATGGGATTCTCTCTCTCAATGGACCCTTTCTGGAATAGCATAGCTTAATGGTGTGTCTGAAAAGAGGAACCATGATGAGTTTTTACCGAACTCCCCTTATCCTTCTGGGGATACGCTCTTGAGACGGCGGCAAAGTTTTTTACTTGGCACCATGATATCCAGATGCCATATGAGATATGGCATGGCAAGCCTGCCTCCTATAAATACTTGAAAGTGTGGGGTTGCCCCGCATATGTCAATAGATTAGTGGGAGATAAACTAGACTCGAGGTCTAGTTTATGTGGGTTCATTGGCTATCCAAAACAAACTGCGGGCTATGATCCCTCCGAGCAAAAGGTTTTTGTCTCGCAAAACGCAGTCTTCTTGGAAAAGGATTTTCCATCGGATAGTCGACGCGATGAGGTACTCCTTGAGGAATCAAGTGAGGTACCCCATGAGGCGGCAGTGACATCTGAGCAGGTAGTTCCCACTGATAATGTTCCAGTCCTCCGTAGGTTGGCCAGAGTATCCCATGCACTTGATAGGTATGGATTTTTGGGCCTGACCAGTCAGTTGGATAATGATCCAAAGACGTACGGAAAAGCAATGTCGGACATCGATTCGGATAAGTGGATTGAAGCCATTAAATTCGAGATGGACTAGATGGGTACAAACCAGGTTTGGACCCTAGTGGACCCACCCAAAAGGGTAAAACCCATAGGGTGTAAATGGGTCTACAAACGTAAGCTTGGAGCTGACGGGGAGGTTACAACCTTCAAAGCCAGGCTTTTGGCGGAGGGTTACACTCAGCAACCCGGGCTCGACTTTGAGGAAACCTACTCGCCCGTAGAAATAGCTAAGTCTATTCGGATACTGCTTGCCATAGCAACATGGTATGACTATGAAATATGGCAGATGGACGTGAAAACCGCCTTCCTCAACGGTTTCTTAGAGGAAGAGATCTATATGGATCAGCCGGAAGGTTTCACATCTGTTGGAGAAGAGCAGAAGGTCTACTGTCTCCAAAGGTCCATCTATGTCCTGAAACAAGCTTCCCGAAGTTGGAACATACATTTTGATGAAGTCATACGGGAATATGATTTCATCAAGAATGAGTCCGATCCTTATGTATACAAGAAGATCAGTAGGAGCTCGGTTGCATTTCTGGTGCTTTACGTGGATGACATCTTGGTCATTGGGAATGATGCTAAGATGTTGGGTACCACTAAAGCTTGGTTGTCAACGCAATTCTTAATGAAGGATATGGGTGAGGCATCCTACATCCTTGGCATCAAGATCTACGGGGATAGATCTAGAAGGATGTTAGGAATGGCCTAGTTCTCGTATATTGAGAAAGTCTTAAAGAGATTCAAGATGGAAAACTCAAAACGAGGATTCCTTCCTATGAGGCATGGAATTAAGTTGTCCAAAATGCAGTCTCCTAAGACTGATGAGGAGCTTAAACGGATGTTGGACATCCCCTATGCTTCAGCCATAGGCAGCATACAATATGTTGTTCAGTGCACTAGACCTGATGTGGCTTTCGCTTTGAGCGTGACTAGTTGATATCAATCGTGTGCCGGAGAGGCACATTGGAGTGCGGTCAAGACTATCCTGAAGTACCTGAAAGGACTAAGGACATGTTCTTGATCTACGGTGGTAGAGAGTTGATACTGGAAGGCTATAGCGACGCTAGCTTCTAGTCGGATGACGATGATGGCGTGGTTACGTGTTTAGACTTAATGGTGGCTTGGTTGCTTGGAAGAGTTCCAAGAAGGCTACCACGGCGGACTCCACCATAGAGTTTGAATACATAGTAGCTTCGGAAGCTGCTAAGGAGGCGGTTTGGATGAAGAGCTACATCCAAAAGTTGGGTGTAGTATTTAGCATAACTGAGCCAGTGGTTATCTTCTGCGATAACAACGGGGCCATAGTGCAAGCAAAGGAACCAAGATCTCATCACCAATCCAAGCATATTCTTAGACGCTACCATCTGCTCAGAGAGATGGTTAGCAGGGGTGACGTTCGGATGGACCGAGTTAGCTCCGTAGAAAACATAGCAGATCCACTTACTAAGCCCATGTCGCACGTTGCCATACTCAGCATCTGGATAAGATGTGTTTGAGGTCAATGGGTGATTGGCTTTAGATCAAGTGGGAGATTGTTAGAATAGGTGACCAGAAAGCCAATAGGTTTAGCGATTTGTAACCTATTTGACAACTTGATGTAAATGTAATTTATTATGTGATGAATAAAATGAGTGTTCGTCGTTGTTGGTGCCTACTTTGTTATGCTCATTTCACATATGTTAAGTTAAAACGGTGTTTTACTTATATCGCAACAAAGCCCACAGACCACAGTTAACAACTCATACAGTTGGGCCATGCATTGGATGGTGCTCATGAAACCGTCTGATTAAGAGTTGGGTCTGAAACGTTCCAAGTCGAGGACCTCGAGACAGGGCATCGAGAGTCCTATTGAGACTTGCATCAAGAGTCGTGTTCATTGGATGAGTGCCGTGTTTCATCAGCGATAGGCATCGCACGATCTTGATGGGTTGGTCAACTGGGGTCGAGCCGACTGGACTGACTCGCGGGGATCATCATATGGAAGCCTCGAGGCTTGGTCGGTATGATTGTATTTCTCCAGTTCCGATAGTACAGGAGTAGTCCTCAGATTTGAGGAACCATGGCAGTCACATGCACAGGACGACTATATCTTGGATCTGGTGAGAGGTGATCATTCTGTAAGATGATCATTATAAGCCTTGTCCCGTGCAGTCGGAATGTGTAGTAAGGACGATGCGTTCCAAGAAGAGGATCCATCCCCTGTCAGTATGTGACAGAGGTATCTCCTATGCACTCGGAGACATGTTCATGTTGTTTAAAGCTGTGGCCACAGTGGTTGATCGAACAGGGAATGGTTTCCTGTGTTGACCCAATGAAGCATACGTAGTCTCGAGTATTAAGCATAGATGCCTAGTCAAGGATGGGAACGACGCCCAATTCCATACCCTAGACTAAGGCCGGGAGATGGTAGACGGAAGGACCGTACCCGTATGGAATTAGCGGCTAAATCTTCACGCCAACATTCACCTAGTCTCTAGTGCCATGGACCGTTGCTAGACGGCCATCCATGGTAACGGGCCCTTGTGGGACACGGGTCCAACTCTAGCTGAGGGTGAACCTAAAGGGTCACACACAAATCACCGAGAAAGTTGAGAGATTGACTTGGAGTCAATCTCGAAGGATAAATAAGTAATTGGATTACTTAAGGGATAGTCCATTGAATGGACGGGCCGATATTGTATCGGGCCCTCTTTTAATCGGTAAATTAGATTTATCAATTAAATATGAAAAGTCGAGATGTTGGATCTTTTGATTGGATTAAAAGACCAACATGAATAATTTAAGTGGACATTAAATTGGATTTTATTTTGGGTTTGTCGTAATTGGATTACAATAAAAACCCGGTCCGTTAAATTTGACCTGAGAGGAGAATTAATTCTTATTTTGGAATAGGAAGAAGTTGAACTTCTTCTCATATTGAGCATGGCCGAAAATGCTCCCTTGGAGGAAGCAAAATTCAGCCATGTTGCATGCAAGGTGGCGGTTGACTTGTCTCTTTTTGTATGAGACAAATGAACTCCAATCAAGCCCTTCCCTTTTGGTATGATTTGATTATACCTTAAAAGTTGGTAGGCTTGATTGAAGAATTTATGGTCATTGATTGGGATGTATCTAGACATCCTTGGATGAACCTAGACACATTCCAATAATCACATTAATTATGTATATATATGAGTATATACAACACCTTATGTAAGAAAATCATAATTCATCTTTTCTAGCAAAAGAAGACGTGAAAAAAATCGGCCTCCTCTCTCCCTCAAACTCTCGGCCACTCTCTCCCCCTTTCACCTTTGTCCTTCATTTGATCTTGGATCAAAAGGGAAAAATAAAGAAGTTTTAAGAAGAACATTAATTCATAACATTCATCTTCTTGAAATCCATTCCTTCACAAATTCGTTTTCTTCTTGCAAGGAGAACGTGTGTTTTACTTCCGGTGTGGTGTGGATCACCTTTGGAGAATTCATACATTTGGATTTTGTGAATATTCCGGAGAAGGAACAACGCAAGTAGCCGCACGCACATGAAATCTACAAAGCTAACGGTTTATTACGCTTTTGTAGATTTACATTTCATCTATGCCCTATGTATTACATGTTTCTATATTAATACATCCTACATCGAACGCCCGGTTGAGCACCCAAGGGTACACTCCTTGGGATTACGTTTATTTAATTGTTTTTAAATTTACGTATTTCCATGCTTTTCGCTTCCGCTCGCGCTCCCGGGCGGATCCGCTTGTCCTTCAGTGCTTACTCCACTGTTTGTCTTCGCATTTGTAAGCGGGAGGTTAAGTTTCTATGGCCTCACTTTGATTGGCAACGTGGGGTGGCTTGGGCGGCTTGGAGGTGGCGGGGGAAGCATCTTCTTAACGCCACGTATCGGTCATTTCTTGCATCGCTGGTTTACTATTTGTGGGCGGAATGGAACCAACGGTGCTTTCAACAACTTTTCTGGAATCCAGATGTGCTTGCAAGCCTTTTAATTGAGCAGCTTATGAATAGGTTGCTTAGCACCCATCGACCTCCTTCCCTACACCTTGTAGCTACTTATAGGGTCTGAAAAATCAATTGGATACAGTGAGCAACACGGCTAAGGGACACGGTCGTGTAACTTGTACACAAACGTGTCCCCTAGCATATGGTCGTGTTATCATTGTTGGCCTTGGGCCTTTGTAGTATTTGTACTCTTGTTTTACATTATTGAAATTTACATTACCCTAAAAAGAATAATGATCACATTACCAAAAAATACCCTCTTTATTAAACTGCCAATAAAATGTCTTCCAACTCGTCTCTTTCTATATCATGCGTCTTCTTCTCCCCTCCCTCTCTCCACAATCTGTCACATGTCGGACATTCTAAAACCCTCATCTCCCCCCCCCCCCATCCCCATCTCTCTCTTTATCTCAGAAGCCAACCAAAATCTCCCCTCAACAAACCCCCCCATAATTCGATAACAGGTCGACAAATTGGAAGAGGATCTCAATGTTGTCACCACTTTGGGAGAGGATCGGAGAGGATCAACGTTTGATCAAGAAATAGAAGATGATCTCAAAGGTATAGACACTCATTTGAGTTGATATTGGAGATTGCTTAAATACACGTTAGAGTTCAATGATGAATCTTAAAATCATTTTTGGAGGTATGGGGTTTGGGTGCAGAAAAGTACTATGGTGAAAATGGGGGTATGGTAAATCCCTGTGTTTGGCCTTGTTTTCGGCCCATCTCCGAGATGGGTCGAAATAAGAAAATGTGTCTGGTTTACCCAAAACACCTTGACTTGGTGTTTTGGCTAGATCTCATCCCATTTTCCTATGCCCAGAAAATAATTTGCAACAAGGCCCATCAACCAAATATTGACCTTGGCCCTTACACACAATTCATATACTGAAACCCTAACCCTACCTAGCTCAAAATCCGCCACCGCCTTGGGAGGGATCGGCCGTCTGATCAACAGCCTTGAACATGATGGGCGTGGCGGTCAAGGCCGTTGATTGAAAGGTCGAACGCCTCCATGTCCTTGGGACGGCAACAATCACATTCGACCGACGGCGCTGTCGGATAAGCAGTGAAGTATATTTGCGCATGGGCTATCTCCGTATTTAGGTTATCTTCCATGAGCCTTCGATAGCCAATTCAATCAGGAAATAAATCGATGCCCATAAATGGTGAAAGAATTGGGTATGACCCGGGTACGCAACGGAATCGTAAAAATGTAAATTAAAGGCATAATTTAAATCGGGTTCAAAAGGGTGCCTTTGAAGTTCCCGGCATTCGGTGTATGTCAAAGCATAAATTAAAGAGGAGAAGAATGTTGGACATGTGGCTAAAGGAAGTAAACAAAAGATACATGTAACGTAAATCGAAACCAACCTTTGTTCACTACACGTAGAACCGGTATGTGCGTTGTTCACTTTTCATTTCTCCTTTCGTTCACTTGAGAATTATACGTAGAACTCCTCTAAGTATTCTCCACACCACACTATGGAGAAATACTCTAGTCTATTTCTAGATAGAAATAGAGAAATGAAGAAGAAACACTTCCAAAACAACATTATTGTTTAGTACCTTTTAGAATGTTTTTAAGTTTAATCCTTTCTAAAAGGTATGAACACAAAAAGGAGAACATTTGCAGAGATTTTAAGTGTTTTTGGCTGGAAATTTCGTGCAAGACCATGTCATACAAGTTATGTGAATAGTTTTGTGTATGTAGAATTGTTGAATTCAAAATTCAACTTCTATTGTTAACTTCCGAAGCAACCTACATACACACACCACTATCTACATACCATGCACCATTATAGCAAATAAACCACCCATAAAACCACATAATGGCTGGTCACATGTGCCTCACATGTTTCCTCCTTCACTTGCTATAAATTGTATTTTTCCATGGACTAGGACTACTAGTATTGGACTTTTATTTAATCTTATTAAATTAACTCGAAACAAAGTCCATTGGATATTAATTAATCCAATTAATCTCAATCCAATTGAAGCCAATAAGTTTATTTAATCCAATTATATAAACATAAATCCAAACTCTAATTAATTGACCCAATCAATTAACTAAGCCAAACCTGATAAATTAATTGAATTAATTTATAGGTTTAAAGTCCAAAAATTAACTAATTCAATCAATTAATTCTTGGACCATCCATCGAATTGATTTCCTAATAAATGCTCCAATCATTTATTTTTCTCCTTGAATTAATTTCATCCAATTAAATTAATTTGCTTCTTCTAGAATTAATTCCAAATTAAATCTACCAATTCATAGTGATTTGTGTGTGACTCTTTAGGTTCACCCTCATCTAGACTGGGCTTGTGTCCTACACAATTGATCAATTAAATCCAATTTAATTAACTGTTTTCAAATCAACCATTAATCGAAAAACGGCCGTCACCATGGGTGGCCGTCTAGCAACGATCCATGGCACTACATACTAGGTGAATGTTGGCGTGAACATTAGGCTCCAAAGGTCCATACGAGTACGGTCCTTCCATCATCCGTCTCTTGGTCTAAGTCTAGGGCATGGAATTGGGCGCCGGTTCTCATCCTGGACTAGGCAACTATGCTCAATAACTCGAGACACGTTTACTCTATTGATTGGCGTAGGAAACCATTCCCTACTCGATCAATCGCTGTGGCCACAGACTTAAAGAGCTTCAACTATCTCAGAGCGCATAGGAGACTCGATTGCCATATACTGATAGGTGACGGATCCCATCTTGGAATCCACTGTCCTCAATACATATTCTGATTGCGTTGGATAAGGCTTATAATGAACGTATCCAAGATACGGACATCTCTTGACAGATCCTAAATACATCCATCATATGCATGTGACTGCCATGATTTCTCAAGTCCAAGGACTAATCTCGTACTATCGAAGCCGGGAATTCTAATCATACCGACCAAGCCTTCGAGGCTTCTATATGACGATTCCCGCGAGTCAGTTCAGTCAGCTAACACCTTTGTCAACTAACCCACTAATATTGCATAGATGTCCAACGTCTGTCGCCAATGAAACACGAACACTCATCCAATGAATGCAAACCTTAGTGCAAGTCTCTATAGGACCCTCGATGCAATGTCTCGAGGTCCTAGACTTGGAACATTTCAAACCAACCCTCAGAAGTTGGTTTCATAGCTGCCATCGAATGTGTAGCCTAACTACATGGGTTATCCAATTGGTCTGTGGGCATTTGTTGTGACGTTAAAATACCGCTTAACATAATCAGTAAGCACAACATACACATAGTGCCACGGATGAATACTTACTATATTCATCAAGTCAATATTACTTTAATAAAGATTGCTAAATAGTACCCAAAACCGCAAATCCAATTGGCTTTCTGGTCACTTCTTCTAACAATCTCCCACTTGACCTAAAGCCAATCACCCATGTCGCTCAGTCTTATCTGAGCATGAGTAACCTGCAATATCCGGCTTGGTCTTACGGGTCTACCTTATTTCTGTAAAGATGAGGCGATCCAACTGTTAGAATAGGTGACCAGAAAGTTAATTAGATTGGCTGTTCTGGGAACTATTCGTCTATCTTTATCAAAGTAATATTATACTGATGGATAAAGTAAGTATTCATCACGGGCAAAATGTGTTTGTTGTGCTTACTACTCACATTGAATGGCATTTCAATGTCACAACAAATGCCCACAGACCGATTGGTTAAACCTTTGAGTTGAGCAGCGCATAGGTTGGCGGCTATGAAACCAACTCCTTGAGGGTCGGTCTGAAACGTTCCAAGTCGAGGACCTCGAGACTGGGCCTCGAGTACCCTATAGATACTTGCACTAAGTATTGCATTCACTAGGTGAGTGCCGAGTTTCATCGGTGCTAGACATAGGTCGTCTATGCAATTTTAGTGGGTTAGTTGGCAAGGTAGTCGACTGACTGAACTGGCTCGCGGGAATCGTCATATGGAAGCATTGGAGGCTTCGTCGGTATAACTGGAATTCCCGGTTCTGATAGTATGGGATTAGTCCTCAGACTTGAGGAATCATGGCAGTCGCATGCATATGAAAGTTGTATCTTGGATCTGGCGAGAGGTGATCGTGTCTTTGATATGGTCATTATAAGCCTTGTCCAGTGCAATCGGAGTATGTAGTTAGGACGGTGCATTCCAAGAGAGAATCTGTCCCCTGTCAGTATTTGACAGCTATGTCTCCTATGCGCTCTAAGATGGTTTTCGACTCATTAAGTCTACGGCCGTAGCGATTGGTCGAGTAGGGAATGGTTCCCTAGGTCGATCAATAGATTAAATGCGTCTCGAATTTGTAACATAGTTGCCTAGTCCAGGATGGAAACCGAGACCCAATTCCATGCCCTAGACTAAGGCCGGGAAATGATCGACGGAAGGACTGTACCTGTATGGAATTCGGAGCGTAAATGTTCACGCCAACATTCACCTAATCTCTAGTGCCATGGATCGTTGCTAGACGGCCACCCATGGTAACGGGCATTTCTAATTAATGGTTAATCAGAAATAATTAATTAAATTGGATTTAATTAATCAATTATGTTGGACACAAGCCCAAGTCTAGCTGAGGGTAAACCTAAAGAGTCATACACAAATCACTATGGAAGTAGTGGAATTAATTTGGAATTAATTCTGGAAGAAGTGAATTAAATTAATTCAAGGAGAATATAAATGATTGGATCATTTATTGGGAAAATTCATTGGATGGATGGCCTAAGAATTAATTAATTGGATTAATTAATTTTGGGCTTAATACCTTTAAATTAATTGGATTAATTTATTGGGTTTCGTTTAATTAATTGATTGGATCAATTAATGAGTGTTTGAGCTTATGTTTATTTAATTGGATTAAATAAAATTTTGGATTTCAGTAAGGTTTAAAATTAATTGGATTAATTTAAAACCCTTGGATCACTTGATTTAATTTGATTAAATCAAGACCGGTCAAAACCGATCCATGACTTGAAATCAAAGCTCAAAGGTTGGATGCAAGTTTAAGAAGAGTTGAAAGTCCTCCATGTAAGCAATGATGTGGCTCCATGTAAGCAATGATGTGGCTCCATGTAAGCAATGATGTGGCTTGCCCTGATAGTTAGGTGGTCCACATATTGTGCTAACATGGTTGGAGGTTGAGCACAAGTTGTGCATTAGTGTGTAGGTGGTTTTGGAAATTACCTACAACTACACAACACATGTATACACTTTTCAACTCCCTAACTTGCACTCTCTAGCACACAAGCTACGAAATTTCCTCCATTTTTCTCCATTTTTTAGTTCTCTTTGAATTGGATTCAAGATGAGAACATGAGAAATACGTATACACTAATCAATAGTGTAATACATTTTTCGTTTCTTCCTTGATCTAACTTCTACCTAGCAGTAGATCTGAATTCGCTTTCATAAGTGTGGTGTGGATAAATTAGAGGGGTTCTAATTTGAATACTAAGGTGAACAAAAAAGGAACGAAAAGGGAATGAAAGCTTGTTGCCGTTCTACATGTGAATTAAATTGTGCTTTAGATTAGTTTGGAAATAATTTCCAAACAAAAAAAATATTTTTTGGTACATTGGATGTATGATACTTGATATCCATTTTTAATTGCATTATTAATATATATATTTCTGCATATAATCATGTTGTTGTGTATGATATTGGATATCATTTTTATAAATACATTGGATGTATTTATTTGTTGGGCATGTTTATATTTGATATAAATGTGTATTAATTATTTATTGGATAAACAATGGGGATGATCACAAAGCCCATGGCCCTTATGTATGGTTTAATTTTTGTTGGGTGAGGCCTACGTACCTCTTTGTTTTATTATTCTCTCTCTCTCTCTCTCTCTCTCTCTCTCTCTCTCTCTCTCTCGTTTTTAGCCTTGAAATAATAAGGCTTGCTTTCTCCCTCCTTTTGTACTCCCCCAACTTATGATTGGAGTTTCTTATTTAAATTGTAATGAGTGTAGTTAGGTTGGTGAGGATTTATTTTTTGTAATAAATTGTAAGGAAACATTTCCATGGCGATGGAGGCCCAAGAAGAAGCCCATTAGATGGAGCCCACGATGGAGAGTCCAAAAGAATGAAGAGGTGTTACAAGGCCCATTAGAGTGATAATGGGTTATAATTTTGTCATAGTGTAGGCCACCCTAGATTGACCATAAATCCACTGCGGGTTCAGTGGATCACATAGGATTGGGCTTGTGATCATCCAACAGGGGCGTGCTAAGCTTATTTTGCATGTGGTGTATGTTTTTAATATTTGATGTATGATGTGTTTGAAATGCATCCTTTATATTCAATGTTAAAACTCGAGCATGCAAACCTTTCTTAATGATGAGGTCTCGGTCACTAATAAACTTAACTCTC
This sequence comes from Sesamum alatum, assembly GCA_034509735.1. Taxonomy (NCBI): domain Eukaryota; kingdom Viridiplantae; phylum Streptophyta; class Magnoliopsida; order Lamiales; family Pedaliaceae; genus Sesamum; species Sesamum alatum. The sequence continues at coordinate 1,915,536 of JACGWO010000012.1, read as the reverse complement.
ACTTGGATGGTCCAAGTAAATATTAGGCCCATTAATGGATTAAAAAGTCAAATAGTTTGATTTAAATCCATGCCTTCCATCCATAGCAATGTAGTGAAAAAGCTACTTTCACCCATTCGTGGTCTCATGAGTCGTGACACGTTTGGAATGAAAGAAAGTTGGGCTATTGTTATGAACAAAGGAATATGCTCCTATTTCCCTATCTCACGAGTCGCGGGGGGCGATAGCTGAGATATTCATTTGGTTGATGGGTCGGGCCTAACGCAGAGTAACATGATTTGCTTGGAGTCCTCGGGATCATGTGAAGAGGCAAGGCAAAATAACTTGGGGATCTCATTGGATGAGAATGGTATAGGTTACCTCCCACAAAGCTTTTTTCTGCGTGAATCGTAAAAGCGGGGCATGGACAATTGCGTTTGTGGACCTCAAGCCCACCAGGAAATGGTTTCCTGGAACCTTATTTGAGAGTGATGGGCTTTCGCAAAAATATTGGGAGTGGTTAATGACTAAAGACCAAGTCTTAATATTTACATTTTGAATGTATATGTCTAAGAATCCACTAACGCCAATACTAGAGGCCAATATGTTTAAGGGAACAAACTACAACGACTGGGTGCAAAATCTTAAAAATAGTCTTAGATTTCGAGAACCAAACTTCCGTTCTGCATATAGATCTTCCTCGGTTTTGCTGGATGGGTCAATGACTTAAGAACACTTGGCGTTCGAGTAGATGCATGCTGACCACTGGCAGGTCTGCAGCATTGTACTGGCCTCGATGACTAACGAGATCTAGAAGCAGTACGATAGGCTAGACGATGTTGGCTCGATTATGCTTCATTTGCAAGATATCTATGCGGTCTTGGACCAGCAAGTAAGATACGCTGCAACGAAGGCATTCTTCGGAGCTAAGATGACAGAAGGGTCGTCTGTACAAGAGCATGGAGTGATGATGCTATCCCTTGTGGAGAAGCTCAAAGACCTCCAAGCTAATCTTGAAAAAGAGACGTACATCGATGTGATCCTTCAGTCTCTTTCTACCTCCTTCGACCAATTTATTGTCGACTTGATAAATATGTTGGTCCGGTATGAGGCAATGATTGAAAAATCTGCACCGGCGGTACTAGTGGGAAAGGCTTTGACCTCAGAAGCGAAAGACAAAGGTGTCGGACACTGGAAGAGGAAGAACGCTAAGACAATATGAACCGCTGCTAGCACTTCGAGTGATCCTGTTACACCGCTGGGAGGAGGTAAAGGAAAGAGGAAGAGGGTTCAGCAGTCAAAGTCATAGATTCCCAACGATGTGTGCATTAACTGTGGTGAAAAGGGACATTGGAAGAGGGAGTGTCCCAAGCTCCTCTCCAATGAAGATACACTTGAATTGAGTACCAACATGATTATTGTTCTACTCTTTGGTATTGGATACCAATTAATCATAATCTGCAAATGGTTTACAGATGGTTAAGAGTAGAAAGCCTAGACAGGTCCTTAGGCTTAGCGATGGCAGGGCCATTGCTGCAAAGACTAGGGACTAGTTAGGCTTAGCATAGCAGTGATCATGTTAGGATAGAGTTTGAAAGAAAATATGTAACTTGGCATGATCGAAGTATGTTTTTATGTACTGTTGGACAATTTTTTAATTACATACGTTTGATCAATAAAATTGCTTTATTTGACAAAGAATGACTATTCTTGTCTGCTAGGTGGGATACATAATTTTCCTTAAACGTATCCCATAATTGGATTATGAGTACTCAATATCAAATGATTAAAATGGATAATCAAGATAAACTTACGAATTTGGCATCCATAAGCTAGGATGGTTTTTCCTTTAGTTAAGGACGAGGAAGTTGGAAGATTCAAACAATTTGAGTCGACTAGCTTATAAGTCCTCTCGGAGATGGAAAGACTATAAGGCTTCTTTGTTGGACAAAGTGGGCTTGCTAAAATTCTATCGGATTGGATCCATTTAGACATTCGTAGGTTACTGAATACACAACACCAGAAGAGGGTTCACAAGTCTAAGGACCTTGGATAGGTTCGGGGAATTAGACTTGGAGTGGTGAACCAAGCTGATTGCTAAATTAAGCCTCTCGATTAGATCGAACGGGCGTGTATTTAGTACAAATTCTTGAATATCCAGATAAGAATGAAATTCTCACTAAGTGGAATTCTTCCTGTAAGGACCATGGTTGAACGGTCTCTGATAAGGGAGAAATCGAACTTTGTTAGATTTGTTTCGATCGGGGTTTCACTGGATTACCTTAAACTGTCTAGACATGAACTTGAAAGGTTGCCAAGTTGAGAAACATGGCATTTTCTAATAGTCATTATCTAGTTGCCATATAGGATATGGTTTGGCAAGCCTGCATCCTACAAAGTTCTTGAGTACATGGGATGGTCCCACATACGTCAAGGGACTAGTAAGAGACAAATTAGACTAAGTGTTTGATTTGTGCAGGTTTAATGCAGAATAATGCAAACATCATTTGTAATTATATTATTCCACTGACTATATTCCAGTTCTCCTAGGGATAACCAGAATACCTTTGTTACTTGATAGGCATAGGTTTCTGGGCCTATCCGGTCAATTGGATTATCATCCAAAAGATACAAGGAGAAGCGATGTTGGACATCGGGTTTAGATCAATGGCTTAGAGCTATTGGATCCATCATGAAAATTCAATCTGGGTTTGAGAATTTGTATAACTGGAATATTCATTTTGACGAGTTCATACGGAGTATGAGTCGATCAGTAACAGGCTTTAGGGTCAGTGGGAGGATAGTTTTGTTCCAAGTTTTTAGTGTGTAACGTCTTATTCATTTGGAATGAATTTAAGATGTTAGGAACCACTAAAACACGACCGTTGTTCACGCAATCTCCATTATAGGAATTGGATTCCTATATACAGGGTTAAGTTGTTCAAGACTCTGTCACGCTAGACTGATGAGAAAGATTAGATGTTTGACATCCCTATGTCTTTGCCTTAGGCAGCATGAAAATATTGTTCGTGCATTGGGCCTGATGTTGTGTATGCTTTGGGCACAACAATGGTTATTGAGCTTGTGCCGAGAAGGCAGTAGACAGTTGTTGAGAATATCTTTAATACCTGAATAAGGATTAAAGAAGCGCTCTTAATGCATGTTTTGTGGAGGGTAGATTCTAGAAGGCTATAGCGATACTAGCTTCCAAAAATCATGTGAATAATGCTTAATCTCAATATGTATGTACATTTGGTCTTAATGGTGAGTGTGGTGGCTTGGAAAGGTTTCAAGAAGGATACCACGACATGTCATTATGAAAGTCGAATGTATGGCGACTTTGGAAGTCGTTTCTGGAAAGTGGTTTGAATTGAAAACTGCATCCATAGGATGGATGTGGTGCCTAGCACGGCCGATCCAGTAGTTGCCTTGGAGGCGAAGAACTAGGCTTTGGCAAAAGCATTTTGGGCCGGAGATCTCATCACAGATCCACGAACTAGGCTTACTACTCACATTGAATGGTGTTTCAATGTCACAACAAATGCCTACAGACCGATTGTTTAAACCTATTGAGTTAAGTTGCGCATACATTGGCGGCTATGAAACCAACTCCTTGAGGGTCGGTCTGAAATGTTCCAAGTCGAGGACCTCGAGACTGGGCCTCGAGTACCCTATAGAGACTTGCACTAAGTATTGCATTCACTGGGTGAGTGCCGAGTTTCATCGGTGCTAGACATAGGTCATCTATGCAATTTTAGTGGGTTAGTTGGCAAGGTAGTCGACTGACTGAACTGACTCACGGGAATCGTCATATGGAAGCCTTAGAGGTTTGGTCGGTATGACTGGAATTTCCGGTTCTGATAGTACGGGATTAGTCCTCAGACTTGAGGAATCATGGCAGTCGCATGCATATGAAGGTTGTATCTTGGATCTGGCGAGAGGTGACTGTGTCTTTGATATGGTCATTATAAGCCTTGTCCAGTGCAGTCGGAGTATGTAGTGAGGACGGTGCATTCCAAGAAAGAATCTGTCCCCTGTCAGTATTTGACAGCTATGTCTCCTATGCGCTCTGAGATGGTTTTGACTCATTAAGTCTACGGCCGTAGCGATTGGTCGAGTAGGGAATGGTTCCCTAGGTCGATCAATAGACTAAACGCGTCTGGAATTTATAACATAGTTGCCTAGTCTAGGATGGGAACCAACACCCAATTCCATGTCCTAGACTAAGGCCGGGAAATGGTCGACGGAAGAACTGTACCTGTATGGAATTCGGAGCCTAAATGTTCACGCCAACATTCACCTAGTCTCTAGTGCCATGGACCGTTCCTAGACGGCTACCCATGGTAACGGGCATTTATGATTAATGGTTAATTAGAAATAATTAATTAAATTGGATTTAATTAATCAATTGTGTTGGACATAAGCCGAAGTCTAGCTGAGGGTGAACCTAAAGAGTCACACACAAATCACTATGGAAGTAGTGGAATTAATTTGGAATTAATTCTGGAAGAAGTGAATTAATTTAATTGCATTAAATTAATTCAAGGAGAATATAAATGATTGGATCATTTATTGAGAAAATCCATTGGATGGATGGCCCAAGAGTTAATTAATTAGATTAATTAATTTTTGGGATTAATACCTTTAAATTAATTGGATTAATTTATTGGGTTTTATTTAATTAATTGATTGGATCAATTAATAGTGTTTGAGCTTATGTTTATTTAATTGGATTAAATAAGCTTTTGGATTTCAATAAGGTTTAAAATTAATTGAATTAAGTTAAAACCCATGGATCGCTTGATTTAATTTGATTAAATCAAGACCGTCAAAACCGGTCCATGACTTGAAATCAAAGCTCAAAGGTTTGATGCAAGTTTCAGAGGAGTTGAAAGTCCTCCATGTAAGCAATGATGTGGCTCCATGTAAGCAATGATGTGGCTTGCCATGATGGCTAGGTGTCCACACATTGTGCTAACATGGTTGGAGGTTGAACACAAAGTTGTGCATTAGTGTGTAGGTGGTTTTGGAAACTACTACAACTACATAACACATGTATACACTTTTCAACTCCTAACTTGCACTCTCTAGCACACAAGCCACGAAATTCCTGCATTTTTCTCAACTTTTGAGTTCTCTTTGAATTGGATTCAAGATGAAAATATGAGAAACACGTATACACTAATCAGTAGTGTAATACGTTTTTCGTTTCTTCCTTGATCTAGCTTCTACCTAGCAGTAGATCTGGATTTGCTTTCATAAGTGTGGTGTGGACAAATTAGAGGGGTTCTAATTTGAATACTAAGGTGAACGAAAAAGGAACGAAAAGAGAATGAAAGCATGTTTCCGTTCTACATTTGAAATGAAAGGTAATGTTACTATTTAAATTATTGTAACTTTTTGTTTTCTCCTCTAACTACATGTTCAAGCATACTTTTCTATATGTTTATGATGCTTTTCAATACATTAAACACCCGGGAATTCAAAGGGAACACCCCTTTGAAATTGTTTTTTAAATTTCGTTTATTTTACGCTTCCGCCGAGTTCCCGGGCCCGTACCGATTCTTTCACCAACCGGATGTCATCTCTTCATACCATTGCTCTAAGCAGATGGGACTGTCTAAGAATTTTCTTGGATCAGTGATGAGATCTCGGTCTTTTAGCTTGCGCTACAACCATGTTATTATCCTCTAAGGTAACTACTGGCTAGTCCATACTAGGCACCACACCCAACCATTGGATATGGTTTTTCATCCAAACCACTTTGCAGAGCAACTTCTAAAGTTGCCATACATTCAACTTTCATGGTCCGTCGTGGTATCCCACTTGAAGCCTTTTCAAGCCACCACCTTATCGTTAAGTTAGAATATATGTTCATACTGAGACTAGACATTATTCACATGATACTGAAAGCTAGTATTGTTATAGCCTTCCAGAATCAACTCTCCCTAGAACGCGCATCAAGAACACTTCTTTAATCCTTATTCAGGTATTAAAAACTGTTCTCAACAATAGTCTATTGCCTCCTCGGTACACCCACCGATTTTTTGTTGTTACGCCCAAGGCATACACAACATCAAGTCCAATGCACCAAACACATACCCATGCTGCCTACGACAAAGACGTAGGGGATGTCAAACATCTAAACTTCCTCATCAGTCAATCCTAACTAAGTTTTGGACAACTTAACCCTATATATAGGAATCCAATTCCTTTCATGTAGAATTGCGTGAACAACATTCGTGTTTCAGTGTTTTCTAATATCTTAACTTCATTCCAAATGAATAAGACGCTACACACTTTAAACATTAGGAACACAACCAAACTTCCGCTGACCCTCAAGCTCATTAATGATTGAGTTATACCCCCTATGAACTCATCAAAACGAATATTCCAGTTACATGAAGTTCCAAATCTAGTTTGAATTCCATGTCGAATCACACAGCTCCAAGCCATTGGTTCGATCCAATGTCCAACATTGCTTCTCCTTATGTCTTTTGGATTATAATCTAATTGACCGGACTGACCCAGAAACCTTTACCTCTCAAGTATCTAGGATATTCTGATCGTCCTTAGAAGAACTGGAATATATTCAGTGGGCAAACGCGATTACAAATAATGTTTCCTATATCTTGTTGAGTGTCGCTCTACTTGATTCCTCAAAGAGCTACTCCTCACACCGATTATCCTCTGAAATCTAATTTCCCTTTAGGACAACACATGATCCTGTGCAAAATCTAGTTTGCCTCCCACTAGTCCCTTGACGCATGCAAGACCATTCCCACATAAGTACTTGTAGAACACAGGTTTGCCATGCCATATCCAATTGGGTGTCTGGTCCACAATCTTTAGAAAAGTGCTATATTTTACAACTTGGCCACTGTCTTAAGAATATGCCCAGGTGGGCCAAGGTAGTTCAGTGAAACATCGATCGAACCATGTCCAACAAGGTTCGATTCCTCCCTTATCAAAGATGCCATTCAAGTGTGGCGCTCCAGGAAGAATTCCACAGAGTGAGAATTCCATTCTCATTAAGATACTTCAAGAACTTCCACTAAATACACACCACTCGATCCAATCGAAGGTTAATTTTGCAACCAGTTCGGTTCCCACTTCAAATCTAATTCACTGAGCTTTCCAAAGGCCCTTAGACTTGTGAATCCTCTACTGGTCTTGTGTATTCAGTGACCCACAGATGTCTGACTGGATCCAATCCAACAGACCACTAGCAAGCATACTTTGTCCTACAAAGAGCTCTCGGCCATCTTCCTGCTCAGGAAGGACTTGTAAGCTAGCAGGCTCAAATTGTCTATTTCTAGACTCCTTGAATCTACTAACCTCCTTATCCTATCTAGAGAATGTGACCTAGCTTTGCATGCCAAATCTGTGAGTTTATCTTGATTATCCATTTTATGATTTGTTTTCAGCATTCATAATCTAATTATGGGATAGTATTAAAACAATTATGCAAACAACCTAGCAGACAAGAATAACTATTCTTTGTCAAATAAAAGAAACTTTTATTGATAAAAAATGTAATCCTCATTGTCCAAGAATAGAAAAATATAATTTTGATCATGCCAGGTTACATAATTATGACATATCAACTCTGTCCTAACATGATCACTGGCTAAGCCTAATTGGTCCTATAGCTTTTGCAACAACAACCCTACCATTGCCTAGCTTCAGAACCATCTCCATCTTCGCCTTCTACTCCTTT